>CM063590.1:6370016-6981739 GCA_032356905.1 Salix exigua | reverse complement strand
TTGATATAATATATGAGATATTTTTTCTCCGGCCGACCAAAAAGCTAGTCGGACGCCCTTGTTCCAAACTTCCAAACTACAAAAGAGTGAGGGGCGTGCAATGAGGACCAGGCCATAAAAAAAATGGTTTTGCTAGCCACCCACGCAAGGCCCTCGTGCCTGGGCCAGCAGCAGCAGCAGAAGGCATCAAGAGGAATTTATTGATGTAGCTATCTCGTGGCACGATGGCAATGCACCTAGGTGATACGGTGGAGCCAAGTAGCACACCACACGTGTACACTGTATAGCGATTGACATGATTTGATCCGACATAAAATTAAATAATAATAATTTATTTTTTAAAATGATTTTTATTTAAAAATATATCAATATATATATATATATATATATTTTAAATAAAATTATTTTCATATCATCATATCAAAATGATACAAAAATATTATTTTTAAATTTAAAATAAAAAAAATTCAATTTTTTTCTAATCAATTTTTATCATAATGTCAAACAGCTTCAAATCAATTTGAAAAATATAAAAATAGTACTAATAAAAAAATATAACTTAATTTAAAAAATTGAAGAAGATATTCTATTAAATTAATAGTATATTAGATGGATCTGAATCCATATCAGTTAACTTTTGAAGTCTTTAAAATAGATAATGTGACCACGATCGCATTAAATAAAACATATCAGAACAAATTATGACATTTAACTATAAAAAAAACTTGTTGCTAAATGATTGATTCGAAAATAATAATAATAATAATAATAATAATTTAGATTTATTTAAATTAACTCATGAAACTTGTAATTCATGTCATAAAATAATGATAGTTTTATACAAAAACAAAAGCACACAAATCTTATTATTTTTAATAAAATTAAAAATAATAATTTATAAGTTAAACAAAAAAATAAAATGAATTAAATTAACCAATTAAAGTCATTACAAGGATAATGGGAGTAATAATTATAAAATAAATAAATTACAATAACTATTCAAAGTTTAATATTAAAAAATATTTATCTGAATAGAATTTGAATGATATTTCAGAACATGCCAAGATTTTAAACGTTATAAAATCCAATCTAATTTATTTTGTTTTTAAAACCAAAATAAAATATAGCGGCTATTTTAAATGAGCAGAGTGAAATAAACGGCCTATGAGCAGACTGGGCATCGGTGGCTATTTTCCCGTGATTCAAGGGCAGGGCCCCAGAACCTCGTAATACGAGCCGCTTGCGTCAAGATATTGGTTTATGTAGCATGTGTGATGTCCTATAATACTTGATGTGAGCTCTACCTTATTTTGTCGTTTTTCCAATTTACTTCAGAAAAAGAAGCCACCTCATTTCATAGCCCATGTTGGCATCTTGCGCTTCCCAATAATTTGCCACGCGTGTATATACGAGGTATAATTATTATTTAAATCAATGGTGCTCCTTAATATGCGAGAATCTTGATCGTCGACGAGGTGAGAAGATTGCATGTGAGTGATTTTATAGTATTTTTATCGTGGCTAAATGGTTATTATATGATGCAAAAAATTAATAAAAAATGGTGTTCTTGCAACCATTATTTGAGTATGCATCTTCTAGATAGAATATCGCTTTCATATAACTATGAAACTATGGTTCTGTCAATAAGGCTTACTTTACCTGAAATCCCATCACTGCATTAATTAGGATTTGTTGTTTTAGTTAATTAAACCAGCTTTTCAATAATGAATAAACGAAAGAATTTATATATATATTTTATATATATAGAGAGAGAAGGGGGGGGGTCGATTCATATTTTTTATTAAATAATAATTTTTTACTTTTAATCTAAAAAAAGAGTTTTCTTTCATATTTGTGTTCTTTTTTACAAGCTTACTTGGGGGTTATGTTTCTCATTTAATTTTAAAAATGCTTTTAATTTATTTTTTTATTTCAAATTTAAATTTTTAATATTAGTTTGAGGTGATTATATCCAAAATACTTTTTATAAAATAATATATATGTATTTGTTTAATAAAAAAATCAATTTCAAATATCCCAAATATTCTGTTAGAAACCTGGGATGGTTGAGCTCCAGAAAGACCCCCCCCCCCCCCTCTAGTCATCTAACCACCGCCATCATCATGGAAAAGCAGGGCTAGGTTTGTGGGGTCCATCGTTAATGGTTTAGGGGGGTGGGTCTTTTATGGGCCCCGGGGTTTGTGAAAAGTAGAGGAGGATGAAAACGACAAAAGAATGGGTGGGGCCAGAGTAAGAGCAGGTGATGTGAGCGGAAGGTAATATGAAACCGTGGGTTTTGAAGAAGGAGATGGGAGCACGACACAAGTGTCCAACTCCTTATTTGTGGTCCCTGACCATGGCTAGACGTACTTGCACGGAGAAGCGCGTGGCAAGCCACGTAATTTTATTCCAGGCACCACTGTTATGAACCTGTCCGGCTACCGGGTCGACCCACGACCCGTGGTCCCTTGGCCAGGTTTCAAAACATTGAGCCCAAGTGTATAAGTGGCCGGCTCAAAATCAAGTGACTTGTCTGGTCAATTAAAAGACAGTGACATGATATAATTGGATGAGACCTGTTTTTTTTAAATAAAATAAAAATAAAAATATGAATATTTATTCGGTATATTTTCTTATAACACACATTCATATACATTATTTTGTAATTTTTAATGTGAGGTGACTATATATATACATCACATACACACATGTTGTTTATTGACTTTTGAATATCAGATAACTATGTTATACCTTGTGTTTCGCATATCTTTTTTATAACCCATACCCACACTATTCGTTTCTTAATTTACTAATGTGAGGTGACTGTATATATAGTTTACATTCATATCCGTTGTTTTTTTTTTCAATGCATGATAACTTTACTACACCTTATGTCTTGTTTTTTTTGTTAATATCCGACATTCCAACAAATGGTTTGTTAAATTTTACACGTGAGATATTAAAACCTTAAATATAATCTTATTTAGTTATTTTATTGGTTTATCCCGAGCTATTCAAGATCTGATCCCGTGGTAGTTTGGTCAATTTTCAAATCAAGTTTAAAGTTAATTAGAATTTTAGAAATTTATTAAAATAATATGACAAACAATAATCATAAACTCAAAATATAATGCTCAATATGCTAGATTGACTGACTTAGGTTTTTTTATTTTATTTTTTTTATTTTATCATTTAACATTGAGTTGGTTGAAAAAATAGACTTTATAATTTTTTTTATAAGATCATCTTCATCTCATGATTTTAACTATAAATTTAACGAGGTAGTTATTTTTTATTTTATTATCTCACAAATCAAGTAAAAAATTTAAAAGATTAATCTATGTCAATTCAATGAATTACTATCTTAATGTTTTTTTTTATATAAATATTATTCAATATATCATTAAATCAATATTGTTTTTTAAATATCATCCAATATACACCATATCTCGAGTTTCTAGTTAAATTTTATTTATTATAAAATATATAAATATATTTACACTACAAACACAGTTCTATGTTGAAATATATTTACCGAAAGATCACGAATGTTCTTCAATTGATGACACCTCTCATCTGCTCAATCAATTTTCAAAATACGAAACACAGACAAACAAGACTTCATGGTTACAAAAGTTAACCATCGCATGCCTTTATGTAGAATCACAAGAACCAGAATAATGCAATGTTTCCAGTCAAAACTCATCTTTTCCTTGATTCAATTTTGAAAGTCCATACAAATTAACAGGCCCTTGACCGAGGAGATTGTGAACGTTAAGTTAACGCGCAAGGCATGCGCGTTGGTGCCTCCAACATTGGCGTCACAGCGTTGGTCGCTGGTGGGGCTCCGTGGGAAACGATATTTAGGCCCCCGAAGAGCTCCCCCCTTCATCTTGATGAAAATTACAAAATCCCGTTTCTTCAATATACCAGCAATTTAGAGAAAATCACATTTCCGTAATTAAGTGACCTAACAGGGGCAATTGGTCCACAGTTTTTGCAACTAAAAAAAATTAAGAAATCAACTGTACTTGGAGATGCAGGTATTTTCGAGCCAATAGATTCATTCGCACGGATTCTCTCTTGCCTGCCGTTGTTTGTAGCTCACCCCTTCTCTCTCATATTCCTTGCTCTTAAAAACAGGCCACCCCCCTTCACCCACCTATCTTTATTAAAGCCACCGCTTCCTTCCTCCCTTCCTCCACCCACTCCCTCTCCCACGAAGCTTGAACGAAGGCTGGAGAAAACCAAAAGCAGCAAATTATCTTGAAGCAATAGTAGTGTTATTTCAATTTCAGCATTACTCATGGTGTTTCAATCTTCAAAAAGGCCTTGTTTCATAGAGGAAGATGATGGGTTAGCCTCTCTTGCAGATGTGGGTGCTGGGTTTTCAGGGAACCACCACCCATTCTTCTCTAGGTCACTTTGTTATGCTAGAAGAGGTAGTTTCAGAAATTTGTCATCTATGGTGCCTTCTCCAAGGTCGGCAAGGTTTTGTGACTCCAGATATGACGATCACCGGCCCCATTTCCTGGAAGCCTGTTTCCTTTGCAAGAAACCACTTGGTGACAACAGAGACATCTTCATGTACAGGTTAGGAGTTTTTTTCAATTCCAGTCAATGTTGATTTTTTTTAAGATTTTCAGTTTAATGGGAATCATAGTTCCTTATGAATCTGATATAACCTGCAAGACCGCCTGTCAATTGTTGGGTAACATGCTAGTTATTGGTAGAAAACTCTATTTTGGTACATGAACATCTGGGGTTAATTAGAAGTGGCTAAACCCTGATTTATTTTTTTCCTTGTAATCTCCAACATATCGTGGTGTGCTACAAGTTAAGAGTTGGATTCTGATGGGTGTTTATGATCTGTTTCAGGGGAGACATGCCGTTTTGTAGCGAAGAGTGTAGACAAGAGCAAATAGATATAGATGAAGCCAAAGAGAAAAACTGGAATCTCTCTTCATCTATGAAAGCGTTAAGGAAAATTGACCAGAAGAAATCCACGTCCCCCTCTAAAGCTCAGGACTACTCTTCTCGTACAGGCACTGTTGCTGCAGGTTGAAGATGAAATACAAAAAGAAAAGGAGTTTATTTCAACCTCAGAGAAGTACATATTTCCTCTATATAAAAAAGAAAAAGGAAAATACAAAATACTACTATAGTTTGATGGTGGTTTTTGTCCATATACGAAGAGCAGCCCTGAAAGAGAAAGAACATGGTGTTGGCTTGATGATGGCTTCTGTCCGAGGACAGAGATGAGCAGATGAGCAATTTTGAAGACTTTTTTTTCCTCTTAATTTAACTAAAACTCTGTACTTATTACTATGCGAGAAAGAGTGTGATGGCCTGCTAGATCCTGCCATGGCTATGTGTAGTGGTTTCACTTTTGTCGTCTCTTAAGACTAAAGTGGGAACGTATGATCAGCGAAGAATGATGATGATGACATGTAAATCTCCTCCGGTTCTCTGTCACTCTGTCTATTTTAGATTTTTTTTCTCTCCCTGAATCTTTTAGATGCTTTCCTGGTAAGCCGGAGCTGTCAGTGGCCTAGTGGGATTTCAAAAAGAAAAGGTGCTTTTAGGGTATAATATCAAAAGCAGCTTTTCCTGGCATGAAATTTCGAAGAGCTTTGCACCCGTTTGGCAACGCGGTGCAAACCGCGTTTGCCAAACGGGATGAAGGTCTGGTGTTTGGTTATTACCAAACACCATTTTAAATGCGTGGACCCCACCTTATTTTTAATCCCAATCGGCGTTTTGAAAAAAGCATCAGGGAGATGCTTTTCGACGCCCGTCCGCGATTGCGTTTTGATAACAAAAATCGATGGTATCGATTCACAGGCAAAAAATCCCTCATCTTCCCGAAATGTCCTGTTCTTCTCCCAGAACTATCATCTTCCTTCTCCAGACCTCTCATCGAGCCGCAGGCAAGAAATCCCTCCATCTCTGCACGCCTCTCCTTTCTTCTCTCTCTCGTCTCTCGTCTCTCCCTTCGGGCATTTTCTCTTGTCTTCACCCATCTTCTCCCTTTCATTCTCTGCACCCATCGTGTCTCGTCTCTCCCTCTGCCCAACGTCTCTCGTCTCTCCCTCTGCCCATCCCTGTCGAAAAAAATCCTCACAACTCACGGGAGAAAAATCACCAGGAATCTCTGAAAAGCGGGCATCTTCTCTGCAATTGACCAAAAGGACGAATCTCTCTGCCAAAAGCCTCTTCTTCACGGGCATCTTCTGTGCACGTCCCTCTCTCCAAAAATCCCAGAAATCCTATCTTCTTCTACAATAATCTTATCCCACAGCCCCTTTAAAATCATCTATCGTCAACCCCTTCTTCTCTGCACAACCCTCTCTCCAAATAAACTATCCTCTTCAACCCAATAATCTGCCCAAAATTATCCCACAACCCGTCTCTGCACAAATCCAGGTACTTGCCTCACTTCTGCCCTTATCTAATTGCTTATTTTTTCAGTTTAATTGTTGAATTAATATGTATTGAAAATGTTTGTTTAATAGAAAATTTTGAAAATTACTGTTAGGGCCTGTTTAAACATGTTGAATGAATATATTTCTGTTTAATTGTTGAAATTGCACCGTATATCGTGTGATTAATTAGTTGAGAAATTGCCGAGAATGTTTTGATGAATTTGGTGGGTTTGTTCTGTGAAGAATTTTGTGAAATTGTTGGAATTGATATGATTTTCTCGGTTAAATTGTTGTGAAATAGGTGAATTTGCTGAGAATTTTTTTGTTTAATTTTCGGTGAAGTTGTTGAAATTTTTGATATATTTGTCTGTGTAAATTTGTTGATGTTGGAAAATTTTGTTGTTTTAGATCTTTAGGCAGTGTTGAGCCTAGACTAGGCAGTGTTGAGCTGCTTAAATAGGTTAAAGTTATGCAGAACTTTGCCAAAAACATCATATACGAAATGCATATTCTAGTGAAGAAAACAAGAGTTCCATTTCCATGATAAATTAATGTGCATTTTATCATGGATACTATTACAAGTAAAAGAAAGTATTGAAATCAGGGAGGGTTCGAACAAATAAAATTATATGGTCTCCATGATCATATACAGCATAATCATCTGCTAGAAGAGGATTCTGGTTGACATTATAGAGACAACTGTTAAGAAGAAATGATAGCCAAGTTTTCTATTTCTGAAGGCCACTGTCATTTTATTTAGCTCTATGAACCCACAGGAACAGATTCCACATATATTTGCTTAAATGTGTTTCTAAATACCATAAACAGAAGTTATGGAACTAAATACTTAATTGCCTCTACTGACTAAAAGTGAAGGTTAACTAAGAAACTGATCTTCATAAATATCAAATCCAGGAAAGATTAAGTGGAAAGAAATTTTGATCATATATACCAAGAGATTCACAAAATAACCATCATTACCCGGTTTTTCCTAAGCACCATGTTTGCTTCCTGGCAAAGTCCACATGGCCGAACATTTTCCCCTAATGCACTACTGTCATCTCCATTCGATCTATCAGATCTGAATAAAAGAAAAAAGATACGCTGAATGGTAGAGAAACAAATCATCTGTAATAGAACAAGCAGGTGAAAGAACCCACCTGTTAAAGAAAATTCCCATGGCTTCTAAGAGTTTTACTTTGTTTACCTTTGCCTGCAAAAGTTTCTAGTTCTGTTATGAATTGAGAGAAGTAGCATTTTCTGTATATATGGTATAGGGTAGTTTGAATAATCTCTTTTCAGAAGCAAGCTCAAGTGTATGTTTTATAAATCAACTTGTTTGTTGTATGCAAGCATTCCATACTACCCTTTTTTAAGTAATTAGTGTCCATCAGATCAAGCATACAACTAATCTAAGTTGTGTTGCAAAATAACAGGACAAATATGATGGAAAGGAAAAACTACAAAAACTATCCTAAACTTTTCCATGATTAATCCTAGAACCTATCTAACCTTGCAGAGCATTTTTTGCAGCCTCTTTGAATTCTTTGAGTATTGGTAGGAATGCTCTATCGGTGATTCAATAAATTATTCAATTATGAAAGTATTTTCTAGCAAATCTCTGAGTTTAATTAATCTACATCCAATTAATAGCTCCATCCTCGAATCGATTGATGGGAAGGGCCAAGAATAAAAATTCAAGGTGATTCCAATTTGTCTTCAGCAGGGTCGTGGATGGTGCTTTGAAATGCTGGTTTTTATAAGAGTTCTAAATATCAAGACCCTCAAAAACAAAACCGGGTCTTCGCAAGTTTTTAAAAATTCACAAAGACCCTTCCTAATCCCCTTATGCCTTGGTTTTCTTGCATGAAATGAAGGCATGGAAGCTCATTGTAATGATTTAACGACTTAGTTCTTGCGCCATTTATGGCTTCAGTACTTTCTATGTTATCAGTTGAAGGTTGGAAGGGACTTAGATATCTTGTGTAGTCCTACAATAAGCCAGGTCTAATTAGAATAGCAATTTAGCTATTTCTACCACAACGGTGTATAGCTCTAGCTTCAAAATAATTTTTGTTTTATAGTAATATCATACACTAAATTTCAGAAAAAGTATAACCTTTCGCTTTGCTTGGAATAATTTTTGCTTCAACTTGAGATTGCTTTCATGCTTTCATGTTTCAAATAGCTATGTATGAAGTTGAGTCACTGTTGCTTCTTCTTTTGTTTTTTCTATGCTTCGATATGTCTGTATTTGCTTTAGAATTAGAAAGCCAACATTTCTCTCTTCTTGATCATGCTTGATGGGAAGCTCTTTGTTTTCTTGATCAAAGCATATTTTTGTGCATGAAGTGGTGTTGTATTTGTATAATGCATGAACAAGGGGATGATCTTTCCTTTGTTATGGATTTTGGATGTTTGAAATGGAATTCTTTTACTGGATTCCTTCGAAAATGTGCGTGAAAATATCTTGTCGATTGAATATTTAACATGTTTTAAGAGTTTGCTATTTAGCATTCAAACACGCTTTATGGAATTCTATTTTTTATAGTAATATCATACAATTTTATTTAAATACATCAGATTGTATTTAAATATCTCATTGTATTCCTTGCCTTCTTTTGTTTTTTCTACGCTTCGATATGTCTGTATTTGCTTTAGAATTAGAAAGCCAAAATTTCTCTCTTCTTGATCATGCTTGATGGGAAGCTCTTTGTTTTCTTGATCAAAGCATATTTTTGTGCATGAAGTGGTGTTGTATTTGTATAATGCATGAACAAGGGGGATGATCTTTCCTTTGTTATGGATTTTGGATGTTTGAAATGGAATTCTTTTACTGGATTCCTTCGAAAATGTGCAGAAAATATCTTGTCGATTGAATATTTAACATGTTTTAAGAGTTTGCTATTTAGCATTCAAACACGATTTATGGAATTCTATTTTTATAGTAATATCATACAATTTTATTTAAATACATCAGATTGTATTTATAGTAATGCTTGCTTGATTGAAATCTCTGTTCTTTTTTTTTTCAGACTTGGATCACTACCATCTCATTGTCAATCTGTAAGGTTGATACAAGTAAGTTAATTAATTAAAGGTAGATTTGAGTTTTTATGTTAATTAAAGGTAGTTTTTTGTTATAAACCCATGTGACAAGGTTGATTCTTTAAACCCTTATTGTTTTCATTTTTTGCATGATTGATTTAAATATTTATATTATGTAGTGTCGGTTGGTAATGTTTATTTTTCACTGTTTTTTCAAAGTTTAAGAACATATCATGGCTGATTCTGAGTCATCTACGAAAGCTAATTGGAGTCCAGAACAGTTGCATATATTCTGTGATATATGCATTAGGGCAATTGATATGGGTTTGCGACCGGGTTCTCATTTTGATAAACCTGGATGGAAGTATGTTGCAAAATCATTTACAGAGCAAACGGGTGTAGTGTTTGAAAAAAAGCAATTTAAAAATAAGTGGGATTCTTGTAAAAAAAACTGGCGTTTATGGAATAAGTTGATCGGTGAAACTGGTGTGGGCTGGAGTAATGAACTAAAAACAATTGATGCTAGTGCTGAGTGGTGGCGAGCACGAATTCAGGTCAGTATTTGTAATTCCTTACTTTTCTTTGATGTTATTATGTTATGTGAAGACAATGACAAGAGCATTAATTTTGTGATGTAGGAAAATAAAGAAGTTAGAAAATTTAGAACTGCCGGAATTGAGCCTTCATTGAAGTTCAAATTTGATAGAATGTTCTCTGGAGTCACCGCTACCGGACAACATGCATGGGCACCATCGTCGGGCACAATACCTGGCATTGACGAGGATTTGGATGCAATAAATGTCGGTCTACAAGGTGCTGATTTGGAGGAAGGAAGCGGGGACTCAGATGAGCATGAGGATATAAATCTTGGAAATGATGAAAATTCTCGAGGCGTTGGGGGGGATCATATATCATCTAGTAGTAACACCAGGAGCAGTGGAAAACGAAAACAAAGAGATGTTCTGGAGCCAAGATCTAGAAAGAAAAAGACACCTAGAATTGGTGCTCAACTAGTTTCAATTCAGCAGCAGCTTCTCGACAACGATGTCCGAGTAGGAGTGATTCAACTTCGCAAATAAAGACTTGCCAGTCGTAGTATTCCGGAAGTTATGGTCGAGCTCCAATCAATACCTGGTTCGACAGATGACGATAATTTTCTGTTCGCGCCATGCAAATCCTACAAGTGCGAAGAAACAGAGAAATGTGGGCTAGCCTCAATGACATACAATGTAAATACTACTGGCTTAGAAATACCATCGCACATTCATCTAATTCTTAATCGCAATTCTAGCACTTTGTTTGAATAATTGCTTATCATATTTGTGTTTGTATTGGATTCTAACGTCATAAGTAATATGTTGATCGCATGTTTTCCAAATATTTTAAAAATTTTCAATTACTAACCGTATTGATTAACCATGCTTGCTTTCAATATCCAAATATCAAAATGTATATCGTGACTCTAATTTGGACTTATTTTGTAGATATGGATGATGCACATTTTAATGCTCTATTAAACGGGATTTTGAAGGTGACTATGAAAATGTTATGGATCGTGTTATTGCGCACATTAACAATGATGTCAACGAAGGAAACGACAACGCTAACGATGATGGAACTGGTGGGAACGACAACGATGATGGTGACGATGACGACAGTAGCGAGGACGCTAACGATGACGAATACGATGAAGATGACTTAACTTTTATACAAAGAAAATATGACAATGAAAACATAATTTTAAGCACGGCTGGCGCATCAACCCTATATTATGTTACTTATATTAATAAAGAACCGTGTATGGATTCGTATAATACAGGGATGCGTTGGTTGACTGACATTTTAAGAGGTCATTCGAAACGCTGTGTTAACATGTTTCGAATGGACAAAGACACTTTGCTCAGCCTATGTTATGAATTGGAAACGCTGCTACGGGTTAAACCCTTCAAGGAGGATGTCCGTATCGGAGAAGGTTGGAATGTTTTTATTCACCCTTGCAGCTGGGGCATCTAATCGACATGTGCAAGAAAGATTTCAGCATTCTGGTGAAACTGTCAGTAGATGTCTGAAAGAAGTGCTTAAAGCATTATGTCTATTTTCTATAGATATCATCAAACCAACTGATCCAGCCTTTACAAACACACCGATACAAATTGCGATGAATCGAAGATTTATGCCCCATTTCAAGGTAACTATATAATTTTACATTTAATATAGTTTGCACCAATGCTACGTATTTTGTTTGAATATTTATATTGTAATACAATTTTTTTCATACTTGTAGGACTGTATTGGTGCAATTGATGGGACACATGTTCGTGTAACAATTTCACCGGAAATTCAAATTCCTTTTATTGGAAGGAAAGGTGTCCCAACACAAAACATTATGGCGCCCTGTAGTTTTGACATGCAATTCACATTTGTATGGGCTGGATGGGAAGGTAGTGCACACGATGCACGTATTTTTCTCGAGGCAATACACAGTACGAGTATCAAATTTCCTAAACCGCCTGAAGGTTGCCAATTTTAATTTCTTATAGATACGATAATTTAAATAACTTATTATTCATATTTTGTTATTGAATTAATTTAAAAGTTGCATTTTGTTTCTATTTGCAGGAAAATACTATTTGGTTGATGCCGGTTATCCAAATGAGTATGGATATTTAGGTCCATATAGAGGGGAGAGGTATCATTTAGAAGAGTTTCGACGTCGGGGTGAACCAGGTGGACGACGCGAAGTATTTAATCGTGCACATTCATCGTTGCGTAATGTTATAGAGCGGACATTTGGAGTATGGAAGCAACGATGGAAAATTTTGCAGTGCATGCCACCATATCCTTACAAAACACAAGTTGCGATTATTGTTGCATCAATGGCACTCAATAACTATATTAGAAGAAGATCGCAACATGATGATGTTTTTGTTGAATATGATCGTAATCCCGATTATATTCCGGACGAGGTATTACCAGATGTTGTAACATGTGAAACTAGTCAGAGTTTGGGCAGAAATTCCCATATGGATATTGTGCGCGAGAGCATTGCAAATAGTTTAATGGGAGAAAGAAATTATGTTTACATTTTATTTGAAGTATTCACATTAATATAAATTGTTATTTATTTTTAAATTTATTTGTAGAAGTTATATATATATATATATATATATATATATATGGATGGATGTATAAATATGTGTGTGTATTTCAATGCCCTTTTAAGTAATTTTACAAGTTAAAAGCAGTTTGCAAAAATTGGAAACCAAACACCAAAAACTGCTTTTCTTCAACCTCCACCTCAACCACAGCTTTTAACCAAACACCTAATCGCTTTTTTGAAACACGTAAAAGCACTTTTTTGAAACTCCATTTTCTCAAACTCAACCGCAACAAAGAACCACAATAACAAACAGGCCCTTTGTCAATAGACTCTGTTCAATGTTGGGGCTTTTCTCAAGTCCCCCCACCCCCACTCGGGTAGTAGCTGCTTGCCATGCCCATGCCCTTATGTCCCTGTTTGTTAAAAGGGTTTTTGAAAGAAAAAAAAATATTTTAAGTTAAAATTTTAGATTATTTTTATTTGTTTATATAAAAAATGATTTTTCAAAACTAACAAATAATTATTTTGATAACAAAAATATTTTTAAGAATAATAATAACCACACTTTTAATTTGAAACAGTATATATAGTGTTCATTTCCCCGCCGACCGGGGCCAACTACGATTTCTGACAGGGACTATTCACCAGGGATCGGGATCTCTGTATAATTGGAGAGAGAGGAGAGGACTTGTTAAATTAAAGAGGTAGGTTATATTCTTAAAATAAACATTTGGACCAGTATCGAATCGTTTTTTTCTCCTTTTATTATGAAGATAAAATAACCAAGTAGCTGAAATTGTGAAATGCAGGTGTAAAGGGGGAGGATGGGATGTTTTAAAATTTAAATAGTTTTTTTCTATTAAAAATATATTAAAATAATTTTCATGACATTATTGCTTTCAAGCAATTGAAAAAAAAACATATCTACGTGGTTTTATTCAAGACATATACAAAATACAATTACAAACCACCACGCACGCATCATTCCTCCGCCAGTTGAGGAAGTAGATTCTTACTTTGAGTGCAAGGGATGGTTGCTAAATGGTCGAAATGACCGGCAAGCGTTTGCGTAGGCCGTCAGCGTGTCGTCTGTTCAGCCATGTTCATATTCGCAATGAGTTAGAAGAATACTTAAATTATTTAAGGAGTTTTAGCCTAAATTAGATAGTTGATCTGATATACGTGGCAACTCAAATATTCAGCAAAAATATATATAGTTTGATTTATAAATTTAAGGATGCCCTGGGCTGAAATGTCTAGCAGGGAGAGAGGATTATAGCAATATGGACGGCCATTCAGAACGGCCCAAGTAACTCAGAGGGTAAGCCTGAAAAGGAAAGAAAGCCAGGCCCACCAATAAATGCACAGATATTTACGAAGTTGCCCGCGGTTCTTAGCGCCACCTGTTACTTAGGGGCAACAGTAGTGGTGCAACCATAAATCAGTAACATGATCGTGAGTGGAGAAAAACAGCGGTTGTGGACGACAGTAGCTCTAGCAGCACCACCTACTTCTTGCATAAAAAGCTCGAAGTTCCAGCGACGGCAACCACCATGTTTGGCGACAACAAGGACAGTCATAACCGCTTTCTCTTTTCTCCACCGCGAGCAAGGGCTTGCTTCTTAGCCATGCTAGCTTTCCTCCATCAGCTAAGAAACACCCTCTCGATCAGCCAGGTAACATTTCCTCTTCTTCCTTCCTGTAATTGCTTTCTCATGTTCTGCGAAGGGGAACAGAGGGGTTGGACCTCCCTTCCAGCCCAGCCGTTGTTGGGCTGCATCCAAGCCCACTAGTATATATATAGGGAGATGTTTTGTGCCATCTACAAGCCCATTCAGTTTGGGTTGGTCTTGGGCCTTGGACCAGGCCACCCTACTTATGTCTTTTTTTTTTAGTTTTTTAACATGTCTTTATTTTTAGTATTTTGCCAAGCATGTTTTTGTAAAATTTAAAATACAAAAAATGATATCAAAATGTTTCTTGGTGTTTTTATGTGTTGCATGAGACCAAGAATTTTAAAAATGAGCTAATGGCCATTTTTAAAAATGAAATCAAAATAAGTTTTTCTTAGTTTTTGCATACATCTAGAAAATACTAGACTTAATGGCCATTTTTTGAAAAATCATTCTTCTCTTAATTCATGAGAATTAATGGTAAACACCGTGATATAAGTACTAGACCAACAAGGTAGGTTGATATTTGAAAATATGACTAATTGCCCCGAAATTCTCAAAGTTAATTCTGAATATTCACTAATTGAGACTATTTAATCATGATAAACAACAACGATTATCCAGGATAAGTGAACTATGTCAGAGCATCTATATGATTTTTTTCTATATAAGAACTCATTTGGGTGCACGAGCCAATAACATATTAAAAAAGACTATATTTATTCATGCAAATAAATTTTAGGTCAAAATACATGTTAGTAAACCACTCAAATCTATGAACCACACTAATACTACAAAACACACTTATCTCAGGTAGTGTGCGCTAAAGATGATAACACCTTCTCTAATCACAACTATCTCTCTACTCTTTGAATCTTTGAGAAATATAGTCTTAACTAAATAATTAGATGGTAACTCTGAAAATTTATGACATCACTGTTCCTGCCACGCAACAATCATTAATTCTGAAAATACAATCATTTTGAATTTGTTTTATAATTCGTTTTATTGATGTATATCTTATTTATCTTAACCTTTACAATGTCTTTTTATTGAAATCATTATGTTTTTTTTATAATTATTTTATGATCAATAAAAAATATCACATGATTAAAATAAAATCAATTTATTTAATCTATAGGGATAGATATTTTTATATTCATTGTGGCTCCCGAAAAATATTAAAAGATGGACAGGTAACGTCTTTGAAGTTTGAACAATTAATTATAAAAGTGAAATAAAATATCATGTAAAGTAGTTTTTTGATTTTATCCTAGCTCGAAAGGAAAACCAATGCATGCGTTGCTGTGTGATCTGTCGGCAAGAGAAAAAACGAAAGAAGATAGAAATTACAGAGACTGCCATTACCCGCCATCTGGAATACCTTTTCTGACAGAGACAGACATTATTAAACCGCCTTTTTTATACACAACTTACAGTTACAGATCTCTCTCTTTCTCTCTCTCCCCTCCTACCAGTCACAAATCTCAGAAAAACTCAACACCAAGGGACAGAAAATGGACGGTCTGATCAAGGGCCTCATGGACGTGGCGCTCGACCACCTCGGTCAAAAGGACGATGAATCCCGCGATGAACGCTCCAGATCATCCTGGGCTGAGGTTGTTACCACACCCTATTCTATCCCATGTCTTTCTCGGTCGACTGCATGTCCTTCATTTCCTTGTTTTAACAAATGTATGTATTGTTGCTAAAATGCGCAGGTGGTATCCGGCGAGGAGCAGGAAGACCTGCAAAGTCAAGGGTATAATCGGAACAATCAGTGGGACTCCCAGGAGGTTTTTTCTCTATGTTTTATTCTCTTATTGATTAATTTTTGAAATTGAAATGCGCATTGGGCTTGGTTTGCTAGTTTTTCTTCTTCGCTATTGGCAGAACGAAGGCAGAAGAAATGAGGGGTGGGAGATCGAGGGTTCGAGGCGACCCCAAAAGGTTCTTTCAATCTATTTGATTTCACTATAATTTTATATTTTTTAAGTCTCGAGAGGATCATTTAGAATGTTAGGCCACTTACCCTCAGTACCATACATGAAAACGATGGTGAATTTTTAATTGAAGAGGAATAATTATAATAATAATAATCAATAATTTATCTATGCGGAAAGGATTAATCAGAGGATGATGATCTGCCCTTTTCATACAGTTATGCTGAAGGAATTGTGCCTATAAAAAGTTAAAACAACCTTTATGTTAGCATTATACGGTTAATCTTGCCCTTTTGTTTCATTTGATTCCATGTTACTGTGTTCATTGCTTCAATGTATTCATCAAAATACCAAATATTTTATAGGCCATGAAAGAAGGGTATGGAAGGAATGAAGGTGTTGAAGAGCAGCATGATTATGGCCGGAACCATTGGAATAGAAAGGTTGGTTGCTGGATTCTGCGATGCATGCTTTGATTTACTGTAATATCATGAGATCAGCTAGCCTTTGTTTAAACCAATAGCTACTCATCTTTAAATTTCCCACACAGGAGGATGAGGGAGAGAGAAATGATGGTTGGGAAACCGTGGGGGAAAAGCATCCTAAACGACCACACAAGGTATTTCTTTTATAAGCTACACGACGATGTAATTATTAGCAATATTTTAGAACGTAAAGACCAGTAGCAAATATGATGTATTTCTATAAAGTATATTGTACTGTAATTAATGTTTGGTTCCTTGGCAATTTAAGATTTTTAGCTTTGATGGATTGGTGTGTGATATTAATCAGCAGCTATAGTGAAGCTAAATACAAGTTGCAATGTCTATAATCGATTTTCTCGTGTAACTTCAAATTTGTACCTGTATCAGAATTGTTAGTTACTGCTTTGTCGTCCTGCTTAATGGATTGCCGAATTTTGAAAGAGTCTGAAATATGTGTTCAAAGATGATCTTTCCTAGCCACAAACATGTTTGATGATCTGTGATATTGCATGGAAAAACTTTTTACCTTCACTTCTCGATGACTTAACAACTGTTTTTTAAATATTAAATTGACAGATCCAGATGGATCAATGGAATGGATACAAAAGACCTCCCAGTGAACAAGAATACTCTAATGAGGTTGAAGACAGTGCAGGAATAGGACCTTCAAAAGAGGAGCTTGCTGACCTGTCACAAGCTTGCAACAGGCTTTGGGAACTTGACAGGAACCGTTTGGCTCCCGGCAAGGATTATCGGATTGATTGTGGCGAGGGGAAGAAGGTTTATGAGAAAGAAGATATGGCCCAAGGAAGCTTATTTAGCTGGCTGAGTGATGATGTACTTAGGAGGCCAACGTTTTCTCGCTTCTGCTCTCTTCTGGATAATTATAATCCAAATCAAGGGAGCAAAGAAGTTCTTACATCTGAAGAGAGGCAAGAGCAATCTGCTTTTATAGAAGAAATTAGTAGAACGGCACCAATCAAATATCTTCACATGTATCTTGCATCCAAAGGCATTGTATCTGAAAATTACCAGGATTTTAAAAGAACATTGACTGGTCTCTGGTTTGATTTATATGGTCGAGGTGGTACATCCAGCAGCTCTTCTGCTTTTGAGCATGTTTTTGTGGGAGAAATCAAGCAACGTGGGGAACAAGAAGTTTCCGGCTTCCATAACTGGCTCCAGGTATTGCTTGTCAGAGTTTATCCTTATGAATTCTCTTATATTGTATTTCATATAAGAACAAATCAATGATTGCCAAGAAACAAGGGCTGACTTCTTTAAAGATTTCATGGCTTTCTCTCTCCGACCTTTAGTAAATCAGAGAAATATTAGTAAACAACAACACCGGATACTGTTTTCCCCGGGATCTAATTTTGTAAATGCAGGGTCTTATTTATTTGAGCAATTATCTGGTAACACGCAGAAAGCTGGCTGTTCATCATCTGATTCATCTGTAGTTTCTATATTTTCCTGGAATCGTACTCTAACACATGTTATGTCATTGAGTTTGCATTCTTGAACAAGAAAGGGATTAGATTGTATGATGATTCTAGAATGCTTAAGAGTTGCATGTCTGATTTAATGCTTTCTTTTTAACCCAATCAGTTCTACCTCGAAGAAGCAAAGGGGACTGTTGATTATCAAGGCTATATATTCCCCCGGAGAGGTGGACAGATTGTAAGTTTTCTTATTCCAACTTTTGTTCCAGTAGAATGCTGAGATGCAGATGGTAATGAACTCCAATTTCAGAGGAGAAAAGAAAATCCTTCCACCAATTAGTGGCTGTTCAAAATCTGACCTAGATAATTTCCATTCCGCAGCCTGACTCAGAGTGCCAGGTGCTTACAATCCAGTTCGAGTGGAATGGAGTTCTGAAATCTGTGTCGAGCACCTTACTGGGAGTGAGTCCAGAGTTTGAAATCGCGCTGTACACTCTCTGTTTCTACATGGGCGGAGAAGATAATTACGTGGAGCTTGGACCTTATCCTGTTAACATCAAATGCTACCGCCTTGGGGATAGAATTGGGTCTGTGTTCCCCGCAGCGTAGCGTTGAAAAGAATTGTATGATGGAAACCACTTTTTAATTAGTTCAATTGTCTCTAATAAAAAAAAACAAAAATACTGCCATGCAATAAACTGGAATAATTACAGACAGGATTGTACTCTTACATGCCTTCCATATTTAACCAGCACGTGTTCTGGCTCAATTATTCTCGGACGCTTTAATATTTATTTATGATGCTCTTATGCTGATTGTCTTTACCGGATGTTCATCCGTCACGGGTTTTCAACTTATCTGGCCATTTTTGTCTTCTAAACTTTGCTATAAAAAATATATATTTCTCAAATTAAGAGTGGAAAAAATAATTTTTAAACAAATACGATTTGATTAGTATGGGCATTTTCTTCTTCTTCTTCTTCTTCTTTAGTTCCTAATCTCTTTTTTATTTTGTTATCTTTATCTCTGTTATATTATTATTACCTCTATTTAATCTTTTATTTGTACGAAATTTTTTAATAACTAAATTTAATATTTATTTTCGAGTAATACTAATAAAACAGTTATTTTTCATCCAATTTAAAATTATAATAATAGAACTAAAATTAACTAAATATAAAAATTGAGGAACTAAATGAGAGAAGAACGAAGAATAATATGTATAGACTATAGACTCCATTACAACCCACTGAATTCTGTACGAAAAAGACGAATTCATTGGCATCCAGTAAGGGCGTGTTTGATAAGATTTAAAATATATTATTTTTATTATTATTATATATTTTATATTAAAAAATAATGTTTTTAGATATTTTAATGTACTAATATTAAAAATAATTTTTTAAAAATAAAATAAAAATTCTTTTAATATATTTCTAAACAAAAAACACTTTAAAAAACACTCACAAAAATAATCATCTTGCTCGCTGCTGACAAGCTAATTTGAAAAATATTTTCTTTTTACAATATAATTGCAGGGTAAAAGAACTCCTTCTATCTGGCCGGAGGATTCACAAGTTTGACATTAGACAAGGGCTTTTCATTCATGTTTGGGTGTTGGCGAGCATGCAATGTTTTCAAAATTGAAATCTAACATGAATGTATCATCGGATCTTGGGTTACGATGATTCTGCTTCAATACAAGCATGTAAATGCTACTGTTTTTGTTTTAAAAAGTTTCATTCAGACAGGGAAAGGAAACCTTGTACGTAGCAGACAGATTTTCCTCCTTTTTCTTTTTTAATAGATTTTTTATCTGTTCATATCTTTCCTGATATTTCAGACCCGAGTCGGTGAAGCGGCTTGCAGATGTTTACGAAGGAGGATTCTCTGGATTAATTGGAAAATATCAGCAAGCAGACACCTCCTCCATAACAGGAAAAGTTCTAACGCGGCCATGAAATATCTCGCAGGAGCTGTCCGGGAAGATATTATTATTTATTTTCTTGTGGTGGAGTGACCTCCCGTACGTATCCCATGCGATATTACTAAAATATCTCAATGAAACTAAGCTTGGCTCAGAAATGGATATCGGGGGGGACCAATAACAGAAATCCACCCCAGCCGAAATGCTAGACCTAATAAAGGGCAGCATCGTAATTGGGCATGGCTTGCAGGAAATGGATGAATCTCTCAGGGATGGCTATTTACGGCTGTTAGAAAATAATATAAATTATATTATGGAGTTTTATTTATAAGTTTAAATTTTTAGGTGAGATGTTTCCTTAACATGGTATCAGAGCCTTGTTGACTATGCGGTCACGAGTTCAAATCTCACCACCTCCATTCTATTTGATAACAATCAAGCACAAGATGATATGGGTCTGTGCAAGTTTCAAGCTCAAAGAGTTTTCACTTGAGGAGGTGTGTTAGAGAATAATATAAATCATATTATGGAATCTCACTTACAAGCTTAAACTTTTAGATGAGATGCTTAACAACAACCAAGCTGACTCCCTCCAAGCGGACGTGCTAAAAAAAGCTTAAAATTCCAGCAATATACGTATTTATGGAGTATTTGGATATGGTTGAGAGGAGTCATTAGGAGCCGAGATCAGATTCCTATCTTGGCCAGCACTCGGTGCTCTTCAGGAAAAAATAGCAAACTTGTTGGAGGGACATGCATGACACCTACATGAACCATGATCAATACTCTTGTTAATTAGAAGGAGAAGGTGGAAATTTGGGGAATAAGAAAAGAAAAGTAATTATATAAAAGATAATAATACGATAACACATCACATATTTTGTCATTATTGAATAACATAAACAAATATCTCTTAATTCAATGATGACTTGATCATCAAAAAGACTCGTTGAAGTTTCTATGTTTGAAGCCTACAAATTAAGCTCACGTGAAATATTACTTTTTTAAATATAGATTAGATGTACAAAACTACGTTAATGAAGAGAGGAAACACATTAATACAGGATTTTTTAAAACATAATCGATCAAACAACGATTCTGATGAAAGTTGTATTTATTTTTTAGTTGTTTCATATTTTATTTATAATTTGGTCTTTCTAGTTTGCGGTCAAAGTCTTATTTGATTTAGGTTTTCACACAAACACACCTATATGTTGGGTTTAAGTTCTTATATCATCAAGAAATAGTCATAATTTATGAGATAAAGACTTTTAGAATATACTAAAAAAAATTCTATAATTTTGTCGACATTTAAAAGTTGTAAACTTAAACTTGAGAGCACCGGTTTTTTTTATCTACAATTTAGAACTTGAAACTTTAAGATTCAAAACCTTAATTAGAACTATATGTTGCGCCAATCAATATCAGAGCATGTTGACTTGTTCAATGAGCAAAGATATTTGTAGCAACTTCCCACCCCGCGGTGTATGAACGAAGTCCATTAGGGTATTGTAAAGGCATCGATAAGGACCCTATCGTAGAGATTTGATCGACAAGATCATTTCATAGAAGAATTAACTAAGTAAATGGATGATCAACTACAATAAAAATACTAAAACATGAATCGTGATAAGGAGAGGGATATGTTCAAAGATTACTTCAAGGTGAACCAAATCATAGATAAATTCCTACAAACCCACATAAGCATTATGTCTATTTAGAAAGTAGTGTATATGATTTGCGATGCAATGAAAACCCATTTTGCAATCAATCTTTTTTTTTTTGCTGAGAATTTTTTGAAGATGACACTTATCAGATGACATAAACTTGCCGATGGTGTTGAACAGATGACATTGGTATAGTGTGTCCTTACCCTCGTGATTTCAAGTTCTTAGACTTTACATTATTGAAATGCCAAGGAATAATAACTTTTATAAAACACAGGACAAGATTTACTTTCGAATATAAGAAGACAATTCTTAAAACTAAGACTAATTGAGGATGCCTTTCAAATTCATTCTAGATCGACATAATATATAAACTATATTCCAAGACCTTTTTCCAAGCCAAATTTTGTTTAGTTAAACTAAAACAACACCCCAGAGAAATTGTAAGACAATACCTATATAGATTCATCTAAGCTAGGGAATAATGTTGTGTAAGGATTCTAGAGAATTAATGAGTTTATAATTTTTAAAACAATGAATGGATCAAGGTGAATGTGTAGTTGCAAGAAATTACTTTGAATAAAATAAGTGAATAGTTATTAAAAGATATTTTTAATTGAATAAAACAAATATGTAGTTACTGAAAATTACTTTGAACTTCTCGATTTTAAAAAAGTGTAAGATAGAAAACACAATAAATATCAACAGCAAATCAATAATAAATTCACGTACGGACTGCAAGCATATAATGACAGGGAGAACCAAGAAAAAAAAAAAAAAAGGATGCCGGGTTTTCAATGATAAGCAACGGAGAACCAAGAAAAAAGAGCCTGTGAATTATGAACATTTGCTTGGGGGACCCTCGAACCAGTTAGCATGCAAGATGACAACAGTAGCTTCAATGTGCCAGTGTGAAAGAAGTTTGCGAAAGGGGTCCTTTCCTGCCGTCCAAATCAGAGAAAAATCTTGCAAGATCCTTTTATTCGCTAGATGATACTGAAACTAGATTCTCCATGGGAGAGGGAGAGGGAGAGAGAGAGAGAGGGAGGGAGGGATACCGACATCGGCCAATGAAAGTTAATCCCACCGACGTCGGCCAATGAAAGCTAATCCCATGATCTTCATTTTTTCCCTGCATTTAGATTTTACCTCTAGATATATATAGATTCTCTTTTGCTGCTGTGGACTTCAGAATGAAACCACTACGTAGATGCCGCTAGAACCACTGCATTCTAACTACTTTCACATATCAGATGATTCCTTAATAAGATATTAGAACCTTGTTGACTTAGCGGTCACGAGGTCAAATTTCACCATCCCTATTCTATTTGATAAATAAATTAAGTACAATACAATGTGAGACTGTGCAAGTTTCAAGCCCAAAGGTCTTTCACTTGATGGGGGTATGTTAGAGTATAATATAATCATATTATGGAGCCTCACCTACAAACTTGAGATTTTAGATGAGATGGTTCCTTAATACATTCTTTTCGGGATTGTATATCTTAAAGTGAAATCAAATTTACCCTGACAAAAAATGACGAGTTGCCGGAGTTTTTGCTTGGAAAACACATCCCCACTAAAGGGATATTTGTCAAATACCTTTTTTTTAAATACATATTTTTGATATTTTTATATATTAATATAAAAATTATTTTTTAAAAAATAAAATATATATAATTTTAAATAAAAAACTATTTCAGAAATACAAAGGATAATTGAAGCCATGTGATGACAAGGGTTTATAACAAATCCAAGTCACAGTTAAGATGGTTAGTGCGTGAAAACATAGAGATTACGGATTTGAGCGCTCCCTCTATTTATTTTTTTAAATGGGAGAGGTGATTTATCATATGTTTTTTTTTAAATAAATAAATAAACAGATGATAAGATGCCCTTTTCTTAATATATAAAAAATAGAATAGAGGCATGACAAGCTATGCACGCATGGTTTAGGACCTATGCCTAGTTTTTTTTATTGTTTTATTTATTTATTAATTCATTTTACACTTATTTTTTTATTTTTAGTAATTTTTAAATATTATTATAAATTCTAATATTTTTAATTACTATGTATTTGATATGAAATAATAATACTACAACTAATAATTTGTTTTGAAAATTCAATTAAAATTGATTGTTCATTATTAAAATATTTAAATAGATACATTTATGAATTCCTTATTTTTCGTGGACATAAAATAAAATATAGACATGCATTCTGATTTTTTTTTGTTAACATACTTTAACAACCATAATTCTCTTAAAAAATATAAACATTGTTTCTAGTGAAAAATATCTTGTTAAATAAGATAAACAAGAGACATGTTGATAGAAAAACAATTATTTTTATGAAAACAATTTTTTTTAAAAAAACTGTATTTTTCAGATTTAATAATATTATTAAAGATTTTCCCGAGATAAGAAAAACTCTTTTATTATATATGAATAATCAAATAAATAATTTAAATGCAAACCATACGAATAATTTCCCACTTCACCAATAAAATACACACACACACACATTGCCATTGTCAATTTGCGCCCGAAAACGACATATATGTTTTCAGCTTCGAAGATCATGTCTGATTTTCACTACATGGTTAATTTCCCTCGAGATTTTTCCACACAAACTCCTTTTCCATCTCTTTCACTGTCCCTTTATCTTTCCAATTTTTGTTTCGGCACCTGTCGTTTCATTCACAGGTCTTGTTCTGTGCGCGACACGCGGGCGTGAGAGAGAGGTAAGAGCAGAGCCTCATATCCTCCACCAATTGTAATGAAGGCCTAACCACTAGGGCAGCATCGGTACAGTTAAGCTCAAAAGACCGTTGCTTCAATATAGACCATAATATTTATGTCATGGTGCATGCGAGAGAGTCGTGATGATCTTCTCCATCATCATCTAGTCTTCACTATCTATCAAGACTCGCCAGCACTTGTGTTGGTCTGGTAGTCAAACGAGTTCTTGTTATACATGTTTTGTAACTTTTGGTGTTTACATATTCAGTGGATTCTAAAAATAAACTGCAGTACGCGTAAATTAGTCCGGGCACACTATCCATCAAGACTTGCGTGCTTCCTCTACGCTTATTAATGGAGTTTACCAGTCCTTCACTGTTGACAATGGTTGCTTCCTTTGCACGGCTATCACATTGACAACGGTAATTATCACAACGGTCAAGACAAACAGAGCAAGCAATCACTGAGTCTGTGTGAAATTTGTGAGCGAGGAAGCTTAAATTTCATGAGGTTCATATTTACAGTGTTAAATGGGGCAACAAATTCAGATCAATGGTCTCCGGATCACTGGAAAACGGTAAACCTATACAGGATAACAAGACAGATACGGAGAATAAATTCATCAAAACAATGAAACCAGCCACAACTTTCTAACGCACTTGAAAAGCGTATGTATTTATAGATCACAGATCAAGTTGCATAAACTACATATCACAAGTATTAAATTTCAAATCCATCTCATAACAAGCATGGAGAGATCAGTAAAACATGGTTAAGTAAGCCCGCCCAAGGGTATTTTCCATGGATATTGCTTCTAAGAAGGTGTCCGTATTTCTCAGCACCGGTTGAATATGGAACAGCTAGCTTCATGCAAGACAAATGCAATTTTGAATCTCGTTGTTGAAGAATTGCATGGCAGCGAAATTAACTCGTCGAAGCAGCCGACCTTGGACGACTACAGAAAAGCAAATTCCAAACAGAGAGGTATTGCAACCACATGTTTTCCCAATCAATGGAGTCTCTTATCCGAAGCTGAGCAGAGCTTAAAAACGAAACAAATATCAGTGTTTTGTCTGCCACAGAAAAATGCAAGCAGGAATGACGATAAAGCCGAATGGAGTGAAGCCATCATATTTTTGTGGGGTCTGCTGGATAGTGGCGTAAGAAAATTAACCACCCATTGCTCCCCAATCCAAAATCAAATAGTTTTTCAATATTGAGTTTAGATAAATTTTATGCAGTTTACAGCCATTTTACTTCATAAAACATGAATTACAATAGATGTGGAAAAACTAATGCGCCTAAGCTGTTGATTAGCGTGGTTGAGAATACTGGATTTATCAAGCTTATCAATTCCATTTCGTTGAAATATGGATGAAATTTTTGCAATGGGCTGAAATTTTAAGCGATGTAAAAGCGATCATTGTTTTATCTCGTTATTTTAACTAGTGAAAAATATTTTGGTGAAATGAAACAAAATTAACAACACTAGAATTTACAGTGTGACCATAAAAAATATCAAAGAATTGGACTTTCAAGGGCAATACATATTTTTTCACAGGATTTATTTAGCATTTTAGGACCATCTTGGTATGTTATGGGAAGTTTTTTCGATATTTTATTTTTTTCAAGCAATATAATAATCCTATTATCTTTATAATCGGCTAAAATTTTACAAGTTAAGAATTTGAAAGATTAACATATTTAGAAGATTCGACCAGTTCAATTATTGTGAATTGCAACCATACATTTATTGTTTTATCCCTTAAAAGATTTCACACCCACCCATTTTCAATTACCATGGATTATATATTTTTGAATTGATTAAGGTTGCTATTATCTTTTTATAAATTTTTGAATGTTCAAATTACTAGAATACCTTTCAAAGAAAAATAACACATAACTTGGGTATTGATTATATATATATATATATATATAAGATTTGATTTTTCAAAGCACCATGTAATTACTCTATTGTTCTTAAAATTAAATTGGTTAAAGTATTATTTCAGGGACATATTTGTAATATCATATTTTTTATGTTATGATGATTTGGTCAATGGGGAATTTTTTTTATTTTAATTAATATTAATAATAATTAAAATAAAAGGTTGTTGAAAGTTGTTTCCGGATCTTTTTTTTAATTTTTGGCTTTTAATATTTGGTTCATTGTAATTGAACTTTCTAATTTATCTCGATATGAGTTTGATGGTTTTTTCACGATCTCATAGTGTTTCGTAGGTTAGCCATAGTTGATCCAATACACCAGAGTCAAAAAAAAAACATGTCATTCAATATATCACCATTTAAATATCTCAAAATTGTTTGAGCTGAAATGTATCAAAGTTTTGACTTCCTAGCATCTTTATATTTTAAAATTTTGAAAAACAAATGATCCAAGAGTGACATATTGCAAGTCGAGAAACTAGTACATTTAGAGGACATAGTATTTCACATTCATATGAACAATTATACATTTTTTGGTTCTTGCAATAATTACATCCTTATTACCTCCACATCTAAAGAAAATATAAAGGGACATGGTGCTCCTTGTTCATATGAACAGTAAATCACCTCTTTTTTTTTGTTGCTGAAATAGTCTAAAATAGTAGATGGACCATACAAGATATTTTAATTGCTTGATGTCAAAGCAAATGAGAGTCAAGCCCTAGGCTGTTTATTATTATAGTAGCTATTAATACTAGCATATTTTGACGATATGAAAATATAAATTTAAAACAAAATAAAAAATATTTTTTTTCAAAAATATTTTTAAAACTCAAATGTTAGAAGAAAAGATCACACACAAAAAAAACACGTTTTGAATATATACCCTCGAGTCAGGTTCCACCAACAAGAAAGAATGATCGATTCAAAGGGTGGACATTAAAAACTGGGACTTTTTTTTTTATTTCAAGCATAAAAAAATATGGAAAAGGTTGGACCACGTATGGAGAAAACGACTCGTTTTGATTGCTTGCACTTTTTCTCTTTTAGACGAGTGCACACCAGAGTTTAATCCTTCAAAAACCTGAGCCAGAGTTTCTATATAAATACACACACAGCACACCCATTCATTCCTACATCTCTTCTACCCGTCTTCTGTTTTTAAAAACCCAAATAGAAACCATGACCATAACTCTGCGATCTTCAGCTTCTTCTATCAGTCTAAAAGAGATCAGAAGCCTCAAAACTCCTCCTGATGGTTTTTCTGGCACGGTTCGCTTCGCGCAAATCAAGCCATCTTGCAGCCTCCAAGCGAAGATCAATTCAAAGCAGGAAGCACAGCTTTCGCACGATGATATCTTGGTGGCAGAAGGAAGGACGAGCCAGGCGTGGGAGAAACTACATGAAATATCAAGTCCTCACGGCGACAACGCCGGCTCGAGAGTGCCTGTGTTTGTGATGCTGCCACTTGACACGGTAACGATCGGAGGGAATTTGAACAAGCCAAGAGCGATGAATGCTAGCTTGATGGCCCTGAGAAGTGCAGGAGTCGAAGGAGTAATGGTGGATGCTTGGTGGGGATTGGTAGAGAAAGACGGGCCTTTCAAATACAACTGGGAAGGGTATGCGGAGCTGGTGCAGATGGTGCAGAAGCATGGCCTGAAGCTTCAGGTTGTCATGTCGTTTCATCAGTGTGGAGGAAATGTTGGAGATTCTTGCAGGTACTTTAAAGCCTAAACTTTTCTAGTTCTAGGTCACAAATAAGCAATAAATTTCTAGTTTTGACATGTTTTTCTCTTTCAAGTTTAAGATTAAGAGAGGAATTGTTCGTTGGAATATTTCTTGAGTCCTCCTAAAGACCCTTCCAAACCTGACTACTCCAAGTTCCAAGCAGAAACCTTTTTCATTTGTTAAGTACTATTTCGCAGTAAAATATTTTCTGTTAGATATTCTAAGAAGAGCCTGACCCCTTCTTTCTCTTTAACTTTTAGCATCCCCCTGCCTCCGTGGGTGGTTGAAGAGATGAGCAAAAACCATGATCTCGTCTACACGGACAAATCAGGTCGGAGAAATCCTGAGTACATTTCCTTGGGCTGTGACTCTTTGCCATTGCTAAGTGGAAGAACACCCATCCAGGTCTACAGTGATTACATGAGGAGCTTCCGCGACAGATTCAAAGATTACCTCGGAGAAGTTATTACGGTATGCTTCTTCTAAACATGACAATTCTTGGTGCTTCGTATTAATTTGGGCACATGAATAATCACCCAATTTACTTCACAAAATAAAACCATGTAAGAAACTTGAACTAATTTATTATTACGGTATGCTTCTACACATGACTTCAAAAATCAAGAGCAAGCCCTACCTTTGTCTACACGTAGAGATATTATTTCTCGGAGCTAAAATAACCGAGCGTTTCTATTGCAGGAAATTCAAGTGGGGCTGGGCCCATGTGGAGAACTGAGATATCCAGCTTATCCAGAAAGCAATGGCACATGGAAGTTTCCTGGAATAGGAGAATTCCAATGCTATGACAAGGTAAATTTGGTTCCGTCCTAAACTGCAGATATTTTAGCATGCAAGTCGGCTAATTTGAGCAATCCACAGATGGAGTGCTCCATCGATTTCGATTTATGAAACAATTGATTCTGTGGTTGCATACGGAATCAAATCACAGATTAAAAACTTGTAATTTATTTGTTCAAGTATTTGGTTTCGGAGATTTTAATACCAAAAAACAACTTTTTTGTGCTGAACAGTACATGAGAGCTTCACTAGAAGCATCGGCTGAAGCAATTGGAAAGGCAGACTGGGGAAGAGGTGGGCCCCATGATTCCGGCCAGTATAATCAATATCCTGAAGAAACTAGCTTTTTCCGAAGAGAGGGAACATGGAACACTGAATATGGACAGTTCTTCTTAGAGTGGTACTCGGGGAAGCTACTAGAGCATGGAGACAAAATCCTAGCAGCTGCAGAAGGAATATATCGTGGAACAGGAGCAAAATTATCAGGAAAAGTAGCAGGAATTCATTGGCATTACAGAACGAGGTCTCACGCAGCAGAACTAACCTCAGGTTACTATAATACTAGGCATCATGATGGGTACCTACCAATAGCACAGATGTTCAGTAAATATGGAGTTGTGTTCAATTTCACCTGCATGGAAATGAGAGATGGGGAACAACCAGAACATGCAAATTGCTCTCCAGAAGGATTAGTGCGGCAAGTGAAGATGGCTACAAGGACTGCTAGGACTGGACTTGCCGGAGAGAATGCGCTGGAGAGGTATGACGCTGGTGCATATTCACAAGTTATGGCAACAAATAGATCAGAATCTGGCAATCGATTGACTGCATTTACATATCTAAGAATGAATAAGAGGTTGTTTGAAGGGAATAACTGGCTGCATTTAGTGGAGTTTGTTAAAAGCATGTCAGAGGGCGGTCGCGATGGAAAACTATCAGAATGTGTCCCCTGTAGAACTGATCTTTACATTGGTTTTATCAAAGACAAGGGCGTTCAGAAAACTAGGGAAGCTGCTCTGGTATAAAAAACAAGTGCATCTTCATGTAAAACACCAAAATGCTCAGTGTATTATAGGTAGAAACGAAAAGAAAAGTTGGGGGAAAAATACCATGCATGTACACCATACCTATGGCATGACCTGCCAAACTCTCTGATGGTTATATAAGAGAATCAGTCATTATACAAAGCTTTATTTCAAATTATCTGTATCTACACCTCCATGCCACTAACGAAGAATAATTCTTGTAATTATTCTTGTAAGCGAATGTTGTATCAGCCAAGATATAGAAAGCTAAATAATGACTTGTCATTTTTGGGTGTGCTAGTGTGCCAAAGGGATCAGCTAATCTTATTCATCACAACACCCAATCAACATATTTCTTTCTCTTAACATTTGCTTATTGAATGCTAATTAAATTAAATTTTAATCCTATCCATCTACCGGAGGGGTGCAATCCTTTCAAGTTCCATGAAAAACATGCTTTAATTAATTTAGAAGAGTGATTCATAAGAGGCTTAAAATTTCAATTCCTGCAACTTTCAAGAACATACACTCAATACCTAACACGATGGAATTTATCTCAAGCAGTTGTTGAGACATTAAAAACATGACAAAATAACCTGTAGACGTGTGTGCCAAGCTTGTAGTTACCATGTATCCAAAGTATTACAGGAAAAAGGAGTTGCCATGTATCCAATGTATTACAGGAAAGAGGAAATGCATTTTGTTAAACGGCGACCTTATTCTACAATCATATTAGAAGAATTGTCGAGTTAAAAACCAGTAAGTCTACTACATAGACTAGAGGGAGTCATGCTTTCTAAGAGACCTAAGTGGCAGAAATTAATCTCAAGCTCCGAGGTGTCAGTCTTATTAAACTAATGTGTACATTAAGCTTGTGCCTAACTTTATGAATACTAGTGTGTTCTGTTACATTTAACAGCCAAAATCCTATGCAAACCACCTACATACAAAAAAAAATGACACTCTGTAGAAAGGACTTTGATCTTCCAAATAGATCTCCGAGGGAAATCACTAATCTCTAAAAGGCAAAATTCTTTCACAAAGCTGTCTGCAGAGATATTAACCATATTCGATGTTCGTATATAGTCCCCATGTCATCTCATCCTCATCCTCATCTTCAACCTTCAACATGCATCATAAGTAATATGAAAAATAAAAAATAAATAACATCTGCCTTATCCCTAACAAAGTCAAAAAAAGATTGAAGAAATTAGGACTCTAAAAGAATATTCGGATGTCAAGTTTTCACGCAAATAAAAAATCATCGTCTCAGGGCCTATTTATACCAAAATCAACACAGACTATTAAGCATCTTATCATCGAAATCCCTCAAAGCTCTCAAGCTTAGGAACATTTTATGATCGGATTATTGTTAATAATAAATCTTTAGACATCAATTACGACCGCAAAAAGGCCACAATAGGCTAATAGCATGAACGATGTCAAGCATCTGAATGTCTTGCATTCTTAACAGGATTTCATGATAAAATAATAATAATTTAAAAAAAGGTTTAATAATATTTGGCCAATGCTTGTTAAGATCAGCAGCAATATTACACAATGTAGAGGTTTACTTTAAATAATAGAAAAGAGCAAAAAAATTATTATGGCAGGAAACAATTATCTCACCATAACACAGAGGATGAGGATGAGTTAAAAGTCAAAACCCCAAGGTTCTCTTAAGTCTCCAAGCTCTTTTCGAGCTGATTCTCTTCAATTGAATTCGGGTTTCCACGGCGAAGACCTTCAATCAAGTCTCCAAGCTCTTTCCGAGCTGATTCTCTTCCAAACATGAAACCATACCTGCAACCCCCAAAAATAAAATCAAATTAAAAAAAAAACGATTACTGCCGAGAAGAGAGTTTAGGAGTACCAGAAGGAAACGGCAGAGAAAACTCCAGCTGTGGTTACTGTTTGAATTAGTGTGAATGATTTTCCCATTTTCCGATTGTGTTTTGTTCCGGGTTCTATTTCTATTCAATGAGTTAGTTTCGGATTTTCCAAATGTTTTTACTCCGTACACTACACCCATAAAAGAAAAACTGAAGTAATTAAGAGTATAATGTGGGCTAAGGCCGGGCTCCAATAACCAAAGCCCACCTCCCAGCACTTGTTTACTCGCTATTTATTTTTATTGTTTTCTTTTTCAAGGTGAATTCATAATTATACTAAAAAATAAAAAAATATATATATTATTTTGATATATTTCAAAATAATATTTTTTAAAAAATAACCTCAATCACACTCTCAAATCAAATAGTCACAACATCCAAATGAAAAACATCAAATGTCACTCTGCAGGCCATGTCAAACTCTCTCGTTCTCACATTCACATTCTAATAAGCTCGCTTCTGATGCTACCGGAGAGTGTTGTTCAGGGGAATGCTTTATTTTTTTTTTATATTTTACCAGTGCCTGCTGGTTAAGAAAAGTAAACTAACTCCAATTTCCATTTCCTCTTCCTCGAAAAGAACGTCTTTAACGATCAGCTGGAGCATTGAACCTTTCACCGAGGCACGCAGAGATAAGTTCAGAAGTTGAGAAATAATGGAAACCACATTGCATTAATCATTACACTCATGCTCAGACACGAGTTTGGCCTCAAAATTTACAGCCATTCTGCCTATTTACTCTGTCATTGCCCGCCTCGCTCCATTCATAATCTTTGCAGCGGAAAAGAATGGTATCAGCTACCCTGAACCTTTTGCTTAGCCAACACTGAACCGGATCAGCTCATTTGCAAAATATATGTAGCTCTAGGATTTATTTTTCATTGGAGTGAGTTCCAAGTGCACCGTTAAAGTTCCATCCATTGTGCTCAGTATCCAAACATTTACACCTGTCAAAAACATTACAAAAGGTGGTTCAGTCAGGAAAGTATGGTAATGTTTTGGCTGTAGCCAAACAGTAAAAGATTATATATAGACAAACCTTGCTCTTCTGTTTTCGCCTGATCAAGCTAGATTGAGATGATTCAGCAATGTTCTTATTTGTTGAGTTGTTTCCCCCTTCCAAATCTTGTATTATTTGCTTCAGGTTCGCCACCACTTGAGTCATTGCCGGCCGTTCTTTCGCGTTTTTGTTTAGGCAGCTATCTGCCAACTTAGCAATTTGCTTTGCGGATTTGACAGAGTACTCATTTCTCAGTCGTGGATCAATAATCATGGTGAATCTGCTACTGTCAACTGGGAACTGTTTCACCCAATATAGAAGCTTCTGCTCTGCCACAGGGCGGTTTCTGTCCACAGCTCGCCTGCCAGTGAGGATCTCGTAGAGAACCACACCGAAGCTCCATATATCACTTTGACTGGTGAGATGGCCCGTGTCAACATATTCAGGAGCAGCATACCCATATGTTCCAAGCACCTGACACCAGAAAACACATCAGCACAAAAACATGCAAAGCCAAAAACCCAATATTGAAATACAATCACGCGGCTTTGTGTTAATTTTTGATGGTCAGGGAAAGGCAACCTGCATAACCAGGCTTATCCAGATCTAATAATGGAACTTTTCTGGTAAATATGTGTTAATGATTTGATAGGCGTCGGTGAAGAAGAAAGAAAAGAAAGGGAACGATAAGAGGTTAATTTGGTTCCTCCTAGTTGCAGCATAATTCATATTTAACCACTGGGATTCTTCAGTTTCTAAAACATCCATTTTCTATAATCTGAGAAGCATCACTTCTAGTATGAAGGTTAAAGGTGACTGCATTAACCAGCTACTTTTTTTGGTTCAGCAAACTAATGAAGAACGCATATTAGAAGATGGTTATGTTTAAAGCATGTCATAAAGCTACTCACCGCAGTGGATACATGAGTCCTATCACCACTCGGCCCTTCTCTAGCAAGCCCAAAATCTGAGAGCTTCGACTTAAAGTCCTCATCCAAAAGGACATTTGAGGATTTGTAATCTCTATAAATTACCTGTGCAATTGAGACAGGAAAGGATTAAAACCCAATAATTGAATAAGAGGCTGTCTTAACATGTACCAAAACATTCAATGTGAAGCCAAGAACATTACAATCACATCACATAAAACCGATACCCTTAGGAAAAGAAATTATAAGAATTTGGATGCAGAATATGAGTTCTGCCAAGGTTTCATCCATGACGAGTTGTCACAATAACAATCTCCTGTAATGTGAAACTAGATCTGAGCAGTAGATTCAGCAAATGTCTTTTCCAGAAACTATGAGGTATGTTTAACGAGTCAATAAAAATCCCTACCAGAAAGGAATGAGGACAGTGGCCAGGTCATATCATCCTCCTGAGCCGGAGACAAGTCAAATCATAGCGCAACAGGATAATATTTTCTCACATGAAGCAACAACCTGGCTAAACCAGTTGCTTAAATTCTGTATGACTCGACCAGTCTGATGGTCCAGAATGGACCGGTCAATCTACATTAATATTACAAGGTTTTCTGACTTCAAGACCTTCACACAAACTTGAAGGCATGAAAGCATTAATTCAGCCAATACCTTACAAGTCCACACTCATCTTAAGAATAGCATCATAGCCAAAACTTGAAAGCATGAAAGTGCAAAAACGCTCCATATTCCTAGATCAAGACAGATTTTGACTTTGCGCAGTATAGGTAATAGGGCCATTAATTCAGTTCAAATAGGTCGTGTAAGAAGTACCTGGACTTCCATTCCTCCATGCAAGTAAGCCAATCCTTCAGCAGCACCAAGGATTATCTCTAATCTTTTCCTCCATGGCAGATTGGGCAGACCATTATTGAAAAGATGATCTTCTAAGCTTTTGTTAGGCATGTATTCATAGACCAGTAGCCGTTGGATCCCTCTTTCACCATCTACAGCGCAGTAACCTATAAGTTTCACTAGGTTTGGGTGACTAACAACTCGAAGAAATTGAACTTCTGCAAGCCATTGTTTGTGACCCTGTATCAGAGAAGGACATCATCAAAAGAAACGGGTTTTAGTTGACGAAATGAAGAGATACATAAACAGCAAAATAAAGAAAACATATAGCAGTTAATGAAGGCCAACAGTCATCAATATTACCACACACAAAAAAAAGGTTGCGTCCTGTTGGGATTAAAAAATGCATATACTAAAGAATCTTAAAGAATTTGTGTAGTTTGAACTGCAGAGAAGATTTCAAGGACCGAATGCTAGCTTTTGGATTCAATAAATTTGAACTTTGTTCCAGGAAAGACGCTCCATTTTCCATATTATAATGGAATTCTAAGCATAAAATTCAAGTGTAAAAGCTGCAATAGTTACCGGCTAGTTGCAGATTATTTTCCATTATGCATTTGAACTAGGTTTTTTTTATTTCTTTTGCTAAATTTTGTGATAATGCAACCTCTCTGCTCAGTCACAATACTCTCCCCCAGGAAATCGCCAAATGACTTGCAAAGTCTTACCTATCACTATCAACATCATTATCCTGCATATCCAAATGGAATTGTCTTGCTACTTTGGTCAAAGTCATTTTTGGCAGCAAAATGACATAATTTGTATCCCATGTAAGCATAGACAATCAGCACATTTCTTCACATGATCATGTCAGATCTTGAATTCAGCATCAACTCCCCCGACCGGTTGAAATTTATTATATGTAAAGTGATTGCAAGACTCAAAATTAGTACATTACTATTTTGTGATCATTTCAGGAATGGAAATGCTAGTAAATCAGTGAATCTCCAAAAGACGCTTACCTTGTTACCTCTTTTTTTAAAAAACAACAAACTTTTTCACCTTGATTTAACTGAAGAGCAAAGCAAAACGTGACATTTTTTCAATTTATAACAAGATGTCCATGCATACATTATTGAATTAAAGAGGCAACTGGAAAAGATAAATTAAGCACGGCAATTACAAAGAAACAATGAGATTGTACCTGCAAGCCGTGGTTGTTGAGCTTTTTTATGGCAACCACCACAGGATCACCTTGACCATTAGCAGGTCTGATAGTTCCCTTGTACACACTCCCAAAACCACCTTCTCCAATCTTGAGCAATCTGTTAAAACCATTTGTTGCCTCTCTGAGCTCTTGAAAACTGAAAACTCGCAAACTGTGCTCGTTCACTTTGTAAAATTCAGTTACGCTTCTTGGACATGGTAAGGACTTCGCTGTACGCCTCGAAGCTGAACTATCTGGTTTCCTTTGGTCTCTCAATTCTGGGGCTGAATTTGCTTTTCCTTTCACGTTCTTGGATTTCTCCTTGAAAATATGGAAACACTTCATAGTTTTTCCCTTGAGCTTTCAATATTAAAACTTGCCACAAACAAGTATTGTCTCAGCTTGTTGCGGTTACAAGAGTGAAGGAGGGCCTTAGGATGAAGAAATGAAAACTGGAGGAACTGATGGAAAAGCAAACTATATAGATAGAGAAGCAAACGAAGAAACCCAGTTGAGGATTGAATCAAAGTGTAAACATAACAAAGAAAGAATTGAACTTTGATCAGAGGAATTATATTATAGACAAGTGATGGCAGCAGAAAACCAACCAAGAATAGAATGACAGGTATAAATGGGCAGAAAGTGGAGTCGGAAAAAAAAAATGTCGATTCAAAACCGAAGCATGAATGAGGAAAACAAGCAACACAGGTGGAAAATCAACAAGACGGGAAAGAAAAGTAGAACACTCACGCATGGAGACAAAAGGGGGAGAGAGAGAGGCGTGTAAGACCGAGAGAAGCGCAGTGAGGACAGTCCACACCATCGATTCAACGAAGACCAAGAAAACCTTTTCATTCCAGGTTAATGGTTACTGTGGGTCTGTCTGTTTCTTTACCATCTCATTACGCGTTCGGACCATGAGACTTCTCGCTCTAAATTTGTTTTTTTCAACAACGTTCCAAAAATATTATAAAAATTAGTATTTTTTATATTTTTAAATAAATTATATTTTAAAAAATTATATCAACCATATAAAAAAATATTTTTAAAAAATAAAAAACAACTATTGATATATCAAATATCAACCATGTTTTTCTTTTTTTATTTTAAAATAATATTTTTTTATAAAAAAATCATTTTCAAAACAATTCCAAAACAGAATCAGTCTCTACCGAAAATGCCAAAAAAAGAAGAAGAAACATGGGACTCGGTTACCTCGGGACATTGCTCCACGGTGCTTGCTTACTTTTCTCTGTCGGAAGGCGAGTACCAAGTGGTCTGTCAATCATATCACCGGCTTAATATTGACAAAATGAAAGATAGAGAGATGATTTACACGGCAGGCTCCAAGTTAAAAAGCATTCAGACTATATGTTATATCTAACTTACATTGATGTGAAAGATTCGACTAGAAAAACAGCATTTTGGGAGTGTATATGAAAAGTATTTTTTAAAAACATAATTTTTATTTTATTTTATTTTAAATTAAAAAAAATTGATGTTTTTAAAATATTTTGATTTGCTAATATAAAAAAATAATTTTTAAAAAATAATAAAAAATTATTCCAATATATTTTTAAATAAAAAATACTTTTAAAAACAATCTCTAGACTAAGCAGGGAACATTTGGAGTTCATCTTGTTATTTTTTTTATATTTTTAAGTATCTATATATCAAAAATAATTATTTTCGTATATTTTAAAATAAATAATATTAAAAAAAAACATTTATCTCGAACACCATTTTGGTTTCTGTCCTTGTTTCGCCACCCTACAGCACGGTAGGTGGAAAGTCGTGATCAAGTGATTTATTTAAAGGGCAAGGGGGCTAATTTCTCGTTTTTACATTGCATGTCTTGACTTGTTAGACCGTTTCAATTCCTATTTAAATGTTTTAAGGGCAAAGGTTGTCGCCGGGATATGCCACCTGATTTGATGATGATCCGTATAACTTAGTTCATACGTATTTACAGGAGCAAGTGCATTCCCTAATCTTTGTTAGAACACTTGTATTTTCTTATCATTATATTTATATAATGAAAAAAATTTATTGAACCCGCTCATGAGACTTGATTAAGGTATTATCGTGGACAAATCAATATAACGTATGCTAGAAGTTGTATCCCCTAATCATATTATTTCTCGGAACCCCTCCTCAAAATAATTCAATTTTTCTTGGGTAATTTTTTTGTTGACATGTTCATTTCCCCTGATCAGCTTACTAACTCGATTACCGGTCCGTTTAAAGTTTAATAGCGTGATTTATACTGTATTTTAAAAATAATTTTTTAAAAAATTATTTTTTATTTTTTATTTTAAATTAAAATTTTTGATATTATTAAATTATTTTATATGTTAATATCAAAATTATTTTTTAAAAATAAAAAAAAATCTAAACATAAAACACTTTTAAAAATAAGATCAATTCAGCCAGAAGCATCGTCGTTGTATTAAATAATCATCTCACCTAAAAGATGAAGTTAGCAAATGAGTTTCCAGAATATAATTTATATTATTCTCTAACATACTTATCAGCTTAATCTTTTAGGTGAGATAATTCACATTATTCTCTAATTATATTATGCGAACTTACCTTGGGTTTAAAGGTTGCATAGATTCACATTACCTTGTGCTTGGAATGGAGATGGTGAAATTCGAACTCGTGACTGCTTGGTTAATAAGGTTTTGATACCATATTAAAGAATCATCTCATATAAAAACTTAAGCTGATAAATAATTTTTAAAAATATAATTTATATTATTCTTTAATACATAATACATGTTGCTACTCTTCACATTGCACACCTCAATTGAAAATTATTATTTAGATATGGATTCTATTTTGCTTAATCTCATTTTCTTTTTATTTCTCATGCCGACGGCTAAATTCTTGTGCTCATTTAGACTTTTCACCTTTCAGATTTAGAAAACACAAAGCTGATAATTGCGCTACCATTCGTAGCCTGATATCTCTCTATTTTAAAAAACATGGTGCACCACAAACTCAATTTTAACTCTTTAACTTGTCAATATTAAACTATAAATAATCTTGTAATATTTTAATATGAAATTAAGGGTTTTGAGATCATACAAACATATAAACCTTTAGTTATTTAAAATTAATTTCTCATTTACTTACAATTTATTTTAAAAAATCTTAATGTTTCTCAACAAAACTCTAACTCAAACTTATTTTCAACCAAATCTCAAATAGAATCATTAACCATGTTTTAAAAATCAAACTTTACCAATAAAAGTTGTCAAATGGAGATAACTATCCCACCTAAAATCTAGTTCTTCCTCTATTGTTTACAAAATAACAAAATTATTTTTCTGCTGTTAAAGAATATCTTCTTGTCAAAGCTATATAAATATATATTAGAGTGGGGTGTTGTGATAAAGGTAAGGAAGGGGAAAGAATTGTTATTCATGTGGAAAACAAGAGGGAGGGAGAATTTCTTCCTCTATTCGTTTATTAATCATTACCTTTACACCATCGATCGATTATTGTGTTTTGAATTAGGGGAAGTCTAGAATGCTTATACAGTTGTAGATTTTAAGCATCATTACATTGCAATATCAGGAACATTGAATTTGGATAGAAAAACAACGGCCCTGAAGCTCAAGTCGATGCTAATATTCATCGCAGCATTCAGTGCTGCTAATGCGATACATTGCATGTCACTGGGTGAAACTGTTTTCTAAAACACGAGGCTTGGATTTCAGTTTCTTCGAAGTACAAGTTCTGAGAGCTTCCAGGGCTGATACATTCCTACAATGAGTTTCGGACCTGACATATTCCTAGCTAGCAGGAAATACCATCCAGGACTTTTGACCTGACATGTTCCTGGTACTGAATTTTAAAGCAGGATCAAGATTCTGTGTAAAGGGAATTCAAGATTGATTATTGTTGGAGTTCGTCTGCGCAGGCAAAGCTTCAGCTCTTTCTGCTGTTCTTATGCGAGCTGGGTTGGTCATGGTTTTTGCCCAACTTTTAGCTCGGCACTCAATTTCAAATCTTCAATCATTTGTTGTCTGTCATTTCCTTGAAGTGCTCAAGCTTTCTTAAGGGTGTCAAATGATTTCTTTTTCATGTTTGGTCGGTAATGTATCCACTGCTCCTGTCATGTTCACACGTGCTAAATAGTATATGGCAGTATATGTGTAATCCATACATATCAAGGTAGTGTTTAGTACGATCGATGATAGAAATTGTTTTATGAAATGTTTTTCATTTGAAAATATATTTTTATATCAGAAAATAAAATCGATATAAGAAATTAAAATTATTTTAAGAAAAAATATATTTATTTTTTTACTAAACAACGGTTGGGCCAAGCTACTTTAAGATTTGTGTATGGGATTGAAATGTGGTGTCTTTAGATACAATTCTCTTCGAACATAAACACCACATGGTAGTACGGATCATGCATGTTGAATTCAGTGTTTTTTTTTAAAGAAAATATTTAAATATTATTGATATTTTTATAGAAGAAAAAATAAATAAATTGTGGATGTAATTTCGATGTAATTAATTGACTTAGTGAGTCCAAAAACAATTTAAACAACTAATAAAAATATAGTTTGATTAAAAAAATTTAAGACTATTTTTTTTTAATATTGAAATAAAACCATATTGAGTTGATTTAGGTTTAACTATCAAATTCACAATCTTAATTATAAAATCATGATAACTCTATAAACCACAAATCAAAACAAATTATAAAGTCTGATTTTTAATCAACTCAATATTAAAAAAGAAAATTGACAAGAAAATATTAGATAAAAGATCCAGCAAAAAAATACAAGTTAACTCGAGTTAATGCAACAAAATTTAGAAGACTTTTTTGAATTTTGGAAAAGCCACGGCCTGCCTGCACGTAGTTGTGTTTGAGATAGAGATGTAATTAAGTATAGTGTGTGTTTTTTTGGAACAAAAATAACAAGAAAAAACATGGAAAAACTTTCCCTAAAATAATATTTTCTATAAATTAAATAAATTATACTTGGAAAGAATTAAACCCTGCAAGACCACACTCTCAATCACTCTTACACTCCCGAACATCCAGTTATGAGACGCTCATTTAAAAGCATGCAAGGCAAGCTATAGATAGTTTAAAAAAAATTGTTTCATTGTTTTTTTAATAAAATAATAATAATAAAAAAACAATTTATGAAACTACAATCACAAGGGTGATTATACAGACATGTGAACCATTACAATCTTAAATATAAAATAAGTTGCTCTCGCATGCAGATAATTTTACTTTCACCCACAGTTGAAAGATAGTTGGGCAGACATCTTCCAATTGAAGCTATTCAATAAATTACTCAGAAGATTGGTATCTAGGGATGTGAACTCTGGAAAACACATTGAGTGCACTCCACTAGGTCAATTCTGTAGTACTGGTTGCTCCCAGCATTATCCAAAATGATTGGATTGCAGTAGATCCTGACAAATCCCATTTCTAACTTGTTTCTTGATTAGGGTTCCAAAGTAATCTGCGAGACGGTGCAGGTGGGGCTAATCCTGGAATATCCCGAATGTCCTTGTTGTTTGGGTTCACGAGCTGAAAAATCAAGGGCAATGATAAATAATGAATATTTTACAGAAAATACCTTGACACTAACAAATAATTGAAGTGAGCTGGTCAGCTTCACACACACTGTTTTGAATAGAGCACAAGATTTGGTGTGTAATATGCAATCTAGTCAAACCGTACCAGGGTCTTCACATAAACGACACTTTCACCACAAAATCAATTTTCAATCAAGTTGAACTCTAACGTAATTAAAGACTTTATTCCATAATAAATTGAATGCAGTTACGGATCCAAACTAGAGTAATATGAAAATTAATTACTTAGACTGCTTCAACCAATTGCAGGATCCATATTCATAGTGTATGACAACACTTTGATTTGATCGTGTACAAATTCCTATATCTGCATAGTTGTGACTGCAGTTCTGGAGGTTAAAAGATGTATACCGGGGTCTTAGATTCAGGGTCTTAATTGTAAAGTACTTTATATTTTCTGAAGGACGGCTGAAAATGAAACCTCTGCAGCTTCCACAATCCACGAGATTTCGCATGAAAATAAGTGAGATAACTAAACTTCAAGCAATAATCAAAATTCCTTAACTTATGAACTCCATAAATGCAAACCATAGCTGTTCATGGACGTTTCTCAACCCTAAATAAAAAAAATGCAAAAGTCCATCATGAATTGCAAATATGATATTGTTAGCAATCTCAAAGCGATACCTAGAATCTAAAGGCCATTACCCGATAAAGATCCCAATCTTTTGGGTCTGCAGAGCAGAGCTAGTATTCATGGGGAGTTTCATCAATTTGAGAGATGGAATGGTTCTATACAACAAATCTTTGAGATTTCTTTTCAGCTCTTACAGATACGAAATCTGGAAGCTCAATTTATTACTAGGAGGCTGCTCAATTTGTACCGCAAAAGGTGTTATGTGGAAAAGGTAATAGGCTAAGACACCTCCCACACCAATAACAAACAGTTAAGAGTGTGTGCATGATTATATATCTAAATTAGGGGGGAATCGGAGATTAACATAATTTAAGAACAGACAACAAAAGCAAACTTCCATTGGTTAAAAAATACACAATTCAATTTAAAAGAAATCGGGTAAGTGGAATACCTTCACAATAATGATTGCTATGACACCAACAACAATAAGGAAGAGCAATGCCATAATGCACTTGTCAGTTGCAACCTGGTGGAAAAACTTGCGGGTAAGTAAAAAGAAATTATAACTAGGCCTGGGATATGAAAGAAAAGGATGTGGATATTTTAGAAATTGACCTGCCTACCAATTTCCTTCACCAATTGCGAAGCTTTCTTGATTGAGAAATGGATAGAATCGAGCTCATTAACAATCCTACTCATTTGTTCAGTCTGCACAGAAAAATGGTCTTAGTTTACAGGCCATTGCAAAATCAAATATTTTACACTTTTTTTTTTTCCTTTTCTTTTGAAAGGAAAAGCAACTAACAAGGTAAAATTATGTTAACGTTTTGGATGCTGTTGAAGTATATACCTGAGCCTTAAGTGCTGCGGCAGTTTCCGTTCCAACATTGATGGTTTCTTGAACAACCTAGCATAAAATAGAAAAAATATAGAAATCAAATGTCTAGCTCAGAAAGAGGAGATGCATTCTACAATTTCCTTTTAATTTCCGCAGGGCTCATTGGGGGTGGTATTCAATAGCTTTTTGCATTTTTCAAGGATAAAATCCGAGGAGAAATTAGGTATTGAGCTCTCATCTTATCAAAAGGTTAGAGAAAAGCTTCTGAAAGTTCACCTATTATACTGGAAAAACTATTAAATGCTACACTGGTTTTCATCTCTCTCTTCATGCTGGTCCTCTGTACAGGAGTATAGAAGCTGCAAAGAATCTTTAGCTAGCTTCATCATAAGGAAAGCAATCCATAACAGAGCCAGAGAGGTCAGTGGCTAGACTCTACCTTATTTGGGAGCAAAAAACAAGTTTGGAGGTTCAAAGTTGGAAGAGGTCTAGGTCAGAGGTGCTAGGGTTCCTTTGCCAGCAGAGGATTGGACAAACTTTAGATTCTTATAGGTAGGCAATGAGTTCAGTGCTGTGGTAATTTGAAATACATAAACTTGATTTGAAATGGGTATAAGATTAGCAAGCAATTTCCGAAGCATTTTTTCTATGCTAATGAGTTTAAAAGTAATAACTCGATAGGTTTCAGGAAACCAAGCACTTCCATGTCAAATTTGAGCTTTTAAGCCACTACGCTTCTTCTTTTTTTCCTTCGGATTTTGAGTAATTGAAACATTTTAGATCCATCTCAGATGTCCATATGTGGAAGACCTATATGAAACACCATCATTGTTTAATAGAGTCAAACTTTTACCACATGCCATTTGAAATCAAGTTTAAGGTTCAGAGGAACAAAGATTTCTGTGTTTTTTTTCCTTTTGATTCCAGTAATTGAATCACTTTATCTCAACTGTTCATAGGTGGAAGACCTAAATCATTGCCACCAAGTTACAGATTGTTTGTTAGCCCTTTTTGCTTCCCACTTACTGCTTTGACCAATCTTATTTCAAAGGCTACACCCAAAAATACACGATCAGGATGTAATGCAGGAACTCTGCACTGCCTCAGATAACAACCAGTTCATGGGAATCAGGCTACTGTAATGAGAACACGTGTTGCTATTGGAAGAAATTTCCTCCATGCCTATCAATCCGTTCTCCCTGAATTTTCTCTTCTAGAGGTTCCCTTATTACTATTGTAAGAAGAGAGAACATCTCTCTCTTTGGGGATGAGGCTTTTTCTTATTCCTTTCAATCCTCGTCAATATAGGTGAGGCTGCCATCGTAAAATGCAAGAAAGACAGCACTTTGAGAGAATTGATAAAAACTACCCATTAAAACCTCTAATTAGGAATCTAAATCTGGCAAACAGGAAATGAAAAGAGGTGAGATATCTTGGGGATATTTTTTAAATTTTGGGCTTTATTTGGTTGCCATATTAGTTATTTTTCTTAAAAAAAACAAATTCCTGGAAAGTTTATTGTTTTCCAATGTTTGGTAGTGTCATGGAAAATGAGTGGGGAAACATTTTCCAGAATTTGACTATGCTATGAAAAATGAGCTAGAAAATCTGCAATTTATTTCACAGAATACCCTTTCCTAATATATTGATCCTATGTAAATATATTAGTAATTTATTATTTTCTAATGATATTATATCTTAGAGTATTTTATTAATATATTATTGTTTGTGTGTGTGTGTGTGTGTGTGTAAGAAAAATAATGTATTGTACCACTTTAGTTTTTGGATCCTTCATGGAAAATATTTTTCAATCTTTTAAGCCGGAAAATACTTTCCTCCATCTAAAATTTATGTTTTCCTTTGACTCAAAAAGTGAATTTTGTTGATCATTTTTGCAAAATGTAGCAAAACATGAGAAAGTCAGGAAACTGCTTTCCACTAAACAGACAAGGTGGCAAAAGGGTTATTCGGTGTCACCCAAAAAGGCTAGAGTTGAAGAGTACATAAATTGCATGAAGAAAAAAAACATGTCACATAATATGTATACAAACTAACCTTTTTTCCCCTCTCAATTGCCTGATCAGTCTCATCCATCATCTGATTCCCATGATCCATTAGTTGTTGGTTTGTCATAGCTGCAAAAATATATAACTTTTTTCTTACAAACAATTCCACAAAAAAAAATTATAATTCCTACAATTTTGTTCTGTTAAACATACCAATTTAACTGTATCAAATGCAGGACAAGATTATGAAAGGGGATGAATTATATTGGAACATAAAAGAGAGAGAAATCCTTAATTGTGAAACCAGTTAGTAAGGACTATTATAGATGGTTCCCTTTGCCAGCAAGAATTTGACTTCCTTGCCCATTTTTTAGCCATGTCATTAGAAGTTTCTTTCCTTTACCCTATATCCCTCAGGTGCAAAAAACTGCATGCCAAATCCTGAAGCAAACCAGAAAGTTGTGATTCATAACTGTCAAATTCAATAAGTTTGCACATCTCCATGTAGGGCACCAAACTCAGCCACATCCTTCTGCTAAATCATCTATTACATTTTACCTGGGACTCTTTCATCTAAAAGCAGTCACCATTTTAATGCTACACATTCTTCACGTAAATAGATTTTCTAAGAACATTTTTAAAAAGGATCCAAAGATTAATTGACAGCTATTCTGGGCAAGGCATCAAATGATAGAAAATCTCAAGTTTGGAGTGGACAAGCTTAAGATGACATGCTGTAAAACATACAAATCTTTGGCATATCCAATCCAGATCAACATTATATCCACAAAAGGCTATAACCAAATGAATGATCAATGTGCATTTCCATTGCAATCAAGGGTGGATGGATGCACTGCAAATGGTTAGGGTGGGAAGCACAACCATTATCACGGTACCAACAAAGATGGATCCAACTTAACCGTTCTTTGCATTTAAAAAAGAAAAGAAAAACTTAACCCTACTCTCAGAAATTTAAGACACAGTGAAAAAAGCTGGAGCTAATATCTATCTCCTCAAATGACATGTAACACAAGCTGGCATAGCTCAGTGGTTGTGTACTCAGTAGATTCCTTTGGTGAAGCAAGTTTGAGTCCTATTGACTATTATTTGATTATCATGTAACAGAGAGGGGGGTTAGCTAACCCCTCCCCCAATTTTGAACGGCATGCTAGGATGCAGTACATGACACCCTTAGTTTCGACATTTGGGTATCTTAGACAAAGTAGAAACAAAAGGAGGGAGAACACAGTGCATCAGACACTTATCCTTCCATGGATGCTCTCCTTGGTCCATTTCCCCTTTCTAAGTCCAGCTATCCCTTTTTACACTCCCCAAGAAACTCTACTCATTGAAGTAAGAAGTTATCAGAACTACATCATCTAACTCAAAGTAAAAGGAATCAGGATTGCTGGATGAAGCAGTAACAATTTGGAGGCAAATAGAAGCAGTTCTAGTGAAGGAACAAGATCACTTCCATGTTTTTACTTACTTCCCTTGAACAAGTTGACCAAAAATGAGTGGTGGTATTTCTATACATAATATTGAGTGGGTAAATAGGTGAGCCACTATGTACTTGAATATTTATTGCCAAAGCTTCATGCTAATATTAGCTTAGAAAATAATGTTAGTTAACACGATTACTTACACCTAGATTCAAAACTTAAAATTTTTAGTATTTATGGTCCTTGTATATCAAAGAAAAGATTCATGTACAGTAGAAAAGATCATAACTTACATGAAGCTAGCAACACATTGTCATCATGTAACTCTTCATTGGGCCCGTCAAAGAGATCAACTCTCTTATTGTTTTCGAGATTGGTTGCGTATCTGTATTACCATCACAGCAATGTTGAAACAGGGCAAACAAAGGATTAGAAGCATGGCTAAAGATTATTAAACAGTTGTTAATTATTATAGGTAACATGTAAAATAATTAACCACGCATGATAAAAGAAATCAGATATTTTTAAGGCAACAAAAGTATTCTTGTATAGAGAACAAAATCATTAACAGGACAAATCACCAACATATTTTATTCACAAAAAATGCAAACAATCATGTATGGGTTCTATCCTTCAAAATTCTGAGATAAAATCCCAAGATCTTATTTTGTGGATAAATAAGTGAATTCACCAAGAATGTGAGAACATATATTCTTCGGTCATTCCGTATGGAACTGAAACAGTGGTTAATTTAGATCAATTTAAACCAAATCGATGACCATCCAAATATAATTTGCCAGTTGAGAAAAAGTAACAGCTTAGAACAAAGTTCCGTTGCTTAAAAAATAATCAAGGAATGTCTATTTCTAGTACAATGACCAGTAAAATGAGCCGTTGACATGCCATGGTGAAGACTCATGGACCAAAACTCAACTTTTCAAAATCAGCTAACAATTGGATTTAAAGATTTTAAAGATTGTAAAAAGAAATGTGGACGAAAAAAGCACAAATGCACACTACCAGCAAAGAAAAGGCATTATATATCAGGGCATAAGATGATGCCAATTTACCACAAGCATCAACAAATTTCAACTTTTTGCCTTTTTCTTTCTTCTTTTGGGCTTGAAGGGGGGTCAAGTTTGATATAAATATTAACCAAACAGATATATTCGTCATAATTTTTTTTCTAAAAAAGACTGGCAAAAAGTTTTCAAATATATCTCTGATGACTGGAAATGAAAATATGAACTTCAAAAAGTGATAATCCTATAACTGGAAGAAACAATTACATCATTCCCTACTTCACCCCGTAGAGAAAAGAAGACATCGGTTTGTCTTTACATGTTTTAATAGTAAGAACAATAGTTCATAGTTTGTTCATGATAATATCTCTTGGTGCCATAAACATAGATGGAAACTTATAAACTGATGACCAACTTACTGTTTTTTAAGAGCAACATATGAATTCAACTCTTTGATCTGCATGATAAAGACAAAGATATTCAGAAAACATTAGACATGCAAAGAGACACAAAAAAACCACTCTTGATAAATCAAAAGTCCACCATTGATTGCTTTTTCTCATTCAGCATTTTGTTGGTGTCTTGATCATTTCTACTCTCCATATCCTTCACTTCTCTGTCAAATTCTTTGATAAGCCTGAAAACAAGAGGACGTTATTCTGATTCTAATTCTAACCAAGTATGAGAGAACCGACAAAAAAAGAGTAAATTTAAAATGTCAGTAATATATGTTCTATCAACCTAACAGTATTGTATGAGATGTCCAGATTGTCATTGCTCTATCTATAAACTTTTAGATCCTCAAGTGTATCAAATCAGAGCAACTCAGTTCTTAGGGTTTACAATCATTGTTTTATCTGTGCGCTTATTATATTTATTCATCCTATAATGTGGAACTGTGATAACAGAAATGGAGTTGACTATAGAATTTGATTTTCAGAATAAGAAATAAGTTGAAGAGACATGGATAGGAAACCTGATAAAAGAAACACCAGTAAATAAAATTCTGTAGTTGGTCAAAGACTCCCAGACCAATTAATTTATACCATCTAATTCTCATAGAATCTAGGAAAACAAATACAACAACCTACATCATAGCAGCACTGTTAAAACATGATTTTCTTTTTCCAAGAAACAGAGGGTAAATGTTGTGTGCTACGGTAAGTTTTGTTAAATAACTGCTTAACAATGAAAAGAAATATACATTTCATGATTGGTCATTCGTAAAGTAAATGTTTTGCACTAAGGTAAAAAAAAATTCCCCGTCATTTGATGCATCCCGGTTCCAGATCATCCCTAACAAAAATCAGCATAATTAACAATCAACCAAACATTGCATTTTCATTCAATGTCGAATTGGGAATTGTATTCAGCCAATGGTGAACTGTTAAATACAGACTAATAACAAGCATGAATAAGGAGAGTTAAAGAGAAGGTGCAATTTGCAAATACCTCTTACACTCCCGCAACTTCCCCGTAAGTTCTTCCAGCTGCCTACTCTGTCTATTGACATCCTTAATCTTCTCCAATTTCTGGAACCCATTTCTGCAACAATAACACGCACACGTTGCATTTCACTATCAATTCATACTGACCACCAATAACTGCCAATGTCTTGTCAAATTTCTATAAAACCCATACCAATTAACCAACTAAATCAAAAGCATTAACGCATAAAATAAAAATCCAACAAATCTCTCCAATTACGTGCAAATCTTGTATTTCAGCGTTCATTAAATTGATTCAATGACATTAGAAAGAAAAGCACTGTAAAGAAAGGAAGAATTACGATAAAGATCGAAAAATATCGGCGATCTGTCCATTGATCTCTGCTAGCTCTTCACTGATCGACGATAAAGGATCCATTTCTGCCTATAATTCGATATTCCTCAATGCACGTATAAATAAAAAAGAAGAATTCAAACAATCAAGCTCAAAATGAGCTCGAAAACTAATCAAATCCTATTCTATTTACAAATGCATCTCGTAAAGAATACAGTGTGGTACCAGAAATTCAATTGAATCTCTTCACACAGATGCCTAAGATTACAATTGGTAACTGGATAATTTGGGTTACGAATTTAAAAAACAAAGAAGTTCAAATTTGTTGGATTTGAAACCCTGATCTGATCCGTGCAATGTAGGTTATGGAATCTATCAAGGACCAAGATCCAAGGTTTTACAGTTTCTCTCGATCTTAAAGATGAAAAAACAAAATATTAAATCAATTATGTAAGCATAAAAATGTCTCCTCGCTAATGTTTTGTTTTTCCGCTGGTTTTTAAGTATTTTGTATTTTTCGATCTTTTTTATTTTATTGTTGTTGGATTTTTTTAGATGTAATCTGTTTTTGTACTTGAAATTATATTCTTTTAAATAATTTTGATCCGTTAATGTAATAATAAAAAAAAGTGTCTGGCTATGAGATTTAAAAAAATATTATGTTATGACTTAGTTTTTTAGTGTTGATTGGGAGTGATTATATTTAAAAAAAATAGAAATATATTAAAATAATATATATATTTTTTAATTATTTTTGACATTAACACATGAAAATAATTTTAAAATAACATTTTTTTTAATTTAAAATAAAAAAATATTTTTTTTCAAAAATATTTTTGAAACACGTATCAAACACTTCTTTAATTCATTAACCATATAGTGGCATATCATGTTAAAAAATTCTAACCTAAAAAAAAGTGCAAGTGTTTACGATATGTTTTTTACTTAAAATAAAACATAAATTAAAATTATAATGTATTAAATTAATAATTAAATTGAGAATCATTTGTAATAAGAAATGCAAGAAAAAAATTGTTATGGTAATTAGATAGATATAAAATAAATATGTATCAAGATGTATCATCTTGCAATATAAACAATATATCTGATTATGTTTAATAATTTTACTTTTTAGAATAATTTTTTTATTGAATCATACAATAAAAAATAAAAAAACACAAAAAAGTGGGCACGATATTAACTTTTTTTATACACCTTATCCCTTTTAATCCCATATTAACACCTAATTGTATTTTCAAATAAATGATTGAATTAAAATATAAAGGACCGTGATAAAAATGGTGCATGAAATAGACAATGACTTTTGTTTGTTTTTTTAGAAAAAAAAAAGTTTATACTTTGTTCCTTATCTCTTTTGGTTTATTAGGGATCAATATTTTTAGTTTTGAGAAATTTAATTTTGGCATTAGAGTTCATTTCTCTTATTTTTTTTTAGTTTTGTTTTATTAGAGGATGAAGAAAAAAGGATTTAAGAAATAACCTATTTTTTTGATGACCTTTGGTCATCATAATTTATAAAAAAAAACAATTGACTTGTCACTTATTTTTTGTTAAATGAGGTTTAAAAAATAAAAAATAAAGACATACCTAGACACGTGGACTGAGATGGAAGCCTCATGTGTTCAATACAAGAGGCCTAGAGCATCAAAGTGGACTGACATGTTTAGGCATGGTGGGCTATCAAAGTGATGCTCTTGGGCTATTTTATTGAAACACGAGCCTTCCATCTCAGTCCACCTGTCTAGGTATGAGATGATATATATATATAATTGAATTGAGTCCGTGATCTTGGTCATAATCTAACAAAATAGTTTGTAGTGTCTGGACTATTATTTTTTTGTTTAATGTTTTTTTTAAAAAAAGTACAGTTTCATATTTTGTTATTAATTACATTTTTTTATCTAAGACCTAAAAGAATACAATTTCACCATTTATTATCAATAATTTGCCTTTTCTACCTCGACACCATGTGCCCATGACAAATTTCTTTTACATTTTAAAAAAATGTTTCATACATTAAAATTATCATGCTCTTTATTGTTATATAATTAAATAAAAAATAATCTTCAAGATAATAGTTTATTGAATTCAATGACTTTGCATCTTGAATTTGTTTGGCTGACTTGAGTTACTTTTTTAAATAAATGCTATTTTTAAATAATTTTATCCTTCAACATTAAGTTAATCCAGGATTGAGCTCTATAGAAACTAAATCAATATATTTCTCGTAAATTTCACAAGTCAACCTAGAACCATATCTGCAGATCAATTTTTTTTCTCGTATCAATATTATATAAAAATATCATTCAATTCATGGTTAAATTTTATTCTTGAGAGAAAAAAAGAACACCACCAATATGTGATTTTTTTTCGTGCTTTGAAACTTATTTGCTCTTATCCATAGTATAACACTAGTGAATAGATAGGTCGTGTTTGTTTCCCGGAAAGTGAATTCCGGGAAACCACTTTCCAAACTTTCCTGTGTTTGTTTGCTTTCCGGAAAGTTGGTCAACGGAAAACACTTTCCGGTCAACGGAAAACACTTTCCAGTCAAAGAAGAATTTGGCTTGGTTTTCAGGAAAGTGTTTTCCGGAAAATTTGGGCGGAAAACACTTTCCGGAAGTTGTGAAAAATGTAGAAATATCATTATTTGCTGATTATATCAAATTTGATCCTCAAACTTTTGATTGCTATATATAATTTGTTTTGAATATTTATTTTTCAATTCCATCTCTTAAAATTTAATTTTTATATTAATTTTGGTCCTTATTTTTATAATTGCTATTTGCTTTTTTCTTATCATTTTTTTATTGAAAATTTTTATCTATCAAATTTGGTCCTCATTTTTTTTATTGTTACTTATTTTATTTGAAATAATTTATGAAATGTTTATTATTATTATTTTAATTTATTCACCTTTCATTTTTTTTAAAATTTTTTAGATTTGATCTTTATTATTTTGATCTTTATTTATTTTATTTGAGATAATTTATGAAATTATATATTTTTTTCAATTTCATTCTCATTCAACTTTTTAATTTGTAAGATTTGTTCCTCATTATTTTAATAAACTTGAAAAAAAATTAATTTATTAATAAATTATTTTTCAGTTCATTTTCTATTCAATTCATGGTTAAATTTTATTCTTGAGAGAAAAAAGAACACCACCAATATGTAATTTTTTTGTGCTTTGAAACTTATTTGCTCTTATCCATGGTATAACACTAGTGAATAGACTAAGGCCGTGTTTGTTTTCCGGAAAGTGAATTCCGGGAAACCACTTTCCAAACTTTCCTGTGTTTGTTTGCTTTCCGGAAAGTTGGTCAACGGAAAACACTTTCCAGTCAAAGAAGAATTTGGCTTGGTTTTCAGGAAAGTGTTTTCCGGAAAATTTGGGCGGAAAACACTTTCCGGAAGTTGTGAAAAATTTAGAAATATCATTATTTGCTGATTATATCAAATTTGATCCTCAAACTTTTGATTGCTATATATAATTTGTTTTGAATATTTATTTTTCAATTCCATCTCTTAAAATTTAATTTTTATATTAATTTTGGTCCTTATTTTTATAATTGCTATTTGCTTTTTTCTTATCATTTTTTTATTGAAATTTTTTATCTATCAAATTTGGTCCTCATTTTTTTATTGTTACTTATTTTATTTGAAATAATTTATGAAATGTTTATTATTATTATTTTAATTTATTCACCTTTCATTTTTTTAATTTTTTAGATTTGATCTTTATTATTTTGATCTTTATTTATTTTATTTGAGATAATTTATGAAATTATATTTTTTTTCAATTTCATTCTCATTCAACTTTTTAATTTGTAAGATTTGTTCCTCATTATTTTAATAAACTTGAAAAAAAAATTAATTTATTAATAAATTATTTTTCAGTTCATTTTCCATTCAATTCATGGTTAAATTTTATTCTTGAGAGAAAAAAAGAACACCACCAATATGTGATTTTTTTTCGTGCTTTGAAACTTATTTGCTCTTATCCATAGTATAACACTAGTGAATAGACTAAGGCCGTGTTTGTTTCTCGGAAAGTGAATTCCAGGAAACCACTTTCCAAACTTTTCTGTGTTTGTTTGTCTTTCAGAAAGTTGGTCAACGGAAAACACTTTCCAGTCAAAGAAAAATTTGGCTTGGTTTTCAGGAAAGTGTTTTCCGGAAAATTTGGGCGGAAAACACTTTCCGAAAGTTGTGAAAAATGTAGAAATATCATTATTTGTTGATTATATCAAATTTGATCCTCAAACTTTTGATTGCTATATATAATTTGTTTTGAATATTTATTTTTCAATTCCATCTCTTAAAATTTAATTTTTATATTAATTTTGGTCCTTATTTTTATAATTGCTATTTGCTTTTTTCTTATCATTTTTTTATTGAAAATTTTTATCTATCAAATTTGGTCCTCATTTTTTTTATTGTTACTTATTTTATTTGAAATAATTTATGAAATGTTTATTATTATTATTTTAATTTATTCACCTTTCATTTTTTTAATTTTTTAGATTTGATCTTTATTATTTTGATTTTTATTTATTTTATTTGAGATAATTTATGAAATTATATTTTTTTTCAATTTCAATTTCATTCTCATTCAACTTTTTAATTTGTAAGATTTGTTCCTCATTATTTTAATAAACTTGAAAAAAAAATAATTTATTAATAAATTATTTTTCAATTCATTTTCCATTCAATTCATGGTTAAATTTTATTCTTGAGAGAAAAAGAACACCACCAATATGTAATTTTTTTGTGCTTTGAAACTTATTTGCTCTTATCCATGGTATAACACTAGTGAATAGACTAAGGCCGTGTTTGTTTCCCGGAAAGTGAATTCCGGGAAACCACTTTCCAAACTTTCCTGTGTTTGTTTGCTTTCCGGAAAGTTGGTCAACGGAAAACACTTTCCAGTCAAAGAAGAATTTGGCTTGGTTTTCAGGAAAGTGTTTTCCGGAAAATTTGGGCGGAAAACACTTTCCGGAAGTTGTGAAAAATTTAGAAATATCATTATTTGCTGATTATATCAAATTTGATCCTCAAACTTTTGATTGCTATATATAATTTGTTTTGAATATTTATTTTTCAATTCCATCTCTTAAAATTTAATTTTTATATTAATTTTGGTCCTTATTTTTATAATTGCTATTTGCTTTTTTCTTATCATTTTTTTATTGAAATTTTTTATCTATCAAATTTGGTCCTTATTTTTTTATTGTTACTTATTTTATTTGAAATAATTTATGAAATATTTATTATTATTATTTTAATTTATTCACCTTTCATTTTTTTAATTTTTTAGATTTGATCTTTATTATTTTGATCTTTATTTATTTTATTTGAGATAATTTATGAAATTATATTTTTTTTCAATTTCAATTTCATTCTCATTCAACTTTTTAATTTGTAAGATTTGTTCCTCATTATTTTAATAAACTTGAAAAACAAATTAATTTATTAATAAATTATTTTTCAGTTCATTTTCCATAACACAAACAAACACTGAAAAGTGTTTTCCAGTTCATTTTCCATAACACTGTCAAACATTGAAATTCACTTTCCAGGAATTCACTTTTCTCAGAATTCACTTTCCAACAAGAAACCACTTTCTAGCAAACAAACGGGGTCTAAGTGTATTTTTCTTATCCGCGAGCTCGGATAATTTTCTTGTCATTCAATTTGTTTTTTTCAAGTTGTCGTAATCTAATTTGTTTTATAAGTGAGTGTGATAACAATTGTTTTTTAAAATATCTTTAATATGAATATATTTAAATAGTATAAAAATACAAATAAAAAACAAAAATATACTTACACGAAAAAAAATATCAATTCAAAATAAAGCATAATCAATAAATACAACTCCAAATATCGGAGTCCTAGTCATCCTCGAGAAAAACGAAAAAAATAATTTGAGTAAATAATTAAAAAGAAAAATCCCACCACATAAACGGATTTTGGGCCCAGATGGGATTTGAATTAGCAGCCCATTCCACAAGTCGAAGCTTTTATAAAAAGGAAGCAAAGAAACCCTAGCTAGGGGTCTCTCTTTTCCTGCCGCTGCTTCACCTCAGTCCACAAGCAGAGATTCGTCAAGCCAACCAACCACCATGGTACTCCCTCATCTATCCATCTGATTGTTTATGATACTTTTGTTTTGATGGAAAATGTATTTAAAAACAGGTTTTTTATTGTCTTTGCAAAGACGTTTTAGCTGTTTTAGAGGTTGTTATTTGAGTAATGCAATTGGATCTGATTTATCTAGTAAGAACCTTTGGAGATTTCTGGGATGGTCTTTTATTTGCTTCATTAATGAATATACAAGTGGTTTTCAGTGTCATGTTATTATCATATGTTGGGTTCTTGTAATAGCACCAGTGTTTAAAATTTCTCTCAAATGGATTGTTCTTTTTTGTCCTCGGGATCGTTAGCTGTAAGAGTTGGCTATTTCGGTTGCTTTTTAGAAGAAGTTGCTGATTAAAGGACTTGAATCTGATACGATTAATGCAGCTAACACTTAATACTTGATGCTTCGTTTTTGATATAAATGTTTTAAGCCGTGCATCTTTTGTTTTGATTGCAGACCAAGAGAACAAAGAAGGCTGGAATTGTTGGAAAATATGGTATGTGTCTATCAATCACCTGGGACAATCTATTACTCAATACACATTGTATTGCTGATAATTGCGATCTAGAACCCTCTTGTTTGCGCACTGTGACTGAAATCAAGAAGCTTTGACTATATCATTCAGATTTGCTCCTTGTTCATGTAGACAGAATGATTCTATGTAGAACAATCCGACTCTTAGTGTAGTGTCATTTGTTTGATTCGAAGTTCTGGTGGTGGTTCTAAAATTATATAGAATTGAGGATCTTTGACCTAGGTTTTGTTTAAATAGTTTATAAGTTAATTCCAGTTTTTGATAACTGACTGGGGTTTGACTTTGTTTTCCTTTTAAATATATGTGATTCTTAGCTTAGTTTCTTGTCTTTGATTCAACGTTTCAGGTTCTTGGAATTGAAAATTCTAATTTTTTTTTCTCTTGATGCAGGTACCAGGTATGGTGCCAGTCTGCGTAAGCAGATTAAAAAGATGGAGGTTAGTCAGCACAGCAAGTTTTTCTGCGAATTCTGTGGGAAGGTAAGCTATTAGTAATTATGCCATTCCTATCAAATATGCAGGCACGAAGCATCTGTTTTTGTTTGTGGATCTGCGAATGTTTTATCTTCTTGCTCTGCGTTACGTGATGTTTGCCTTCTAATCTTATGTACTGCTGGCAGTATGCTGTGAAGAGGAAGGCTGTTGGAATTTGGGGGTGCAAGGACTGTGGGAAAGTCAAAGCTGGTGGTGCCTACACTTTGAACACTGCCAGTGCTGTGACAGTGAGGAGCACAATTCGCAGGCTGAGGGAGCAAACTGAGAGCTGAGCTGCTGTTAAGAACCCACTCTATTTGTCTTTAGGGTTTTTGTATTGTTACTTTAGATACGGACTGCTTGGAAATGTTTTTGAGAATGCTAGATCCATTTGTCTCCCGCCTACTCTCATGTTTGCAGGTTAGGCATTAGGATCTCTATCCTGTTAAGATTTCTGCTTCAATGGTATAACTTGTTGGTTTTTGCGTATCGTTTATGGCCTCATGCATAATGGCTTTTCAACCTGCGTTTTCGTGAAGACAACAAAAGGGCCCTTGTCAGTACTGCTTCTTTACGATTTGTATCCCAAGTTTACATGGGGAGGGCAGCTGAAGAATACAGTTATTTGTCTCGAGTCCCGTCATTCATGTGCAGTTTCCGATATAATTGTCCAGACCAGCAAGAACAATTTGTTGACTTTCAAAAATTTTGATTTTGATTTTATTTTAAATGAATATATTTTGGTATATTTAAATTATTATTTTAATATATTTCAGCATAAAAACAATTTAAAATAGGCCGTAGGAAATAAGAAATCCTTCTCGGAGATAAATGAGCCGCCATCTAGTCGAATTGGAGAGGTTAGACCACTCATGGCCTTGCAAATATCTGTGGTGATTTTGTAGGCAAAATTTGGATGGAATTATAGGGGAAAACATTTCCTTAGTTTAAAAATAAAGTGAAAAATGTTTTGGTGAAAAAACTATAAATCATGAAGAAAACAGGCGAGTCAATTTCTCATATAAACCACTCATAATACTGCTGCATCTTTCCATGCAGGAAATACAGATACAACCACCTGCGTTTACAAAGTTGAAAGATTAAGTTGTTTGGGAGGAGGATGGCTGTGCTTTTCTTAAATTTTGGTTTTTATTTTATTTTAAATGAATTTTTTTTTATAATTTTAAATTATTTTAATGTGTTGATATCAAAAATAATTTTTGAAATATATATAAAATATATTATTTTAATATATTTTTAAATAAAAAATATTTTTAAAAATAACCAGAATCATCCTCCCAAACAGGCTGCAAACCCTGGTAAACTGCGGCCTCAAACCTCCTACTCAACCTATGTACATATTATCGAGGCCAATAAGAAATGGCAGAAATCATCTTGTTCGACCAGTCGTTAGTTTATTGACTGGTGTTCCGCGCAGGGACCAAATCATACAGGATATTAAATGATAATAAACGACATTCACTGGCCTCTTACCACCGTATATACAAGGTATCGAGGCCATCTGAGAGTGGGGGGACCCATATTGCTCCTCAATCAGCCATCTCTTTTGGTGGCTAACTGCGGTTCCAATTAGGTACCACAACCTTTTGCACCATACATCTAAACGAAATCGAAATGATTCCGACACAAAATTTGACGCAACTGCAGAAGAAATAGCAAAAATGTCTTTCCGAAGCAATTTCCTCGTTCCTTGTCAGCTCCCACCAGAATGTTAACCAATATCACATGCAGGATTCTGAAGAAGCCCCTTTAAGATTAAACAAAAAGAGGTGGTGCAACATCACTGTTCTGGTGGTGCATTTGTCTTTGGACAGCCTTTACTGCTGCAACTCTTGCAGCATTGGCCGCTTTGTTAGCAGATGCACAAGTTTTGTTCACTCTCTCCTCTATCCTTGCCACATCATAAGCTTTTTCAGCAGATCGCCTAGCTTCCTGTGTTTTATCACGGTAATAGATAAGAAAGAGGACAGTGATTTGTTCAAAGATTATAGATGGTACATGCCACATCACATGAAACTTATTTGTTCAGTATCTAGCAGAATTCAGACAAAAGCACCAGTATCCAAGAAGAAAAAATCAGGTAGAATGAGGTCAAACGCCGCAAGGAACTAAAAATGTCTGATGCAGTTTACTTCCACTAGCATAATTAAAAGCGGATGTGAGTGCGGGAGTAATACACCAATCTAAATTATCAAAATACGCTTCTCAGGTTATGTGGTGCGTGACTATCCTTATAAACATACAAGAAGTTAAACCACACTACAAATCTTGGAAGTTACTTTCTGAAGAAATACCAAATCAGTCTGCTACCTAATTAAAGCCATAAAAGGAAACTAGTTAAGGTTCATCAAAAGCAAAACTTGCACACAGGGTTCAAATCTTGCAGAATTCAATAGCTTACATGTCTCAAACAAGACACAAATATACCATAACATATGACCTGCATCTGACCGGTCCTGTGGATCATATTGACCAGAATTCAACAGCTGTTTGTTATGGCAAATCTAATTTTTAACTTGCATAGATGTCAAAACTTAACACAGCTTATTGTATCTGATATTGTACTCCACGTGTCAGCTCAAGTTACAAACAATACATTGTCTAAACTGAATATTTTTTTTGTTAATTTGGTTTTCAATTCATCCAGAAAATTATAGCAAAACATCCTTGACCGAAAGGAAAAATATGTGGTTACCTGGACAGCACTAAGAACTTTGGAATGACTAGTAGCCTTCAGAGATCGAGGGTCGCCATTCTCTGCAGTAGAAACATCAAGAATGCCATTTTGCCAGTGACCAGATTGTGTTTCGCCATTTCTGAAAGTGTACATACCAAACCCTTGCCTCCTTCCCTCATGCCATGCTCCATCATACCGATGTCCATTTCCAAACTGATAGACTCCAAAACCATGCATCTTATCGGCAAAATATTCCCCAGCATACACATCCCCGTTTCTGCATATAAAGAACAGTGAAGCCAGGTTATATTTTTGGAATATAAATTAGTGACCGTGCTCAGGCAATATAACATCAGTGACTCTATGTTCAATTGTAAGCAATTGAAGAAAGTTACAGACCAAAGCATTACACTAATCACTAAATTATTTCAATTTGATATTTCAGAATCATTTTCATGGAAAGAATTAGGTTCAGGGAAAAAGGGATTTGTGACCATGTAGTGGGAATTGAAATGAACAACTTATTTAAATTGTTCTCTGTAAACTTCAATGTTTGAATTGAACTCCTCAATCCTAATATTTCATTATTCTGGCATGTCCTACTTCTGCAGACCTGAACAAAACAAGTTCTTTTGACCTAAACTATCCTTCAATATATCCATGGGTTTCGAGAACAGAATCATCTTAATTAAGATATACACTATTGTTATATCCTCACACCCACCTATTCGAAAGCTAATTGCTAGTGCCTTAAGATTCTGCGTCTAAGAAACCAAAAGCAGAAATACAACCACCCCAAACATGACCAAAAGGAGATTTTAGAACCAGATTCAAAATTCTATAACAAGAAAATAAAATAAACGGCGATAAACTCCATTAAACTCAATGATCAAACACCCAACAAATCTAAAACTACACAATAGTCCAATAATAAGTGCTTGCTTAAAGCTAAAATTCCACGTAAACACCTAGCATGTATGCAATTTAAATCAGCTAAAATTCAATATATACAAGTGGCAACATACCAAAGGGATCAAGGGAATAAAGCTTAAAAATCCAACGTCAACTATCAAATCAAGATATTCACAGATTCAAAGATCCAGATTTACCTGAAATGGTAATGACCAAGCCCATGCTTAACACCCCACTTGAACTCCCCGACATACTTACTCCCATCCTCACAAGTATGAACACCACACCCGTGGCATTGCCCGTTACACCAGTCACCAGCATAAACATCACCTGTATAAAACCTATAAACCCCAATTCCATGCCTCAAACCCTGCCTATACTGCCCTCTATACCTGCTTCCTTTAGCCCATGTTTCCACTCCATAGCCATCATACTTCTCATCTACCCAATCACCCTCATATCTCCCACTCATGTAATAGTAATACACGCCACTCCCTGAACACTTCCCTTCATGAAACTCGCCCTCATAAACATCACCATTACTATAAACCTGAACCCATGACCCTGAAAATAGCCTGTTTTCTTTTTCAGGTTTAGACCCAATTGACCAAACTACAGGTTTTGAGGCTTTTGTGGGTAAAGGTGTTGACTTGAACTTTTTGTTTGGAAGTGAACGAGCTACAAGTAAACGAATTGAAGGCATGCGAGGAAGCACAAGACTGACACATACCAAAAGGGCAATTGAGAAAGCAATAATGAAGAGCAAATTCATGATAAACAAGCGGTGATGATTTGATATAAAGAGGTACAGAGAAGGCAGAATTAAAAGAATCAAAACCCTCAAATGCACACAAAACAAACGAGCATGGATGAAATGGAAAAGGACTTTGTGAACTGCAGTCTTGATAGATAACTGAGTAGTAAATGGGGAGGTAATGGCATTCAAGATTGTTTTCTTATGAAAATTTGATTGGTCAAGGTTGCTATGGAGGGAGGAAAGCGTAGGAGAGTGAGAGAGAGATGAGGGTGGTGACCGAGCCATAATTGCCAGTCTCTTGTGAGGTGTTGAAATAAGGTGGCTTGTAGGTGGTTGCTGTTGAATGATTATTTGACAAGGTAAGGTTAGTTCTTGTTCATGGTAGGATTGGAAGTAAGGTTGGTGGGTTTGGTGATGTGGGTTTGAAGAAGAGGTTGGATTTGTGGGTTTGATTCGGATTGCTTTTTCTTCGTAATTGTTGTTGTTATCGAAGTTGATGGATTGAAGGATCAAAGAGAGGCGAAGGAGGTTCGGAACTCTTCTTCCTTCCTCTGCTTTGTTTTGTGATAATAATTATAAGAAAAAAACAATCCTTGTGATGCATTTAAAGGTAAATGCCGTCTGTGAGAGAGAGATTGTGTGTTTCCATTTGAGATCAAATTTGTTGATAACTAGCACCGCTACTGCAATGTTTAAAGAACTTCAATAATCCCATTTCTGGTTTTGGCTGACAACGAACTGGATATAGGAAGAGGACGTTGATGGGAGGCAGAAGAGAAACTACCTCATTTCGTTGACATAGCTCTGCATTATAGGACCCTCATCTTTTACTCGATTTACATAAATGCCCCCCTCCCCCTCTCTGCGAAAAAATTGTTTTAAATTTATTTTTTTATTACTGTTTTAAAATTGTTTTAATGTGCTAATAACAAAAATAAGATTTTAAAAATAAAATATATATCTTATTTTAATATATTTTTAATTAATAAGCAACCTCTACTATTAATTGAAATATCTCCTTGATAAAAATATATTTTATGTACATGTATTAAAGCCCTCTAATTTTAAAAACATTCTGTAATGTAAATAAATAATAAACATAACATCAAACAAACATGAAAATAAAATTAATATTTTTTATTTTTTATCCTCAAGTGGTTCTACTATGATGATTTAAAAAGACAAGCTGAATTGAGCATTGAAAGTTTTAATTTGAATTCTTTTATTTAATCCTAGAATAATGCTATAACAACAATAGCCTATGGCTATGCATATATTCCACGTATTGCTTGCTTGCATCGAAAACAAATTAAATTAAAAATGATCGAGATGGTATTATTTTTATTTTCTTGAAAACAACAGGACAATTAATTGAAAGGCAGTTCGCATTATAATTTTTTTTTTATATAACCGGGTATCCGAATTAACTTACATATATCATAATTAATTTTTAAACTCTTTAAACACTTTAAAAACCCAATAAACATATAAAACATCATAACAAATATATACAGTAAACTTGAATCAATATAAAAAAAAAAATACTTGCCAGTCCGCATGATAATTAATTGCTGGGGTGGGGGTCACTGTCGCTTCGCCTCGTGCAACAGAGCCGAACCCGCTCAAAAAGCGTTTATTAAATTCCAGGAATGATATATATATCAACAACCTATTTTTGTTCAATTAAAAACTCGGTCTGGTCTGGGTTAAGCTCCGAGTTATGAGTTTTTTATTCAATTAATTGGTTGGGTTTAATAATTATATCTTGAACTATATAATTAAAATAATAATAATTTATTTCATATTACTTCATAGTAATTAAATAAATTGAACTCATTATTTTTTTCCATGGAAAACAAATGTGGACCAAGATGAATAGTGGACTGTCTCTTACTTTCCGATGCCCATCAAAGAGATGTTTAGAGAGACTTCGTAAAACACAACACAGTGCAAGTAAATTAATGTACAATAAGAAGTAAAAATATCATGCGATTGTTCACTTTGTAATTTTAAAAAAATAAAAAAAATAAAGAACGAATAAATAAACACACGCAAGCAAGCAAGCAGAACTCATAAAGCCACTCGAGTAACTTCAGCCGTCCATTAAGTTATATATATTTCTATCTGTGGACTGTGGATTAGGGCAAATCTGCTGACAGAGTGCTGTGAGGTAGTTAGTATCTGTCTGATCCACCAATTCTATTTAATATTTTATCGCTTCTTGTAGCCATCGAGGCTGAACCCTCCACGTCCACGACTCCGCAGATGCGTGGCCTTGCTTCGTTCTTATCCAACCTCGCCTCTTCTTTTCATGGCCGCCATGCATAACTCCATTAATCTCTCTCTCTCCCCTCCCCCCACCCCGCTGTCTCAAAATCACATAACAGGAGATCAAACTTCATGTCTTGTGGATCAGGTTCCAAATCATTGTGCGGAGAACCGAACACATGCTGCCTGCCTTCATTTTCTTTTCTGTGTTTCGGACAGAGAGTGAGATCACGAAGAAGAAGGAGGAACGTGAGAAGGGGATCTGTCCGTTGAAACCTGGAATTAAAACAACCTTTTATTGGTTTCGCGCGTTTATACTTTTAAAAGGATTCTGAAGGCACACCGCGATCGACCTTTTCCTTTGTGTTTAGCAATGGAGGCTCACCCTGAACACGACGACGATAAAATTTAAGGGAGATGGCGATAATATTTTTTTTGTGAATATACTAAAAAAAACATTTTGAGGGAAAAAAAGAAAAGAAAAGGAGCAACCCTTGCTAACGTCTTTACTCAGAAATATTATATATAGTGATGTTGTCTTTATATCCAACTTAAATATTGGAGGGTTTAAACTTAAATTTAAATTAAATGGGAATTGAATTAATATGCAAATACAATCACGAATCAATCAACTTGATCGATTAAAATCATGTATAATAAAAAAAATTACTGATAAAATTCATTTTAAAGTATTTTGTAATTATTGAAACCATAATTACAAGAATTGGTATAGAAAATGACTTGAAAAGTCATTCGAGTTGCCATATCATCAAGTCAACTCCCATGTTAATCACCCGCCCAATCAATTATATTAAAATCTTGTTCTTAACTTTTTTTATTTTTCTTAACTTTTTTTATAATGATGTTGGTATAGTATAGGTTGCATTAGACCGAAATTAACGATTGTTTGAAAGTATAGTTATATTGTTTTTTATAGTATTTTTTATTAAGAATATATTAAAATAATATTAAAAATATTTTTTAAAAAATATTTTTAATATCAACACATCAAAATAATCTAAATATATATATATATAAATAATTTTTTTTTATTTTTTTTTAAAATACTTTTAAAATACAGTGTAAATTAACTTGGTCCACTGAATTAGTAAAAGTTTAAGCAGGTTAATTAAGTTTCACTAAATTATTATTTTATTATTATTTTTTAGGCCCAACAAAGTTTAAAATATACCTAAATAAAAATCGTCAATAAAAAAAAAAAACTTGATGACACAAAGAACTATCTTTTCATGATTGGAATCTTCAACTCTCTTTATTATTTTTTAGTAGTTTTCTCTCGTTCTCACAAACCAGGAATAAAAAACAAGAAAATTAAAATTTTATATCAAGAAAATTATAAGAAATAAAATAAATGCGATGCCTACACCTCAAGTAAGGGATAGAGAGTCGCAGGAGGAGGCAATGGTTGAATTCCAAGATGGATTAATGATATCTTAAGGTCTTTGACCATATCCTTGGGATTTAATTAATATCGACAACTAATTAATTGTGTCTATAACAAGCATTTTCCAGATATACACTAATCATGTTAAATGATAGTAGGGTAGCTGTTGATGAGAGCAAAAGGTACTGTGGTGGTCGTGAGAAGATATCAAACCCTAATTAATTATCATTGCTAAGTCAAAATTATCTAAAAATACTTCTTCAGATTTGCCATAGAGATTCCACAGCTTTGGACCTCTAATGAAATCGACAACCCACCTTTCATCTAATATTTTTTTTAGTTTTTTTTATTAGATTATTTTAGTCTCATGAACCCATAATAGTTCATAATGATATTCTTAATTGATTTTTTTTATTTAGTCACATCACTCAACATTGAATTAATTGAGCATTAAAATTCATTATTGTTTTGATTTATTTTCCATGAAGTATCTCAATTTTATAACTGAAGTCATAGGTTTTATAGGTTAGCTCACATCACTTTTTTAACTTATTTTTTATTTATTTTTTCAGTTTTATCATTAAACACGGGGTTGATTAAAAATTAAATTTAATAATTTATTATGATTTGCTTTCTACTAAGTTATTATAATCTTATAATTCAGGTCATAGATTTAACATGCTAACCCCTATTAATCCAAGTCAATTCGTTATGCTATTACTTTAATATTAAAAAAAATCTTCTTGAATTTTTTTAGTCAAATTATGTTTTCACAACACGGGGTTGATTAAAAATTAAATTTAATAATTTATTGTGATTTGCTTTCTATTAAGTTATTATAATCTTATAATTCAGGTCATAGATTTAACATGCTAACCCCTATTAATCCAAGTCAATTCGTTATGCTATTACTTTAATATTAAAAAAAAATCATCTTGAATTTTTTTAGTCAAATTATGTTTTTACAACACAGGGTTGATTAAAAATTAAATTTAATAATTTATTGTGATTTGCTTTCTACTAAGTTATTATAATCTTATAATTCAGGTCATAGATTTAACATGCTAACCCCTATTAATCCAAGTCAATTCGTTATGCTATTACTTTAATATTAGAAAAAAATCATCTTGAATTTTGTTACTTTAATATTAGAAAAAAATCATCTTGAATTTTGTTACTTTAATATTAAAAAAAATCATCTTGAATTTTTTTAATCAAATTATGTTTTTACATATTATGAGTTGTTTTTGAGTCTGTAAAGCCAATCGAGTTACATCAAGTTAATCCTTGTACAATTAAATATTTTCAGGCTGGAAAAAAAAATCAACATCTAATTTTATTTTTTTTTATATTCAAGAAATTTTTTACTCAACCTGCAGCTTAATGCGGGTCAATCATCATATTGTAAACCTATGATCAAACTCATGTAACTATAATGATGAGATTTTTTAAGGTAAACCTATCCATTTGAAGAAAGAAAAGTAACAAAAGAAGTGTTAGAAATGGTTATTCCCATCATGCACATCAACAGTAATATGATTATGAGCGCCTCTGAAGAATTAGGTGCACATGGAGCTACTAGCCAATCCAATCAAACGATTAAGGGCGTGATCCTATGGCTTGAGAGAAGACTTCACTAGAATTGGCCCATGGCGATATGGCTTAGACATGAATAAACCAGAGCTGCTTGCTGGCTTGATTTGGGAAAAAGAGAAACTAGATGAACATCAAATCCCTAAAGAGGGGAGAAACGCAGGGATATAGAAAGAAAGTTATTCTGATTTTCTTTCTTAGCGTTCTAAATACAATGCCGGCAATGCAGATGCTAATCCTCCATAAATATGTCCATAGCTGATAGCTTTAACGCGAGGCAATTAAACGAGATGCTACAGGACTAACACCATCTCTAATTTTCTTCATCTTTCATTGTATGGTTCCTTTCCTCGAAAAATTGAACCCAGAGGTTGTTCAAACATCAATCCCTGTCACAACTCACAGAAACTTCAATCTGCTCCACCAGGTTTGAAAACTACCATGATTGTCAAAAGCTCAACCATCAGCAGTAAATAGATGCAGTGAACAGAACAAAACAGTGTATCACACAAAATCCTCTAAAATCCGAGCATAAAATCTCACATCATACACCAGTGGAAGATGAGCTTAAATATACACCCCAATAATTTTCTTTAGTGCTTGATCAATAAAGCGCACAGAAGATATTGCAAGGCAATTTATGTAATCACTCTACCAAGAAAGAAAATTGCAAATTTGAAACACTACTGAAAACCGGGGGAAGGGAGGAGGGTGAGGGCATAATTGCATCGGCAGCTAAAATTGAAGATCACTACACTGACATTAGCAGACTTGCTTCGTGATAGATACATCATCAGAGGTACAGAAAGGGCTTTTCTTTTTTTTAGAGGGAGAGCTTTCCTTGTTAGACTTGGAGAACTCCAGCAGCATATGGGAATTCCAAATGCATGTCAAAATAATGTATGCCTTTGTGACCCAAAGAAGCTTCAACTTCTGTTATTATGGTTTGTGTATCTTGAACCCAAATACTCTAGGAACATAGCTCTGTACTACCTTTTGTGGCTTGAGATGCCCATAAGTCATTAGGAACAGGTGAGGAAATGTCGTCCCAAAATATGCTCCATCGATGTCTAAATAGAGTCAAGAAAATTTGTGAAAAAAATGATGATCAAAAGACAGCATGTAGAGTTGGCCTTAAACATGGCAAACATGGAGACTGAAACACGAAATAGTATCAGTTCACAAAAAAAACATAGCACACCACCATCCTGACAAATATATAATACTGCCTTTCAAGAACCAATTCACCAAACATAATGACCTCAAAATCACAATCTAAGACCTTTAATGGATGAATATTTTTTGTTCAACAGGGGTGGCATGTAAGCCATGCTTGAGGGAGCCATGGCCTCCCACCCCAAAATTTCAATATAGTCCCCATGACTAGTATATCTTTACATATTGATCCTTGTACGACTCTAATTTGACCCCTCCAAAAAATATTTGTTTTGTTTTTTCCTTTAAGGTCCCATCATATCTAACCTGGCCCGCCCAACAAATTTACTCACCCTCCACTACTGCCAGATAGGCCTCGGGCTAAAGAGTGTGCACCCCTCCCCCAATCCAAATTCCCCCCAACCCTCGCCAAGATCTCAACCGAAGATATCCATGTGGAAAATCCCCGAGTCTTTACTGCTGGGACATCCCCTTGGTGACCTATTAATGGCTGGGAAAAGGTAAATGAATGAACATGAACCAATGAGCGAAATGATACTGAAAAGAACCCCTCAGGCCTATAAATACATGGCACAGCTCCTATCAAATTGAAAAGTTCATGATAGCCTGAAAAACATATCAGTGAATCTATATGCCAAAAGAGCCACTACTGGTGCCTAAGAACACCCGGTTAACAGGACCTCATGCCAATGCCCGACAAGGTCAAATGCAGTAGAAGAATATTGAATGTAAATAAGGATACTGCCTTGATACTTGGAGCGTGGGTAGTATATATCGTCACACCTGGGGCAGCATATTTTAATGTTGCTTGACCGAGGAATGTCTGATTGACCAACAGGAAGGCAAGGTTGTCCACAGCAGTGAACTCTTGGGCATCTCCCAAAGTCATAGTTCTTGTACTTGTCCAGCTGTAAAAATTGCAGCAGCATTATTGTAGCCAGTGGCCAAACACTAAAAAGAAGAAAAACACGAGAATGTCCATGTCTAACAGAAAAATCTCACCATAGCTGCCATCCCTTTGCTGGTCAATATGTATCGGGCATGAATCAGTCCATAAAGCATCTCTGCTGCAGATTCAACCAATTCATTTTGTTCCTCTGTGAACATATCACCTATCCATCCCAATCAATTACCAGAAACAATCAAGTGACTAAGACTACAGCATATCCTCTTTTATCTATCAATATCCGGCCTCTCGGCCGGGTAATGTGAAGTGAGTGAATCAAAGAGTCTCAAAACAGTAGAGATGCAGAGACATATAGCAGCAGTAAAAAAGGAATCCGAGTTAGGACAAAAAAGCATACCATGAGAAGACTCGACATCCGAAATCAAATCAAGAGCATAGTCATAATAAGGAATTTGAGTGCTTAACCCACAGAGGTTAAAGTCGTCCTGTATGTAATCATCATCCACTTCACAGAAGAATTCATTTCCTCTTAGATTGCAAAACCATGAGATCCACGTCGTATCATCTCCTTCAGACCCGCTCACATCGGACTCTTCACTGTCCGTCTCAGATTCCACTGCACTCAAATATACTTATATGTATATATTACACCACCGACATTATGAAGATTGAAATTATTTCTAAAAGTAAATGGTTACCATCGGAGGCGTTGTTATCTTTAGAGAGGAGATAGTCAATATTGTTGTGATCAGATGGCTGCTGCTTGTTCATGAAAAGAAGCAAATCATTGCCGTTGGTCGGTCTGGAACTGGACGGTGAGGATCTGTCGAGATGCTTATCGAGGACATCGCTAACCCGATGCTTTCGATGATCCACCTCCGCCTTTGACCCTCCAATCCCTCGCTCTCGGTGCATCACGATTATTTTCTTTTGAGTGGGCGGGGCGGGGCGGGGCGCTGGATTAAGCGATCGATCTTCAGTTCAGCGGGTTCTAGCAACGATGCGATGCGTTTGAAATTACTTTTATGTCCCTTGACGTCCAAAATATCTAACAGAACAGGGATCTCTCTCGTGACGGATTGGAATTTGTTCTTTTTGAAATTAATTTTTATTTAAAAATATATTATTTTTTAAAAAGAAATATATGTAATATTAGTAAAAATGTTTTAAAAATATTAAACAAAATAATTAAGAAGCTTTAATTTAATTTAATTTTTTAAAAATGTAATGATAGAAAACTTAAGCTGCTATTTATTTTTTATTCTTGAGAGAGAATAGAAGTGGGGGCCAGACACCCCATACCACTGAAAAATACCGATGAATGTTTGCGTATCTTCGGACATCCACAGGCAATCACATGCAATGATGTAAAAATTGCAGCTTAATTATTAAAATTATACGATTTTATAAGTCAAATGAAGCTTAAAAAAATGAAATTTATTAAAATTAATTCAAACTCTGTAAAATCAATCGACTCGTAAAACCGGTTCGAGAAGAATTGCTTAAATAATATTATATTTTAACCCTCGGTGTGAGAGCATTCGATCGCGAAACAGGTGCTCCGAAACGTCTTACAGAGGGACTGGACTGTGCAGTGGACAGGATGGAGAAGAGAGGAAGGGAAGAGAGTTAATTTTTATTCCTCGGACATGTTTTTTTCTTCTTCTAATGAACGGATAAGTATTTAACAATAGATGGGAATTAACTCAATTTTTGTTTAATTAAATGTAAAATATCAAGTCAAGACCTGGGAAAAGGAAAACAAAAAAAGGGATTAAATGTTGATTTAGCAAGGATCAATAGCCTCTACTGGATTGGATGGGCAGAGAGAGGAAGCTTAATGGAGGTACAGAGCAATAATACTGTAAAACGTTGCGATGTGCACAAGAGTGGTGAAGTCACTCTGACTTGGTCTACTACACAATGCTTTCAATGAATTTAAACCATGAACAGAAAAGCAAATCAAGATTGAATTTTTTTTTGATAAAACAATATGAAAAGTAGGTTTGCTTGGAACGGAAGGGCACTGGCATTCAAATGTAAAAGCACCATTTTTGAACCACTGAAGCTAATATGAAACAGGTAAACCAACTCATGCAAACAAGAGAAAAATCTTATCTTGGCGCCAATCTCGTGAAAACAAGTAATTTCACTAGTTGGGATTGTCCTATTTGACAGTCACCTGATTAAGGCGCTCACTCAATTCCAGTGGAACAACTCCCTGGTTCGACTAATACATTTACCAGAGAAAACGTCAGGGCTTGAAGACTAGAAGACAAGCGAGAATAGAAGTAACACTTCTGCTAGTTATTTCTTTTGAATTGTTCTCTGATTAAACCCTGCTCCCTTCACAATATTATTATATATGGATGATGCAAAGATACAAGCAGCGAAGCATAAATCAGTGGACTCTCCTTGCTCCTCAGCAGAGAACCATGCCACCCCAGAGAAACCATTTCACATCCAGATGATTGTCAATTTAGTCTTCTAAACTGTTATGAATGCAAGTTGGGTTTGTAAGCCAACTTGACAAAAGTACTCTTTGGCGACAAGATGATGCCGCGTTACATCCAACTAGAAGGGTCTAAAAATAGAATTTTATTATTATTATTTGGATTTGACTGCTGTAAAACACCAGGCCGATCAGACCCAGAATTCACTTACAATGCCATCATTTATGCAATAGCATTCGCATTCAGCTGCTATGGATCAAAACTGTTGCCAGACAAAGCTTCAGCTTCGTAAGGCCAACCAAAGACATTGATTTATGGATGCCCTATGCACTTGAAACTTCATATAGATATCAGTCAATGCCAACCCATTTCCTAAATGCCTTGACATACTCAAGCCTCTTGCTTTGAGCCTCTGTTCGAGTCTCTGATGCTTTTAAACTCCGATATAGATTCTTATGAAGCTTCAAGAACTCATTTTTGTACATCCACTTGTCGCAGTACATATTACGCTCTTTCATATAACCAATGACCTCCATTGCTCTCTCAAAATAACCTCCTCGGAGAAAGTTCATTTGCAAAACCTCATAGAGATCCCTACTCACCTCCAAGTCCATGGCACCCATGTTTCTCTTGATATCCCCCCACAAGATAGTGATATCTCGATACATGCCCAAAGAAGAAAACCCATCGATCAGATAAGAAAAAGTTTGCACTGTTGGTTGAATATTCATGTGCTTCATTCTTTGATACGTCTTCAATGCATCCTCCATCATTTTGGCCTTGCAAAAATAGTAAATGGAAGAATTTAATTCATAAACCATGGAAGGTATAGCCTTCTCTTCCCCTCTCATTTCTCGGATTAAAAAGTCTATCAGATCTGATTTATTAGACAAAGATGATGCATTATTAGCTGTTTCTGAAAGACAAGCAGTGGCAACCATCTCATCAGACAAATTTACAACATAACCAGCCTTCCTCATTTGTTGTAGCAGTGCCTTTGCTTCTTTGAACATCTCTCTACGATAATATGCTGTTAAGAGTGCCATATGCAGGGTAGAGCCTATGGGAACCCCAGCAGCATCCATGTCATCCAAGATGTCATGGGCCATTTCCAGCCAACCTAAGTGAATGCAAGCACTAATCACATCAGAACAAAATCTGGACTGGCCAAGCACATGGAAGTCCTGTTGCAAGCAAAGTAAAAGCTTTGAAAGATCAGTAGTTCTCCCATGTCTTCTGTATCCATTTACAAGCTTTGCCAGGGCTCTGTTACCAAGGAGAAGCTTTCCACTCCTGAACATTACAAGCTCTTGTTTATGTTTCACTCTGTGGATAGAATCCCTCTGCAACAACTCTGGCATAACCTGTATCTTTAAGCCATTCTTGAGATTGTTAGATCCAATTGGAACAAGGAGACGCTTTTCTTGGTCCATCCTAAGTTTTTTATTAGGAACAGACTCCTGGGATTTATGCATATCCAACAAAAGCTGTGTAGCAGAATCGATGTCATCAAATTTAAAGTGCAATTTCAACAAATTATCATAGAACTGACAATAATAACCAATAAAAGGAGCACACACTTTATCAATTTGATCCTTCAATTTCTTGATCTCATCCCTTTGACCATTCATCTCATGGATCTGGGAAAAAACAATGACTGAGTGTGCATCTGCAATAACACCCACCTTTGACATCAACTCAACTATTTCTTGGCCTTTAAGAGATGATTTGAACTTCACACAAGCATCAAGAACAAGGTTGAATATCATTGCATCAGGTTTTACCACTTTGGCACGAACACTTCCTTTTGCGCTTAAATGTAGATAACAATCACACATCTGAACCAAGAAATTTGCCGCCAGACATGCTCCAGTCTCCGTCTTCACCATGTGCGAAACCACCGACCATAGTATAGTTAGTGGGGGCATATTCTCCCTCTCTAGCATCACCCTTAGAATCATAGAAGCAGGAACAGGCATTTGTGCTCTAGCTAAGGAGATTGAGAGCTTTGTCAGGACTGGGAACTGAAGCAAACCAGGCTTTTCTTTCAATATGAAGAAGACCAAATCACATGCTTTTTGCAACCAGTGGTGGTCTGATGAATATGAAAATCGAGAAATTAACCTGTTCACCATGGAACCCGTAGGAAAGCCATATAGTTTCTTGAAGTCAATAAAAGTTACCCAAGCTTCATCTACTTGATGCTCCCGCAATGCAATTTCAAGCTTCCTCAAAAGAACAGCTTTAGAGGCACCTCTCCAACATATCCTCCCCGGCTGACTAACACTACTAGTCGAAAAATGTGGGGGAACCACAATCTGATACTGTCCATAGAATACACTTAACGCTCGAAATCTTTCAAATACTCTTTTGGGAAAAAATTCTCCACTGTGATCTTCAGTCAAGGCAGTCTTATGAATAGCTGAAGGCACAATGACTCCAAGTGCATAACTCAACGGGATTTTTCTTGAAAAAATTAGTGCCATCTATTTTGCCATTTGAGCTGCAATGTGTCTCACGTCAAAATAGTTCCAATAAAAAAGAAGAAGAAGCCCTCGAGCCAGAAAGAATTGCTCAAATAGATCATCTGTTTTAAGAACTTGACTAAATTAGGCACACAACAAGTAATCACTTGTATAGTGACAAACTCAAAAATAAGAAAAACAGCTTATACCATCATCAGATTAAACACAAAGGATTCTAGTAGACTAGCATTTAGGCAATAAAATTGAAAAATCAGATAAAACATAGAAGTTGTTGATGAGTAAAGCTAGTTATAGTTGAAGCTCAACAATTCAATTAAATCTGTATATCATCAAAGAAAAGTGAACGAAATAGAAAAGAAAAGGTCCCAAAAGTAACAAAGAAAAATACATGATTTCCGGGAAACATCACTAAACCTAGTTAAATATGTAAATAAATTTATCATCTTTGCTGATATTTGAGATGAAAGACATGGAGAGATTGTATTTGTTCATTGCACATGGCATGGTTAAAGAGAGAGAAAATGAAATACCAACCTCAACACAAGACGTTACTTCCTCCCTGTGACCACCGGAAAAAGAACTCGGTTGAGGAGACAAGATTTGAGCTGTTGGCAGCACCTCAAATCGAAGTATTAAGGGGGGGGGTAATAGCCCACGAGATGTTTGATTACTGAACTGGATATCAGTTTTCTGTTGGATTTATAAAGCTAGAGCCCATGACTAATGGCTTCCTTTTCCATCGAGAACAAAAATAAAAATATTTTTCTTATCGCCAATTGCAATAGAAAAAAAAAAAACCTTAATTCTTTCATTGTGTAATTACAGATTAATCATCGGAAAAAAAAAACCATTAGAGCAATTCTTTCTGGCTTGAGGGCTTTTATTATTATTATTATTAGTGGAACTATTTTCACGCGAGACACTTGCAGCTCGAATGGAGATATAGATGGTTCAGGTATCCAGAAGACTGCCTTGATTGCAGATCACAGTGGAGAATTTATTTATTTATATATTTATTTTCCATCCATGAAAATAAAAAGTGTCCTTGTTTAATGAAGCTAGTTGTTCCACCTTGATGTAATTTTTCATTGTGTATTTAGCAATGAGAAGATCGTGGTCAGGTAGAGCTTGCAAACTTTCCCATCAAAAATAGTTATAAACTTTATTAATCGAGTTTCTTATGGTAATGAGCTCAATGAGTCATTCCATTTTGAGTATTTTTCCTTGAACCTTTAGAGACAGACTTTAATGCTCTCATCTTCTTTTTGTTTTATGTGATACAAATGGCTTAGATATGTGCAGCAGTTTTCTAGGATGAGCTAGGACTTCCAACTCATGTGAGGATTTTATTTGTTAATCTGGATCCATAAAATATATTTTTCGGAGTGTATGGTTTCTCTAATCCAAAAAAAAAATATATAGATTTTTTTTACTAGAATGCTTGTAGTTGATGTCAAAAGTGAAGAATACAATAAAACTTTAGAGTATGGTATCATGCACATCTAAATCTGCAAAAAATTATTAGGAAAACTTTCCACATAACATCCCTATCTTATATTACAAGCTTTAGGATATTTCTCATAATTTATATGCGCAAAGTTTGGCCTGGCTATCTAAGCTGACCTTTATATTGACATGGTCTTTGGAGAGTCGAATATTCAATGATAGAGTAAGGATTTTGCTCAAAAACTAGTGAACATCCGGACATAATCATTACTTGGGAGTGAGATTAGCAAATGTTTTTTTTTCTTTCCAGCCACCACAATAACCCCTTCAATGATTGAAATTGATGGGGGGATAGAATAAGAAATTTTCAAGCTATTCTTGAATTCAGGACCTCTGGATAGCATTCAAAGCTGTCAAGAGCGTGGTGTGCATAGCTGGTCAGAATCCCATGATGTTTTGCTACGAACAGTCCCGGGAGCGCCCTTTAGGTTTTTCTCTCCCGGTATTGATTTTTCAGACCATGCTCTTGTTCTGTATAATATTATTTTACAGAACTATAGTTAAGTTGCCCTTTCCGCACGGCACAGGCTTTTGATTCTTGTGGGTGTTTTTTAGACAGACAACAGAGAAATCAATTTGGCTAAAAATTAGAGCAGACAAATTAAACTTTACAGACCACTTCAAGGTTTTTGCAATTGACCAATCAGCTTCCCTATCCACATTTTTTTTATGGCCATCCTATTTGCATGAATTTTTCATGGTTACATGGGCACCAGATTTAGTAATATCCACATTCAAAAAAGAAAAGAGAACTGTACATGGACACCGGATTTAGTAATAGCCACATTAAAACAAAAGAGAACTGTGATCAAACCCTAATAGCTGCTGCAGAGGTTTAGCTCACTACAGCATAGATTAGAGAAACGGGGCTTTACAGTTGAGATGAGAAAGTGAAAGACTGATTTCCCTCATCAATGTTGAAAGCTTTGCGGCCAACACAATCCTCTTTTTCCCAAAAATCAAAACCTACTGTTCAATCTAATTGCAGTAACGTCCTATGTTACTCTTTTCTTTCCCCCCCCTCTATGTTGCAATCTCGTCCACCTCCGAATTAAAAACAAAACTCGGAAACGTTGTTGTGATGTCCCTGCATTAATTTCCAGAAAGAAAGAATAAAATAATTGAGAGGAACTCCCTCACAATCCGCAAAGTATAACAAGGGTCTAAGAGATGTCTTATTTTGTACCTCAAGTAGGGAAGAGTCATTATCTTTAATAGGGATGGGTTTCTGCAAACAAAGTTCTCCCACTCAGACTTGTCTATCTTCCCATCTCTGTTTACATCAGCGTCCAAGAAAGTCTGTCCAAGCATAATTAAAAACTAAGTCAAGAGCTTCTAGGAAATTAAAAAATATATCAAAAGCTCGAATATCATTAAAAAAAAAAAAAACCACCACCATGTCATCATTCACTGAACATAGTTCAACAAGGCATAACAACCTTTTTGCTTTATGGTAGGTATAACAGGTGTTGGGCCCAGATCCAACCGACCAAGAGAGATTATTGTCTGTGGTCCCAGTATTTCCAGCTTCCTGGTCTATCATAATCAACTTCAACTTTTTAATTGCTTTCTAAATTGTTAAACAAGATCATAAATTTGATACTATTTCGCTACTACATGGCAGCGCTGGATCCCAATCTAAACAGGTGGACAGGTTGTTTATCCTAAATTAATAGCAGACTAGCAAATGCTGAGAGAAGGTGAATCGGTTAACTTAAAAGAGACATGTAAAATGCAAAGTGATTCAGCAATAATTTACCTTATCAAGAATTATCTCAACAGTCTCATCAGCTAACTTCATTTCCGATTCACAGAGAAGTGCAATCAACATTTGCTTAACCTGTCAAACAGTTACAAACAATGAGCAGGCCAGCAGGTAGTTTCAATAAAAGGATAATCAGATGAAGTAACAAGTCTGGGAGATGTGTGAACTCTCTCTTCAATAAGCTTTGTCTTTTTACATAATTCTTTAACTTAATGATCTCAAAGGAAAGTCAAGGAGAAATCTCATCAAATTGAGAAAAATGTCATGGCCAGATGACGAAAAGAATTATTTAGAATCAGAAGAGTGCACGAGATGTTGAATGCATACTACGGGTACAAATTTTAGTCCTCTTTGATCATTTAAGCTACAGTTAGTGCCATTGAATAGTAAAAATGACAATTTCAAAAAGCATAGAAGGTTGATAATTATTTCAGTTGTCTATCATACAAAGAGACAACAAACTCCTAATTAATGGGTAAATCAGATACATAAATACGCACTTAACTTTACAGATATGCCCAGCTACAAAGTGGATGCAAGTGCTAAATGAATTACCGTGAACATGGGAATTAGCCACAATGCAGCAAAACATTAACACCCATGCCTCTTTTAACTGGTCAGGTTGTCAAGAGCTGAACCTAGAACTCAAACCCTGACCAAACCATACCCTCTATTGATAATCTAAATCTTCTACACAACTTCAGCTGTGAACATTCAGATATGGAAGTAAAAGTGGCAGGTAAAAGAAGAACACAGAGACCTTGCATAGGACTTCTGTTTGCCCTGACACTCAAAATACTTGCCATAGGGAGGGGTTGTTTGCCAGTATGTAGTCATGCACATATCTCTCATTGCACAGGTAAAACTAAGAATTCTAAATCACAATCATAAAATCTCATTGCACAGTTGTCATTGTTTTGTGATGAACATTTCTCATACCTCTTGGCGCTCAATGAATCCCGTGTTATCCAGATCATATAGTTTAAATGAGACTGCAAGAAATTCCGCACAGTGGAAGTTAGTGGACAGAAAATGAAATGAAGTGAGGTCATGCAGAAAACAATGAACACCGCTGTTTATTCAATTGAAAATCATTACAAATATGTATTCAACTTACAGTCTATCTTGTCTTCTTGTAATGCATTGGGATGGAAGACATTGAGTGATCTAACAAAATCACTAAAATCAATGACTCCCTTGTGCTTAACATCAAACAGCTCAAAAATCTGCATTGCAGAGTTGTTTGAATATCAAAACCTATCCAACTGAATGAGATGAGATGAGGGCAGTGTTTATAATGCTGGTTATGACAAAAATACAAATGTTACAAGGTATTTTTAACTTGATGCAACGATTAATTGATTCTTCTTATAGTCTTATTATTAAAATAGAGAGAAAAAATAAAGGTTAAGTAGCTCGCCCCATATATAATTTCAGGACAGAGCCATGTCCAACATATATAACAAAAACTGGAGTGCATGTCAGGACAAAAAGAACCGCTTTTTAAACATTACACAAGAATATTTCTCTCTTCAAATGCTGTTTCTTCTCAGTAGAGAAACTAAAGATAAGATAGATACCCTATTTGCAAAGAGATTCTCTTTCTTTCTGTTCTTGAAAAGAGCCAACTGAAACTCTTCCTGCATGAACAAGAAAATACTTACTGCCATATTTTGCATTACAATTTCCACACACTCATTGATCTTGATAATGCCAGATGAACATCCAACAAACATCAGTCAGATCATAAGTATATATATTATAATGAATGGTTGAAAATATGGATAATTTGGATGAATGCCAACACAGATAATCTGGGTCTTGTATACATATTATGTGCGAGGGATTAACCTAATATGGTTGATAGAGGAAAACAATTTACATATGAGAGTGCTGCTGAAAATCATAAAAGATCACTGTCATTAGTATTGACATCATCATGATTAGCATTAAAATAAAGCATTCTACCATCTGTGACCAATTGTAGCATTAATCAGTGCATAGCATCCTCTAGGTTAAACAGCTCTCCCTACATGTCTTCAAATGAGCTTCACATCACACTAAACGGAACCCAACTTCAGAAACTCCATTTCTTGAATACTATCAAATATCTAGTGCTAAGTTCTTCAGTTTTTTATCCCATAAAACAATTCAAGCCTTCACTTGGAACTAGTCGAAAAGACAGCACTCAGGAGTAGCTCAAACTGAGACTGCCACGTAAAGAACCTTAAAAGAAATGGGAAAAAATGGACAATCTTTGCTGAAGAAAAAATTTCAGAAAAAAGAATAGGTCATGGCAGATGAGGAAGAAAAGAGCTTTGGGTTCAAAACACCCTTAATGATACCTTGCTTATTAACCCATCATCAACCACAGAACTGCTAATGCTCTTGTATAGTTCAAAAAGTGCTTCAACTTCACTCACACTAACTGCAGGATTAAAAAAAATGGCATACATATCAAAAACTACCCCCAAAAATTAGGAAGCATGCAAAGGTGTATGATAATAAACATTTTGGGCATCTCCAAAACAAAAGCAAGTTTTCTCAATAGCCAAAAGAGGGGTCACACAAGTGACAATACAGCAATTATAGTGAGCTGTGGCACTAAAAAACTTGGGAAAAAAATGATTTAGAACCATGAGTTTGCAACCCCATGAATGAACAGAGTAAGGAACAAGAAAAGCTAACTTACAAGCTGTTTGTGAGGCAAGGGCAACAGGGTCCTCGTGTCCAGGGAACTGTCTTGCTACTTTAGAACTAAAACAGCCCATTTACTGGCAGAAAAGGGGGAAGCAGGAAGGCAGCAGCCAAATACCAGACTTTTAAAGCCTAGCCTTCACTGACTACAATTCATCATCAAAATCATCTTTTAAACCTTGAAAATTTCAAAACCTCCATGTTCAAAAGATTGCCACCCACAAAAAAACAAAATTAGTAATGCAAATAACTCCGAGTAAAAAGAGACCATTTTTCATTTCATTTTGATAAACAAACAAAACCCAGGTCGGCAATTTCTTCTTTTCAATCATTTTCATCGAACACAATCATGCAAGATTGAATTAAATAAAAGAAGAGTAAAAAGGCTATAGATTTCACTCGCTATAGTCAACAAAACTATTCGATCCAATCTATATAGGTTTCACCGGCTAGAATTTAATACTTACAAAACACAATTAACGTCAAAAAAATTTATCATTTCAAATAAAAAAAAAAAACGATACACGTTATTCTTCTTTCCCTCCCATTTCTCTGGGACCAGAAAAGGAGAAAAGAGACAAACAAAAACAAATTAAGACATGAATTATAAAAGGGCAGAGAAGGGAGACTTACCCAAAGCATGAAGAAGAGAAATTAAATCTTGAAGTAGAATGGGAGACAAAGGAACTCCCCTCACAGGGAGAGGAAGAGGGAGAGGGAGAGGCAAATATAAATTAGCTTAGCTGGAAAAGATAAAAAAAAAAAAAAAACTATCCAGGGAGAGAGAGAGAGAGACGTATTGTGTAGGCACCAATCTGTGTTACTATCTGTTGTACTATATAGACCCTAATCGGACGGCTGCTATTGATTTACTTTCTCGTATCTTTTCATCACGGAACTCGCCGTGAATTTTTGACGCTGTTTTCTCCCTTCTTCTTCTTTTCTCTCTCTCCCTCTCAAGTCTCAACAAAAATATTCTAAAAAAATAAAAGAAAAGAAAACGATGTGGCGAAATTAGAAACGGCTACGACGCGATGAGATACGAAAGGAGAGCTTCCAGAGAAGAAAAAAAACACGGAGAGACGCGCGTCGAGTACGCGTTATGGTGGAGAGTGGGCGAAGGGAATGGATGATTGGAATCATACCTCGGAATATTCGTCGTGTACGTTTATTAAAATTCTATTAAAAAAACAAAATTAATTTAATTCAAAACAAATATAATTGCTGCCGTCCTCTTGGGTGGTTGATTGGTTGTATTTTGAATTCTTCCCTACCAATCTAATCTTGGTCCCATTTTATAGATTAGGAAGTGAATTGCACTGATTTTAAATATTTTATATTATTTTTTTATATTTAAATTATTTTTATGTATTAATATCAAAAATATTTTAAAAAAAAAATATTTTTATTTTAAAAAAATATTCTCTTTTTTAAAATAACCACGTAACATAGTATCTAAGCATTCAGGAGAGGAAAATTATTTTTTAATTTAAAAAATATATTCTTTTTTAAAATAACCACAATCACTTAACATAGTATCTAAGCATTCAAGAGGAAAATTATTTTTTTATTTAAAAAATATATTCTTTTTTAAAATAACCACAATCACCTAACATAGTATCTAAGCATTCAGGAGAGGAAAAGTCATCACATGAATATTCGATTCCATATTAAAAGGTTGTTTTTTTGGGAATGTTCATAAGCTTGTCTCTTTTTTAATCTATCTTGACAGTTAGGAGCATTCCGTCATCTTTTATTCCCGCAGACTTACTCACTTTAAGGCTGTATTTTTATGTTTTTAAAATAAAATATTTCAAAAGAAAACAAAATTAATATATTTTATATTATTTTAATATGCTAATATTAAAATAATTTTTTAAAATATATTATTTTGATTCAATTTCAAACGAATATCATTTTAATAATAAATATTATTGTCACACTTCTCAGCACCCTCTTGATTTAGAGGTTGTGGTGGTTGTGTTGTTGTTGGGATGATAATTATAGCTAGCAAATATCTAATTATAGTTTTAATTAAAAAAAATAATAAAAATGAGGTTTATTAAAACAGAGCTTTGTTTTTTTTTATTTTCTAATGTTATTCTATTTAATACTAAACATTAAATTTTTAATTTATTATTTATAATGTTATTCTAACTTCATAATCTAAATCATGATTTGACAAATTAAAATGAATCGATCTAATTTGTTGTTATCTCAATATAAAAAAAAACATTTTAAAAAATCATCAAATTGATCAGACTATTTTTAAAATTAAAAAATTGCATCCAATCATATCCTAGCATACAACAATTGTCTGGTTATGACTATAATATACAAGTTTTTTGCTAGACGTTTGCTGACCTAAAGGCTAGTCAATCCAAGATATCTCATCAAAACCAGAATCTAGATCATATGATTGAAATAATTCGAATAAAAATATAAAAAAAGTCTAAAAAACTCATTTTAACTTTTCAATGTTCATTAGATTCAAAGCACCAATCTAAAAAAATCATAAAATTTAATTTTCAACCAATGATATATTCAAGGATAAAATTGAAAAAAAAACAATTATACAAAAGAGTTATTTTTTTATTAAAATAAGAATTAAAATTAAAATACAAAATAAATTTTATATTTAATTGAAGGGAGAGATAGAAAAAAATATAATTTAGAAAAAGGATAAAAAAAACTAAAAGAATGGAGTTCAAAATTGAAATGGAAATGTTACAATTAAAGGTGGAATTAAAAAGAATAATTACTGTCTTTGATCTCAACCAATCGAGGACAATATGTATAAATAAGAGCGGTGTAAATGCTGGAAGATTTCTTTTTTAGATAGCGAATGGATAAAAAAAAAAAAAAAATAAAAGAATCAGTTGTGTAAATGCCGGAAGATTCCGTGTAGGTGTTAGGAGATTTTACAGGCTAATTACCAATTCGCAACAAGAAAATGGTGGAGCAGTGACATGTCGGTTTCATCTTCTTTATTTTTTTTATTCAATGATAAATAATATTTCCGGAAAATTTTATAAGTTGAGCAGGATTAAAACAATGTCGGGGTTATTTTTAAAATTATTAGTTAAAAATATATTAAATTGTTGATATTGACGCATCAAAATAATTTAAAAAATATAAATTATATATATATATATATATTTTTTAAATCCACCTCCTATATTTACTTGATATACACGATAAAGTTAATAAATTCACCTACATGAAATCTAAACACAATCCAAAAAAGAGGTATGTGCGGACCACCGACCCCGTCAGAAAAGGCAAGAAGCTCCGCGCTTCTTTCCCCTTTTTTTTCCGTCAGAAAAGACCACACGTGAAACATGCTGAGATTTGTTTTCCGGTTACCAACTATCAAATAATCGCCTCAAATTAACGACACGTCGTTTTGTTTGAAAAAAAGAGAGCTTGTTTGGGTTATCAATTCTGTTATGATTGTTATTTTGTTTTTTTTAATTGAAATGAAATATTTCAGTTTTGAATAATTTCAGTGTTTATTATACTGTTTATGAATATATATATATATAATTAAAATATATTAATTAAAAAAACAGTTCAAATTTAAAAAATAAAATTATTTAGAGTCATGCAATTTAAATTTTAAATATAAATAAAAAATAAGAGTTGAAATGATATAACTCGACAGATTTGATGGGTTTGAAGATTACATGAAAAATTAAAAAAAAATCAAGTTGATATCTTGAAAAAAGTATTAAAACAACGATATATTGAATCAACTCGAGTCAACATAAGTTAACCTTTCAAATATGTGATATCTGTTATAAGACCATGATAACCTTAAATAAAGCAAATAAAATCAAATTATAAATTTCAATTCATAATAAACTTGTTGTTGAATAATAAAATGGAGAGAAATTTAATCTAAAAAAATACACAATAATTACGTTATTTATCTTGTTTTTTTAACTGGTATAAAATATTTTGGTTGTTTCAGCGGAAATGAAATAAGATTAACAATTTTGGGCCCCATACATCTCCTTTCTTTTGAAAAATTATTTGCACACGTAACTAACAACTACCTTGAATCATAGAGATTCTGGTACTCAGCACATTTTATTTTATAATAATTCACTATACATTATCTCTAAATTCCAGAACATATTATTTATCTCATATACCCACGACTTAAACATTAAAGAATCTTTTATTTGAGGAAAGATTCAGCTTAAACTTCATCTTTTTTTTTAATTTAAAACTCTTTTTTTCCTCGGAATTACTTGGTCACCACAAAAACAAAATAGAGATAAATAAATTAGATTTGAACCTCAACCTCCACCCCTGCATGATGATTGTAGCCTGCCCTAAGACACCACAACTGTTCTATTCAATGATTGATGCTTTATTTATACTAGGTTATTTTTAAAAATATTTTTTTATTTAAAAACATATTATAATGATATTTTTTATTTTTAAAAATTTTATTAGAAAGATTATTCGATACCATATTGCTGGGAAATGACAATTTTTTAAGCTAATTATACACATTCTCAAACAATTATGTATATATTACAAACCTATGATTGCATTAAAATTAAACATTGTAGAGTCCATAGTTTTTTCAAAACCAGGTTGCTTTGAATTTTTTTACAAGTCAAATCATCTTGGTTGATACCACCGTTTCTCCAAGTTGACCATTGAGATAGATTTTAAAACTATAATAATATTCATTTTTAATTCATATATTGATTTGAATCGGGTCGTGTTTGGATGGCTGCAAACCGTTAAAATTATTGAAATAATCAATAAATATTTTTATTTAGAAATATATTAAATTAAAATATTACATATAAAATCTATTTTTCATAAAAAAAACAAAAACATGGTTGTATTGAAAAACAAGGACACCAGCAATGACATTTTCACTAACTGTGATTTCCATAAAATGCTCATGAAAGATGATCGATCATGTCACATTGTGGGTTGTGCAAACAGGATGGGAGCATCTCATCTTAATTATTGTCCCTATAACTTCTACTTTTACAAAATAATGCTCTAGCTATGATTTCATTCACTTGATTAACCACCGACAAATGCTAGACACAACTCCTTTTTCTTTCTTTTTCAACTTGGACAAATGCCAGACTACATGGAGCGAGTGCGTGGCAACCACACAGATTGTCTCCTGGCACCATCATTGCACGTCGATTCATTGTTGTGCATATTGATCATGGAATTATTAGGGTTTCCAGCGGGTGGATTCCCTCCGACCGGTCGCTTGCCTTGCGGAGATCTTCTGGAATTCAGCTTGAAAACACTATCAAGGCAACGAATTTAGCGACATGTGGACAGAGCTTTTCACAGGTGTCGGGATCATTTATAGCATGGAATCCGAGTATCCGTGACAAACCAAGAACTATCATCCTGAATTCTCCCGATCATATTGTTTTTACAAAATGTGAACTTCCTTTTGAGTACAGTTATGGGGTGAAATCAATTGATTTTTTATTATTGTAAAGTTTGATGGTAGAATATTTATTTTTTCATGAATTATTAATTATATTATTATAATTATTAAATTTACAATATTTTAAAAAAATTATATACATATAAATATATAACCTTTAAAGTAATTTTACAAGTTAAAAGCAATATGAAAAAATTTGATAACCAAACACCCAAAACTTTTTTTTTTCAACTTCCAACTCAACCACCGTTTTAACCAGACACTCCACTGTTTATTTTGAACCACAATAAAAACGTTTTTTTTGAAAAAAAAAAATTTCATCCTCAATCGTAAAAATAAAATCAATATCAAACTCACCCTTAGAATCAAAACTGTGTAAAATAACGATTCTTAGTCTCGAAGATTTAGAATCAAAACAGTGGAAAATAATGATTCTTACACTTTTGAGTCAGCGATAAACTTGGCGACACTGACACATGCTTAGTTCTGTTGTCCATTACTTTTTTTTTTCTATAAAAAATATATAATATAACTGTTTTTCAAATTCTCAAGAGCGTCGTGGTGGCAACATCATCAATTGGAAATCCATCCCCCTTATGCCATGTTTCGGTCCATCGATGGATTCCTTCGTTGACTTCACATGCCCTGTCATTTTATATATATATTTTGTCGATAACCATTTTTCTTAAATTTAAAACTATATAATAGGAGACACGTTCAAAACGTTAGCATGGTGACACGGAGAGGTTGACACACCGGGCTACAAAATCCATGTGATCATTTGTATTTTTTGTGTTTGGATCTACTTTTATAATTAATAATTTTAATATTAAAAATTAAAAAATACATTACAACATAATATCAAACATAACTGAAATCACAACGGTTAATTAGCTATAGTAAATTATTAATTATCTCATAATATATAGCGGTTGTACGATTTTGGTTGTTTTTCCTTTTCTTTTTGTTAGAAAGGAGTTCATTACGTGTAGTTTTTAATAGTATTTCTATTAAAATAATATATACTTTTTATTTTTAAAATCATTTAAAAAAAATCAATTTAGTATTTTTTTCAAACAAAAAATAATTTGAAAAGTAAAAGTTACCACAATATCAAACCAGCAAAACCTTTTATAATCCCTTTTTAGTTTCCAAGCCCTTCTTCTTCTATCCTTTTGACAGTATTCGTCAAATGTTTGAAATTTCTTTTCACACGAACAATTCAAATCCATTTCCTTTTCTAAGACTATACAATTAAAATTAAAAACTGGCACATTTTTCCAGTGCTATAATTCTTGGACCACGAGTGGATGTTTCCTGGGTAACTCTTACTTTTTCCTTCCTTTTCAACACGGCTGGAGATTATATTGAAAATTAGAAGTGTGACTCAACTGGTCAGGTTTTGAGTTTGCTTTCATATTATCAACGTGTTACTAGAGATTTTAATTAGCTGTTAATTTTAGAATTCATGAAATTAATTAAAGTACACGTAAATTAATCTAGACATCCATATTAAAAAAAAAATAGTTATAAATTTGGTCCCTTAACTTCTGGATCTTCGTAGATGATGATAAAATCAACTAATTAACGAGCACATCTTCTTTGCCAAACACGAGATAATTCGAGGCTTCTGGTACCTTGAAAGTGGGCCGTCCAAACTTTTTTCTCTCTCGTGCAGTGCCACGTCCCGCCTTCTTTTGACCACCACCATTTCCCTCTATAAATTCCGTCAGTCAAATGCACTAATATTATTCCCTCTTTACATGCCCACTTTCAAAGCACTTCGCGAGGCGCGTTTAGAGCAATTTAAGTCCTTTTTGGTATTGTCTTTCAAACATGTTTTTGAAACAAAATTGAAAATTTATTGTTTTTATTTTATTTTAAATAAAAAAATAGAATTTTTAGATATTTTCATATGGTAATATAAAAAATAAATATTTTTTTGAAAAACATAATTTTAATGTAATTTTGAATGAAAAATCACTTTAAAAAATAATATCAATCACAGTTCCAAACAGAAAATTGGTCTAATGCCCAAAGATCCGAAAGCTATTTCCCTATTCTTTGCTTTAACTATTATTTTTTAAAGTGTTTCTTTTTTAATATCGAAAATACGCCAAATTTACCCTCTTCTTCTATCTCTACAGTTTCGTTTCCTAGCCTTTTATCAAGGTCTTTAGTGTTTACAGTCTTGTCCGAGCCTTCCTCGCAACAAACTACCATTGGACTGGAGAGGCTAGCCAAGTCAATACCAGATGACAGCAACTTGGGTCGGGCTCTCTTCTCTTTTGTTTTTGCTGGCATAGTCGAGTTCGTAAAGGTCCGAGTCACGAGGTTTCCTTCATCCAGAGCGGATTAGGCCTTAGCAGTGACCTAACCATCTTCCAACGCTCTTGCAAGACCTCATCATCTTTCTTATACTCGGACCAATCTCCAATTTCAACCCCAATTGATGCATCCTCGATTCAGATCCAAAGTCCCACTACCACTTAAAGCCTTTGTTCGATTGAGTTTTTGACTAAATCTGGAGTCTTAAATTAACATTTTTTTTAATTCGAGAAACCTCACTTTTGTTTTGGTATTTTTTATGAGTTCGGGTTAAACAAGTAAAATCCTGATTGTTCTAGATTCTTACAAGATGAGCACGCTCTAATTCGAACCCGAGACCTACAATGCAAATCTTAAGCTCTTTGCGAGAAACCTCACCTTCTTTTAGATATTTTTTATGGGTTTGGATTAAATGAGCAAAACTCTAATTGTTCTAGATTTTTACAAGGTGAACATGTCATGACTCGAACTCAAGACTCATAGTGCAAATCTCAAATTCTCTGTCACCACACCAAGACAAAAGTGAGGATTTTGACAAGCGCCACCTAGTTTTTCATCCCTTTTCACTTCGGTTCTCTTTTTTTATATACTATCCTTCCTAAATACATGTGAAGCAATTAGCTTTTAGTTTGGTCATAAGAGGATGAAATCGCTAAAAAAAAAGTTAGATGACTAAAATGAGGGGGAAAAGAAAATACCATTGTTTCTGGGTCCATAGTGCTAAAATCTCACGATGTTTGTTAGTGTTTTCTATGGCTATAATATCAGCTCAAAACTACCCCAATAATGTGTAAAACCATCAAAGACATTGTTTTGATACTATTCTTTTATTGTTATGTTGACAGAAAAATGAGTGACCACCTTGTTTCTCTCTCCAAAAATCATGTAAATGATGAAGACAAATTTCAGGGACTGGAATGAAATTATACCAATAAAAATCAAAACTATGAAAATAACAGAGATGCCACATGAAACTCAAATATTAAGGGATAATATTAAATAAAATTCCACGTCAAATTATGAAATTAAAAGGAAAGAAAGGTAAAAAAACCCAAAGAAAATAAAAACTTTATATTAAAAATAAGTAAATAATTAAGAGAGGGCAAAAACCCAAATGATCAATTAAAATCAAGCGTGCGGGCGTGAAGGGAAGCTAGCATGCATAATCTTTATTTGTTTTCTTTTTATAAGAAATGGACACGACATATTTCAGGCTTGTTTATTCTTTATGTGAACAATTAAAGCTGAACTTATATTTTTTTAATTGTATCATCTTAATTGTGTTGATAGTAATTAATTTATAATTACTATAATAATAATAATAATTTGGAATAAAAAATATTAGACGACATGAACCATAATAAATTAATAATTTACATACAAAACTAAATGCTGGGGAAAATGCTTGCCCTTTATCCATTCATGAGATTGGGCCAGTGGGAGTGTTTGAGGCCGAAAAATGATGGACATCATAAACAGACATCTAATTACAAGCGAGGAGTGAAAGTGACTTGTTGGACGCCCCAGCATTGACTATCGTTTTTCAACGCTTACCTTGTATATTTATTAAAAAACAAACAGGATAACATTTTAAAAATATTTTTGAAATATTTTTTTAATTGTATTCAAATAAATTTTATGAGATAATACTAAAATAATTTTTTTAAAAAAAAATATATATAAAAATATTATTTTAATATATTTTTAAATAAAAAATAATTTAAACCAAATTCTCAAACAATCATAAATGAAAATAAGTAATTGTTTGAAGTTGATTTTAAAAATATTTTTCATTAAAAAATATGTTAAAATGATATTTTTTATTTTTTTAAAAATATTTTTAATATTAACATGTTAAAATAATCTAAAAATATTAAAAATAATAATTTAATATATATATATATATATATATATATTTTTTAAAACTTTTAAAATATAATTTAGTCAACTCTTTGTTTTTTTTGTTTTGTTTTTGTTTTTGACACCAAGGCTCTTCTTTACGATTTTAAAGATGTCATTGTCATCAAAATTTAAGCGAAACCAATTGAATTGCATCCAATGCTATCACGAATTTGTAAATTAAACTTTCAGTAAATGAAGCTCAACCAACAGGATACAGATTGCCAAATTGATGATTTTGTTTTGGACTAGGCAAATTGACGACATCTAAGTGCCCGTTTAAAATCGTTTAAAATCGTCGTCCCACATAAATTCATTTTTTTTTTATAATTTTAAATGAATATATTTTGGTGTTTGTAGATCATTTTGATGTGTTGATGTCAAAAATGATTTAAAAAAAAACAAAAAAAATCATTTTAATGTATTTTGTCACAAAAATCATTTTAAAAAGTCATCGCAACCGCCCTTCCAAACAGTCTCTAAAAGAGAAATTTAATTTAAACAAGCAAGCTATCAAAATTTACCATCCTATTGTTGAGTTTTCCATGATATGTAGATGCATCAAAAACTATAAATTTAGAACTTTTATAGGAAGTATCAAGAATCTTGTTCGACAGATCTAGAATTATTTAGTGTTTATACAAAGATTACTTGAAAATTAGATTTTTTTATTAAATAATATTTATCTAGTCTTATTTATTAAGGGTAGAGTGATATTTTATATTTAACTTATATATAGTTTATTTGTAATTAGATTAAAATCGAGCACTCATAATTGTAACCTCATTTTTGTGTTATGCTCTTAATTAATTCAACATGGTACCGGAGTAGGTCTTATGGAACGAGACTTAATATTTGGAGTGATATTTTATTTTATGCTTCTTCAAAATTTGGTGTTTTATCTTCTCTTTAGCTTCAATAATTTGATGTTTGCGTTTAGTTTCTGCAATTATTATGGTGTTTCGTCTTCCCTTCAGTTCCTGCAATTTGGTATTGACATTCGGTTTTTGCAATTATTTTGGTATTTCACCAAGAAGATATTTTGTTCAGCTTTTGCATTTTGGTATTTTATTTTTCATTGCTTTTGCATTTCGGTTATTTGTGATTGTTGATTATGGCTACTGAAAGAGATGATTTGCTTAAGTTTGTGAGTGTGAGGTTGGATGGGAAGAACTATATGTATTGAAGTTATGTGATGATTTGCTTAAGTTTGTGAGTGTTAGTTTGATAGTATATGGGAAGCAAATAATATAAAGATCATTACTTCGATCAACAATTCTGCTAAGCATTTGATACGTATACAATTGGCAAAGTATAAGACAACAAAAGAGATTTGAGATCATCTGCAAAGGTTATCCACACAATCAAATTTTGCAAAACAATATCAATTAGAGAATGACATACTAGCTTTTCATAAGAAGAATATGAGTATTCAAAAGTTTTATTCTACTATGACAAATCTTTGTGATCAATTGGCTCTTACAGAATCGACATAATTAAATGCATCTTGTGCCTATATTGAGCGTAGAGAGCAACAACATTTGATACACTTTTTAACAGTACTTCACAGTGATTTCGAAGGACTTAGAGGTTCAATTCTACATTATTCTCTACTGCCTTCTATTGACTATGTTGTCGATGAGTTATTGACTGAAAAAATACGTTTTCAGTCTTATTCTGAAAAGAGAATTCTTTATGCTTCAAATCCTTTTGTATTAGTAATACCTTCTAAGCCATTCTTTAATCATCAGAACAAGTTTTACACAAGGGTCGACTTTCGACGAGTGCAAATTCTGTAAGTAAAAGGTCGTTGGAAGATTCAGTGTCCTAAGTTGAGACATCAGAAACAAGCTTGGAAGCCTAAAAGTTAATCATAATCTAATGCTCATAGAAAACATTGTGAAACAAACTATGAAACTTGATTTCAATCAACATAATGTTGAATATGAAATTAACTTTTTTTAAATAAATGACATAAAAAATTAACTCGTGTTAACCTAAGTTAATTAGCTAAACTCGTGATCGGAGTCATGAGATTAAATTAACCTTGTAGAAAAAAAATCACAAAGTCTAAATTTTAATCAATTCTATATTAAAAAATAAATTGAGAAGAAAAAGTCACCATCCAAATAAAGCCACCATCCAAATTATAATAAGGTTGTGATAATTTTATAAAAAAATAAATGAAAAAATATAATTTTTTTAGTAGATCTAATGTAAAAAATATAATAATAAAAAATAATATTATTTTAATCAATAATATTTGGTGAGAGTGATAAATTAAACTCGTTTTTTTAATGTTTAATGATGGGTACATTAAAAAAATAATAATCAGCAAAGCAATACAGAGCCCGGTTCGACGAGCTTGTGAAGATAAATGACTTGCAGAAGATTTGCGTTGACCGACAGCCTGCGACATATTTGACATTGTAAGTGAACCATGCCCGTTGTTCCTGCTTTATCTTAATTTCCACTTTCTACTATAAAAAAGGTCAGCCTCCGATTTGATCTTATTACAAACACTGTTCTTTCTTTAAAAACAAAGAAAAAAAAATTGATTAGAAGAAAAGAAGCATCCTATGAATATCTTGTTTTCGGGGTTGGAGTGGTGGGATTGATTGGTGGGTAGGTGGTCTTCTTGCTTTCAAACAATCTTTCTTTAAGTGGTTATTTGTATGGGGTCGCTCTTTGCTTTTTATTTTATTTCATTTCGAATTTACTATATTTGTTTGTTGGGTTTGGGACTCTGTCTGTTTCTCTTTGGTTTCCTTTCACTTTCAGGTTCCATCATCTGGGTATTCCTTCTCTTGATATTTCTTCTTCATTTTCACTTTTGTACTTGGTGATTTCTAATTTGTACTTGGTGATTTCTAAATTTCTTTTCTTTCCCTTTCTTCCACCAGTGGTGTAATTTTTGGCGGTTAGGGATGGAGGAGAGGTATGAGACGATCAAGGAGCTTGGTTCAGGGAATTTTGGAGTAGCAAGGCTAGTTTGGGATAAAAAGACAAAGGAGCTTGTTGCTGTTAAATACATTGAAAGAGGAAAGAAGGTAAGCGTTTCTTTAAAAATGTCAGAATCATGCATCATAATCTCTGCTTTCTCCCTGCAATAGTAATAAAAGTACTTTTGGTAATTTTTTTCCCTTTTCTCATGGTTGCCTTCCTGGACAGCTTGATATTGAGAATCAGTTTTATTTACAAAGGAACTTGTTGAATCATGGATTGGTCTGTTGTACAATAAACACACCAAAAAAAAAAGTGGGGGGGGGGGGGGGGCTGGGCTTCATTTAATTTCCGTTCTTATGATGTTTAATTACTGCCACTGCCTTTTCAGGCTAGCATTTTTCGGAAAGTCGAAATTTGTTGTGTTAAATTCTAGAAAGTAAGAATTGTAAATTGAATGTAAGGAAGGTTTTCAGATAATTTGATTTGAAGAGTCATGCTGGTTTTTTTTGTCATTTCTGGTGGAGACACCCTTTAGCTGGTACATTCCCTGAAGCAGAGGGATAGATTTACTGAGGATATTTTTTATATTATTGTAACCATTTCTTTATCATCTAAAGGGCAGTTCTTTGCTCTGAGCAGATGTACTTGCTCAATGACTGCTAGTAGAGCACCATAAATTTCCATTTTATTTCTCCAGAACATTTCTATTCACTGTTCTTATTTTTTTTTGGTAGCATGATTTTGTTGTGACCGGATGTGATGGTACTACTGCTCTTTTACAAGTTACAAGTTAGCTATAGATACGCGCTTTCGCCAATGATTTTGTTACGCTAACCTGTTTCTGGTTTCAGATTGATGAGAATGTTCAGAGAGAGATCATCAATCACAGGTCTTTAAGGCATCCAAATATTGTCAGGTTCAAAGAGGTAAGAGACTAGTTCTGTGTATGCAGGCTCTTGGTAGGTTGGCCTTACAAGAAATGTCTTTTAGTTTAGTTCTATGAGTATCTTACTATGTTTTCAATGTTTCTATTCATCAAGCTGTTGAACACGTTAGTCTCAAGTTACAGCACATATCTATAAACTTTTTTTAACCCGGACCCACCGCACAAGTGCTATAGGAAAATCTTTCCAAGCCTTTCTTATGTGTGCGCGTGTGCGTGTGCATATCTGCAATCTCAAGCTAAACCTTCATGTCATTTCTTCCCGCTTCACGATTAAATAGTGAACCTCAGAACTAGATAAAAGGAAGCAGACAAGGCTTTCTCTTGAGTTGTACTGAAACAAAGCACGCTGTAATGTCTTATTTTTGCTCGTAGGTCTTGTTGACTCCAACACATCTCGCAATTGTCATGGAGTATGCAGCTGGTGGTGAACTTTTCACAAGGATATGCAGTTCTGGTCGATTTAGTGAAGATGAGGTAGTCAAGCTGTAGCTTGTAATTCTGTTGGCACCTTGAGTGATTTTCCTCCAATACTAATTGCAATGTGTACTTGTACAAATTGTATGCTTGGTGATTATTTGTTTTTTTTTGAAAATTTATACCACCACAGACAAGATTTTTCTTCCAGCAGCTGATATCTGGTGTCAGTTACTGTCATTCCATGGTATGTTATCTGAGTTTTTAATTTTCTTTTCTGTCACTCTTGTCCTGTGTAGTTTATGGTTTTTTTTTTTCTCCAGGAAATTTGTCACAGGGATCTGAAACTTGAAAACACACTTTTGGATGGAAGCCCCACACCACGCCTTAAAATATGTGACTTTGGTTACTCCAAGGTTAATGTTTTTTGGCTCTTCAAAGTCTTCTTCTATAATGATGTTCTTAAGGTGTTCCTACTGATTTTTTCTTCTGTAATTGCAGTCTGCTCTACTGCACTCACAACCCAAATCAACAGTTGGAACACCAGCATATATTGCCCCAGAAGTCCTGTCACGCAAGGAATATGATGGCAAGGTACTAGGTGTTTTATATTTTCACCAAGCATAGCTGAAAGGACACCCCCGGCTTATGCTGTCTTATTTTTATGGGGCATGACTCTGTAGTTCTGTCATCTAATCAGAAGATATACCTTGGTGTTTACCAAGCCTGAGGATTGAATGTTTGTCAGTAAAAGGTTATAATTGAATCATCAGGTAAAAGTAATGTAAGATATATCAAATTCCAATTGCTCTAGGTTCATTGGTAGGGTCCTTAACAGTCTTGAATTGTGTCATATACTTGAGTCAGTAGTTCGTTCAGTTATCAGGCCACTTTTTTAACTAAGCAATAAAACTGATGTTGCCTGTCAAAAGTAGAAAAAAGGGACACCTCTTACTGTTTTCTTGTTAATTTGATAGTTTTTTTTTTTTAGATTTCAGATGTCTGGTCATGTGGTGTAACACTATATGTGATGTTGGTTGGATCATACCCCTTTGAGGATCCTGAAGATCCTAGAAATTTCCGCAAGACCATTGGTGTGAGTTTCTTCTAAACACTTAATACTATAGTGAGATGAATTGTGCTCTATTGTTTTTTTGATTTAACTTTTATCTTAAATTCACAATTATATCACCAAAGTTAATTCACTGTTCACTCTCCGCAGAGAATCATGAGTGTTCAGTACTCCATACCAGACTATGTACGTGTATCTGCAGATTGCAAGCATCTCCTTTCTCATATTTTTGTTGCCAATCCCGCGAAGGTAGTGCCCTTTTCATGATTTATGTGATTTTATCTTTCTTTCGACATTTTCTCTACAATCTCCTCTTTGACCTCACTTTTTTAGTTGTCCATCAATTTTAACAAAGCACTTAAAATCACGCTCTTTGGTCTCTATGCTTTTATTGTTCAATCTCAAAGTGAATTAAAAGCTTCTAAAAAGTAAATCTATATGAAATCAAGTTTAATTGCTTACTGAAAAAGATTGCTTGCATATGGTTTCCTAACTCTGCAAGTAATCATAAGAACATTGATTCCTAAATCTAAACCAACATAAGTAAATGGACTCAGTTCTTAGATACAACAGAAGTTAAGCCATAAACTGAGAATTACCAAATTGTCATTGATTCTAAATAAAATATTGCAACCACAATTAAGTAAACAAACAATAAGGTTATGCTAATTCAGCAAGCCTTGACGGGTCCAGTGTGACCCTACAGTTTGAAGCATAGTTTAAGAGATTTGATAATTTTATTTTAAAAAACCCTTCTCATTAGAACTTTGTATTTTGGGTTAAATGGGCTAGGCACATGTGCACAAATTCTATGTATATTTAGATTTATTGGGAGGATAGCTAGGCATTTGTATGCAAAATGAGGAGCCCCTAAAAGCTACCTACCCATCCCAGAGTTAACCAACAACTCAAGCTAGAAATCCCAATTCGACAACCAGGATTTCTAGGAAACAAGGGTCTGACCCTGCCATAGTATAAATTCAAGGAGATGGCCTTTCATTACATTCTGATGTATTTTCATCTAGAGAACTAGATATTCTTCATTTTCATTAATGCTCTCAGTGGTGTGCACCTTCATATGATATAATGATCGTATTCTGATGTTGTCTGATCCTTGGTAAAGAGGATTACCATTCCAGAGATTAAGCAGCACCCTTGGTTTCTTAAGAATTTGCCTAAAGAGATCATTGAAATTGAGAAAACAAACTTCACCGAATCAGAACGTTACCAACCTGCCCAAAGTGTCGAGGAGATTATGAGTATCATACAAGAGGCGAAGGCGCCTGGTGAAGGTGGCAAAGTTGCTGAGAATGCTGGTGCGGGAACCTCTGATGACTTGGCTGCTGATCTGGATTCTGAGGTTGATGCCAGTGGCGACATTATGTCCTCCTTCTAGGCATCACCCACAAATTGCATACAGAGAATTCACGTATCCAGATTCTGGCGATTCCGGCGACATGAATTTCGATATGCATGCCATGCTATCTACACTGCAAAGTATCCTGAACAGTGTCAATCGAGCAGTGCTAAACTATATGGGGGTGCATTTTGAGGTGAAGCGCATGGTGTTTGAAGCATGCACCGCCTGTAGATTTCCCAGTTGAGGGATTTGAAGAAGTTGCCTTCAAGCACATATTTTATTTTCATATAATGTTTATCCTTCTTGAAACAATTGAAGATGGTGATGATCTACGACTATATGGTTTTATAAACCAGGCACTGGTTCCGGGAAATCGCCAGCATTAAAGTAACTTGTAGGATATAGAAGCTGATACTTCATGTTGCCATTTTTAATATCCTTTTCGTATGGCGTTCTCCGACCTTTGGAAATTAATCAGTAGAGAACTTTCTTCGGCCAATGAGCTCTGGCTCCCTCCCTCGCAAGCCCGTTCCAGGCTTTTCTATTAGCCTGTAGTAAAAAAAAATATAAAAAGATGCCTTTTCTTGCATGGTCAAAGAGCGAAACCAGTTTCATATGTGGAAGCACTACAAGCTGGAAAATGAATGCAACCTTGAAATATCATTCAGAGCAATTATCTACAGTGAGAAGACCTGTAGAAGTCTACCAATTAAGCTCTGGGAGTCAAGGCTACAAGATTTCGCAGAGATCTTCAAAGTGGGAAAAATAAAAGCATTCATACATCGTTTTCAAAGACGCGTGCTGACCCGGAGGGAATCAATCATCATCCATCATGTGATGTGCTCTCTCTCTGAATCAATCAAATTCAAAGCGGTGGGCAGCGATTCTCTGTGCGGCCAGGCCAAGCTTTTCAGTTTTTTTTTTTTTTAATGAAATCATAAATTTTCTTACCATTAAATTTAAAACACGTCTCTCGAGAAATTTATTTTATTTTATTTTACAATAGATATTAAAAAAAACAAAATTTACCAAAATACCATACACTAACTCATATTCGTATCAAAATCCCTATTGCAGGGGCTTGCTAAGCACGTTACCTACTCTATATCGAGCCGAAATGTAAGACCATATTTTCTTTTCTTTTTCAAATGATAGTTTTTCAAGTTTTTTTTTAAATTAAAAATTTTGAGACAACATATATAACTCACTTCAGTAATTATTAATAATTATTATTTGGTGTCATTATAGCCATTAGAAATTAAGATATTAGAAATTTCATATGTTTTTTATTTCTCTTTATTTATTTTCTATCTCTCCTCCTCTTCAAATATGTGCCAATCTATTTTAACCACTTTTTTTAAAATATCATTACTCTTAATCACAATATTTACCACGCAATGCTATTTCGTCAAATTTTCTCTGCATGTGCTAGTTTATCATTTTTTAATTAAAAATATATTTTTAGCCTTTTATTTTTATTACTAACATCAATATATCAAGACCATCTAAAAGCACCTTTAAAAGCATAATTTGATATTTTTTTTAAAAAACACTTTAATAAACAAAAACAAATACTTTTTTAACTCGATCAAACCTAAAAGCCTCAAATTCTCAAACCCTAAACTCCAAATCTAAACCGTAAACCCTAACTAAATCTTAAACTTGAAATCCCATATCAAACTCGAAACCTGACCTAAAATCCAAACTCAAAACCTTAAATTCATTATCAAACTTTAAATTCAAAACTTAAATCCTACCCAAACCCTAAATTTTCTAGAATAGTTTGTTACCATACTAACTTATTATTATTATTATTTTAAACTAGAGGAGGTAAAATGAATGTTTTAAATCATATGAGGTAGAGAGGGATGTGAATGCTGAATAAGCAAAATCTTCCCTACTAGCATTTATAATTTCCCCCCCGATTCTTCATTCACTTAAAATATCAAGACTTTAAGTGGGTAACCAAAATTGTTATAATAAATGGGTTTAAAAAAATAAAACTCCACTTAAAAGAAAATGATGACCGTGCCCTCCATGGGTGTTCAAAATAATTTAGTCGTTGTAGTTTATCAAATAAATTCATTAATCCCTCAGTATAAAGAATAATTAAATATTTTTTTGACTAATATTGATCAAGCTTAATTTAATATAAAAGTATTTTGCTAAAATAGGAAATCAAAACGAAACGAAACAGAACACGAAATGCAGGAAAAATATTAAATAATAATTTTAAAACTATAGGGGCACATTAATTATTTCTGCTAAACTTCAGGGCCTAAGTTATAATTAACTCAAAATGAAAAGGACTTGTGCATCTTCGAGTCATCGCCCCAGCATCACAAGGACAGTCAATGGGGTTACGAGCCTAAGGGCTAAAACTTTGAAAATCAAAGTAAAGAGTTAACGTTTACTACGGCGTTATGTTAAATTTCAATTTTTTTTTATAATTTAAATAAATTTTTTTAATATGTTTAGATTATTTTAATGTATTGATGTCAAAAATGATTTTTAAAAAATAAAAAAATATTATTTTTATATATTTCGGCACAAAAAACACTTTGAAAAGCTACCGCAATCACACTTCCAAACAGTAAAAAAAAATAGATAAGTAGCGTTCTAGTATTTAAACTTTAAAGTATGTTAAAAATTTTTTATTTAAAAAATATATAAAAATATATATATTTTTTTTTTAATATCGAAAATAATTTATTTTTTAAATCTACCGAAAAGCCCTTCAACAGCCGCTCCGCGTATATTTATTCTCGATGCCATTGATTAGAAGCAACGCAGGAAAGGGGAAAGATGGAGGCAAAGCGATGGTCTTCCTTCATTCTGCTAGTTTTAGTAGTTTTGGGCACCTGGGGAGTGAATCGAGCTGATGCCGCCCTCAGTGCTGCTCAATGCAAGGTGGAGAGGAGGGTTGGGCTCAATGCTTGCAAGTCAGTTATCTATGGCAAGAATCCATCACCAGCATGCTGTGAGCGTGTAAGGGTTAGCCATGTTGAATGTGTCTGCCCCGTTGTTACACCAAAACTGGCAGCTCTGGTCGACCTCAATCGAGCCATTCGGCTGATTGAAGGTTGTGGTAGAAGGGTTCCTCGTCACTACAAGTGTGGGAGTAAGCTCTCGCTCCAGCTCTCTCATGGCATGCCCTTGTTTTTGTTTTCCATTTCTCCTTCCCTCTGTGCTTTTGCTGACACTTTCTGTTTCCCACTCTTGATTTGCAGGTATCACCACTCCATGAAGGTATCACCACTCCATGAATTTCTAACTAGCTCGATCCGGGCCTTTGTTCTTCCCTGTGAGTGCAGAAGACCTGCATACAGTCTATATAATTAAATAAATGATTTTGAACACTTCATTATCCAAACCCACTTCGCTCTTTGGTTTTCTATAGACTGAGTTTCACTGGTTTGTTGCAGTGTAAGAAGTGGCAATCTCTCTGTTCTTCCTATTATTATTATTATCATCATCTTTTCTTTTTATATCACATCATTTGCGCAAGTATCTTTGTTAAAGCTCTGGCTGCTCTAGCCCTTTGAATTTGATCGATGCTAGCTTTCCTTTTCTTGTTCATGCGGGATGATTCTTAATGGCCAAAGACCAGAATCACCACGAGGATAGTAGCCCAGACAGCTTGTGAATACACACCAAGGGGAGATCGATCTCTTCAATCCATAATCACGACTGGGAAAATAATATATATGGCAAACGATACACATAACGAATCACATCAATTTGGACGAATCTCAAATGGAATGAAGAAATTTATGATGTTATGGAACGTGATAATTTAGAATCTAATACACAACCAATACCCAAATCGTCCACCTACATATGAACCCCTTCACTGCACTGCGTATGCTGATTTCCTTTTCGGACAACGTACAATGAATGAATTGTTTGGATGTAGAAGAATTCAAAAGCAAAAGCTATACTTGTGTTTAACATTTCGGTGCGAGAAAAAGGTCATGCAGTATACTATCACACACCACTTCTGCACAGATCCTATCAGGTTCTTTGCAGAAAAGCAGTGGCATGGCTAAAATGTCACTCAGTAGCAGAAGGACCCCCCTCCCAGTGAGAGAAAAACATGAAATCTTATGGACAGTGTTCTCTACCATCTACTCGCCACGTTGTCCTTAGTGCAAGCCAGACATCCTTGAATGGCCCCCAATTTGCTGCGCCTTCCAGGCTCTGCAGGGGACTCTCAACGAACAATTTCCAATCAACTGATAAGTGATCATTATTTTCAGAGTTTGTGGGCTGACTTTTTAATGTTAACGCGTTCAGGAAGGTGATTAAAATCTGATTTTGATATGAAATGGAATTAGTTTTTAAATTTAGATTATAAAATTGTATATAAAATATTTTTTTATAAAAATTATAACATCGTAGGTAAAAAAATTATAAATTTATAAGTAAAAAATTTCTGAATACAATACAACATAATTATGGCAAAAAAAACTTCATTAGTTAAGGTTCATACATGATTTAAAATAACTTAAAAAATACATTACAAAACAATTATGTCCAAAGAATTTTATTAGGTAAAAACTAACAAATTTAAAATAAATATTCTGATGGCGTGCTATGTAAACTAAAATAAGTTTCATTACCGTTATCTTCCTCGCTATTTTTAATACATTCATCAAAAACATTACTATTGAAATGATTATTAGTACTATTGGTACCAACACCGATATTGCTAGTACTAGCTCCAACTCCAACAAATTATTTCAACATCTACACATGAAAATATCTAAAAACACCAAAATAATTTAATTTAATATATATTAAAAAATAAAAATAAAAATTTATGTTTTTCAAAAAATTTTAGTGTAAATTTTAAAGTTAATACACGAGAATCAAGAAATTTTTATTGTATAAGAGATGGTTTGTGCGTGCATTTAAAAATATTGATTTTCTTAATTTGATTTTCAAACTATAACAATGATTTTCACACCGGGGTAGTTGGCGTCTTGCAGCTAGGAAGATTTGCATGAATTATAAGTGATTCCACCATAGTTTGAGATCGTAAAATCAGATCGATTCGATTTTATGATTTTATGTTTCTGATTGATTTTAACGAGGTCCAATTACTCTACCCGATTTTACCAGGTTTGTTACAATTTTATGAGTCAAATCATGATTTTGACAACAATGAGTTTGAGTCCCTTCAGGGTAATTATAAAATTTATATAATTATTAATTTCAAAGTCTGAAAAAGCTGACCCAAACACAATGTTTATAAATAAAAACCTTTAATCCAATCAAATTGTGACAAATCAAAACCCTAATATCAACATTAATTAAACAATAAAAAAACCAACGTACAAAACAATAGATCAGACTAAGTTGTGCCTGAATTACTGAAGCGAAACATGCAAACTAACCTACATACAAAACAATAGAAATTGTTTTTCAAAAAGAAAAAGAAAAAGAAAAAGAAAAAGAAAATGTTGTTTTCGTGCATATGGCCGAATTCCAAGGTTTTTTTCATAAAAAATATATGTTGCATTTTTATCATATTTTGAAACAAAAATTGGTTATCGTAACCGGTTTGTAATTATTCGTTGGAATTCGGTCAAAATACCAAAAACATATTTTGTTTTATCCATGCATGTGTAAAATTATATTGTAAAGTACACCCGTAGATAATTTTTTTTTTAAATGCGATGTACAGATTTTTAAACTTTAGAATGGTCAGGTTTTCGACTTCCAATGAGGTAGAGACTTTCTCACGGAGGGAGATCTACTTCAAATCTTAGAAAAGACCAACACATAGAATATCTGACTTAAGAAAAAACAATCAAACAACAATGCAATTTACCTTAGGTAGGGTGCACTGGGGTGATGCGTCTTCCCCCTGTACAACAAGTTCCCTTATCCAGACCGTCGCAGGCCAATAGGTTTCCTAGTGACCTTAATGCTAGATGACGACTCATAATAATTATAGTTTTAATTTTTACGACTATAAAGCACTTTTTTTTACCGCGCGCCGTTCTCCCCCTCAATCCAGGGATGGTGGGGTGCGAAGCGCGAAAAATGTCATCGCGATAACAAATTACATCAAATTGTTTTTTCTTTTTATAATATTATTTTAGTCTTATGATCTGAGTCATGATTTTGGGGGATTGACTTAGGTTATTTTTATGTTCTTTTTTAATCTTATCACTCAATATTAAACAGATTGAAAAGTAGATTTCACAGTTTATATTGATTTACTTTTTATAGATTGAGATGATAATTTAATTTGAACTTGATGCATACTGACTTGACCTTACCTGACTGGGTGAGTTTTTTTTGGATGCGATGAATGAATATTTTCAAATCCAACCTAGAATCCGTTTGAATCTAACCTAAAATATACCCCTCAACATAATATGATGGTTGAATGTAAAAATCATCACTTATTGGGCATGGTTCGTACATTGCTTTTGGAGTCTTCAGTTCCAACTAAATTTTAGGTGGAAGCTTTATTTGCTGCAATTTATCTAATTTATTGTTTACCTTTACAATAATTGAATTTTGATTCTCCTTACTATTGTCTTTTCGGCATGTATCCTGATTTCAAAAATTTACATACTTTTGGATGACTTTGCTTTGTTCATTTGCCTTCTCATGAACATCCCAAGCTTACAGCTCAGTCAACAAGGTGTGTTTTTATGGATTATATCATTGGTCAAAAATGTTATTTATGTTATGATGTTGCTACTAATCATTTGTGTATACCTAGAAATGTGATTTTTTTAGATGATTATTATTTTCAGCAACATGTATCTTGTTCCAATGATGTTATGCTTTCTATTTTTGATGATATCTCACCACTAGATCAACAGTATAAACCTGATTTTGTTTATTCGCGATGACGACCCCTTACATCACAAATTCTTCCCTGCATTAATCCTATCCCTATTGCAGTTGCTCTTCGACGATCTTCCCATCTTTGTTGTCCTTTTGCTTGGTATAGTTTCTTTGTTATTTTAAATGATACTACAATTCCTACCTCTTACTCTTAGGCAAACAAACATGCATGTTAGAAAAAGGCTATGCAAGAAAAACTTCAGGCATTTGAAGAAAATCATACTCTGGATATTGTTCCATATTCTACAAGTGTTAAGCCCATTGGTTGTAAAGGAGTATATTCCTTTAAGCTACGATCTGATAGATCGCTTGACAAATATAAAACAAGATTGGTGGCACTCGGTAATCGTCAAGAGTATGGGGTAAACTATGAGAAGACCTTTGCACTAGTGGAAAATATGACATATGTACGACTTATTATAGCTATTGCTGCTTCTAAGGTTGGACATTGCGACAAATAGATGTTAAAAATGCCTTTTTGCATGAAGATCTAAAGGAATATATATATATATATATATATAACTCTATCATCAGGGTTCTTTTCTACAACATCAATTGATGTTTGCAAACTAAAATGCTCTCTTTATGGGTTGAAACAAGCCCCACGTGTTTGGTTTGATAAATTCTGCTAAACATTTCTAAACTTTTCCTTTGTCCAGAGTCATTATGATTCCTCTTTGTTTCTTTGCAAGATTACTAAATGAATTGTCTTGCTCTTGGTATATGTTGATGATATCGTTATTACAGGGACTAACATTGCATTGATTTTTAAGCTTTAAGAACATATTCAGTCTTCTTTTCATATGAAGGACTTAGGTCCTCTATGATATTTCTTAGGTCTTGAGGAGCATTTGACAAGTACTGATATCTTTCTACATCAACATAAATACATCTAAGAGTTATTACTTTGGCAGGTCTTCAAGAAGGTCACTCAATTGATACTTTCTTGGAAATGAATGTTAAATATCATCGTGATGAGGGTGATTTTCTATCAAATCCCTCTTTATATAGACAATTGGTCGGGATTCCGAACTATCTCACTATCACTTAGCCTAACATTTTTTTGTTGTTTAGCAAGTTAGCCAATTTATGCAAGCACCTACACACCTTTATTTGGCTATTGTTCGTCGACTTGTATGTTATTTGCATGGCACTTCGCTTGAGGACTTTTCTTCCCGTGGAGTCTGCTATACGCTTGGTTACATATAGTAATGCAGATTAGGCTAGGTGTCCTGATACTCGATATTCCATTACTTGGGTGGTGCATGTTTCTTAACAACTATCTTGTTTTTAGAAAAGTAAGAAACTAGATCGGGTATCTAAGTTCTCAACTAAGTCCGAATATAGTGATATGTCCTCGGCTTGTTCTGAAACTATTTGGCATCGATGACTCTTAGCTGAGCTTGGATTCCCTCAAGATGACCTACTCCACTTCATGTGGATAATACTAGCACCATTCCAATTGTTGCTAACCCGGTATTTCATGAGCGTACTAAGCACATTTTACTAAGGCTCTTTCCAAGCACCGACAAAAATTTCTTGTTTACAAATTGATGCTTCTTGACCATGTAACATCAATTTGAAAGGACCTCATCAATAGAAGAATCAAATGGCAGAATCATTGGCATTAATCAAATATTTTTATTTGTTATTTTTGTTTTAGATTAATCATTTATTTTTCTCGGTTGATCTAGTGTTATTTGTTAAAAACTTTTTAAAATATGCTTGCATTGCCATATAGTTCTTTTACGTATAAAAAGAACGTTTGGAAGTGAGTCGCGCACTCCCAGCCTAATTATCTAATATACTAAAAAAGGCTAGAGTCGGTTACGATAGCATGTGAGGAGAATCACCGTGGATTACAATAGTGTTGGTTAGTTTACGGGCCGGTTCGAGTCGTTCAGTTCAAACAATTACTAATATTATATTATGTTTGCAGAATAAAATATGAAGAAATGCATGTAGCTTAGTGGTAAAGTGCTTGATTTCAATCAGGAGGTCATGGGTTCGACCCCCTTCTAGCATGTAATGCTCTTTCTCTTCTTAATTTTTTTTTGTTTTTTTTCCTCTGAGTCATTTCCCCCCTGCTTATAATTATTTTTGATTTTTTTCACTTATATATTTTTTTTTTGTTCTTTCTTTTGGTTGTTTTTGATTATTTTTTATATTTTAACGTTAAATGATTTTTATTAGCTAATAATTGTTTATCATTTTTTGTTTTCTTTTTTGTTAAAATTATTGGGTTTTTTTTTTCTTTGATTGAATCCCCCCATTATTAACACAATAATAATATTTTTTTTCTTACTTCCTCTTTTGTTAATGTTTTAGATTTTTTTCCTTCGGATAATTTAATAATTTTTATTGTTTTAACAATAATAATAATAATATTTTTAGATGTTAAGACTTCGATGCTTCTGTTGTTATAATATTGTTATAATAGGATGTGTTGATATGCTTCATTATATCGAACCTTACATGTATAGATGTTATACTTTATTTGATTTTTTAAAATTTTTCATTTAATTGAAATTGATAATATATTTGGTTTTCATTTCGACCATTATACTTTTAATTTTTTATTTTAATTTCTTTAATTTTTACAGTTAAATATTCCCTATTTTTGTCCATGTTTATATATATGTGCCTTTAGTTTTGGTTTTTAATATTTATTATTTGCTCTTTTTGTTAAGATAACATTTTTTTTCCATTTTTTTTCTTAAATATTGGTTTGTGTTTATGATCATTTGAAAATTGATATTTTTTCCTTTGTTTTTTCTTTTAGTTTTTTTATTAGTTTTGTTTTTATTTTCACATCAAAATATTTTCTTTAGGTAATAATTTTTATTTTTATTCATTTTTATTTTGTTTGCTCTTTTGTTAAAGTTTTTGGACTTTTTTTTTATTATTTTATTGAATTTATTTTCCTATAATTCAAGCAATAATAATATTTTTAGTTATTTTTTCTTGCTTCCTCTTTTATTAATGTTTTCGAGTTTTTTTCTCCTCGAAATAATTTAATATTTTTTATTATTTTACCAATAATAGTAATGATATTTTTAAATGTTAATTATTCAATGTTGATATTGTTATAATAGAGTGTATTAGTATATTTCATTATATATATTTTATTTTTAAACTAGTAAAATCTATTAATTATTTCGATTTTAATAATTATAAAAAATATGTGATCCAGTGCGGGAAATAAATTAAGTAGTTAATAAACTAAAAGAATGAAGTCAACGATCTAAAATTGTTATTTTTTAACGGAAAAAACCTTTTGGAAGGAAATATTTCAAACTACCCTCCAATTACAGCCCACCCCCATCACCCCCCACACCACCGCTTCTTCCTCTTCTCGCCACCAACACACAATAAACAGACCTCTTAGAAGATCCCACCGGTGGCCTTGCTATCCTTTTCTCCTGTCTTTCCCTCGCTAAACTCCTTAGCGGATTGAACATCGGTTCTGAGCTGGTGATGACATCCTTAGCGGACTAAAAATCGGTTGTGGCATAAAATGTCCAAGTTTTGATTTGGTGGCAATTATGTTAGTGTGTTATGTTTTCAGAACCTCAGGTTAGCTATAGAGATTTTGAGTTTAAAAGGTATATTTTCTTTAAAACTTAGATTTGAATTTCACTGATTATATCTTTTTAAAGTCATGTCTTTTAGTGTAAGAACACAAGCGTAAGAACTCAGAAATTTAATCAAGTTTTTCGCAAGTTGAATCAAAAACCCCGGTAAGAAAAAAAACTCTAAATGGATGAGACAATTCTGCATTCTTTATTAAGCATCTGGCTCCAGATCAGAGGGTTGCGCGTTGGATTCACGACGGGTTCAATTGCAAATCCATTAAAGCTTTTAGATAGATATTTTCATGATTGTTGTAGGCCATACTCCAATCGTCCATTTCCGGTCCAGGAAAGAAAAGAAAAGCGACTGATTACCTTTTTCAACAACTTCACACACCATATGATACCCCACCCCACCAAAAAGGAGGAGCGATCCGGAAGTGCGTATTAGGCGTGGGTGGCGGAGGAGTTGTTGCCAATATCTTTTGTGACTACTAAAGACCAGTCTGTCTCATTGTGCGCACCACCAATCCCACGTCAGGCGGTTGCCCCCTCTTAAACTCCCTCCATAATCCTCGCAATGCCTTTAACCACATCAATAACCGCCATCAACTACCCATTCTCTCCTCCTTTCCTAACCTGCGCCTCTTTCCTCCTCTCCTTATCCTTCACCGGCCGCTATGTCAACAACACCATCTTCTGTTATTACCACCAAGCGGGTCCCTCCGCCATGCTGGACCCAGGAAGAGTCAATTGCCCTAATCAAAGCGTACCGTGACAAATGGTACTCCGTCAACCGCGGACACCTCCGCGTCGCCGACTGGGAAGCCGTGGCCGCTGCTGTCCCATCTAAATCGTCACTCCAGTGCCGCCACAAGATCGAGAAGCTTCGGAAACGGTATCGCGCGGAAAAACAGAAGTGTCTCAAGTACCCAGGTCGGTTTTTCTCTTCTTGGGATTTGTTCCCTTTGTTAGATTCAATTGAAATTGGGTCTCTAGGGTCTAAAGTAGAGCAAGAAATCGATGAAGGGAATGATGCTGGGGATGGGCTTTGTGTAAAAACGTTAGGAGATAGGTATTTGCTGATTGCTCAAAAGAATAGAAAAATTAATGGGGATTTGGACCCAGATGAGGTTTTCGATTTGGATCCAGATTTTGCTCTCCGGGCCAGGAAATATAGCAAAGTTGATGGAGACTTCAATGTAGGTAAGGATTCGGGAAGTGGTTTTGGTGTTAACTCTGTTGCATTTAGACCTGATGATTATGTTGGAGTTAATGGGAAGATTAAGGCTAAGGTTGGTTTTAATTGTGATCATGGAGGCGAGGTTGGTTATAAAATGGAAAAAACACAAGGGGATAGGAGCTTTATGCCTCAGGGAGTTAGATTACCAGATTACGCAATGATGGCTGATCATCATGGTTCATATAATAATAGTGATTTTTCTAAAGGTGTCGATGTCTACGAAGGGTTTCCGCTCAAGTCCATAGGTGATAGGAACTTGCCGATTCAGGGGCTTAACCCAAAGAACTATAAAAAGATTGATAGTATGCCCACTTCTGTTTTTTGTGATGATGATCATGTGGAGATTGACTATAGAATTGATAAAAGAGATAGGTTTGGCAAAAAAGTTAATGATGGTTGGAGTTCCTCACCTCCTGGGTTTATACCAAATAATTGTGGCAATATTGGTGGGAAGTCGAGGTCTGATTCTCTCTCTAGGGCTTTGAAGGGGTCTGTGAATGGTGATGGAGTTAAGAGAGAGGCAGATTCGGTTGCGTTGTTGGTGTCAGCAATTGAGCAGGCTACGGAAAGCTTTGTGAAGGTGGAGATGATGAAGATGGACATGGCGATGGAGATTGAGAAAATGAGGATGGAAATGGGGTTGAAGCATAACCAGATGATACTTGAGTCACAGCAACAGATTGTGGATGCACTTGCGAAAGCCAGAAAAGACGAAAAGGAAGAAAGTTGAGGTGCTGTCATCTAATTCAAACAGAAATGGATATACTCAAGTTGCTGCAGTGGATTGTGAAAGCATTGGTAAAGGTAGTGTAGTAAAAGAAAGCGAAACTTGTGTCAGCTGAATGCCGGATCAAGCGCAAGTCATAGTTGTTTTTGTTTGCTGTTATTTTTCTGGGTGAATCATTTTTGTTTTGTTACTAAAAGGAACGCATGCAATGATATCTCTTTCTCATCAGTAAATATCGAGAGTTCTACTACAAGATGATAGATTTTCCTTTGATCTCAATGAATAGAGTACCTGGTGGGTTTTTAAAGCTGCTTAGTGCATCTAGTACCTTGTTCTTACTGTTCTGATAATGACAAATCTTCATTGACAACTCATTTCAAATATCAACCGCATTTTTCCTTTCTAATTTATGATTTACATGTCGTGTGCCTTCATGTCTCTGTTTGTCATCACTGTTTAGTGAACTCAATCACCATTCATTAGGTTTTGGATTGGATGATTTCCTGGAAGTTCTTACATTGGTAATAACAAATGGGGATCTAATAAAAACCCAGTCACGATTACCATTGGGCCTGGTGAAGGTAGAGGAGTTGCTTTGAAATCGGAACCGTGGATATGGTGAAACAAGATGCTGAATTCCTTCCTTCCTGGGAACCTCTAAAAGTTCGAGCAATCTACCAAGAGCAGAGACTAGGTTCGCTGGCTGAAAATGAATTGGTAATCTTGTAAGTTTTGGGTGGTCATTTTTCAATTCTCAAATCTGACATGCGTGGGAGGATATTGGGTTGTTTTCCCAACCAATCATATTGGTTGGAGGATCAAAGTTCTGTTCATGTCTTGGGTTTGAGTCTTGTCTAATGGAGAACGTGACGAACGCAATTGTTCGTGAGCAAAGGCCTGCCCGCCATAATTGGAGTGAGGAGTAATGGTACTCGTATCTTCCATTACTATATCTTATGGAACCTTTTGAGACATTTTAATTTTGAGTTTTTTTTCTCGTATCTTCTTCCATGCTATGATGTGTTTAACATTGTAGTTTAACTCTCTCTTTTTATTAACACTAAGCTATTTTTGTATTTTTAAATTATTTTAATATATTATTTTAAAAAATATATATATTTTCCTGTCTTTATTACTAACAAATATGGCTGAATGGCCACCATAGAAATTTCCCCTTTCTTTTTCTTCTTTCACTTTTCTCGGTCACCAAGCAAAGTTTCATTCTCTTCCTTTCCTCTCGTCATCTCACCACTATTTTCTCTTCAAATCAACAACACAACCCCTCTCCAACTATATACCTAGCCGTCCCCTTCGTCTCATTCCTTCACTCCCTGTATTAGTAAGGGTGCTGAAATTCAATTTCTTGGCATGAGTTTTGGATTGTGGTTTTGGGTTGCAAATATGATTGTTCTTAGCTCGGATTTTATAGTTTAGTTTATGAAATCAAAATTGATGTTGTTAGGTGCTGGAATATAGTATCTTAGCACGAGTTTTGGATGAAAAGCATGCTTTTTATTTATTTATTTATTGTTTCTGTTTTTTTAGCTCAGACATGGTAGTTTAGTTTCTCGTGCTATAATCAAAATGGATGATGTTTTGTTCTGGATCGTTGTTTAAGTGGTAGCTTTTGTTGGCTCAACTATTTTTCCTTTGTCTAGACTGTTTTTTCTTCTTCTTTCTATTCCAATCGGGTGTTCGAGTTAGCTTGTGTATCTTGACTAAATTAACGAGCTCTGTGTTGATATTCATACAAGTTTTCCACATGAAAACATGTTAGGTCAACCATGGAAATAAAGGCTGTTTTTGTTTGTTTTAGCAATTGCAGATTACTTTTCTGGTTTTCATTTTGATTTCACGTTGTTGTCACTTATTTTTGCTAGCTTTCTTTGACCATGATTTGCTCCCTGCAGGTGCTTCATCAATCAGGTTTGTTTTTCAATCCTCCATCTTCATTTATTGATCTGGTTGTTAATCTGATTGTTAGCTTACCAATTATTTTTTCTCAGCCTTTGGATTTGGTAATTTGATTTCATCATTTCTGCCTTGTAATTTATATTCACCTTCGCATTTCCATATTGATATTCAGTTTTTGTCCTCCAAATAGGGTGTTTGAATTTTCCCTTCACTGTTTATGGTCTTTAGATGAAACTTGTCTATATCATAATTTCTTGTTTGGCGGATCCTATCATGCATGAAGTTTGGTTTTATGAAGTGTTAAAAACAGGAGCTAAGGTATGGTGGCATGGTTCATACCAATGTTAATGGAGCTTGCAATGGAGATGAAGAATATTGGATGGAAAGGTAAATATCTTTCAACACAACCAAAAAAATAATCATGTTAATTAACAAGGATTGATTGTTACTGTTTGATTAGAACATGTTAAGTGTTCTTGTCTTGGTCCACATACACAAATAATGGCGAAGAAGATCAATGCAATTCTTTTTTTAAAACACTTGAAGTTTCGTTCGTGGTCTTGGACTATTTGCCAATCACACTAACTCAATTTATAATTAGGATCATATCTGCTTTTCTTTTCTTTTCTTTTGGCTATCAAGAATATCAGTTTTGAAAGCTTCAATTGTTTTAAATAAATAAATAAAAGTGAATCTTATATTGGCAAACTAAGCATTAATCGAACAATGTATTTAAAAATAAAAAAAATATATATTATGATATCCCATTTCAAGGCAATTATCAACTCTGATGACAAACCAAAGCAATGTAAAATAATCAAATAAAAAAGAAGGTGAAGAGATAAAAAGAAAAATAAAAAAAATAAAAACTATGGAATTCATGACAAATAATACATTTATAAAAAAAATAAAGAATTAATAAAATATTAAAGGGTGTGGATATATCAGTATATTCACACCCATAAAACATTATTAATTGAAATATCTTTTTTGTTGTTTTTTCTAATCTCATTTTTCACCAACCCAATATTTTTTCTTCAATTGCATCTTTAAATATAATATTAGGCTGTTTTGAGGTTCTGGGTTTATCAAATTAACCCATATAATTTTTTTTGTCATTTGTTAATTTGATACTTTTTTTCAACTTTATCCTTAAATATCATATTAATTAGGAATTAAAATTCATATTTTTTTTTTGTTTTAAGTTAATTTTTCATATTTTTAGATTGTTTTGATATGCTAATGTAAAGAATAAATCTAAAAACAAAATAAAATTATTTCAATGTTTTTTTTAAATATTATTTTTATATTTTTAAATTATTTTTATGTGTTGATATCAAAAATAATTTTTAAAAAATATAAAATATTATTTTAATATATTTTTTAACAAAAACAATACTTTAAAAATCAACTCCAACCCACGAAGCAACTGCAACCCACCAAAATGACCACCCTCCCTACCAGCTCATCCCTTACCGTCGCAAACATCCTTGACAGCCCCAACTCCAACCACAGCCGAAAACATCTCCCTTCAATCATGAGAAAGCCTTTAAATCAAGTCTCCAAACCACCCATTGACAACCTTCCATCAACCATCCACGGTGAAAACACTGACCACCCCAACTTTTCCACCACCTCCTTCTACACTGGATTGTTGAAGAAACTAGCAAGGAGGGACATATTTTGAACATAGAGTAAAAGGGAGAAGTACCGAAGCTTTGGACCACCCCATCATCTCCCTCGAGCAGCGGTGAATGTCACCCCCACTGTAGGAGCAAAGAGAAGATATCCAGCCATTTTTCGTCCTCACGTTGGTGACGACGCGTGGACCCATCTCGCTTTTCTTTTAAATTTCACATAAACTTGAAGCAATTTAGCAAAAAAATCTTGCAATGATGATGTGACATAATCTCAATGATCAACAACATCTTCCTTCGATTGTAAATACTAAGACAACAAATCATATAGTCATTTGTAGTTGCTAATATGATAATCATGAAAACTTAGATAATCATTAATTTTAGAACTCGTAAAATTAGTTGGGATACACGTAAAATATATAAACTGGCCTAATTCTAACACAACATTGCAAGAGAATCCTTGGACTATTTTGATTTTTGATCCACTAGAGATCTGTGACTTGTATGATGTTTTGCTAATTAGAATTCTCTGTCAAAGCTCTCATAGTTTTACAGCAGAGACAACTATCAAATTTTCATCATTTAGATTCTGAGATCTTGATCACTCACAGCCTACCACTCACCCGTGATTTATTAGCACTATCTCATGCACCTCTAGAGTCGATGGACCTCTGCTTCTTTTATAATAGAAAGTCACATCACTGACTTTCGATATCTGCACTATCTGCTGACCAATCACAGCTACACATACATATACCTCACACACGAGCTTATACTACTATTTTATTTTTTGTTTTCTTAACATATATAAAAACTAATTTAATCATTTAACCTTTGTTTTGTTCTCACGTCATAAATAAAAATAATCATTATTTTCTCAGGGAAAGATTGTTTATAATGTTATGAACGTATTTGGAATTTTTAAAATACAAACTCTTACGAGGTAGCTACGTTAATCATCAGAGTATCAAACACGTATACATGGGACTCACTGCAAGATCTTTCCACCATATTTCTTCGTGAGAATTGAAAAGATGAACATGGACCGATAGTTTCACCAGGACTCGGATAGTGTTCTATTCTGAAACCATTCTTTGGTTTGTTGTTGCATATTTCTTGAAATGGGAATTACCATCAAATTATTAAAAATACAAAAATAATAACACAATATTTACACTATAATAATCAATCATAATACCCTTACAAAAAAAAAGTTATAGAAAAAAAAAGTGTTTTCTAAGAGAATATAGGTACCTGGTAGATTGAAATAACGAAGGATGAAGAAATTAAGAGAACGAGTATGAAGTTATAGGGAAGAGAAAGAAAATGGAGAGGTGATAAGAGAAGGGAGAGCGAAAGGGAATGGAAGAGAGGATCTGAAAGGGGATGAAAGTGTGTTAGAGAAAACATTTAGAAAAAAACATTTTATGAAATTTGAATAACCAACGAAATAACTCTGTGGATTTTTTTCCAAGAAATAAAATAAGAAATTGGAGGGGTGTTTTAATTTATCAATATAAAATATTACGGTTTTAAAAAATAATTATGATTTTCAAAGTTAGATTAATTTTTCTTTTGAAATATTTTTAATCATTCCCTATATAGAATTACTGATAGAAATAATTAAAAACCCTAAAAACATAGTAATTTTGTCCCTAATAATTAACTGGTCATACATATTCTACATCATGTTTTTGCTTACGATACTCTTTTAAGGTTTGAACTATGGTCGAAATTAAAGGAGCTATCACACACCTTCATTCAATCAATATTTTTCAGGTCAATTCTTTGGATTTTTAAGTCATATCACTCCCTTTATCTTATTTATTTATTTATTATTATTATTATAAATGTGAGTGTTCGGGTCAGCTTACGCGCACTTTGACTAATTTCATAAACTATAAAGTTAACGACCATCTCTAGTTATTATTATATTAGTATTTATAGTTCTCGAACCTGAGATCACAAAAAAAACAAATATTTTAGTGTTAAGATCTTACATCGAGTCACCTTTAACACTCTCTTTATCTTATTTTACTATTAAGTTGTGTATTGTAATTAATTTTCTTGAGATTAGATTCTCTTTTTAACCATAAGATTTTTAAAAATTTCAATTCCCATATGTGGGGTAAGTTTAACAATCGTGGTTACTAGAAGGAGATATATACAAGGTTAAGGCGATCATTTCGTATATCTCCTAGTTTATGGTTTCGTTCTACGAGCCAAAGATGCCTCCATCATTATAAATAAGAAACTCAAAAGATGTTGACCGTCGGAGTTGGTTGGCCTATACCTTTCCGAGAGGTTCGGTAATATACATATATATTGTATTCATCATTACTTTCGATGGCCCAAAAGTGATCTCAACCATCCTCTCCACTCCTTAAAAGAGTATGTTTATATATATATATAATGGTGGCAGCGCCATTGACAGATAGAAGAACAGAGAGAGAAAGTGCAACCAAACAAACATCTTCTTTTGATTTGGTATTCTGTATTTTCAGGACAAATGATAATTTCATTTTTCTTAATACGATTTCCATGAAATCTATATACATTGTAACAACCCAAAGAAACTACGAAAGGACAAAAAAGAGAGAGACAACAAAGAGGTTTTTTTTTGTTTTGTTTTGTTTGGTCATAGAACCTGAATATCTAGCTTGCTTTGTTGGATTGATGGGTGTGAAATTTCACCAACTCCCACTTCCATCTCTTCTGCTCGATAAGTTGAGTGAACACCATACAGAACATAAAACAATGTTATCAAGCATGCCCATATTCCAAACCTTTGGAAGGAGGGAATCTTCAGTGTTGTCACGAGGAAGACGTTGAGGAATATTGATGCGACAGCCGGCCATGGCATGAATGGCACTGACCACTCTTCATTAGCTTGGCGAATCGAAGGAACCATGTATTGAAAGAACGCTGTGATCGCAATCATGAACCCACCAAATACTGGCAAAACCCACCATTGCTCTTCAAATTTCCAGGACAGGGAGAAGCCAATTGAGCTCGAAGAGAGGAGGAAGAGGAACAGGAGGGTTTGTGAAGGAGGGTTGTGGCTAACGATAACATATCGACGATAGATCAGAGCATTCGCCACCAGGTAGAACACCAAGAGCGTGCTGATGGAAATTATTTCAAGAATTATGCCGAGTTCTGTGAAGAGTGCAATAGAAGCCGTGCAAAGACCTAGAATATAATATCATGAGAACACAAAATGTTTAGTGTACTGCTGGATCTCTCTATCCCTTTCTTTCTATGAAGCCTCCATCCCCCCCTCCTGAATATGAATATTTGAAGAAACTGTTTGCAATTAATTACACTTACCCAAGAAGAGTGTAGCATTCAAAGGGGTGCCTGTGGAGGGGTTCACCTTGGCCAACCAAAAAGGCACAAGCCGGGCCCTTCCAATAACACAAAGGTATCTAGACTGGCCTAACATTGCAACCAGAAGAGAAGCAACAATTCCCAAACTTGCTCCGGCCCCAACCACATTGCTCGCCCACGTCCACCCGATCTTTTGGAAAGCGATAGAAAATGATGCTTCTTTATCTATCTACAAATTATGATTTGAAGAATACCTAATTGTTAGGATTAGTGTTCACTGAAAGAAATTAAACTCTGGTGTCTGCTATTTTGACTTAAAAAGTGTATAAGAGATAGATTCAATACCATATTGTAAGGGACCAGAACACAGAGAGATAAGGCCACGAGGCAATATAGCACGGTGACGATGAGAACAGAACCTACTATGCCCACTGGAAGGCTTTTGGCAGGGTTTTGGATCTCTTCGGCCATGGTTGAAACCGAGTCGTAGCCAATATAGCTGAAATAAACCATGGCTGCTCCATCAAAAATACCCTTGACACCAAAAGGAGCAAGCCCTCCAGGCTCGACCAGGTTCTTGACACTCCCTTTGTAGAAACCAGCAATTATAATGAATCCAAAGAAAATCACATGAAAGACCGTCATAACAAGGTTCAATACTGAGCTTTCCTTTGTACTGCAAACCTCAAAAAAAAAAAAAAAATCAAAATCCCACTAACCATTAATTATGAAAATAAATAAATAAATCCAATTAGCATGTTTGTGATGGTTGCAGAACCAATAAGGAAAAAAAAACATCAAATGGACATAGAGATAGAGAGAGAGAGTCAATGGAACTAATTATTAATCACTCGTATTAATCCAACTCCAAGATACAATTATCTAGATCCAATAATAGGTAGATAATAAGCGAAATCTTAACCTTTTCAATGGAAATTAATCCAGCTAGCGACATAAATTTGCCAGCACCATTAATCCATGATATATATATATATAAGAACATCAAACTCTAGAAACGAAACGAAGAAGAAAATAAATAGACATGAAGGAAACAGAACATAAGGTAAAGAGAGATCAAACCTATGGCACAGACAGAGAGTAAGGAGAAGAATAAGAGCCACAGCTGGGAAATCCAACTTATTGTAACCCTCTACTAGTCCATTCACTTCAACTCTCCATGAGTTTGAGTTCTCCCCCACAGCCTGGCATAGATATTCCGTGAAACTTCTTGCGACCGCAGCATTCGATAATACATATTCCATCAGAATGTTTGCCCCAGCAAAATAACCTACAAACTCTCCTGTGCCACACCAAAAAATATATAAAACAAAAAGAAAATCAATAATGTCTATGCGTGTATCTAGAAAAAGAAAAAGAAAAAGAAAATCAATAATGTCTATGCGTGTATCTAGAAAAAGAAAAAACGATTTAGGCAATATCATTAAAGTTATAACGCTAGCATATCAAGATAAATGTCTAAATCAAGAAAGCGTTGGGTAGTGAATTATGGATACCAAAAGTCACCCTCAGGTAGCTGAAGGCACCCCCAGCAACAGGAATCTGAACAGAAAATTCCGTGTAACATAAAGAAGAAAGAAAAGCTGACACTCCAGCAATGATATAAGAGATAAAAACTGAAGGGCCAGAGAGTTTAAGGGCTACAGGGCCAGTGGTAACAAAAACTCCAACACCAAGCATCCCTCCTATTCCAAGAGCTATCAAGTCATACCACTTTAGCTTCCTCATCATATCCGCTCCAGACCTGAGCCTAACCTGGTTAAGCTCCTGGTCAGGAGTCCACGTTGCTAGCATTCTTTTTCTAAGCCTGTGTGGGGTTTGAGAGAGGGACTGGAGGTAGCTGGAGAAGGAAACGTTTGTGGGTGTGGATTGATCAATGGTTGCCATACTGCTAGTGAAAAAAGGGAGTGTTTTCTGGCTTTCCATGAGAACTGCTTCGGGTGAGGGGTTTTAAATAAGAAGTAGAGGGAGGATATAATGCTTGATTCTTTCACTAAAAGTTGATGGGAAACCCAAATGGGTAGCTTTATTGAAAATGCCTAGTTGTCGAATGAGTTGACGAGAAATGTCTAGGATGACCTTCACAGGAAGAACAAGCATAGCTTTTGAGTGCCCCAAGACCTCAAACAAGTTGTTCTGCCATGGAAGCATGCAAAAAAAAGGTTAAAAAGGGCTCGACCATTTTGAAAATGAGATTGTTATGAGGAATATCACAGTGTGATAAGAAAGGACTAGCTAGCTCTGACCTAATCTTTAATAATTTTTGCATCTGAAACTTAGAGAAGATGTGACAACCATCCCCACCTCACTCTTCGTTAAAAGCCACTAAAAACTTTTTCACGGTAATCAGTTCCTCACCAGAATTGATGCCATCGATCGTCGCAATTGATACATTTTCACAGTTGCCATCTAAGTCAAACATGTGTTGGAGCAAAATTGTGCTAGTCTATGATTTTTTGTTTGATTATTATTTTAATACCAAATTCATGACTATATATAGCCCTAGTTGTGGTAAAGTTACATTAACCTAATTTGTCGGTACGCGTGGAAACTTCCTGTTTTCCTGGACTAGGTAATTAATTTACAAATTACTTAATTAGTAAATATCTGTGGTTTTGAAATACTGTCTATCCAGAATCCATCCAGCCGGTCCATAAAATTAAAAACAAAATAGTATTTTTTAGCATCTCTAATATCATTTGCTGCGATGTGCTTAGCTGTCAAGATTTGGGTGCTTCATATATACTTGAATGTACGTACCCTTTTTCAGTCTAACAAGGTTACCTACCCCCCTCTCCCCCTCTCTCCCTCTCCCTCCCTCCCTCCCTCTCTCTCTCGTGTGTATATATATATATAGTACGTAGAGACGATACAATGCTGAAAATGACTCTGGTTTTATATATCTTCTTGTAGCTAGTCAGGTTAAAGCATCGATTCTACAAAACTATTCTCTGAAGTTAGCATGTGTGAAAGGAAGTGCATGTTCTGTTTGAACATACTTTCTTGAAGCCCCAGAAAAATACTTTTAACTTTCAGTAAAAGGAAGAAGAATGGATGGGAAATTGGGAGCCAGTTTCAGCTTGCAGTGACCGGTTCGATATCTGTGATAGCAGATATTTTATTAAAAGCACAAGTGGAAGGCGGTGCGCCATTTAACTCGAATTAATCGGGAGTTTAATTATTTTGCTGCCCTCTCTCTCTCTCTAGAGTCTATCTTCTTCTTCTACTACTACTATTATTTGCGCCAAGCATCGATTACAAGTCAAAAGCCACATTCTTTGGCATGAATCAAATCCAAATATTCTTAGCAAAGACCTTCATGGGGTTGCATCAAATCCGATATCAAATCCAGCCCCAACTTTCAGGTAAATGGAATGATTGACTTGCAGATCATTTTCAGATCAGTGATTAGAAAGCATATATGGATTGCTAAATAAATAAAAAGATCATGGGGTGCGCTTCATATATCCATGCGTCACAATGAGAGGGTGGGGTATTTTGCTTCCTTTGGGGCCATTCATTATCCACCCGGCAGACCATTTGAGAAGTTTGGAGAGCAGTACTTGTGCTCTGGTTTAAATTGCAATGCTAATCGTGATTTCAAAGTGAAATAATGAGAGTCACTATGGGGATAATGCTTGCTGAAGATCTTAACAATGGAGGACAAATCTAGGAACCAATTATATTGCTGATTAAAGCACATAATTTTGGAGTGTGCTTACCTTATCTGTCTCCTTAATTGCATGTTTTAAGAAAATATGTGGTCTTCTCAGCAATCGGATTGCCCCCCATATGAAAATCCATTCAGATCCAACTTCATCTTTCTTTCTCTATGTGCACACAAAGATATAATTTCACTGGTTTAAACGTGATCCCATTTCAAGAGGACATGTCAATATTGCCTTTAAAGAAAGAGATACTGCTGCAGAAACAATTATTCTTCTAATATTTCATTAATTTGTTGGACTTGGGTTAAATTGGAGCATCACAAATCCGAGTCGAGAACCCCTTTTCGATAAAAATAAATTATAATAAATAAATCAGAGACAGAAATAATATGAAAATTAAGGAAACTGTCCAAGAAACTCCCCACAAAATTCATTATATCTCTCTAAAAATACTAAAATTTCTATGAATGTTCAATTAAATGTTCTTTCCTTTGTATTTGCGTATATATTGGCCATTTAAACATGTGAAACAGCAATATGATTTTGAATATTCTCTATTTTCGTTAATGTACCTAAGCAATTGGGTTCTTATGCGTGTTCTTACAATATATTTTTTTTATAAAAAGAACTACGAGCACTAGCTGAGTTGAGATACGATTGTTTTTTCCCTGCAACTTGATATATATGACTTGTGACATCTACGTGCCTCTTATGCTGATGTGCGGTCCATGAAATATCCAAATTATATATACAGTCCTCTACCATTTATCTTTAAACTAATCAAATTAAGGAATATGGAATCATACATCTATCCCATTAATTAATTTAAGGTACGATTAACTGAGATTGTGGTACATTTGGAGCCATTAAGTTGTGATAATATTTATTAAAAACATTATATAAACATATGCACATAGCTAAAATAATAGGAGAGGGTCAAGAGAGAGTGGGGTTTAAAATATATTTCTTGAGTGGGTCATCTAAACTTGCGTTGACCTCATTCTTCACCTCTCCGTCCTTCATATCTTATGCAAATGGAACCTTCATAAGTTCATATCATATGTGAAAAGTGATTTGTTTTATAATAGGAATTCGACAATTTACTTAAGCAAAGGAGGGGGAAATTTTGTAAGAGTCACCGAATGAAGAAAACTCATGCTCACCCCCTTTATATTCCTTGGGTTGGACCAACTTGGTTAATCTTTATTTTCAAAAGCTACTTTCATTTAGACTTTTCCTAAAGAAGTAGCTTTCTAAGATTTGGTAGCTCCTTTGATTATGATATGAATTACACGACTTTAACATTATTAAATATATCAATCAATATCATGGTTCATTTGTAATTATAACATTCTTTTTATTAAGACTGGTTTGTTTTTACGGCGGCACCATGTTTTAAAAAAAATGTTTTGTTTTTGCTTTAAATTATTATTATTTTTTATTATTTTGGATCATTTTAGTATGATAATGTTGAAATTAGATTTTAAAAAATGAAAAATATAATTTCAATGTATTTTCGAGTAAAAAAACACTCTGAAAAATAACTGCTCCAATAATATCAAATACCACCTCAATAATACTAATTAAAAATGCAGTCCACGAAACATTACCTATAATATAAATCCCGTGGCTTATTTCTCGTGCACCGATGCACACTGTGCACTACGAACCACGATTGCATCGTGGATTGCAACAATAGTTTTTTTTTGCTTTTTTTTATGCTTATGTTTTTCTGCTTTTTGTTTTTGTTTTTATTTTTCTGCTTTTTTTCTTCTAATCATTCTTTTTCTTTTTTTTTTGCGTTTTTTGTATTTTTCCTTATTATATTTTTTTCATTTTTTTTCTTATTATATATTTTTTTCTTTTTCTACTTATATATTTTTTTGATTTTTTTTAATAATTGGGGTGTCCGAGCTCGCTTAAATGCACCATGATTAATCTCCATATCCAATGTTTTTTGATAATCAGGGCGTCCAGGTCAACTTATGCATATCACGATAATCCCCGGACCCACATTTTTTTCTAAAATGCTTTCCTGCTGATATATTTTGTTTCTTTTTTATACTTTTTTATTCACTTATACATTTTTTTTATAATCAGGATCTCTGACCAGCTTAAGCACACCACGACTAATTCTTGGGCCGAATTTTTTTAAAAACAATATGGATTGCTACAATGTTTTCACGATTATACTTTTTTTTCTTTCGCTTATATATATTTTGGTAACCATGGTCTCTCAGCCAACTTAAGCGTTTTTTTTTACTTATATATTTTTTTCACTTATATTTTTTTTTATAACCAAGATCTCCGGACCAGCTTAAGTGCACCACCACCACTCCTCGAACCGAATCTGTTTTATGATAATCGGAGTGTCCAGGCCAACGTGGACACACCATGACTAATCTCCGAACCAATTTATTATTATTTATTATTTTTTTTCTTATATGTTTTTTTGTTCACTTTTATTTGTTCTTTGGATTAAATGATTTTTATAATTCTATTATTTGCGCAATAATAATGATAATTTTAGTTATGATTTTTTTAAGATTTTCCTGAAATTTTAATTTATATCGGTGATAATTTTAAAAATAATATTACTCTATTTTTCCCTTTATTTATTTTTTTTGTTTTATGTTTCTTTATTTGTTCTTTAGATTATATGATTTTTATGATTTTATTATTTATGCAATAATAATGATAATTTTAGTTATTGTTTTTTTTATAAAAATCTTTTGTTTTTTTATTTTTCATGGCAATTTAATTATTTTAATTGTTTTGGCAGTAATGTTATTAATAATTTTAGCTTTAATAACAATGATAATGGAAATAACATCATGATGAATTTTAAATCTATGTTTTCGTTTTTTGTTGATAGATAATTAAGAACTTCTTTTTATTTGATTATTGTATGTATTTTCACAATTTATATTTTATTTTTGTTTGATTTAAATTGAATTATAAAATGAACTAATCTTAATACAGTGAACTTAATAATTCAGATATCCGAGTTTTCTTGCCTTTTTAATGATGATGATAAATTGGTTATTTAGTTTGAAACTACTAAACAGACAAATTTATATCAATTTTAAATTCATATATTTTATAAAAAACTTGCACTTGATATGAATTCTGCATAGATTTATTATTTTAGCTAAATTTATATTATAATAAAAAATACACAAATAAAATTTTTTACATTGAAAAAAATATTATGCTGCTCATGACAAAGCTGAGGGCATTGTCTAGTGAAATATATTCTACATTAGATTTCGCCTGTAAGAAATGGTAGAGATATGGTTATTTTTTTATATATATAAAAGGTAAAGATAGGAAAAACTTGGAGAAAATGAATATTAATTTATTACATGGAAAAGTGTTAGCATATATAAAACATATAGTTCAAACTTGGAAGTTACATATTAATTATGAACTAACACGAAACCTTTTTGTTTTGAAGGGATACCTTGTAAAAAATATCAAAACTTTCTTGCAAAATTTACGAGTCTCTAATTGGTTGTTTTTGTAATTTAAGAAAGCTAAAACCTAATATAAGATTTGAGAAATTAGAGAGATGTTAGTAACTATTACTACCGTAGTTAATCCATTTTAAGATGATAGGTTTGATTTCCTAGCTTTTAATTTAACTAACGATTAATTAGTCGTGGCGCCCAAGGGCCAATGTATATATTACTTAGAATGGTTTTTATAATATTATAAAGATTTAATTTCATAAGCAATTTAATAAATTAGTTCATTCACTCTTACAGATATTCTCATGTGTATCTTAGAACATTATACTATATTTGTTTAATATTTAATGAAAAAACCCTATAATCTTCAAGAAATATATACACAAACACGCACAATGTTTATCATTTGAGTTTAAATGGGAAAAATAACATCATTAGAAACAAATTATAATATTTTAAAAAAATTATATTCATTTGAAACTCTAAATGAAACTTGATTTGAAAATTATATCACATGATTTTATTTATCAAAAAAGGATTCAATTAAAATTATTAAAACGGTGTAAATGAAACATATTTCCAATTCTAAATTAAAATAAAATTTTAAATAAACCAAAATGATTTGAAATTGATTGATATTATATCAAAGGTATGCTTTTATTTATACTCAACAAAAAATATGTAATATACATCTTACATCAAAGTTTATAATATGTTTTTTATTTGATCAAATAAAAAACGAATAAACATGTTTCAAATAAAAATCTCATTCCCAGTTTTTATTAATGAAAATTAACCGTAAATATACATTATAGATCTTAATTTCTCTCTTTTATTAATTTTTATTTTGTTAAACAATCAACTTTGTTATCTAGTCATGGGAATTTCAGTGTGATTAAATCTGGCGACCGATGTGAAAGTTTAAATTAAATCTTTTCTCAGCATAAATTTAAAATTAAATTATATAAAAGCCTTTTCACTTTTCTTAATTTAATCGGTTTTTCAGTGTGTGTTTCACCACCAGCTTCCAATTAACCCTTAATTGGTGAATCAAGACACCCATCATATGGCACTCGCGCGCATTAATTTATTTAAAAACTTAATCAAAGCAATTTGTTAAGGAAATGATTACAATCCTCATAATTAATCTATGTTATGCAATGAAGAGCCAATGATGGGAATCCACAAAGTTGATGGCTACTCTACACTCTAGAGCAACTTGTTCAATGCCTCTATTTTATTAATATTATATATATATATATATATATATATATAGTAATCAGTGCCACCGCTTTGTGGTATAGATTGCAAGAGTTGATTTGATCAGCTCACTGAGCTTTTTATATATACAGAAAATTAATTGATTTTATAAATGTTATATTTTGTTATTTTCATATTTAATTAGTTTATTTTTAATTGATAAAATTCGTTAAAAATGGTTTTTTCAACCAAAATGTGATTGAATATTGTTATTGCCAAAAAAACTTTTGATAAAATTTGTTAGAAAATTTGCTAAGAAGGTGAAATGATTCGTTAGAAATTTGTTGTCACGGATACTCAGTTAAAAAACCCGGTTAAAAATAACAACTGACTTGGACACTAAAAATAAAAATACATGTGGAAAAAGGTCATCGTTTCTTAAAAGGAAAAAAAGAGTCTAAAATATAAATTTAAATTCAAAGGCATAGTTTTTTTGTAAGATTTATTTATCATATTATTATCTTAGATATATTTAAGAATACTGATATTAATTTTTTTTTGCAAGAAAGCGTAGGTCTTTTTTTTCTCTCTCTTTATATATTTTTAGGCGATAATATTAAATAAATATTAAACACATATACTTAGTCTCACATACTATATAGTGTGATCGAAATGGGAAGTGATTTTTATATTTTTTTTAATTGTAGATAACCTAGATAAATTTGAAAAACAATATGAGTTGCATTTTTTCCCAGTAATATTAGATCGTACACATTATAAATAAAAATATTTTTAAAAAAAAAAATTTTGAGTGCTATAATTACTTATTTGCCGTAAAAAAAGAACAGTGTAGTCGAAACAGAAAGTGCCTCGTATATTTTTTAATTGTAGATAATGTAGTCAAATTTGTTTACCATTTGTTTTCTTGAGTTGTATTTTTTCCCAGGTCATATTAGATCTTAAATATTAAAAATCCAATTTGTTTTTTTTATTAAGAAATAAACTTGAACAAAAGAGGACAAAAATAAAATTCACAGCTATTTTTTTATTTTATAAGATTTATTCATCATATTATTATATTAAATGTATGTAAGAATGTTGATATTAATTTTTTTCCTGCAAACAATTCGAGGTCATTTTTTTCTCTTTATACATTTTTAGGCGATAATATGCAATAAATATTAAAACATATAATAATGACTTGTTTGCCGTTTAAAAGGAACAATGTAATCGAGACAAAAGTGACTTGTATCGTTTTTTAATTGTAAATAACCTAGGTAAATTTATCTATTTTTTGTTCTTGAGTTGTCTTTTATCCCCAGTAATATTAGATACAAAATGACTATTGCTATTATTGCAAAAACAATTAAAATTATCAAATTATCCCGAAAGAAAAAACACTCAAAAACATTAACAAAAGAGCAAGCAAGAAAAAGAATATATTATTATTATTATTATTATTATTATTATTATTATTATTATTATTGTGTTAATGATGAATAAAGAACAAAAAGAAAAAAAATCATAATAACTTAAAATAAACATAATTATCAGGGGGAAAATTCATCTAACTTGAAAATAATGACAATAAAACCAATAAAAAAATTAAAAGAAAGAGCACATAAAAAATATAATAGATGATAAAAAAACAAATTAGCTGAAAAAATCATTTAGTTTATTTTTTTTAAAAAAATATATGTTCTACGTTGCGGGTTGAGTAAAAATTATTTTCACTATTAAATACTGTTTGAAAATATGTTTTATGTTTTTTTATTTTAACCGGAATTTTTATTTGTTTCTGTTCTTTAAATATGTGAAAAATAAACGAAAACAAATTTTAATGTTTATCAAATAATTGATATGTTTTTCCTAATAATTTCTATTTTGAATTTGTTTTCTATTTGCCTGGTCGTAGATTTCTCTCCATTTTTTTACTGTTTTAATAATTTCTGTCACTTTCATTTATCAGAATAATAATAATTAAAAAAACAAAAAAAGGAAAAAACAAAAAGGGAAAGCAACTGTCTGGATTCATTAGAATAATAATAAAAAACAAAAAAGGAAAAACAACTGTTTGGATTGTCCGGACAATTGCTTTTCAAAATAATAAAAAACAAAAAAGAAGGAAAAGCAAATAACAAAAAACATCGATGGTTGAGGGGTTCGAACCCTCGCTGCGAGTTCAGCTTGGCCACATGCTTTTGTTTGTTATTTTCACCCTAAAATGTATATAAAACATCTCTATGAAGAAAAAAAATAAATAAACAGGTGCACATACACGCGCGACGCAAATGTGAAAAATGGCCAGTCCACGATGCAGCTGAGTGTGGGTGCACAGATGGACTCGACCACCTGTTTTAGCTATATAGTAACTAGTTTGATAGCCCGTATTTTATTGGTGGAGCAGTTAATTTTTATAATTATTTGTATTAAAATATAATATTTTTATATATAAAATTTGATATAATGAAATAGATTAAAATATATTGTTATAATAACAATAATAATGAAGTATTAACTTGTAAAATTATCATCACTATTACTGTAAAAACAATAAAAATTATTAAACTACCTCGAGAAAAAAAACAAGTAAGAACAAAAACTAAAATTATTATTATTAATAATAATATTATTATTATTGCGTTAGTAACAAAAAAATTAAATCAAAGACTAAAACAAGTCTAAAAATATTAGCAAAATAGAAAATAAAATAAATGATAAAACAAAAATAAAAATCAATGCCTAAAAAATCATATAACTTGAAAATTAAAAATATTGATCGTACTACGTTGTGAGCAGAACAAACAATTTTTATGATTAATGGGATTAAGGAAATTAATAGGATTTGTTGGTCCAAAATTAAAATATAATATCTATATATGCGAAATATAATATAATAAAAAAAATTACAATGCCTTATTATAAAAATAGAAAAATCAAAATTTTAACATCTAACATTATCATTGTTATTATTGCCAAAACAATTAAAATTATAAAATTATCATGAGAGAAAAAACACTCAAAAACATTAACAAAAGAGTTAGCAAGAGAAATAATTAAATTAATATTATTATGTTAATAATGAATAAAAAAATCATAAATAAATGAAAGACTAAAAAAATCATCATAACTTTAACAAAAGATCAAACAAAAAAATAAAATCAAAATTATCAGGAAAAAGAAATTAATCTAACTTGAAAATAATAAAAAAACCAATAAAAATCTAAAAGAAAGAGCAATAAAAAAAATATAACATATGATTAAACAAAAATAAAAATTATTAGCTGAAAAAAATCTTTTAATTTGAAAATTCAAAAAAATATATGTTCTATGTTGCGAGCTGAGCAAACAAATTTTATAGGATTTACTAGATCAAAATTAAAATATAATCTTGATATATGCAAAATTTAATATAATAAAATAGCGCAACACACCCTATTATAACAATAGCAAAATTGAAGTTTTAAAATCTAAAATTATCACTGCTCTTACTATTAAAACCATAAAAATTATCAAATTATCCTAAAAAAATACTCAAAAACATTAACAAAAGAGTGAGCAAGAAAAAAAAATATTATTATTATTATTATTATGAAAGAAACAAAAATAAATGAAACACTAAAAAAATGCTAGAAACTTTAATAAAAGATAAAAAAAAGATTCATTGCTATTACTGTCACAACAATAAAAATTATCAAATTATCTAGAGAAAAAAATTAAAAAAACATTAAAAAAATAATAAGTAAGAAAAACAATTAAATTATTAGTGTTGTTGTTGTTGTTGTTGTTGTGTTAAGCATACTTATATATACATAGTATGGATTATTCTAAAAATATATAAAAAAATAAAAATATAAGTGTTGAAATGAAAATCAAATATAAAGGGATTAAAATTATAAATTAAAAGTTTAAGGGCTGAAATGAAAATCACATTTATTATCATTTTCAATTAAAGGACAAAGTTGCAAAAATTGAAACTTCTATACTGAATATATTAAGCTTTTTACACCCAATCCGGAAATTAAAAGGAGGACCGAAGTGAATAATGAACATTTAATTAATTTTAGTCGAAGGACCCAATCGAATGAAATCAAAACTTATATAACATAAATCAGGACCATACATAAAATTTAAAGTCAAGGGACCGAAGTGAAAAGTCACCAAAATCGGGGGCCTCTTCTACAATTTTACGTTCAAGAGAGAGAAACAATGCAACCGGCTTTAACCGGACACTGCCCCTTCAACTTCCACCATGTGACAAAACACGCTGCACCGGAGGAAGACCAAGGGGAAGCGCACCAAAGGCAATGTCGGTATCCCATTTCCATCCACCCTATCAACCATCACACCCCCCCTGAACAGGGCGTGCGGTGGAATACTGTTGGTCACGTGTCTCGCACGTGCTGACAGTATTTTGAAAAAAAAATTGATCAATTATTGGGTTATTCCCGTTCCTAATTCATCAATTTTGTCTTATTAGGGGCTATATCTATATTTAACCATTTTAAAAAATATTAAAAAAATAAAGTTACAGCGGACTGGTCCGTACACACGCAATTATATCCATGACCCTTAGCCCGAAACTATTTTTTTCCTATTAGCAGGGGGAAAACCATCAAAACACTGTTCACAATTGGAAAAAAAGGCAAACAAACTCACGCAACGCACGGATGAAAAATGGTGAGTCCATAGTGAATATATGAGCTCTTTTAGTTTATTATATAATAATAAACAAGAATTGATATTGTTTGTAGTTCAAACCTTGGATGTTCGTAATCCCTACACTGCAATGTCACATGATTTTGAGCAATTAGAAATCCTTTCCTTTCAATTGTCTATTCCTTTGATGGAATCATGGCGCCACGTCGAGTTTTCTAATTGGGATAGGAATTTGGATTGACTTTTTCATATTTGGGATTGAGATCCTTGGGAACATTTAATTACACACACACACACAAGAAAAAGAAATTTGATGGTACAAGAGTTACTATTAAATACAAAATAGCTAATTTCAGTTTTACTTCACTACTAAAAAATTGTCAAACAACATGATGAAAAAACAACATTGTTGTTTCATGCTTAATTGATAGAAAAAAGTTTTGTTGATAAGATTTTAAAAAAAATAAGTATGTGTTTCCTCATTAATTATGTCGACAAATTTGACATGTTAATATATTTTATGCAAGTATTGATGATAATTTGCCTTGGAGAATTTCTTGGTAACATAAAGTAATAGTCAATAACATGACCCCCACCTCTTCCCCTTGTACATATATATATATTTTTTTATAACAACAACTCTCCCCCTATTTTGTTATAAATTTAGTCTTATTATAAAAAAAAAATGGTCACCCTAACACTTGGTCTGTTTGTTAGTATTGCTATCCTAGTTCAATTTTTTTAAGATTCACCATTTCAATAAAACAAATCTACCTTTTTTTATTGTAACCCATTTTTTATTTTAATGTTTGGGCATTTTTGTGTCATAAAGGTAATTTATTTGCGTGTTTACCTGTTATGTATTTTTTTTCTAGAGAAATTTATTGTATGAATATATAATTTGTAAATGTTAGGATTTGTTTGAGATTTTAAGAAATTATATTTGTTTGTCATTTGATGAAATTGAGTTTGATCTTGTAACTTTATGTGTTATAATGAAAGAAATAATGAGTTATATAATGTGCATGTTTTATATTTTATTAATTTTATTGTTAAGTTGATTTTTTTTGTAAATTTGGAGACATTTTAAGTTTTAGACAAAATTTATAATGATTAAGAGTACTACTAAACTTGATTGAACAAGTTTGAATTTAACCAATGAAAACTAATTAGCGGGGGTATTAATAATTTATTTAATTCATATTATTAATTAATACATGTTATTATTAATATTATATAAGTAATAAATGATTGTTCTTAAATGTATCGAGTTTTGTTTGAAGGGTTGTGAAGGATAAGTTATTGTAATGAGATTGAGAGTTTTATTAATTACACATTAATTAATTCAAAAAAATATTAGCGGGCATAGTATTAGAGGCCCATATAAAAGGTGTAAAAAACCTACTTGATCTATATATTGTTACCATGTATCGTTTACAAAAAAAAAAAAAAAGATCATGGAAAAATATCCATGTTGATCTGCATATGGAGAATCCTAAGTTCTATATGGGACTATGATAGAAATAATGGTTGATTTAACTTTTAGTTCTAATAACATGCATAAATTTATAAATGATAATAATAAATCTTTTTAAAAGTACGATGATAGATGCAATTAGAGTAAATAAAAGTTATGAAAGTGAATGTTCATATATAGATAAAGAATCAAATGCAAAAGCAAATAGTTTTTTATGGACTTTTGAAAGATTCTAATAAATATGTAAAAACCGGATAATTTTTTTTCCGTTACTCAATGATCCATATCAGTTCACATCATCAAAATATCACCCATACCATAACATTCCATGAAAGAAATAAAACTCGCACAAACATATTCTATTACGGTTTCACGATAAAAGTCTTATATTAGAATTATACATACATGGTTATGAGTTTACGTTCTTAACCTACTAGTGGAGTTTACAAATCTTCATAAAAGGGTCGAATGAAAATTTTGCATTCAATACATTGATTCATCCTAACCACATCTTAAGTTAGAATGCAACTACATGATTCCTTGCAAAAGTAGGCCCTCTTATATCAGGTTTCCTAGACCCTCGTGGTCGTGACGTCCCTACAGCAGTACAACATTTAAGGAATGCAATTACTTAATGAGAATATTAATAATTTCGACTACATGACCTATCCGTTAAAGGAAACACCGACAAGTTGTAATTTATGTATATACATAGTAATTCACTGGTAAAATTTATAGGATCTCCATTTTTCTCTATTTTTAGTAACATCTTTACTCCGACTATCCTCATACGGTACTCATTTCTGAGGTCAATTGTTCCTCCCCCATGGTCCCTCTTCCTGAACTCCATTAGACGAAATTACATTTGTCCCCGGCCATCTCTAATCAATTAATTATTTGGTCCATCCTTTCGGATGTCATTGGCCGAAGCAAATCAGTCATTTGTGCCGGTCATCCCTTCGGATGCCATTAGCCGAAGCTAATCAATTATTCGTCCGGCCATCCTTTTGGATGCCATTAGCCGAAGCTAATCAATTATCTGTTCCGGCCATCCTGTCGGATGCCATTAGCCGAAGCTAATCAATTATTCGTCCGGCCATCCTTTCGGATGCCATTAGCCGAAGCTAATCAATTATTTGTCCGGCCATCCTTTCGGATGCCATTAGCCGAAGCTAATCAATTATTTTTCCGGCCATCCTCTCGGATGCCATTAGCCGAAGCTAATCAATTATTTGTCCGGCCATCCTCTCGGATGCCATTAGCCGAAGCTAATCAGTCATTTATTCACATTTAAACATTTAACAACCTAATAAAAATACCAACGCATTTGAATAATATTCCCCTTAAGATACTTCTCACATGTCGTAAAAAGAAAAGAGGCGTAATTCACCTACCTGCTCTACTTCTGGGTTGTTCTTGTCTGGACGATGGCTCAACCCCGACTGCTCCGCCTGCGACATCAATGTCCACAAATCAATATATTTCTAGTTAAATTTCTCATTCGTTACTAAACTTTTTCAACAACTTACAGCCGAAGCATGCATAAAATTCTCAGCAAAATCACACATCTATTTTCATCACAAATCCATCAACAAAATCGCAACAAAATCACACCTTGTAGCCATAATTTTCAACACATATCCAACAAAAATCCCAACAACATAGACATTTAACCCATAAATTTTAGCACACAATCCTTAAATACAATTCCAACAAAATCACACATTGAAACCATGAATTGCAACATATAATCCATCAACAAAAATCTCGACAAAACACACATTAAAAATATAAATTTCAGCACATATCCTTCAATGAAATCCCAACAATATACATATACATTAAACCCATAAATTTCAGCACATAATCTTTCACTACAATTCCAACAAAATCACCCATTGAAACCATGAATTTCCAACAAATAATTCGTCATTAAAAATCTCAACAAAACACACATTAAAACATAAATTTCAGCACATATCCTTCAATAAAATCCCAACAATATACATATACATTAAACCCATAAATTTCAGCTCATAATCTTTCACTACCATTCCAACAAAATCACCCATTGAAACCATGAATTTCCAACAAATAATTCATCAATAAAAATCTCAACAAAACACACATTAAAACATAAATTTCAGCACATATCCTTCAATAAAATCCCAACAATATACATATACATTAAACCCATAAATTTCAGCACATAATCTTTCACTACCATTCCAACAAAATCACCCATTGAAACCATGAATTTCCAACAAATAATTCATCAATAAAAATCTCAACAAAACACACATTAAAACATAAATTTCAGCACATATCCTTCAATAAAATCCCAACAATATACATATACATTAAACCCATAAATTTCAGCACATAATCTTTCACTACAATTCCAACAAAATCACCCATTAAAACCATGAATTTCCAACAAATAATTCGTCTTAAAAATCTCAACAAAACACCCATTTACCAAATAGTCTCCCTTGATTTAGCCTAAGTTTTGGCTATGAAGAGTTGGAAGGGGGATGGCTTAGCTGGGTATAGATGGGAAGAGAAAAGATTGGTTGGAAAGTGATGGGAAGAGAAGGGATTTGGTGGAAGAGAAGAGATGGAAGTTTGGCTGGGAAGAAGAGAGGAGATGGGGTTGACGGGAGAATAGGGAAAATCCCACTCCCTCTCTCCTTTTTGCATTTTTTTATTAATGACCCGTTTTTTTTTTTTTTGGGTGTTTACAAAATAATTATAAGATGGGTGTACAAATCTCAATAAATTACCAGTAGATGCATAAGTGTTCACTATCATGTTTGATTATAAGCTGAGTGGGTCTGAATATGAGGATCATTGAATGAGCGAGAAACATTTTACCTTAAGAGAATAGAATGGAAAAAAAAACTTTAATGATGAAACTTTTTGGCCTAGGATATCCAAAATTAACACATGTCCATACTTCACGTGTTATACTACCATAAAAATACAAGTTTTACCAAGTGTAGAACCTATGAGCATGCTAAATAAAAACCCAAAATTGATCGGGGAAAGATTCTTGTCGCACATGTAGATGTAATTTATATCTTTAAAATTTATTGAGTAAATAACATGACATTATTTATATGATGTTGTGGATACAATGTATATATATTTGTTCTCTTATTATAAAAATATGAAGTTACATGTCTACCAATTGCTTAAGAGTTTGTTTTTTTCTAATAGATATGTTTTAAATATATGATGAATTTAGAGAATAAAAAATTATATGGAATGAACAGATGAAGTTAAATATACTTACTGTGGACCCGATATAAATAAGGTTTACAATATGTTTAACACTACGATTGAGGACACGTTGGTGGGTCATAATTTATCGACCATTGAGACCCAATCATCCAAGTCGAGCAGCGATCATTGGTCGTAGAAGCGATCATACAAGAACAAGATCAAGCTAAGATGATTGAGCCGAGGGATAAATTGATTGTCGCCAAGCAGTTGTTGCAACTCCAATTGTTAATTGTGCTGTGCTCCACCTTGTCACCCTCCTAATTAAGATGAAGATCTACCTATGTCTTCTCCTCCAACTTTGTCCACCAGATAGACAAACTGTATTTCATAATATTTTTAAATTAATTTTGTTTAAATTTTCTTTTTTCTTTTTCAATTTTACTTCACATATAATATTGATGCAATTACCATCAATGTTTTCTGTCACTAACATACATATAAATATGACTCTCCGACGACTGAATTGTTTCGTTAATATATATACCATAATCACCAATAAATTTACCAATAAAATTATTACTAGTAAAAATTGTTTCGTTTGGGGTGATAATTCTATTGGTAAATTTATAAGTGATTATACTTCCCAAGGGAATAGAAGTCACTGCCAATGTATTTGCTATCACATTCTTTTGTTCAGAATTCCTTTGGAAATTATACTTTTGATGGAAGCAGGCTTCAGAAACCGACGAGAAATTTAGTCAATATCTTACTATTTTATGGTAGGGTTGCACCAGTCATGAAACATTCAGGTTGCAGGAGTTGACGTACACTATCGTTCACAATAGGAGACTGATAAGGATCTATTTCCAAAGATCTCTTAGCTTAACATCAATGGCATCACCCAGCAGGCGAGTGGGTAAAACTATTTGGCTCAAGTTTTCATTTCTAGGATAATTTTGTTTAATCTTATATTCATACATTTAAGAAACAAAATTAAGTTATTGCGTGCGTGATCAGCTGATTCCTTGGAGTGTTGGCCACAAGTAGAGCACATGGCACGTACCTAAACTCGGAATTGAAAGGATTAAGAGGCATGATCAGCACAAGGTGCCCTTTTATTATACTGCATTATTGTTCTGTAAATAAATAAATAAATAAAATCTAAGTGCTTGCATCAACCACAAGAAAGAACAACAAACAATCAAAAACACATATTTGATTTTGAGAGAATGAACTTTCATATATCGTAAAGGCCATTACCGATTAGTTAACCAAAGAAAAAGCAGGTCAATGGCAATTACGAATAAGCTCAAAATCACACCAGACAAAAGAATATATAAAAGAAAGGTGGGGTTTTGGAATTAAAATGTATTTATCTTGTAAAACTTGTATTTTACTTGGGTGTACAAAAGAATATATGAAAGAAAGGTGGGGTTTTGGAATCAAAAGTTTACAGCAATTAGGTTGGCATTGTAGGGTAAAAACATATATAGATCTGAAATTGGATGATGGTCTGCCATATTGAAAAGGAACCCATATGATCATTTTCTACTTACGATAAAGATAAAAGAGCAAATCATAAAACAATTTTGAGATGATCGATCCATGCGGCACTAAAATCCAATAATCTCTGTCTCCCATGCCAGCCATCGCCAATGAAAGCTGATCTATCTGCGTTTTCTTGCATGGAAAAACAAAACCCTAGTTTTGAATTAAAGCAAAAGCTCCCATCAAATGCTCTGCTATCTAAGTGCCATCTCTTTCTTCCATTATATATATCATCAACATTTCAGCCAAGAAATTTGAGGGCAATGAGAAGACAGACAGCACCATGGATATCGTTAGCATGCCATTGAAATCTTTTCACAGAGGACCCCATCATAAGAAGACACAGAATATTTAAGGGGTGGGAAGCACAGTTGCTTGAAACATTTGCAGTGCATATATATTTCGGAATCCACTGAGAAAAACAGTCCAAATCCCTTTATAGTTTACCCGTCGACCGACTCTTTTAGCTAACGAACAAAAACCATTTATTTCCACTTATGAACTAGCATGAGATTGACATCCGAATGGTCCACGTGTTACAAGTCATCCATGTGTTTTGTTTATATGATTTATGTTTCTAGCTACTTTGTTTCACATACGAGGCCTGCATCTTGTAAGGAGGGAGATGATAATAATAATAATAATAATAATAATAATAATAATAATAATAATAATAATAATAATAATAATAATAATAGAAAGTAAGAAAAAAAAACTTCAACCCAATTTCAGTTAGCATGATAAATTTGTGAGCCGATTTGTAAGGTTAAGATATCTTTATAGAGCGTATATAAAAAATATTAAATAAAAACTAAATATCACGAAAAGTATCACACATGGATGCACCTCCATATGAACCATTGGTAGAGACGGTGCTTACCGTATTTTAGTCATCGGGAGACACCACATGCGATGTTTAAAAGGCGCGTGTAATAACTTTTCTCTTCTTTTTTTTTATTTAATTTATCAAAATACCTAAATTTCATTGACCTCACATGATATTAATGAAAAAAAATCAAAAAAAGCCCTAACTTAAACTATAGTTTCTTTTTTAATTCTAAGGATACCTTAGTAATTACAATGTGCTAAGACAATTTAACACGTATAAGCTAGTTATATGGCTTCAATTATGGAAGGAAAATTGTAAAATTAGTGTGTGAGTCCATAGTAAATTGTGAGTGTGTGCACAATGTGCTTCTAATCTTTTTTTAGCTTTTGTTTTAACTAGATCATCGTATTATATTACTTTTCTAGCATAAAAAGTAACGTTGAATTTTCAAGTATAATACTTATTGGATGACATATATTTTTGAAATATTGAGATTACAATATAATGAATAAGCTCCAATCAATCTAAGTTTGCATACCAAACATGCAACCTCGGCCACGAGATCATGAAAGACATATAAATCAAAACAACTTCTAAATCCTAATTTCTAAATCAATCAAATTATAAAGAATTAGACTAAGTTCCCAAATCAGGGATTTTATGTATGTTGTTGAATAGACTAATAATATAGTTAAATACGCTTGATAATTTCATTCAATAAAGCATGGATGCGGTTGAATTATGATGAATTACATGTCCAATAAATTATCAAACGTTGACAATTTTAGAGTTTTTCGTGAATTATATTAATTTGCGATGAATTTGGATTCGATTTAACGCAATTGAGCGTGAATGTATCAATTAGACTTTGTATCATGAATTATTTTTATTTTTTTTCTTAAGTTTTCCTTAACATTCAATTTTGAAATTTTGATTGCATTTGCTATGAATTTCACTGAATAGAGTTGGACTTTCATAATTTAGTTAAAATTACATTAAATTGACTGCAATCTAGTTTTTATTATATTATTTTACAGAATATCTAATAACATATTTATGTTTTTGATATGAACAGTGTTATATATTTATATTATTCATGTTGATTGCTAAATTTAACTCGAAAAACCAATGTTGAACAGAATTGATGGATGGCCGTAAAAGTGAAGGTAAACGGAGTGTCAGTAAGAACACAGCAGCTAATAAGTCAGCGCCACCCAAAGTCACTATGTGTTCACATTCTTGAAATTTTAGGATGTGACCTTTACTTTACCTGACTTTAGGGGCTGTGTGTTTAATAATAGAAAGTTATTATTTTTTAATAAAAAATACCATGTTTATTTGTTGGAAACAAAGAAGTTTTCTTTTATTGAAAAATAAATAAATACATCAGATTATAACATTTTTTTTATAATATATATATATATATAAACCACAATTTTTAATAGATATCTTAGTATTTTTTATTCATGATAATCTAATTTTTATTATTCATTTTATTTTATTCAAATTAAAGATTAATATTATAATATATATATATATATAAAGAAAAACTTGAAACATGTTTGTTTGTTGGAAATACAATTTTTCAAACAAAGAAAATAAATAACACATCAAGTTTAATATTATTTAAATCAAAACCATAATTTATAAAAGTCATCTTTAATATTTTGTATTCCTGGTAATCTAATTGTAGACTGTTAATTTTATTCCATTTAAATTGAGAATTATCATGAAAAGGCTATATTGTTAACTCAAAAAGATTGTACATTATATTTATAATAAAAATTAAGTTTATGACATAAACTAAATATGAAAAAAATTAGTCTCTTGTACTACTAATAAATCTCTTGTATATAAAAGAAAAAATTGTTTTCTTTTGATTTACAAAATAGTAAAAAACTTGTATTGAAAAAATATGGAGAACCTCTAAAATATTCATAGAATTTCCGCAAGTTAATCCCCATGCTTAATTTGTGCGTGTCCTAAATAAATCACAATGCTTATACTCCGTTTGACACTATATTTTAAAAGTATTTTTGATAATTTTGATTTATTTTATTTTATTTTATAGAGTTTTTAGATATTTTTATGTGATAATATCAAAAATAATTTTTAAAAAATAAAAATATATATTTTAATACATTTTTGAACAAAAAAAACATTTTCAAAAATAACCTGAAAGTATACTCCATAACAGTTTATTAGACAGCAAAGCAATGATTGGTTTCTCTTTATAAATATTCGTATAATTATTTTATTTTATTTTGATTAAAAAGAGAAGATAGTTTTAAGGAACTGGAGAGTAGAAATAAGATAGTTTGAAGGACTTTCCTCTCCTTTTTTACTGGCTACTAGCTTGATAGCATCTTTTCTAACCCTAAAATCAGGTGAAGTGCTCTAAAATAAAGCCTAGCAAACAGGGTGGAATGGAATCCTGAGATGAGATGAGATGAGATGTGATGTATGCTTGAGTTCAAGATAGAGATGATTGACAGATGGACAAATTCCTCGCAACAGAAATCAAATTCCTGTTTGGATTTCCAAACACGTCCTTAACAGAGTGGCTGCAGGGGAAGGAAGATGAGTGGAAAGCAGAACACTGGGAGGGGATTTCATGACGACTAGAAAAATAAATTAATCTAATGAAATGTTAATGATAGCATTACAGAAAGTGGTTTAAACAACGAAAAAGACAATAAACTTTATAAAATAAAATAAAATAAAAGAGAGAGATGGGGTTAATCATAATATTCCCATTTGGGAATGGTTTGATATGGGTGGTGAAGGGAATGGGACGGTGGTGGAGGTGGCGGTGGTGGAGGAAGGTGGTGCCCCATGATCAGTGTGCTAGTTCCCATTTCACCAATGGCAATTTCTCGGGCTTATTCTAGGTGGTCTAATCAAGTGCCACGTGGCAGACTGTGAGCCAGTCTTTCTAAAATCCATGCCCGTCATCATGTTGCTGGGCTGCAAGGATGCTGGCCTTTGAAAGGATAAACACAGAATTTGATGATAATCTTGATTAAACAACTCAGATCAAAGTGATTCCGATATTCCCTGATGGTGCCTCATGCCTCATCTCAAGGAACAAGTCCATATCTCGACCACAAATTTTGCTGGCCTTTGAAAGGATAAACACAACATTTGATGATAATCTTGATCAATCAGCTCTAATCAAAGTGATTAAGAAACCCCCCAATGGAGCTTCACTACAAGGAACAAGTCCAATTTAGAGTATCCCATTGGCTCCTTGACCATAATATCTCAGATGTAATTGAAGGTGTTTTTAAAAATGTTTTTTTTTAAATATATATCAAAATGATATTTTATTTTATTTTAAAAAAAATATTTTTAACACCAGCACATGAAAATGATCTAAAATATCAAAAATATTAATAATAAATTAAAACAATGTGATCTGGCTTCCATAAACAATATCTGGATCATCATCTTAATTGTGGCATGAGGCTTCGACTACTGTTCCTCTTTATGAAAGATAAGTATATGCTAACTTGGTCACTAACGACAATTTATTTTCTTTATACATGTTCTTGCGTAGTCCCAGACCCCCAGAACAATACAGGAGAATCTCGAAAAGGCTGGTCAAGCTACATAAAAAACAAAAATCAAGCTAGGTTTTTCTTGACCTAGCAAACCAGGAATCTGAGTTCCAATCTCATCTTCAATTGTGTTCACGTGTTCATAAATGATTGGATGCTAAACGATCTCGGCTAGATTTATATTTTTGCCAAATATCCCTCCATTGAAAGAGTTCCATGGAGCTCTTCACTCAATCGGGGATCGATCGTTCTCGTGTGCTTCAAGTTGGCCCCCAACATCCATCCTACTACCATTGTATTTGGCTTAGGGAAAGTAATTTCATATGATCTTAGTATGTATTTACTATCGTTTAATTTGATTGGAGTGAGTTTTTCTTTATCCATTGAAATGCAAATCATACTACCATAGAGGTGGTGGAGGGCTTCATCCTTCCATAGGTCCTCACCCAATTTGTTTATTATTATTTATTTTTTTTAATTTGAGAAAACTCTATTTTTCAGAAAACGTATTTTGTGAGTCCAGATTAGTGAGTAAAATCCTAGTTGTCCTACACTCTTACATGAAGTGAACGTCCTGACTCAAACTCGAGACTTGCACGCCACACCCCTTGAATACTTGTTTATTATTATTGTAAATATAAATATTTTGATTTCAAATATAATGCATAGAATTTTTTTTTATATGCATGAATGCAGATGTATGACTTGGAGTTGGATTGAGCGAAACCTAACTCCAATCCGATTAAAAGGGTGTTTGGTAATGCGTTTTAAAAATGTTTGTGGAAAAAAATATTTTTATTTCTATTTTTTATTTTAAATTAAAATTAAAAATTTTTGGTATATTTAAATCATTTTGACGTGCTGCTATATCAAAAATAATTTTTTTTAAAAAAAATCATTTTAATACATTTACAATTATAAAAATACTTTCAAAACAACCTCAATCATACTCTCCCATAATTGTGATATAGAAAAGCAATAAGGAGAATAGCATTCATGCTAACCTACTACGAACATGGCATCCCAGATACCTACCTGAACCCTAGAGGCCGAGACCCTAAAACAATCCGGAGAATAACAGAAAGCAACTTCAATCATTTTGGTTTGCATACTATTTTCTTATACAACCCTCCAGAACAGTTTCGATTAATAAATTCGATGCCCAAAAGCTTAAATTTAGGAATGGAAGGAATCATGCAATAACATGCGGTCCTGGAACTAGGCGCAGAAGCTTATACCATGAACATAGAAAATGAGGGGAAATCACCTTTCATTAATATAGAAATCGAGATGCTTCTCCCCAATTGGCGATGTTTTATCAGACAGCACAAGTCCATATCAGAATTTTCAGGGCCAGCATCGATATTTGTCTTGCTGTCACAAAATCTTAGTCGCACAGACAACTAGTGGATTTGCCATCAGGTTTCACATATAATGGCTAACATGTTCACAGTGCTTTTGTTTTGAGATAGTCAATATCTCTCACCATCAATTCCAGACAACTTTTTGGTCGATTCATAACCGGGATAGGTTTTGTCCAATTCTATCTTATAGTTCGAGTTAAAGCTTCACCTCTTTAGATTTCCATCTTTGAAATTACAGGTGCATTCCCACAATTTTCAGAATATTTTGCTTTTCTTAAACAGGGCATAAAAGCCACATTTTTACCAAATAATATCTGCAAGCTCAATTCCTTCCATCACGAATCCATTTACTACATGAAGATGACCATCATTCAGATAAATAATGTTTACATGCTTTAAAAGGTCGATCTTTGCTTCAGAACTTACTATATATCCTTGCTAGAATTAGGTCAATGAAAACAAAGGAAGACTTTTTACTGCATCTGATCACAATGGATTCCTATTCACATCTTTGTACAGCAAATATCGTGTACGGGTCTTACCGAGTGCAGCGTACCTGAAAAGGTAGAAAAATATCTCATTGTGTATCAGATTTGGGTTTGCGGGTGGAATAAAATTTCATCTTTGCAGGGAGAAAGTAAGTTATATTTCTCTCACCATTGGGGTACAAATGGGGCCATCCAAATGGCATCCCCAGATTGAACGGGGTACCTGTAATAAAACAAAGTATTGTTAAGCTACAAGAGCAAATTTTTGAGAAGTCGCAGAAATCAGACTAGCGGGAACAACTGAACCGAATATCCAAGCATAAACCAGTGAGTTAAAGAAATGTATCAACAAAAGAAGTTCCAGAAGCACTGAGAACACACTTATAGCTTTGTATTGTTAAAGATGCATGCACAGACACACATATGCTGACAAACAAAGGAGCTTTCCAACTGAAAACAAAATATCATTTATTGAATATAAATCTCAGATTTTTCTTCTCTCTTCTTTTTCTTCTTTTTTTTACATTGACAAGCTCCACATCTTTTGACTAATACATTTGAAGCAGTTTATAAAAATGTTTTATTGAGAAGCTTCGTAGCATTGGAAACAGGACTTTTGAGGTGCTTTAGAATGTCAATAAAATGCAGAATCCATCGTATAAGCATTTAAATGGCATTAACACCAAATGGTTCTGGGGATTGTGTAAGAATGGCATTAATTATCTGAGAATCAAAACTCTTGATTATAATTCTTACCAGCTATCAGCCAAACGATAAATACCCTGTCCCTCTAATAGCAGCAAACCATGCTGATTATAATGCACCTCCTACAAAGCAAGCATGCAAGTGAGAAAAAACAAGGAGCGTTATTCACAATTTCACATCACAAATTCAAGGGATATCAGCCAGAAGAAGCTAACAAGGGGCACATGTGGTTAGAGAAACATGACACTTCAAAGATTATTGAATCAAGATGAACGGGGCAAAGCATTTAAATTCTTTCCCTAAAATAAGCTCCTGTATGTCCGTATTTGGCTGGACCTCGAACTTCTTAAAAACTGGCATTCACATTATTTGGATTTTTAGGCCTTCCAGAGAATTCAATCAGTACGGTGGTGAAACGATATAGCAAACAACACTTACAACCTAAGACCTTGAAACAAATTATGGAGTTTCAATCGCCAAACAAGGAAAGCATACCTTCACATTAAGGAATTCTCCAGGTTGAAAATCCATTATCTGCACACAGGGAATCATACCAACCAAGAATCTAGCTTATTAGAAAGAACACAACAATTCAGAAGTTTGTCAGTTCAATAATGTTTATGATCCAATATTTTATCAAAACTACCATAGAAGTTTCCTGAATGATGTGAGAAAAGGAACCTGCAACCCCTGGCAAATGATTATATGCATGGAATCCAGAACTCTTGAATTAAAACCATAAGATTGGGAGTTTCTAACAATTTCAGAACAGCATTCCAGTACAGCACCATAATCCTAATTTCTTCTCAAAATATTGTACAGTATAATATTTGAAGCACCGAGATATTGAAGATCCTTCAATGCTAGTACTTAAACTCTGCAACCGACAACTTGTGAGATGTTAAATGAATTAAACTAATTCTGCAAGGACTTCTTGCATCCAAGTCTTTTGACAAGGTGAAATGTGAGGGAAATAAATAGCTCGTTCTATCATCAATCCATATTCTCATTGCTTCCAAGCAATTGTGATTCATGTGTGCCAATATTGCTGGGAAGCATGCAAATGACAGGTAGAGGTGCTATCAAAACAGTACTCAACCAAAAACAGATTCTTTATTAAAAAAGTTGCTGTGTGCAGATATATCTTAGTATATAATTTCCAAATATTGCTTATAAGCACACAAATTTTGTCCAATTCCAAACCTACCTATGAAAGCAATCTACTAATCTGTGAAAAAGTGCATCTCAGAAAGATAAGTTCCTCGGCATTTTTTTTTCAAAATCTTAACCTACTAAGTCCGAAGATTGAAGGCCTAGCAAGCAAATTAAGGCTTACATGGATATTGAAGTCATATGGCAATGATGGAGGCAGGAGCTTTCTGAGTTCAAAAACCTGTCAATAAGTATAGAATGAGCATTACTGTTGCATGTGCACATTGACTAACAAAAATTTAATAAAATAATAACAGCACAATATGCTCAGGAGTAAAAAGTATATTTATATTTATTGTTTGCTATAGAAAAGAAAAACACATATTTGTGTGTCATAAAATCGAAGTACCTTACAGCAATAAGAGAAAAATAATGGAAAGGTACCTCGCCTGGAGTTTCAAGAAGTGGCTGCTGGTCTGTTGAACCAACAATTTGCTCAGTAACATGATTTTCAAGAGGATAATACCTAACAGGACAAGAAACCCTTTTGTTCAACATAATTATTACGGACAACATAGTAGCTGCACTAGCAAGAAAATACTAAACTTAATGAATGACATTTTTTGACAAGCCTGATCAAACAGATAACTAAATTATAAGCCTGCACCAACTTTCCCAGTCTTAGCAATGTCTGGATTTATGAACTTGGATAAATAAATAAATGATGATGATGATGATGCTCAAAGCAGAATAAAATTTAAAAAAAGCAATAGCGAAGGTGAGAGAGCTGTACATTCAGTCGATCACACTTCAAGGAGATACAAACCTGCGTTCAAAGACAGCTAGTGTAGCAGATGCATCACACTCAAGAGAATGTTTGAAATTTGGGGCTAGATAAGCATATGAATCCACCTATAAAACAAAGAGTATAGCATCAAAATCTTGAAGCCAGCATAATCAAATCAGATATGGATTCCCTTTCTCTAATCTGTATATGTGTGAGTGGTTGAGCTTTCAAAAGCATGGCTACCAATTATCTTGGGTTTAGAAAGCATGATTCAAAAGGGAAACCAAATGTCTAAAATTTGCCTTTTGATTTTAAACCTGCCTTTCCTCAACACTACTAAAAACTTAAATCATGGTTGAGCTTTTAAAGCAAATAGATACATGAGTGTTAGTGTGCGAAGGGAGGGGGGGTGCTGGGTATTTTAAAACCACAGTTTTAGAAAAGGTAATCAGTTGACTAAATTTGCCTTTCAATTTCAAACTTGCTTTTAGTAAACACTACCAAAATTCCACACTCCTAATTTCCATACATCCTAAATTCATAAATCACACTTGCCGTCAGTTGGTGGACAGCACCGGATGCATTGATCAGAGTTGCAGAACCCTGAACCACAAACAAGAACCTAATGATTTAGGAAGCGTGGGTTAGCCAGGATTGTAATTAGATCAACTCCATTGATAATTGAAATCCATAAAAATCTAAAACTATTCTCACCTCTCTACATCATTTGGAGCGAGTCCGGACTTTGAGTTTTCTGCACATGGTAAAGCTTATGTCAGCAAGCAAGCAAGCCAAATTAGTGGAAGCTGCATCACATTTTTCACTTGAAAGCCACATAGAAGATGAATGATTCATACGTGTACAGTACTATGCATAGGAGGGAAGTGGGTTCATATCACACGCTGAAGTGTGCACAGATTTCAAGACTTCCATATAGGAAGAGCAAGAAGCGCCTCAACTATACCCATGTAAGGTGGCGTGCACTTTCAAGAGGAAGAAAAACTATTCAGCCAAATCAAGTAAATGCAATCACACAAATCCTACAGGATTAGAGTTTCTGATTTTTATGTTCTTATGGGAGCAGGGTTCTGCTGATCTGCAAAATTATAAAGATGATAGCCAATTTCAACATAGAAGGAAGGTATGCAGCAGAAGCCACTACCAAGGTTGGGCAAGGACATTCAAGAAATTACGTGCACAAAGATAGAACTTGAACACAGTCCAGTAAAATGCAATAATAGTCAGTGAGAAAGGAGGGAGCAAACCTTGCATCTTTGCTAAGTACATCACAAAGTGGGAACCCATGGCTGGCGTAATCAGATATGCTCCCAATGTATTTGTCCTGTCATGTATAAATTTGAATGACTCACTAAACCACCACCCAACATGTGGTATGGTTTGGAATGATTTCTTCATATAAATCAATCAATCCAAAAAAAAAAAAAGAAGATGAAAGCAGTACCATTCGGGTAAAGGACTGAATACATGACTTTCTGGTGTTATTAAAGCATGGTCTCTTTTATAAACACTACGTGTGAAACCTGGCAAGTCTGGATAACCATAACCAAAAACCTCAGCTAACTATACCTTTGATTTCTTCTTTAATTACAAATAAAATCAATTTATGACTTATTTCGCTCATGTTTTTGTTAGTTTGCAATTGATTCAGCGAATTACATACATTTCTATTTAAATCGGATAGAATTAAAAAAAATGAAAATTGAGAGAGGACAGAATAAACTGACTGGCTGACCTTGAAGATGAGAAGGAGAGAGTGTTGGATTAGTGACTTTCCAATATCGCGGTTTGGAGGGGGAGGAGGAGGCCGTTTCGGTTTTAAATACTGAAGGAGCAGAACAGAACAATCCTCCGCCATCCTCACTCAAAGCTACCTTCAGAAAATCTGAAAACAATCTCAAATCATGATGAGTTAAATTAATCGATAATAATAATAATAATAAAGTAGATTTGTGAATATAGCTGTACTGTACTTGATGATAGAGAGAGGAGGAGGAGGAGAGACGCTAGAGATGAAGTTTTCATAGTTTTGTTCCGGCCTGTTAGATGAGCGAGTTTAGTAAAAAACCCAACTAGGAGAATCTGTGTAGCAGGAGGTTCAGTCTGAGACTGATGCGAGTAGAGGACTGACAGGTGGCGAAGGACCACTGGCCAGTGACGGGGAGTGGAATCCGCTGTCGAAAAAAGATGGTGACTGCTGACTAGGAGAGGGAGAGAGACTGGGTCTGGTGTCTTAAAAATCTCAGGTGTACTCTCGTTAGCATCGACCTTTTTCTTATGGGCCAGGCCGGTGCTATATTGGGCTTTTGCTGATTTTGTAGTCACTCGTAGAATCTTTTATTATTAATTATTTAACAAAAGTAGCAAAATTATTATAATCAAACCCAAAAAATTATTATAATCAAGATAATATTTTTTCGTATTTTTTTATTTATTAAAATTCAAACATTTCAACCATTTATTTATTTAATTTAATTTTTTAGATACTGTGGGTTGATAAATTACACAAATTGAAAATCTTCATTTGCTAAGCTGATCCTCTTGCTTGGAGTAATCCAATCCTAGAACTGAAGGCTACCAGACTGAATAAAATCACTGTTATAAAAAAATGAAGATCTTGTTACCAAAATTGTTATAAGAAACAAAGTTGAGCTTCTCAATTCCCAAAGAAGAGTGAGACAGCTTGAGAAAAAGAAACAAAGAAGAGGTTATGATGGCAGAGCTACCGCTAATCTTTCGAGTCTGTGTGAGGATATCATCAGACATAAAGAAAAATAAGTAGTAGTCCAGTACATTTTCTGCAGGTTGGTGGTAGTTGTTGGAAGAAAATGGCTTTGGTACTGAGGGGGAGGAAGTTGCTGATCGAGCAGCCTCTCTGAGACGTTGAGAGAAGGTTGTAAACTTTGTTTTGGTTGGTGCATGTTTCTTCAATTAGAATGGAATGTTTTGGTTTTAGAGTGTTTCGAGTGTACCGTTTTGGAGTTGTATTGTTTTATGTGTGTGTGTATATATATATATTTAAATATATTAATTCAAACAAAAATTAGTTCAAATTTAAAATTAAAATTATTTAGAATTGTGCAATTTATTCTAAAAAAACATAATAAAATGATTTTTCTAAATAAAATTATGAACATGTATAATATCGTGAGAATGTCATCATCAATCTGCAAGGTCATTATATTCTCTGATTGCTCTGAAATTTTAACATAATATATATAAATATGTTAAAAGACTTCACGTAAAATTTCATCTCAATTTAACAGTCGGATTAAGAGATTTGATTGATATTATAAAATTATTTATTATTTTAAAAAATATTATTTGGCCGAAGCGGAACGAAACTAGAATGTTTTGTTGGTATTTGGCCTAATTTTTTGGAATATGCCGGAATTTAAATTAAGATAAAAACAACGTCGTTTTATCTCATTTTTTTAACTGATATGAAATGTTTAGGTTGAAATGGAACGAAACTGACAACCCTGGTAACTCAGCTCTCCTGCTTTATCCTTTACCAGAATCGCCATGCTTGTGTGGTGCTTGCGACCTCTTGTTTGATGATATGGTGGTGGTGGTGGTGGTGCTGATTACTGGTGGTTGATGATGATACACTTCTCTTTCTTGCGTCTCTCCATGCACACTCACTAGGACTTACTTCGCCTTGCACAACTTTCCCTGAAATTAAATCATAGATGGGCTGAGACTTCGTATCAAGTCGGTGAAGATAAAATTGATGACAGAAATTTCTCAAATGACAGGGAAGTTTCTCGAGCGCAAATTGGTCCAACAATGTCTCGAAACGGTCATTTTCATCCTTGTCTCTGTTACTTTGATAACATAACTACCCGAGACGAATTTCCTCCTCATTTATTTGGAGGAAGCCCAGATTCAATCCACTTTCCAAGAACAAATCTGTTTGTATGCCAAAACAATGTCGGTCCCCACCTCCTACATTTCTTAAGCGCTCATGCCGAGATGATGTCGTCCTATATTTGTTTTTGATATATTCGGGATGATGTTTTTGTTGTTTTGATTCTGTGTATTCTATAATTGAGCTGGGGGGGAGGAAACTTCGTGATTCCATCGTGAAAGAATTTCAATAGATTACGATTGTGTGGGTTTTTTTCTTTCTAAAAAATCCTATGATGGTTGCGTTCGGTTTCTATTTTTATTAATTTAGTTGATCTTATTTTACTTGTGCAAAGAGGGAATTTGAGGCTTATGATTTCTGAATAATGCAGCTCGAATAGTTCTTCCAACAGGCAGCAGGGGTCTGTTTGCCCGAACAACCAAACCTCGCAGGACCATCATTTGTTATCATGCAATCCAGAAATCTGGGGGGAAAAGAAGATTCAGATATCATTCCACTTAACATTCAGACAGCAAAAGTGCTGTGCATTTGACTCCAAGGAAACCTATATTACAACGAACATTTCGCTCTTATCAAGGATACTTCAGTAGCACAAGAGAAATTAGAACACGAAGCAAAGTTTAAATTTTCCTTGTAGCTAATCATTTTTGGGGGTGGTAGATATCTCATCCTGCCAGGTTGCTTGCCATTGTTTGTCGTAGAAGGTTGTCTCCTCCAGCAACTTTTTTATGGTTTCTAAATCCTCGTTCTTCCGTATTAGAAGTACTCCTACCACAGCTACGAACAATAGAGTTTTGCAGAAGAAGTTGCCCATCTGATCAACCAGACCAACACCAGTCAAGCTATCAACCAGGTAAGCCATGAAAAAACCAATCATTGCAGCGCGGCCTGCATAAAATACATGAAACCATATTAAATAGTTTCTCATGAGCCGGAAGGGCTGTTTCCTCGTGAACATTCAGAGAATACTATCTTAACAAACCATTGAGAAGTTCTGCTTCAGGCAGATGGAATCTTTTCATCCATGCCCACCATGGTATTATTGAGGTATCAAAAACAATAGGATCGTCGTTATTTGATGATTCTGGGTTACCCTGGAGCCATTTCCTCCTCCTAGCCTCTGGAAAATTATCAACGCATGTGAATATGTGCTGAGTAATACCATCATGAGCTACTTGATATTGGATGTCAAGGAAATAATTACGCAAATCAATACCTAACTTCAGGGCTAACATGCAACTAGAACAGAAAAGATATTGTTTCATTGATATACAGACATGAACTATGAACAGAATAGATACTATAATACATGAAGGCATCCGCAATAATATATTTCCTTTATACTGACTGGAAAGATTGGTCGAAGATGAATAATGAATAGACTTGTACAACGTTCTATAAAGCAAGTAATATCATGAACTCCAAAATAAATCAAATCTTGAACACATGTTCGCGACTGCCTCAAATATCATAAATATAATATTCCCAACATCTAAGGGAAAAGAACGACGAAAACACAAGTTATGCTAGTTTGCATCAGTAAAAATAATAAAATCAGTTTCAAATCCAAACCAACAATTCTTTATAAATTTGGTATCCTTAAGCACATCTTTAGTATATTTTGTGTATGATGGCACATTCCTCTCTGTACATGGGGATCTCATTAAGTAGCAAAGCTTGTGCAATCGATGCATTGATGGTGGTAGCGTGCACTCTTTCTTCACATAGTATGCAAATTCATATCACATAACAATAAGATGCACACTGGTTCGGCATAACCATTATTCCAGGATGTTGGATGAGCATGTCCTGTCTTGAGTTTGAACCTATTCATCCAGCAGTTCACAGAATTTGGACAAGTTTGGACCTACTATTTGATCTGCCAGTCACAAGATTTAGCCCCGGCAGGCACTAAAGGCCGGATCAATCTTTTCTTAACATAAAAATATATCTAAATATCACTAACATGTTTAATAATAAGAAAAAATTAATCATAAACTTAAATATGATACATATTAGACTATATTTTTTTTACAAAAAATATTGATATAGTAACATATTAGATGATATTTGTTTTTAAATATTAATACAACATATTAGATCGACCTGAGTTGACCTTTTAAATCTTTTTGACCTCGATTATGAGATTGTGATAGCGTTATAAAAATCAAATTAAAATAAATTATGAATGTCAATTCTTAATCAATTTAGTGTTGAAAGAAAAAATTAACCAAGAAATATTAAATTAAAAAATAAAAAAAATACCAAGGTCAACCCAAGATAACATGTTAAACCAACACCCCAGACAATGAGATCAAAATAACCTCTTGAAAAACAAATATATAAATAATCATGAAACTCAATCTTCAACCAACCCATTATTGAAAGATAAAAAAAAATAACTCCAATCAACTTGGACTAACATATTAAACTCCCGACCAGAGTCATAAAACTATGATAACCTCATAAATAATAAACAAAAAAATTACAAAGCTGCATTTCCAGCCAATCTAATATTTAATGTAAAAATCGAGAAGAAAAAAAAGCCATGAGATCGGGATGACTTAATAGAAAACAAGTAAAAAAATAAGAAGGTCATGACTTCTGCCAAAAGACAATTTGCCTAAATTGCCTAGCCATGTCTCACATAACAAATACAGTGGCAGATCAAACATTTATAGAACCAATTGCAAACCATTGCATTTTCAGTTTTACACAATTGCCTCTATTCAGCTGCAAATGATGTTAACTTTTTTTCTCCAAAGGAAACAAATTTTGCAAAAACATGCAGAGAAAAGGAGAGAGATTTTGAACATCAGTTGAAACTACAATATGAACACCCTTTGTTTTTCCTTAATTGCGTAAGAACTAAGTGGCTAAAAGTAAAAACAAAAACCCAACAAAATTGCAGCACTAAGAATACACAAACCAATCCAAGCAAACAAGAAACTGGATAATAGTCATGAAGCAGATAATCACTCAAACTAGAATCCAGAACCCAGTAAAAAAATATCTCACCGGCATCGATAACAGCATCCCAGTCAGTTTTCCCATCTTTCTGAAACTGCTTCAAGTCCCAAGTCCCTGAAATCCACCTAGGATCCACAAATTTACTCACTTCAACCTTCTCCTCTCCACCAGAAGCCACAGCTCCATTAGAGCTATTTTCAGCCACAGGAACTGATTCAGAAGATTCTGGTGTCTTCTGCTCCAATTTGAGTTCCTCTACAGTTGCAGCAGAAGCTGAAGCTCCAGCTCCTCCATTGTCTGTAGAGGCCTTGGGAGTGGATAGTAGAAAAGGAGGGTTTGTGGGTCTGAGAGAGAGTGTCGGTTTGTAGGTGAAATGGGGTTTGGAAGGTGGAATGCGTGATAGTGGCGGAGAGAACAGAGACATTGATATGGACATTGTTTTCTTGGTTAATGGAGCTGGAGCTGGAGCTGTGTTAGATGGTTGGGTTGGGGCTAGTTATCCTCAGCCTTACAAGTTACAAAACACGTACACATGAAAATGATGTTTTTGTAAGAAATCCTTCTTAAATAGCATATTTGCAAACCTATGAGTTTTGCTTAGGGTTGCAATTAAAATTAAATATTTAACAAGTACTATCAGGACATTTTTAAGCTTTAAGAAATAAACCTTTGAGTTTTGCTTAGGGTTACAATTAAAATTAAATTAAGGTGAGTTTAATCAAATAAATCATACACCAATAAATATTTTTTTAAAATAATTATTAGTATTAATTTAAAAACTAAATCATTAAACAAAAATATAGAAGGTCAGCATATGTTACAGCTTGTTTCATCTATGCTCCACGTCTCTTGAAAGTTACCATAGTTGCTGGTCGGTTTGTTTTAGGTGTTCTTGGAATTTGCAGACACTGAAGGTCCTTCAAAGGCACGAGCAGGGATGAACGAGAGGAAATCACGTGGTGGTTGTCCTTTATCCAGAGAAACGAGTTATCCTTTGGATAATACGATGACGAATTGGTTACACGGGTTTCTATATGATTGTCAAGTGCATGGAGGAATATTATTATTTTTAATATGAAATAAATATTTTAGAATTGATAATATTTTTTTGTAATAAAGAAGTTAAATTATGTTAGAATTGATTTAGGCCGTTTGTTTCTTTGGAAAGTGGTTTCTTTTGGAAAGTGAATTCAGGAAAGTGAATTCTGGAAAGTGAATTCCGAAAAGTGAATTCAGATGTTTGGCAGTGTTATGGAAAATGAACTGGAAAACACTTTCCAGTGTTTGTTTGTGTTATGGAAAATAAACTGGAAAACACTTTTCAGTGTTTGTTTGTGTTATGGAAAATGAACTGGAAAATAAATTATTAATAAATTAGTTTTTTTTCAAGTTTATCTAATATATATAATATTTAATATAAAATATTTAATCACTTAAAATAAAAAAAATGAAATCTAAAAAGTATAATGATGATTTTTTTATTATATCCTATATTCATACATAACTTATTTTATAAAATATAACAATATATGTCATATCATATTATAGAGAAATAAGCTTGTGAAATATTTTTTAAGTAAAACTTATTAATATATTTTTTTTCAATTTTAAAAGCTTAAAATAAGTTTTTTTTTTTGTCATATGAAGAAAGCCAAATTAGTTTATGTTAAGAGTTATATATTTGGGTCTTTGATCCGAAATTTTCCTCAAATTAGCATATTTGTCCACAAGTTCCATAAACTAGAAAAACTATCATGCATGACACATTTGAGTAAAATGACTACAAATCTAACATATTTGTCCAGCTCAAGCACCACCTGAGCATAATCATGACTACCTGAGAAAAATCCAATGAGAGCTGAATATAGTAGTTTTAAGTTTCAACCAAACATATTTCTGCACTGCTAGGACACAAAAAAAAAGAGAATTGGATATACAAACATTTACAATTCAAACTGAAAGCCATTGATGCATCCCTTTTCACATTCAACTTCGAAGCCATGAATGATAAAAAGTGAGCAAAACATGACAGCTCATTCTTCATCTTCTTCATCTCCATCTCCATCTCCACCAGATGCTTTCTTGGAAGCAGCCTTCTGGTTCTTTCGCTTCACTCTACTAGGACGTCCACCATCGAAGGGACTTGTGAGAGAGAAATCAATGTGCTTCTGCAAGTCCATCCTCACCATGAAAGATGGAATATTGACCTTCTGCCTCCCAACCCTGAAGGACCAAGGGAAATATCAATGAATACAAATCCAGAATCCAACCGTAGCATGCCAAAAACAGAAAACATGGAGGGCAGATCAAGTCCAAATAGTGATATATGTACAAAGATAAATTGAAATCTTGCCAAGCAAATCTCAAGCTCTGAAACCACAGGACCTTAGCATGGATGCGAATTACGAATAAAAGAAGTCAAAACCTTTATAACCAGATCAATAAGAGAATGAAAAGAAACCATTGTTCAAATAATAGGAAAAGTACACAATTTCATGTGCCTATCACAGTTTTCTCCACGGAATCATTGCAGACCAGTTAAGGACTTCCTGAGCATGAACTCAAAAGCTCTCAAATTTGCCAAACACAGATCTTGCACACATTCCCCTGTCGTGATTGTAGATGTTTAGTGATTCAGAGAAACAACCTATAATTAGTCAAGACTAACCCTTTTATATAGGTATATGACTCTTTTCATGCACTCAATATTAATCAACCCCATGGTAGCTATAAGGTTTTAGATGGCGTCCAAGTTCATGCTCGCAATGTCGAATCGAACCAGATCGAGATGTTGAATTGTTAAAATCAAATGAACTAAAACAACTATTTCCTTGCCGTCCAGCCAAGATTACGAACACAATCTCACGATCAAGAATGAGACAGCGAAATAAAATACACATCCGATACACTAGCCAAAGTAAATAGCAGTGAAAATCGGATGGTATGAACAATCAAACACATCTAAACAGATAAAGAAGCACATTGAAAACCAGAGTGATGAAATCGAAGAGCATATTAGTTTAAGAAGAGAAAATAAATCCAAGAAAAATCTAGATCCAAAACGAAAGACTAGGAAGCGAACCTTGATTTAACAGTACATTCTGCATATCAAAAGAATTTGCATGAAAGGTCAAGCTTTTGATGCTCGCTAGTAACTTTGACAAGTACTCGATCGCGAAGGAAAGTAACGATCAAAACAACACAAGTCTCTACACAAACAATACAAAAGTGAACAAAATTAAGTAAAAAGACTGGAGTCTTTCCCCTTCGTTTGTGCAAGAGAAATGATGCAAGAAATCCTCATCTTTCTTCGAGTTCCTTTATAAAGCTCTTCCAATGTGCAAAGCAACTTGCTTTCAACAGGCGCCGCTTTCCTGTTAACCTCAGCTCGATTGATTTGGGACTTGAGAGAGCTCGATTGAGTTGAGAGAGAGGGTTGAGGAAGAGAAGAGTTAGGGTTTTTGATTTGGGTTTTGGTATCCGGAAAGAGAGAGGGTTGAGGAAGAGAGGGCTAAGGAAGACGAGAGGGCTGAGGAAGAGAGGGCTGGGGAAGAAGACGAGAGGGCTGAGGAAGACCAGAGAGGGTTGAGGAAGAGACGAGTTTGGGTTTTTGATAGATGGCTGAGGAAGAGTTAGGTGTTATGTGCTTTATGTATTCCGGAAAGTGTTTTCATTTTGATAAGGAAAGGAAAACACTTTCCTGAAATTTAAGGTTAATGAAAGTTTGACCGGAAAGTTAAGGAATTAACTTTCCTTCGACTTACTTTTTCAATGTTAGCCAAACATTGAAAAATGAGGAAACTGAATTCCTGGAATTTAGTTTCCTTGAAACAAACATGGCCTTAGTGTGAATCTATGATCTTGGTGGATTCAAGTATTACTTGGATTACTCATGAAAACATAATCTGACTCAAAACTAATATTTAAGATGAAATTCTTAATAAACCTATAAACAAATCAAAAAATTTCATTTTAATTAAAAATTAAATTTAATGTTGAATGATAAAACTGAAAAAAAATATAAAAAAAATCTAAAAATGACTCTAGTCAACATGGGCTAATTTATCAAACTCACTATCTAGATTGTCAGTATTGTATAACTCAGTAGAAAACAAATCAAAACAAATTACAGATTTTAATTTTCAATTAACAAAGTATTGAAAGATAAATTTAATTTTCAATTACCTTATTTTTATCTCCAAATCTTTTTTTTACACTATATAAATCTAGATAAATACAATACAAGAAAATCATTAACCTTTCAGTCATGTTTTTCTTATTTAAAACTAAAAAAATCACTTCCAAAATCGTACTTATTGAAAAATATAAATCCACACAAATTTAACAAAAACCAAATTCATTTGAAAAAACAAATAGCAATCTGTAAAACTAATTGGGCTTTGATGGTTGGGCCTCGGAGCCTATGCATGACCCATCAAACATTCAAAAACTAGAAACCCAACTACCACTTCGCTTCACTTCGATATCTTCTTCGTTTCGCTTCTCTCACACACACAGTCCAACACCACCGTCAATGGCGGTCGCAACAGCAACGGCATCGAGCTTCGGGTTCCACAAGCGCATGTTAGCATCACACGCGGTATCTTCACGAACTATAAATCCTATCAGAACCTTAGCTCTCTCTTCCTCCCCTTCTACTTCTTCTTCTTCAAGGGCCTCTCTTTCAACCTGCTTTCTCTCACCCTTCGCTGGGGGAAGCATCACATGCGACTTCTCCGGCACTAAAATTCGACCCGAAGGCTTCAATCCAGCTTCAATTTCGAGTTCCAAAGGAAAAAGAAGCGTTGTTACCATGGTATGAACTATGAATTGTTGACTTCAATTATATTTATCTTAAATTTTTATCTTAGGCTTAATTAACGACGAAATGCAATTAACTAGTAACTGTATAATAATAATATTTTATTTTTACTTTTATTATTTAAAGCATAAACAATGGAAAGTAGAAAATCTAACTGTTTTGCCTACACTTGTGGTTTTGGCTCGTTATTGAGGATATGTTATTAATGGAATCATCTATGGGTTTTGAGAGCTGGGAAAAAAATTGGAGCCGGTAAGGAAGGGCTGCACTGTGTTTTCTATTACATGGAATTGAGATTATTTGCGATTGAGGATTTGTTATTAATGGAATCATCTGTTCTTTTGAATTCTTTGTTGTGTCTTGCTATTAGGGAAGGAAGGAGTTTCTTTAGCTTTTTGTTCTGCATGACTTCCCCAGTGCTCTCATTTCCCTTAAGATGATGCCTTATTCTCCTCTAAATATAAATGAAAAGTCAGATAGGTGGTCCATTATCGTTCTTGATTGTACACATATCCACATCATCTCTTTCCTTCCTACATCCAACAACTGGGATAGGTTATCCATACCTTTCCAGTTGTTGTTGTCCCCAAGAAATATCAAAGTTTCAAAATCTTCTTGTTGACCTAGGAGTAGCTGTAATTGCTTCTGTTCACTCACTGGTTGATCTCTGATGAAAACATTGTGTTATTCATTGTCATTGTTGTCATACAAGTTTTCTGCAGTAAGGAGACTTGACAAGCTCATTAGTTTGAATTTATTCCAAATCATATATCAATCATGAGTTGAATCTCCACAGCATTCTTTATTCTGTATCCATTCTGAGTTCAATCTTTATTTCATCTATATCATTGAAAAGTTCCCATAACTGCAAGTTCTTATTTGTTTGTTTGAATATGTCCAGGTTATTCCATATACTAGGGGAAGTGCATGGGAGCAACCTCCTCCTGACTTGGCATCTTACCTGTTCAAAAATCGGATTGTTTACTTGGGAATGTCTCTTGTTCCTTCTGTCACAGAGTTAATACTAGCAGAATTTCTTTACCTTCAGTATGAAGATGAAGAGAAACCTATTTACCTATACATAAACTCCACAGGCACAACTAAGGTTCAGTGATTTCCATGCTATTTTTTCTTCACATGACTTTGTGCGTGCATTTTCTTTCCATGCCAGTGTTTATTTAGCCAGAATGTCATGCTGTCCCAATAGAGTTTTTCATAGTTGACTTTGCTATGCGAAGTGAGCTACACTTGTAATCTTGCTGGTGATTGTAGGCAGTGTATAGTCTTCTATTTCAATAAGGACTTACAGTCCTGAGGAGATGGAAACTCCCCAAGAGTTCAATGAAAGACTTTAAAACTTGATCACTCTGATAATTGCTATATATGTGTCCGTAGTCAACTAAGAATCTACGCTTCTATAAATCTTTTTTATGCCAACTTATTTTATTTAGTTTTAATTTATAGATATGTATCTAGTTAGAGTTTAGTTCTTGAAGAAAAATATTGGTACTTTTAAGAAACTTGAGACTTGGTAGATAGAAAGGTTGTCATGTCAAAAACTTTAATCGCTTATTGAAATCTGATAATTCTGGAATTTAATATTTTGTTAGTTAACTCTGGGTATTATTCAGATTTATGGAAATATTAAGGGGGGAGGGGGGACTACACTGTAACTTTGTTTAGTGTGGTGTAAAATATAGCAAATAAAATTAGAAGGTGAGTGATGAAGTAAAATAAAAAAGTTTGTTTTTCCTTGGAGGCATTAATGGTATCATTTCTCTCTCTGGTCGATGCAAAATAAGATAGAAAATTGGTGCGTGTCCATTTTAACATGAATGGTGGAATAATATCCAATTTGGCATATATTGTTTGGATGCCATGAGTTTTGAGTAACTCTATTTCTTTTCTCTTCTACCTTTCTTTATATAATATCAATTTAATGGCTGGATATCAACGATGTTATATAACTATATAATATTAGCTATATGTCATTGAACTCAATGTTGACGCTGCTTTTGGCTTCACACATCTGTGTATCATTTTGAAAAGACTTGAAGAAGAAATAGAAGCTTAAAAATTGTACTGGGAAATGGTATGCTGTTGACACTTTTATATTCTCATGTTTTTTCAGGGTGGGGAAAAGCTGGGATACGAGACAGAGGCTTTTGCTATCTATGATGTTATGGGGTCATAAATCGTCACACCTTTATTTAAATGCCATGTTATTATGAAATCCAGTTTTGCAGTTCCTATTTTGCATTTAGAATATTTCTCAATGATTCACAACACTGCCTTTTTTACTCCCAAGTTCTGTAGGTGGCATCTTTATTTCTAAATCTATTATTCAACTGTTTTCAGATGACACTTAATTTGTTTATGTTATGAATCATGCTGGCTCCTCATGGTAACCTGGCAGCTTTCTCAGGCTATAAAACCTAACCTTCCCCTCAAAACTAGTCCTTAAGATCCAGTCTGAATTTCCCCAAAATTGCATGTTCCTGTGCTACTCGTTGATTTTTCTATTCGAGTTCCATTACTGAAGAGAAATATGTTTAAATCAGTGGAATCAGTTTTTAATTATTTTGAAAGGCTTGAAAAGAAAGGACAAAATTATGAGAATAGTTTTTGTAAATGCTCCCAGAGCAGCCTTAACAGATTATGAATTGAGATGAGTTCCCCAAGTATGTTTTTGTAATTTTGAAAGGCTTGAACAGAAAGGATGAAATTATGAGATTAATTTTTGTAAATGTTTCCAAAGCAGCCTAACAGATTATGAATTGAGACGAGTTCCCCAAGCATGTTTCTTGTGTTGGACTGGATGAGGGAGATGTTTATGTGTTGTAGTGTACGCCATCTTCTCATTAATGTCAGCCATGTTCATGCTAAAATTACAGTTTACTCCTGCTTTCCTGGTATTTATGCATGCTTCTGTATATATTTATATGCCTGTGAGTGTTTTAAAAAATACATTTTAATTTATCATTTCCAAAGCCTACTGGCTGATGGTGAGAGAGCAGACTAGTTTAGTTCCAACATGAGCATATCATGTGTACACCTTTCTTGTGTTGAAGTTCATCATATATCATAGTGATCATATTTTATTGGCATTTATGATTGCAAACCATCACACCTTCCCACCCTTGAGGAAATTCTTGCAGTATATGTTTTCTTTGATGACAGTTTTACACCACTGCAGGTATGTCAAGCCACCTATATTTACTCTTTGTGTTGGTAATGCTTGGGGAGAAGCAGCCTTGCTTTTGGCTGCCGGGTCAAGGGGAAACCGTTCTGCTTTACCCTCATCGACAATCATGATGAAGCAGGTATTTCCTGGATAGGTGGTGCTCCATTCTATCCCTCTTCTTTCATTGCAAGTTTTTCTTTCTTGACTGCAGTCATTCTCTAAAATTCAGAGTCAAAATTTTGTGCGCTTTCTCAATGATTCTACAGCCAATTGGTAGATTTCAAGGTCAAGCAACTGATGTCGAACTTGCCAGAAAAGAAATAAGGAATGTGAAAGCAGAATTGGTAAGATTTATTGTTACTTTCTATTACTTTTTATAAGAACAGTTATTATTTTTGGTTAAAATGTTTCCAACCTCAATCTATGGTCGCTGGTTACTAGGAACTGTTTTTTTCTTTGGCGGGGTATGGTCCTTATTTTGTGAACTAATCTGGACAATGACCTAGAATAGTGATGCAAAAATGTCTTCACTTCTGTCAAAGATGAATGCAAGAGGATGTTCTATATTTCCTCTTTAGTAAAGCGATGAGGGATCATGATGGCAATTTGCCACAAGAAGACAGGGCCTCATCCTGACCTCCCTTAACAAGGTAACTTGGTGATCTTGAGAGTTGGGTTGGAGAAGCACGGGCTCTCATCTCAACTGTAATTGGTCTGGGGGGGACATGATGGTGTGGGGAGCTTTACTCCAAACCTAACTGATTTTATTAGTGGGTAAGGAAATAATCCAGGTTGAGCAGTAGTATGACTAGGTTGGTTTTATGCATTTTACTCGTACATCAGTTTTACAAATTTACTTGTACATTTGTATCACAGGTCACTGAACCAGTCAGAACATTGAGTTCATGTAAAATTGTTTCTTCATACCTCTCCCAGTCATTATTTACTTGCTAACAATGAAAATTCCTGGGACTGGAGTGACATTGGAAACAAAGAGTTGAGAAAGGGATCCTTTCCTCCAACCACAAACCTCTATAATCAATTATTGTTTGGCCGGCATGTATACATAATTATTACATCATTCATGTTCCTTTTGTCTCTGCTCGCCTCTCTACAGTTGCAAGTGGAAGTTTAGCAAATACAACTGCAGCCTTGTTTGCACATGTATGTGTTTTTGTGTCTGTACAAGCACATACTGGAGGGAGGGAGTTGGTGTTTTGTGTGTAGGGGGGAGAGAGGGGGAAAGAAACTGGGGGTATGAGGAGTTAGAGCTTCCTTTTGACTTCCCCAAAACAAGTGATACTTAATCTTAATCCAAGGTTCAGAGCCTTGGTTCAAAACATAAACAATTTAATTTCTGGAAGAAGACGACATAGTTTTACTTCCACAATTCAGAAGGCTTGAGAAATTTGCTATCTTATCTAGTGCTTTTTGGTTGTTGCAACTGCTTCTGCAGTTATTCTGCATGGAAATTTTTAAATTTATCTAGAGTACAGATTACATGACTTTTTACTCTGAACTTCAGCTATTTTAGAAACATATTTATCATTTTCCAATTTATAGGTCAATCTCTTTGCAAAGCATATTGGAAAATTACCTGAGGAGATTGAAGCAGACATTAGCCGTCCAAAGTATTTTAGTCCAAATGAAGCGGTTGAATACGGCATCATAGACAAGGTACTTTGGTCAAAATATACTTTCCTTTTCTTTTTCTTTTAGTTCTGCCATCCTGTATTTTACTTTTTCCATTATTTTTTTCAGGTAATATACAATGAAAGGAGCACTGAAGACCGTGGAGTTGTTTCTGACCTTAAAAAGGCACAACTGATTTGATCTGTTGTCGAAGTCGCAATTGATGATTGTTAGGAGTAACCAGGCAAGCAACAACTGCCGTTTATTGTCAGATCTTGGACTATGTTTAAAATGCTTTCATGCATTTGAATTTTGTTTTCATATCATAGATTGTCCATGACAAACTGACAATCTGTGCCTACTTTCTTCCAACAAGTGGGCACAATTTTTCTGCTTTTTTGTAAACTGGCACTGCATTTGAAAATTCTTGATATACTGACAGCAGTGTCAGATTTAGTGAAGTCAGTTGGGTAACCATTTGTTCACCTCAAGACCTCATTGATCATGCTTGCATTAAGTGCAGATCATTTTTTGGAAAAGTCAATACCCGAACATGTTATCATGGTGTTCTAGTGAAATCGTTATTACTTCCAATTCATTTATGTGTGAACCAATTCTCTAGAGCATGTATGTTCAATCACTGTCACATGCCTCCTTTTCATTGATGCACCAACTTTGCACCAGTCCAGCTCGTAACTAATCCACTGCTTTTGCCTGATCAAGTATGTTATGGAATGAAATGCATTGCTAGTTCTTTTCATTGCCACACCACCTCAGCATTATTGCTTCTTATTTCTTTAATGAGACACTTGGAAAGTGTTTTTACCTTTAGTTGAATTGCTGATTTGCTTATATAGCAAGTATGCGTTACAATTTGGATTTGCCTCTCAATTGCTCTGTTAAGATTGTTGGATTTTGAGATACCGAGTGATTGAAAGAGAGAATGTTGGTTAGTGGTTTTCCTTATTGTCTGGTAATAGGAGCTTCATCCCCATCATATATGACCTTTTTCCCTTTTTTCATCACAGATTTGCAACTGTAGGTAGGGAATACTGGGTAGTAACACTTGAATAGATATCAACCAAACACATTTTGGCCCCAATTATCAGCAGTGCATCTTTCATTATTTGCTTAAAGCCCTAATAGCCCTGTCTTGAGGGTGATGTCATACTTCAAAATCTGTTATGGTGATTGTCACTATCTTCAAACAGACCCTCTCTCTCATAGCAGGGATCTTTTGTTATGTGTTTGACCTGCCAAATTATGAGAATGAACCACTTAGCTGATAGTTGTTGAGAGTTAAAATTACTCATGGTTTTGTAATTCAAGTTCCTTTTTTAAAATTCTCTTTTTTTAGGTTATTTTACTTAGCCTTTGGCTGGAGGATCGGAGATTGAGTTGATGAAAGACTCTTCAAGCTGTGGACAGAAAACGTGCTTTGAAGGAGAAACAAGGCTGTGGGAATGAGAACCCCAGGCTATAGCTACAAAATATAATGTTCCTGCCCATCAATAATAGACTTGTGATATGTTTGTGGCATGGTATATCTGCTGGACACATACGCCCATCCCTGTAATTTCATTTGCGATTAATTTCCAGTTAATTTTAGATTACTGAAATCACAGTTGCAGTGTCATCAATGATCAAATTATTCCCCATCAAATTCTGTTTGCAGACATCAGTAAATCTATTAGCACCATGTTCCAGTAATCGTTTTTTAAACCTAGAAACTTTGCTGGCTCAGTTTTATGCAAGATTTGTTAGGGCAAGGAATGATTAGACTCCATGAAAGTCACGGTTTTGGCATTCTGGATACGAATCTGGCAACTGTGAGACCAATACATGCTCTCTTTCGGTCAAGGAACTATATGCTCAAAGGCAGTGACTATCCTAGACGAAATCCTGGCACCAAAAAGAGTAATATAAATTATTTTAATGCGTGTCCTGATATTCCAGGGAAGATTTTTCTTATTCTAAAATGAGCAGGCGTGAAGATCAGAGGATGATTAAGAAGTCATGAGAAATTTCATTACTTTGAAGAAGATTATCAGAGTATTTTGATGGTGGTGATGCTGACTGGTTAAGCTGCCCTGTTTCTCTAATATTTTTCTGACCTGGCGTGGTACGAAATTGCCAAGCGGACGACTTGGAAAAGGAGTTGCCTACCCCCATTTGATCCCTGAAAAAAGTAAATCCATGCGGTCTGTCCTACCCGGAAATCACACTCGGGGTAACAAAAATATGCAAGTGGTCACAAAATGGTGAGTGCTCTAACTCCTAATTTCGAGTCTTATCCCGATATTGACACGAAGAAGATCTAAATGCAGTGCTTACCTAGTTTGACAGGCCTCCTTTTCAGTGCGTTACAACCAAACATATATCTGTTAATTAGCCCATAGCTTTCAATTTTGACTACGAAACATGCAACTCAAGATAAAAAATTTCGCCAGTACATGTGCGTGTATGTTTTGAAAGAAGTGGGGTGGTAGGATTTTTCCCGTAAGCCATCGGCTTTGATCAGTGTAAGAGATGATGATTAATCGTTATGTTTCATGAGGATTATAAACTAAAAATTCAAGTTTTCTACATGCACCTGATAGATAGATATTAACTCTCGAGATGTAATAATAACATCCGCAGAAACCTTGGCACCGAAGGCCTCCTCGAAAATGTCCAGCCATCAGATCACTGTGCTCCACCACTATCAACTGGTGGAGGCGCCTCTCGTATGTCATTAGACTTTCGTGGAAGTTCTTCGGTTTAGATTTTCGATACAACTAAGCTTTGTTATGGGTGAACGACCATGAACAAAACAAAGAAATAGCTATCTATACCACATGGTCCGGTGATAAGAGATTGATATTAAGAAATTTGTTTTTTTGTGGTTTTAGGTTTGAATTTTATAGTTGTTGATATGATAATTACTGGAACTTGTATAATTATTAATTTCAGGATATTTAAGATCAGTTGAGAGCACATATATTGACTCGTATATCCAAATTAATAATAATAATAATAATAAGATATCTATGAAAAGAAGTTACAATAGCACAATAGATGTGGCACTCATTTAGTGTTCATATACTGATTGGTTTTGGCATCTAATTGACGAGAAGAAGTGTTCAAAATTCACAGAATTCAAAAAGAAATGATCGCTTATATTTTATTTTTACTAACCTTCTTGAACGACTGGATTATATGCAACATTTATTTTTATTCAATAAAATCTCATACCCTAGAAAGCATACTTTATATATTCAAGTGAAGAAATAAAATACCGGCTGTACCAAACTTTTACAAGATGCACACTTTACTTGAACTTATACAGCATGAGTGTAGTAATTAAGCAACTCTCTTCTTTCTTAATCCCATCTTGGTCTCGCCGGGTAGAAACTATTCTCTAATTTGATTGTATATATGTTTGCCATTTCGTTTTATAATAACGGCAACAGTGGTGGGCATGAGGTTGAATATGCAGAAGTAACAAAATTATATATTTTAAAAAGATGACGCACGTTTAAAAACATGCATGCACTATATATAACTATATATATACATATATAGTGGAATGCCCAAAGCACATCGTTCTTCACATTAAGATGATAATCTGTGACGAAAAGTAGAATAATGATAATAGCATAAATATTTATTTCAATTAATCCTTGGAGAGATTATTTTAAGCTCAAAGAGCTGGCAAAAAAAGTGAGAAGAGAGAGACAACAGTTAGGCAGACTTTTGCAAATGTATCCATCCTCCTGCTAAAACCATGGAAAAAAGAGTCTTAAGGGGTCAATAAAGGAGTCTACATTCACATTTTGTACACCTCCCACCATCAATCTAAGATCCTGCCACCTAATCAGTCCCATTTGAAAGAAAAAACTGGTTCGATTCCTCATCAGCTGCCACAGCCTCTCAGACCTCAACTATAAATAGGGGTCGTGGCAGTTCATAGCTTCTCATCCATCTTCTTCTTCTTTCTCTCATAAACTGTCTCAACTAGCTAGTTACCTACCCAGATTATATATATATATTGCTGCGGAAGTGTGAAATACTTATCACCAAGATAAGTTATGGGATTCGCATTTAAATATGGTTGTTCCCTTCTTTGTTTCATCGCACTACTGCCTGCAATAAGCTACTCCCAAGACTACACATACTCAAGAGCAGCTTATTATGGTAGCCCTGATTGCTTAGGGACACCAAGTAAGTATATGTATCCATGTCTCCTATTTATTCAGAGTTCATTATATTGTTTATATATATATATATATATATATGTATGTATGTATGTTTTGCATGAATCAAGCACTGACATGCATAAGCTAAATAACAATGCAGCTGGAGCTTGCGGGTTTGGAGAATATGGAAGGACGGTCAACGATGCTAATGTGGCCGGGGTTTCAAGGCTCTACAAGAATGGCACCGGCTGTGGTGGTTGCTATCAGGTACTCACTCAAATTCAAGCCACTTAATTATCTAAGTCTTAATTAAAAGCAATTGGCTGTTAAAAAGAAACTTCATCAAAATATTGTTTCCCAATATAATAAGTAACGAGTGCTACTGGCGTGTGCGTCAGCTTGCTGAAGTGCTTGCCTTTACAGACTCCTCAAACAATCGGAAATACTTAACAATCTACGATTGTATTAATTATTAGATAGGCTAATAATAAAAAATGTGTTAAGCATTGATAATGCTGGTTTTACATATTGTTGTTAATTAATTACAATTTCAGGTTAGGTGCAAAGCACCAAATCTGTGTTCCGATGAGGGGGTGAACGTGGTGGTTACTGACTACGGTGAGGGAGACAAAACAGACTTCATCCTCAGCCCACGCGCCTACGCAAGAATGGCACGTCCAAACATGGCCTTGGAACTGTTTGCGTACGGTGTTGTTGATATAGAATTCCGGAGGACCCCTTGCCATTACCATGGATATAACCTCATGTTCAAGGTCCACGAGCATAGCAGGTTTCCCGATTACTTGGCCATAACTCTCCTCTACCAAGCTGGCCAGAATGAGATTCTAGCCGTGGAGCTATGGCAGGTGTGTTTTTTTTCTTCATTTCAGTTTCTTGATGTAACCCCATTTCACAAACTAGATTACATGGGAACTAGCATGCGCAAAAAATGATTCGATGGCTCTAATTTGTTTCTTAATTAATGTGCAGGAGGATTGCAAGGAGTGGAGAGGCATGAGAAGAGCCTATGGAGCAGTGTGGGATATGCCAAATCCACCAAAGGGTGCCATTAGCTTGAGGATCCAAGTGAGTGGCAGTGCAGGGGTCACATGGGTACAGGCAGCAAATGCTATACCAAGTGATTGGAAGGCTGGGATTGCTTATGACTCCACCATTCAGCTTTCTTAAATATATTGAAGAAATAAGTTATTAGGGATTGCTTATGACTCCACCATTCAGCTTTCTTAAGAACATTGAAGAAATAAGTTATTAGTTTGTGCACTCGTAGGGCACACAGGAACTCCCAAATAATTGTTTCTTGCTCGTGTCTTTAGTTATTTTATGTATTTTGTAATCCAGCAAGTGCTCTTTGCTGTGAAGTGTGAACAATAAAACAAAATGGGTTTCTGTACTTCGTCTTAGAAAGAATATGAATATGAATATAGTTCCACTTATTGGGATCTTTTGGTTGTCATTTGAGGAACAAGTTGAGAATTATAAAACCAAGTAATCACAGAGAAAAACCCGGTTATGTTATATACCTAACTATCTGGGACCCCACTAATGCACAGGTGCTGCCTCTTTTCGCAGGGCAAATCTTAATACATATACATATCACAGACAAAAACCCAGTTATGTGATATGCCTCCTATTTAAATCAACATTGTTTGTGGTCGATTTGTTAACTTTGCTTTAACTGTTTGCTTCTTGCCAAGAGGCTCGAGAACGCCATAAGGCTTCAGAAGTTTGAATCTTTGCAAGGACAAGAATCATTTGCAAGTTACAAGAATTCTAAAATCGTTTCCTAGGAACTATGAATGCTGGAAAAAAGATATTCCTCTCAACCACACACCCTCTTGATCGATTACTAACAGTCACGGCATTTATCCCCAGATTGATTAAAAATTAAAACTTAGATCGTGCTAGACAAATTGGTTTTAAAATGGTTTTCAATCTTGTTTTCAGGCAACGTCTTCGAAAGAGTTGGCAGATCAGAGAGTTTAATAGGCACCTACAGCAAAAGTCCAGTCTAGAAATCCTGACAAACACTACACGGAACACCACTACTCGTATTGTCTCAAAAATATGGCCGCTGTCATTGTGTATTTTAAGAGCCAAAAATACACTCATGCTCTCCCACGATTCTAGTTATTGTGTTTTTTTTATTATTATTATTTAAAGGACAAGGATGACTGCTTTGAAAAATTAAGGTAAAGTTACGGCCAAAGATTAACCGATTAGAAGATGGCTAGAGAAGGGAAAGGGAAATAAAAGGAAAACCAAACTTCAGAATTAATACAACAGACAAATAAAGGCAGCCAACAAAAGACAGCTCTCCGGCCAAAGAAACATAAACGACTCTAGCGACAATTAACTACTTATTGCTTGCTAAATCAATCATCTAAAATTTTGGTCCTTGAAAGCCTACAGAGAATGTAACGCCGCATCAGACAACTCTTTCAATAGTTTTTGTATCCATCAATCTATTTGTATTGGCCACATAAACATACATTGATTTCTTTCATAGGAAATAGAATGTAATGCCAAAGAAAGGACAGAGCATCCCTGCTGCATGGGATGTACGCAAAAAATCAAGCATCCAAAATAGAGAAGAAAGGACAAGAGAAGACAAGATCATTCGAACTTCAGCATCAAAACTAAGTTATCAGAGATTGTGCTCCTGTGCACATACATCCAACCATGCAAAAAAATTTATACAGAGATACTTGACCCATATCCATGATCCATTCAGGACCTTGAAGAGGAAAAAAAATATCAATGCCTCATCAGAGTCCAGCTATTAGAAGCCAGCCTCAATACATCCTACCAGTGCACTCTGGAGAGCCACAATGACAACTCTTTTTCTTTATATTGCCATTGGAGTCAAAAACCTGATCTATCATGTAATTGTAATGGTAAGTGAGCTCTTGCAAGGGAGGAATGTTCTCAACGGCAAAGAACATTACGTGAGGAATTCTTTTGTCATCATGGTCATAAAGAACATTTTGGGCATAAAGATTTGGGGAGCAACTGTGGTTAATGAATCTCCCCACACCACCACACTGTGCTGCATCAATGGTGAAGCCACTGTTCTGCACTTCTACAACAGCATCTGAATGTGCTTCGGGCATGAGGCTTGTAAGTCCATCCCAAAGAGAATTGTCATTGAGCAGATTTCCAATATCAAACAAATACTCATCGTTACCAGTTCTTTCTTCAGCTTCTTTCTCTTCAAGGAGCTCTCCTGCATACTCACAGATAAAACTTCCTGAAGGAATTGAATTTAAAGATCTCACACCCCATCCCCTTGATTCAGTTTTAAAGATTTCAAGCTGAAATTTGATACCGTGCTGACCGACTCTATTGTAGCAAGAAGGAGGACACTTGCAAGAAGGACCACACTCATACACTAGGGGCTTCGCTTCAACTATTGCGCCATTATAGTTATACGGGATCCCTCCTCCATTCTTTTCCAAACAAGGACATTTCCTAGATTCAGAGCATCCATTAATACAATCACAACCCTTGGGAGGCAAACGGCGACACCAATGAGGATATATCATACGATCTGTGTATTTAAATGGTGGAGGCTTCTCATCATTTAAGGTGTTCACAGCACAAATGGGAATTTTCTCTTTCCCCTGTGAGATATCATCTACACAGACACCCTCCCGCACTTTAAATTTTTTGGACTTCTTCACTACATTCCAAGCAAGCTCTGGTTGCCCTTGAATTCGAACCAACTTAAACTTAAACACCAGCTTACCATGTGACCCTATTTCCTGCCAGCACTTCTCCACAAGATACAGCCCATCATAGATATAGGTCCTCCCTCTTGCATCAACTGAATCAGCCCCCTTTGACTCTCCACGAATCACCCTTACAGGATTCTTTGCATCCATACTGTTCTTCAAAGATAGATTACCTCTCTCAAGCTTCTGATCTTCAGGTTCCTTGTCTCCACTCATCATGTTGCCTCCAGAACCTGTGTAAATCAAGACATCTGAGTTATCTGTGTCGTCATCATAGGCCCCAGATGATACAATACTTGTTGCAAGGAGTTTTCCATCTTGTTTCATGTAATCTATACCACCCTGAATTTGGCGATGCAGGCCAACAATATTAAGCTCCACCCTGTAAATAAACTCATCACCAACTTCAACTCCTGGGACAGGACCAATAATGCGCTCGCCTATGTTGACATATTTTCCTTTCTCCTTAAGAATCTTTGATGCTTGTAAATCAACCCTCCTACGAGTATTTCCTCGCTCCTTGACCTTTGCTTCTTCTTCGTGCAAGAGCTTCCTACAGATAGCCTGGAACAAACGCAATGTCTCCCTCACTTTGTTTCTAGTAAATGCATCATTGCCATTACCTTGGCCAAGCGAAATGGTGGGACAAGAAGGAGGAAGGCTCACATCAAAATTGTGTGATCGTGCAACTAAACGAAAATCATCACATTCCTCGCCATTTTCTAGATAATCTTCTTTCTTACATACAGTCATTTGCCCCCCACCACCTACCACCTTTGTAGTGGGAGATGAGTTCTTTTTCATAATTCCTTGATGTTTGTCTAACTCATTTATCTTTGTTTTCAAAGCAGATTTTGATCGTTTGAGCAATATGAGATTATGTTTCTTACCTTTACTCTCTCTTGCATCACCAGCCAACATATTAGGTTTATGTACCATCGGCCCCTTCCTCCATGGACAATTCCGTTCAGCCGAGAGACCCTGCACTACTTCCCTACCTGAAGCAAGCTTCAAAACATCAAACCTGTCCTTACACATTGAAATCTTACCACCAGATAGGTCTAAATGCTTTCTCTTGGGGCTTTTATCCTCCATGTAAACTGTAAGGTCCTTACCCAGATTCTCTTCTTGACCACCAACTTCCGTTTTGCCTGATTTAGAGACTGCCATGGAATTCGGATCGTGCTGATTTAGAATGACTTCTCGAGGAGATTTGATGCACCTTTCATGTATATTCTCTTCAGCTACCTTCACCTTATTCACAGAAGAATCAGAATCAATTCTAACTTTATCGCCATCCATCCTAGAAGCACTTTCTAATCTGCTTTCATTAAGATCTCCATCTTTAACATAAATACACATTTCTTTCGTTGGATTTCCTTCGGTATCAGACTTCTCTTGATCCAAACTCTTCTTCTGCACAAAAATCAGCACTTTAGCAGCCTCTTCCTTGTTAAGATGTCGAGCATTAGGTCCACAAAATGGAGGGAAATCTCTGACAGCAGAGATTCTTCTCCGAGGAGGGTAATTCTGCTGGGCAATATTTTCAGCTGGAGCAACAACATCCACCTTGCATAGATTCTCTGATGCACCAGCAGTTTCATGTTCTGAAGCTTTCACAGCTTCACCCACAACAGAAGCTTCTACCGATCCAACCACACTTAAATCATTCAAAGCACATACAGCCTCTGGAAGCAACATCCCTGCGGACTCTTGCTTCACCAATACATGCCCATTCACCTGATCAGAAGAAACTATTGGGTCCTCTCCCTTGGTTTCCACACGATTTATTGTTTCAAGACAGCCATCACCACTTTTCTCCTTACTCGCTGCAACAAATTTCTCATTTTGTTTAAAAATCAGAACAGCCAATGGTCCACAGCCAGGAGGGAAATCCCGGACAGCAGAAACTCTCCGCCTTTTGAACTTGGGAGCAACATCACCATTTTCCATGGAACACGTCCTAGATTTATCGGAAGATACCACCCTCGTAGACTCCATTTGCAACAAATTGTCCACAAACCCCATTCAATGAACCACCCAAACTACTTAAGAGAAGACAATTACCATTAGCATTACCACCCATTTAATGCAAAACACACACACACAGGGAGAAATTGAAACCAGCCCTCCCTCTACTATTAATCTGCAAACCTAGAACACCAAGTACAAAACATTTTACAAACGAAAATATCAAAAAAAATCCATGAATCATCAAGCAGCATTGTCTCCTCAGTTTCAAATGTTTGCTTAAACCCTAAAAATACTATTAAAAAAAATGCATGTGAATTCTGGGGTTCATTGATGTCTAAATTTGTACTTCATCAGAAATTAGGGGCAAAAAAACTTACGAGTTCTAAAAAATGATGCTCAAAGAAAACAAGATGATGATAACTAACCAATAGGTGGTCCAGTGAACAAGATAGTAGTCAACCTCGTGTCTTTCAGCAAAATCAACGGTTATAAATGGTGGGTAGAGAGACTCTCATCGGTGGCAACAAAATCAACAGTAGACAAATAAAAACGTCTCTTTCTTTCTGGTTCGATTGTTGCGCAAATGGCAGAGAGGTAGAAAGAAAAATGGTCTGTGGTCTGGCAGGTGTGGCTAGCTTGTGGTAATACGTGGAGTGCACCCTCATGGTAATGGGTTTTTCCTTGCACTTGTTGCATGCAACTGGGTTTGGGCTTTTGGGCTCTACATTATTAAGCCCGTATCAACTTAGATACATATTGGATCTACTCCTTGTTTCACCCTTTTACTAGGCTTTATCGAGTACTATCATTTTTTTATTATTATTATTATTATTATTATTATTTAATATGCATTGAATATAACAAACCATGTAAAATAATTCATATCCTCATTAAAAAAATAAATATATATAAGTCAAGATAAATTATATTTATATTCAAGTTTTTGTATTGGAGTTGATAAATACCAAAATATTTTGAATAATTTCTTGGATAAACTTTTTGTTTTTTTATTTAATTTAATTTATGTTCATGTATATCAGGTTTACTTGTATTTTGGGATTTATCAAGTGGTTTGGGCTTCAAAGTCTTTTTGTTAGATGGTTTATATTGATGCGCCTTTTATTATATTGACTTCAATATTCTAAGTTTGGGTTTTATATAAAAGACTTAAGTTTTAAGATAAGTAACTCATTTTCAACTTCATTTACTACTGTATTACTAAGTATCTATTTAGATTTGGGATTATTATTATAAAAACTTTATTTTATTTGCAACTTATTTTTAGATTTGGACTTCATAATATTTGATAGGGGTATGGAGCTTCTCTAAAGCTTTGAAAATAATTTTATATTAGTTCAAATCTTGCCAAAATAATCTATAAAATCATGAAGCAATATGAAGAGAGAGAAAAACATGAATTTTTATACATTTCTTATTCTAAAATATCTAAAATGTTACTCTACCTATAAATTGCATCCCTAATCAAGAAACAAAACACGTAAACATAGCAAACACACTAAATCATGTAATAAAAATTTGAAGATGTTATACATTTTAATTAAATATCATTAAACATGCATGGAATACATAAAATATTAAAGTGTATAATTTTTAATTTTAATAGAGTGCGGTCTTAAACCTTAAAGATGAGTTTTGATATCGATTGATTTTATAAAACTGGATTTTACCGATAAAGTTTTAATTATCTTGAAACATCAAATTAAGCCTATGATATCAAATAAAGAAACTAAATATTTCAAGGCCTAGTTGATCAACTATCAAACATGTTTATACTATGATGGCATGACTTAAGTAAGTATAAGATTGTTTTTGGCATATTTATTTTTATTGTTTTACTTTGTTAAGATTCTCTGGGATTTTTTACTCCTATTTAATTAAGTGGTTTATTATAAAATTAATGATAATTATAGTTTTTGTTTTAGTTTCCCATTCAATATTATTAGTGTTTTCTATTAGTTTTTATTTAAATGGTTGTATTGGTTTTTTGACAATAAAACTTTGATGAATGAAGATGAAATATACTAAGAATTTTCTCCTTGGTTATGAAGCTCTCAATATTTAAGGATTTTGACTTATAACAAACCTTGTATCTTCTTTCTTTTTTATGAATTGGTACTAGGTTTATAAATGTCAAAAGTAATAGAGAAAACAAATTTCATAGTTTCTAAGATCAAAGTGAGATACGAGGGATAATCTAAAGTTTAGGTATCGTATAACTTGTTTGATTCATCAAGTATCAATAATTCATGTAACCTTGATTTTTTAGGTCTTCAAAAGTTTAACCTATGTTTGATCTACATGAATCTTTCTTTCCTAAAATTGGATTTAAGCTTCCTAAAATTGGATTTAAGCTATTTAGGACAATTTATTTCATGCATGAATTGGTATTCATATCATATCCTAAGCATCTATTTGTTTGAGATGGAAGAGTTTAATTTCTAATAGTTAACTCAAGCACGATTTTTTCTTATCATATTGGTCATTCATGGGATGATATAATTAAATTTTTAGAATAATTATTTTTTATTGTATGGCTTCCTTAATTATTTATAATTTATAGGATTTGTTAGTTTTATTTAATTATTCAAGTGGCTTAATAGGCAATTAATAATAATAATAATAACATGATTTTTTTTCATATTTGATTTTCTTATTCAATATTATTAGTTTTTTTATAGTTTTTTTTTAATTTTAAAGGGTTGTGATGATATTTTGGCGAGATATTTTGATGAATAAAATTTAAAAAATTCAGGGTGCTTCTCTATATATAATTATTATGTTCATGGTATTTGAAAATTTTGACTTATAACAAACCATGTTATCTTTCAATATATGTTATGTTATGAGCTTTTTAGCATGTAACAAATTTTTAAAAAAAGACAGTGATGTTTATTTATTTAGCTATACAAAGATCATATTTGCCTTTAAAGTTGTTACAATGTATTTTGATGAGATTATCAACTCGTATAGCCTTCCAAACCGATTTTTTAGTGCTTACTAGCCTTAGTCAATGGAAAATCTAAGGTGTTTAATTAAAGATTATGCAATATGTTTAAGATATCTAATGAGTTACCATAATGGAAATTGAGATTTGGCTTTCCATATGACCTAGTTTGTTTATAATAGCCAATTCATTATGTTTATATGCATGAGTTAATTTGAACTTGTTAGTGGTTACTAACCTAGAAATAATGTAGATAGTCTTCTTATATATTTTAATGTTATTGAGTATTTTTTGCACTTAGTTCATAATTTATTTGTTGAGATGACCAAACAAATTCAAACAAGTAATGCACAAGACAAGCTTTAAATTGATTAACATAGGTATCTTAATGTATTTAACATTGAATATTATATAATGAGATGAATTAAACCTAAACAATATCTTTCTAGAACTAATACAAATATATAGGCAATTAGTACTGGTCCATAATGAATTAAATGTTTGTGTTATTGACCTACAAATTACCTATAGTATTTACTCTACTTTATACTATTTAAGTTGATTTTTCTACGGGCTGACAACTTTTGATAATTGATTAAAGAAACTACAAAGAAAACTTCTTCCTCTATTTTCTTCAGGTTATTTTTCCTTTTCTTTCTCTTCAATTAATTGTTGTACTGCAATATTACAACCAATATCAAGAAACAAAAATATAAACATACATAGGAAGCACACTAATTCTTTTAAAGTTAATACAGATAACATATTTTTGCATCAATTATCATTAAAACATGATATTGACGATGATGATGGTGATGAAAAACTAATTAAATCTATAAAGTTAAATTCAAACCTTTATAGAACATTCAAAAAAAATCATTCATGAGTTTAATTGAGAGTTGTTTGTTATAGAATAATATGAATTATATCCTGAGGACTCACGTAATAATTTAAGTTTTTAGGTGAGATAAATTTTTGACATAGTATTAGAGTCTTGTTGATCCAACAGTCACGAGTTTGAATCTCATCATCCGTACTTGAGTGAATGTGTTAGAAATTAATATAAATTATATTTTAGGGCCTAATCTAACAATTTAAATTCTTAGATGAGATGGTCCTTTGACATTGCCTATCTATGTGTGAAATTAGAATTCTAATTTCACTTAATTTGGGATCATGCACATGGATCCATAGGGTTATAGGGTTTAGAGAGCTAATTACATTACTTGATATGTTTGAGGGAGATAGTTAAACATGTATGGATTATGTTTAATTTATAATCAAATATTAAATACATAAAGCAACAAAAATTTAGATTATAAATACCTTCGGTTTTTGTTGCTCAAGTACCAAAATTAAATGAATTTTCAATTGTAGCAGCAACAAAACTTTTCCCAAAGCAACAAAAACAATACAAAATAATAAATGTTTTACGAGATGAGCCTTCTGATTTATGCCTACCAGTAGCCGTAGATGGAGTACACAAGCTATTATTTATAGATAGATTAGGGACCCAACTCATTAATTTATTTTCCAATTTTCTCCTTCGATCAAGGAGATAATTAGCCATGATCAATTAATTTATCCCCATAATCAAACCCCATGACCTATCTCTATGGTCATAGATTTGCATGATAAAAAACATGGGTGTGTCATGAGAGGGACAAAAATTAATTTCCAACATGAGGAAGATAGTTAAACATGCATGGATTATGTATAAGTTTAATTAGCTCTCTTTTAAGTTAGGGTAACTTGTTGTAAAATCCAAACCATTGATTTTGAAAAAATAATAAATGGATGGACTTGTCCCCGTAAATATACCCAGATTTAATTTTGATTCCAAGCCTTCAAAAATGCATCAAGGAAGCTTTCCCACCAAAAAACAAAGCCTAATTATTAATATGCAGAAACTCTCACGCTAGTTATATTGATTGATAGATTGTAGAAAAGCGAGAACAAGATTGAATTCCAACCATATCTACATTAAATACGCGAATAGAATTACTAGTAGATTCTGTTTAATTATTTATATTCCGATTGGAAAATATATAAAAAAAAAAACACAACAATTCAGAAAAAATCATCAATTCACATCTCCACGTCTGTTCATGTATTCAAGGGCTTAATAAACTCCACAATATTTCAGAGAAACACATACAGGCCAATAAGCACGGCAGACACCACAGCTAGAGACCCCTGACCAGCAGCAAGGATAGCGGGGGATCCGTTGGCGGCGTTGGCGGCTTTGGCGACGTCTTCAGCAGCGCCTTTGGTGTAATTATAGGCGTTTGTGGTGCTGTTAATGACATTTCCAGCGAAGCTTGTGGTTTCGTTCAGGGCCGATCCCACTGTATCTTTGGCTGAGCCAACAGCGTCGCCAATGGGATCCCATGATCGGACGGTAAGAGAGGAGCAGAGGGCGGCGATAACGAGAGCAAGGAGGAAGAGAGTCTGTGGATATCTTGAGAACGTATGCATGGTGTCTGATCGATATTCTTTGGTAAGAGATCTCTTGAATCCTAGCTAGGAGGGAGATTAAATATATAAAGGAAGTAGATGATACCTAATTAATAATGTGATTGTTTGTAATTTGGTGTCATTGGGTGCATGTGACACAGAAAATAACCTCGTACCCACCTCAAATGGAGAGGTTCCTGTTCCAAATTAAGCAAGCAGACAGAGAGTTTTAGTTGGCGAGTAATTCCCAGATAAAACTATTAAGTATTAACTACGTAAGTCGTAAGGTCGAGCTCTTGATGCCTAGGTACGTGCGATCTTTTCATGGAGTTTTTTTTTTTTAATTGAAAATAATGGGTTTACCCTGTACCCCGCAGAAAGCACTGCGTCCCGTATCCTACACCCTTCTGAAGGGACTCCCGTTGTTTATATTATTTTTAAAAATATTTTTGTATTTAAAGAGAAGTGAACCGAATCTAAACCAGCTGGTTTAAACAAGATTCAATTCGGTTTCGGGTTTTTTAAATCACAATTTTGATTAGTTATTTTTATAAATAATAATCAAACCACTTCACCCTGAAGTTATTTTTAAGAGCCTACTTGGCACTACGGTTAAACCGGTGTTTGGCCAATTTTTTTATTTAAATGATTTTTTTTTGTGTTTTTTGATTATTTTTATATGCAATAATTTTAAAAAATCAAAAAATATCATTTTGATGTATTTCTAAATAAAAAAACATTTTTAAAAGCAACAGCAACCGTTCTCTAAACAACTTGAGGACATAGATATACCACTTCAATAAGTGCCCATTTGACACTACGACCAAACCGGCGGTTTGATGTATTGATGTCAAAAATAATTTTTAAAAAATAAAAAATATTATTTTGATTCATTGCGGCACGAAAAACATTTTCAAAAAACAATGCAACCAAACTCTCAAACAAACATTTAAAAGCCAACTCGAATGAACCGAACCCAAGACCACTTAGAGGAACACCGAGCACCTTAACCACCTGACCCCACATCCGGTGGCCATTTTCATGAAGTTGAGGCAATCTTAAGGTAACTTCCGATTTAAATTAAGTTCATGTACTATTGTTGTTGTCTAGAGGCTTCCTTTATACTTGTAAGAAGACCAATAAAAAAATGAATTACATCACAACTAATGATGTTATGTTACACCCCAGTGAATGGAGCATGCGACTTCTAATTAACGTGTGTTTGTGGATTGTTATATAAACTCTTACTTCTTTGATAGCCTCATAATAATTCGATGAACAATGAAATTCCACGTCATCTTTGATTTTTAATGACGGTTTACTATTATTGAGTTTTAAAAATATTTTTTATTTTTTGAAATTAAATACTTAATACTTGCAAAGTGAAGATTAACATAGTATTGGAATAACTTGTAAATTATAAGCATTGTTTCCTAAATAAAAATCTATTATAATCTTAAAAGAAAATATAAGATAAAATATTCAAACAGAGTTAGAGTATTTTGTATATAATTGAAGAAAAAATATTTATTAATTTAATAAATTATATGTTCTCATATAAAGAACATAATAGTTGGAAAAAAGGTTAAAATTCCTATAAAAACCACAACATTATTAAAGAAAGATGATAAAATTGAATAATAATTTTTTATAGTGTGTTTAAACCTAAATCCAAAAACAAAATAGAAAAAAGGAGTCAATTGTGCAAGCCTAGTCTTAATGGTTCTAGGAGATATTGAATTAAATCGAGTGAACCTGTTAAATTTATTGTCTAAATTAACTCATCAAATTTCTTTCTCGGGATATGGGCTTCACTATATTCAATAATATTTTTTTATTTAATCATATGATATAATAATATAAATATACATTCAAAATAAATCAAATATTAAAGAATAAAATTAATAAAAATTACAGAATTCAAGAAAAAAAAATCCAAAGTTAAAAAATAAATAATAAAAAAAACTAGGCGTAGAGGCCATGGCCCAACTTTCTCAAGCCTTAAAGAAAAAGCTTGGGTGTGGCCCTCTCAATCCATGTTTATATGCCTAGGTCAATTTTTTTTATTTTCTAAGGAGCATGGCAATATGTTATCTAATTTTTCCATGGCCCTCTCAATCCATGTTTATATGCCTAGGTCATTTTTTTTTATTTTCTAAGGAGCATGGCAATATGTTATCTAATTTTTCCAATAAAAAAATAAAAGACCAAAAATATCTAAATAAAGCTTTTCTCATCGAAAATAACTCGTTTCAGTTTCAACCAATTATTTTTTTCCCTCTTCAATCAGAATTCTACCGCTCTATTTTCTCTTTCCAGACAGGGTTTGAAATATAAAATAAAAAATGTCTATGAAAAGTGAATTTTTGAAAACTAGGAGGATTTAAAAAGCATTAACTTAAGAGTTGGAGGTCAAAAAGTAATGTTTCTTCCCAAATGTTAAACAACCATTTGATTTTTTATGTTTGTCATTTTGATCCCTTGCCTTTTAATCTTTTCCTTCATCAACAAATTTTGACTAATTTGTCATTAAAGCGGGTATAAAGTGTTATAATTGGAAAAAAAAGAATGAAAATAAAAAAGAAGAAGTCACCGTTCACTTCTTCACAGGTAATAAAAAAGGAAAGTCGTTTGCGTAGGGGACGCCAAGACAAGTCATTAGGAATGTAGAAGTACACGATCCGATACGCCAAAGGAAACCAAACGACAGTTCGTTTATATATTTGAAATAAATAAATAACAACCGCTGATTAATCGCCTACCGTTGATATGAAAATGGCGGGAAAATCAAGTCATGAAAAATCCAATCCCTAGAAACCCCAAAAAATCACTCTCTCTAAAAAGAAAAGAAGGGCCCAGGGAGGGAATTCCTAATCTTTGTCTGCAAAAAAATGGAGGAAAACGATCCATTCGCAGCAATAACAAAGCTGTGTCAAATCTCAGCTTCCCAAGAGCAACACTTAAACCACTGCCCCTTTGCTCTGGAACCTCAAACAAACGACGAGCCCCTCTCCCTCGACGCCGAAACCCCTGTCGCCTCCACCGCTATCACCATGGTCTCCCCTCCACAAACTCCCGTGGATAACCACAAGGACGAACTATATGTCAACTCTGCCCTTCAGAACGGCGAAGTTTTCACCACTCCACCTGAAGAACCCTTCCTCTCACGCTCCCATAAACAGCACGAGCAGCAGGTGGTGGTGGAGGAGGAGGTTGCCTTTAATCACGGAAAGGAAGAACGGAGGGATGAGAGAACTGTAACTGATGAAAATATTGTCGTTGATGATGGACATTGTGATGAAAGTTCGCGAGAGATGGATCTAGGGTTTACTGTAGAGGCGGAAATGACCGAGAGAATTGAGACTGAAGGCGATTCTGCTGGTAGTGAGGATAATTCTCAAGACAAAGAGGTAACTCACTGTAAGTATATGAAAGGTGTGGTTTTGAAAAGAGTATTAGTTTCTTCGTCTTCTTTAAACAATGTTTTAGGTGAGTCTTCGAGCAAAAGATCGAAATTGCATGGTAATAATTTGGGCTTAGCGACTCCAGGACCTAGTTTAAGATCTGAAATAGGGAAAAGTTTAAAGAGATTGGTGAAATCATTGGATAAATTTAAGTGGACTCCAAGAGCTAGTAAGGGGGCCGAACCTGTGAAATATGACGAGAGGTTAGTGAGAACAGTGGATGTAACAATGGCTGAGTCGAAAAGATCAAAACCTTTGGATAAAAAATCGGTTTTGGGGATTCCAAATAGTAGTTTAGTGAGTGATATTGAGAGGAGAAGGGAGGATTTGGGTGATTCTGTAGAGAAATTGTGCTCTGAGGGAGGAAATGATTCTAACCGTGGTTTGAAATCACTGCAAAATGAGCAAGTTGGAGAAATGGTGATTGAGGTCAATAATAGTGACAGAGAATGTGGTGGAGAGAGCTCAGCAAAGAGGAAGTTGCAATTTTCTACTGAGTTGATAGAATCTGAGTTTGAAGAAACTGACGCAGCTTTGAGGTTTGTTGATGGAGTGGAAGAGAGGGAAGCTAATACCAGGGGGGAACATTCTGCTAGAAAAAGTATAGATGACCTTGACAAGTTTAGATATGCTGGTCCTGCAAATGTTTATGGCGAGGATGATGTTACAGAAAAACGTGTGTTGCCAGCATCTGTTCATGGAAGGAAGGGGGATGAAGGATCAGGGAAAGCGGAGCATGATACTGTTTTTTCTGAGATGACTTGTATGGATCTTCAGATCACACTCTTAGATGTGTTGAAGATACTTGCAGAGAACGAGCATTATGATCCGAGTCTAGAAAAATTAAGTATCTTGGATGCTGCAAAGATAGGTGGCATGACTTTTCCTTAGGCCTTGTCGACTGCCAAAGGGTGAGTATTGGATCCGAGATGACAAAGACAGGAAGGTGAGTTCTTAGCAGATGCTGGTTAGTTTTTTAGGAGATTTGGTGTGGTGGGTCTGCTTGTTGCCTTTGGAGGAACATGAATATTTTGATTTGAAGCTTCATGTTAAAAATTTATAATGAGGCAGGTAGGTTTTTGGACTTGGAAATTAGAAATGGCTCTGCTGCTTTCACTTTTACTGGACAAATATGAATGCTAGGAGTGCCCCTTGGTAATTCTAGGAGATATCCCTTGGTATTTCTCTGGTTATGAATTGTGAAGTGTAAATGAATAATTCTGTAGCACAGAAGCTGTATCGTACAGAACATGTATAAATGAATCGTTATTGTTCGTTGATGACACGCGTGGACTCGCTTTCTTTTCCCTTGGTTTTCTTCTTTCGTTGAAAAAGTCAAGCCTTTGTCAAACTAGGAAACCGGTGTGAAGTGTGTTCATGTGTGTCATTGAACAGCGCACCCAATGCTTGTCCAATTGAACCAAACATAGTAGCGGTTACCAAGTTACGACGCCATGAGCAGGTGATTGTGGGTGACATGCAATCAAAAAAGTGGCCATCCCAGGCCAAGCTAAAAACACAATGATTGGCTCACCACGATACAAGCTTGGGAGGGACGAAATGGACTTCGAGAGCGTTCTTTCATTGGTCTAGACGCACTGTTGAAAGGACGCGGGCACGTTTTCCTCAGGTTAGGCTTTCCATCCTTGGCTTCCCTAACAAATATAATAAACCGGAGACGAGGATGGAGAGTGCCTTCTGTGACTGTAAACCATAAGTTTTTGATTCTTAACAATGATATGGATAATTCTATATTTCCGCTTGGCTGGGAGAAACTATATGAATCATATCGGATTCATATATATAACTGACAGGGTCCCCATATTATTGCAGGGGCTGCTACCTTGCTTAAGCAAAGAGTTACTTGATGAGTTCATGCGCTCCCATTTCATGCAAAGCTATTGAAGGTCTCCGTTGCAATTCAACAGGAGCTCCCAACTTTGCTATTTTTCTTTTACATTTTCACTACCAATAGGAGTTTGCACGGTTCAAACACGTCAAGGTAGAAAAAGTATGCAATTAGTGAAAGCTATTTTCATAAAACATTTGGCTTGTGCGCTGATTTCACTTCCCACATTAAAAGCCATCGGAATCTTGGCTCGCTCGATTCGGTTATTTTCTTGCCAACCAAACCGAGCTCCACTTGCTATAGATAGATCTGTTTAGGGAACTCTCACAGAATTAACAATCTCTTGAATATGATTCGAAATCCAACTTATCTAAATTGTAAAGCAAATATTGATTTATTCCCAACCACGAAGAGAGGCAACCAGCTTCAAATTTCCCCATAACTGATCCTGGCTATCAAAATTGGATTTAAACAAATAGCACCGCACCCAGTAGTCTCATTAAAAAAAAAAAGAATAAATATTTCCTCATGATTCCTCCTCATCACATTCACAATCGCCATTCCACTGAAGATGTATATTCGTTTCTCTTTCTATCCTTTAGTGGTCCGCAGGGGTCTATATCTTATCGTTCTTTGATGCAGGCAGGCATCCTACAGGAGGTGGAAAGCCAATCCTCCTTTTCTTTCGGTTTTTACACCCTCATTGTCGGCAAGTAAAAAGGTAACCAACCAAACCAACGAACGGGTTCTCAAAGTAGTTTGCAATACAGCTACAATTGCATATAAAACTCTTGAAATCACCAGCTGCTATCACTATTCAGCCATATATTACAATCTGTTGTCAACCTATACAAAAACCCACCCAAAAGTCATTTCTTAGCATACCAAGTTCAAATATATCCAAGGAAAAAACAGCAACCATCAAACCTCATTCACAGACTTGTTGGGTTTGGCATGCAAAACGTGTAACCTAGTCGCCTGATTCAACGGAAGATGCATCTACTTTTGGCCCTAGTGATTAACAGTATCAACTGGACAAACTTTGTTAGGGGCGGCCTAGGTGCGGGTATTTCGAGCTACTACTAGCGCTTGCCTGTTGACCAAAACTATCAGTTGAGTGAAGGAGCTCTGCCTGTGCAAATGAACCATTGGATGGGATGTCCAGCAGCACGTCCTGATCAGAACTTTCATCCACAAAATGGAGAGAATCCAGCATGAGGGAGCTGCCATCAGGCGGCAGGGCAAATAGGCTTCTTGGACTAAAGCAAGATCCATCGTTGTCAATGAGTTCTTTGCTCTCATACGTAGCCTTCATGGTAATCCTTTTGGGGCTCTTCATCAACTTCACTTCTGAGAGAAGACAAGAAAAGGCTTGTGATAATAGTGCCGATACATATCAGGGAAATGGTTACAAACAAGAATAAAATGAAAGACAATCACCTTTAACTTTCACCACACATGCTGGTGGTGACAAACTAGTAATCATCTCCAGAGGGATTCTAAGTATTAACTATGTCCATGAAGTGTGCAATTTCCTAATCTTAGTTGGCATGTTTCATTGGGTGAATATCTACATCTGCGTTGCATGTGTTCTTTAACATACACTGTTCTGATTGAAATGAACTTGTACTCAATATCACAAGAAGGGTTTGGTACACCTGGTTACCGCAATTCCAAATAAGAAATTGCAGCAAGTTCAGCACAAGTTTGATGCAACACACTTATTTGTATTAGCATGTTCCTCTCCCATATTAACAGATTTCCTAAGCTTTTACAAGCAGAATTTAGTTATTCAACTTTCAGATACAAAGTCACCACCAGTAGTCAATTGCTTCCAAGACAAAAATAATGAAAAGGATAACTTGCACAATAATACATCCAAAGATCAGAAAATTGCTAACCTGAAAACTTCTGATTAAGGCTGTCACGTGATCTTTTGGCACCAGCTATATTACTTGTTGCAACAACATCTGGACTTGGTCCCTTTCCAACAAGAGACTTCCCATTACTATTTTTACACTTCTGCAGCCAAAGGGAGAAGCCAAAAGGCTATCACAACCACATGTCCAACTTCCAAGGAATTAAATGACAAATAATATTTTCACGCAAAGATCAATTCAAACCTTGAGTTGATGAAAACACTCCACCCATTTGGATTTTGACAAATTGAGCAGTGTGAATCTTTTCAAAGTCTTACAGTCTTCAGTTTTCGCTTCTGAGAAGGACAGATCAAAGATTCCTTCTGAAAGCAATTGCTGATAGGAGTTTATGTTTTCCTTGAATTGAGGGCTATCAAACATGCTTTCAATGCTGCAAAGATAACAGCACATTATCATCAATTGGATTCTGCATATCTCAGTTCACATTAGATAAAGGGTGATAGAATAATTTGTATAACACAAACAGGCACACCAACAGAGACAAAATATCAATATCTTTTCTTTTTTCTGTGAGCTGAGTCCAGTCTAATCTATGCTTGGCACACTAAAGGCCTGGGTATAAATGCAAATGGTATCAGGTTTATGATGATATTGAAGACTGAAAACATTGATTTAAAGTGCTAATGAATACAGATTTTAAATAAAAATGAAAAGCAAATGGCTACTGACAGCTAATACAATGCCTTGCATCACCTAATTGCAATACCATTCACTCCCACCGTATTAATGCTTATCACCGAGGTATAAGGCTAACCTGTTAGGAGGTTTGATAGTATCGAGTGGAGGTAGATATTTTAGTAATTGCTGTTGCTCTTCATTTGTCAAGTGCCTCGCAAACTCCTCAAAGTTAAGAATATCCTACCACAACCATCAGCAGAATCATGAGACGCGCACATGGGGAATGATATTAAAGAAGATCTGTTCCAGACATAACTAAACATTTGAGACTTCAGTTCACTCCACAAGAGTAAATATATGTAGGGGAAGAGTCACAGATCATTCAAAAAAAGAAGAGTGTTAACCTTGGAATTCGTCCGTGTACAAGAAATCGAATGGCATATATTTCATGAAAAAGCCTCGTGTGATTAGGTATTGCAAGAGTTAGATATAGAGCAAAGAAATGCAACTTACATTCAGATCTATGCTGCAAAGTGGTGAATTATGACTTCCCAGGATATGTGCCTTTTCATGTGGAGACTTGTCCCTGAAATCCAAAGAGTAGAAAAATCAAACACTGGTGTAGTAACAGTTACCCAATGTACTCACTTTTTTGCCATTCCAATACTCCCTGCATCCTAGTAGTAGTCTGAAAAGTAAACCTCTGCTCATCAGCTTATTTAATGAACATTTTCTATCCATGCTAAAACCTAACGGCGGTGGAATTTGCATTTGCACTTGAATTTTAATCTTTAGGAGGTGGTCATGATAGAAAATCACCATATCCAGGTTCAACACTGGTACTGTGGTTCTATCCTTGTCACATATTTAACAGAAGATTGCCTTTCAAAACATCAAAAACATGGATGGATGAGTTACCTCTTAAGTTGCTCTTGCTGCATCCCTTGTCCTATAAGATTCTTAGTAGTTTCAGTAATAGGATATATTATATTGACACTCTTGTTTTCGTTATGTACAGGAAGTATCACAGGATGAGAATAAGCCTCATTTGTCAAATATTGTTTGTTCTCAACAGAAAGAGAGCTAGCTTCAGATTCCTCATCTCGAGCTATTGAGCTTGGATGTCTAATGAGAACACTTCCATGTCCTATCTCAACAGAAACCATTGGAGTTTCATTGTCAAAAAGTAAATCCTCTTCTGAAGAGCAAGACAAGCATGAAGACTGCTGCTCATGCAAAATAGTATAAAGATCTTTTGTAAGCTTCTCAACTGAAGATGGCTTTGGACGATTGACACAGGTCCTCTTCCTAGAAGGTACCAAAGAGTCCCACACAACCGATTGGGCTGGACCTGAGAAAAGAACAAGAAGAAGACAAACATAAGTCAATACTGCCAGGCATGTTGAGAGCATAAAACAATGCATGCACCTTTCTAAATTTATGTCACCATCCTCAATAAAACTCATTCAAAGATAGAGAACTGAGAGCACCAAGCATACTGGTTCCAAAACTGTGTAGCAATAGTACTGAGGAAATTGGTTAGTTAGGCTCCACTTACACTCGCACGCATCACTAGTCCCGCTAAAAGAAGCGTTAACCATAGTAATATTTCTTTAGTTAGATAAAGTAGCCAAACAGCCAGCTTCAAGTATGCTAGCATCCTAGAAAATCAAGGAAGTCAATTGTGTTTATGCATAAAACCAGAGTGACATTCTTAGGAACTCTATTTTGTTGTCGTTACGATCACCTCTAGCTTTCATTTCCCATTAATTTGGAGCTGTTTCCTGAATCCATTATTTTCTTACACCAACAAAACATCGACTGGATATGCAACTAATTCTTTCAATTTATCAAATGGCCAACAATCACATTCTTTTAGAGTCATCACTTTTGTGCAATCAAAACACAGAACAAATATTGATCTTAGTGGATGCTCAACCTGTCAAATCACTTGCTTCTGCACTGCCAAATTGTGCACAACTCTCCGGGTTGGATATGGCTGATCCAGAACTTGACCTATTACTAGTGTCCTCATCTACAACCTTTCTATAACCTTGGTTGTAATCCAGAGCAACCCCTCCAGCAACCCTATAGTCATAATTCGGCTTTCTCTTGAATAGTTTCACTTCTTTGTCCTTGCTTATAGATACACTCTTCAATCTAGAGACCCTGTGATCCTCATAATCATCAGGGTCAGCCCTAGCATGAAGAGGGGTATAGTTTACTAATGTTCCCTTTGTCCTCCAGCGTGATCCACATGCATTGCACAGCACTGGCTTTTCAGGAGGCCCATTGCGCCAAAGAGGTGTGCCTGTTGAAAGATAGTTGTCAGCAATATACATGCAAGTTTAAACAATTTTATCCACCACAGTGAGAGAAAATGCATTTTAAATTAATGTGAATGAACAAGGAGGAACTATTGCTCATCCAAAACTTGACTCAAGAAACCAAAAAAATAATTTTAGCTAGAATTTTGTATATCTAATGAAGAGGCATTGATGTGCTGGTATTATCCAACTGTGTCTCTAATCTGAGAATGAATCACATGAGAGCAGCTCATATGCATCAAAGAAATTATGAAGGGGATAAGGAGACTACATAGGCACAAATCCAGCAAGTCAGGCCAGAAAAGGCTCTGCAGGATACTGATAACTTTTTTTTGTATTGAATAAAACTTAGGTCCACAAATTTGGTTGCCTCCTTGCAACAGCTAATCCATCACTGGTGGTTGGCGAGCCACGACATTTAACCTATAGCCAAGCAGCATAAATATTGAGAAGAGTTCAAGCTGCAGCAAATTAACTTAGGATGAACTTATTTCTTTGGAGTTTACAAGTATGACCATTGCACTCCCAACAAATGCACCGCAGACAATGACCAAAGTCCACTGGAATGATAAAGGAATCGTTCGCCCATGAGGAAGTTTAGACTTTATAGCTGATTACAGAACCAAAAAAATGGAATTATATATTTTACATGAATGGACTTGCTTCAAAGCTTTGGCAGTAAAAACCCGATAAAAGAATGAACTTGACAGAATTAAAGTTTGCCAGGAATGTAATCCAAGAGAGGAGGATACAGCAAGAATTCAGTCAAGAAATTAATTGACAGGATTTGAATCAATACTGGGACTTGTCAAGGAAGTACATTTTTCATTGAAAAGTTAGTTCAGCAAAGAACAACACAGTTTGACTTGTTGTCTGGTCCCGTTACATTCCTATTTAGAAACAAGAAAGTCATACGGATCAAGCACAGACTATGCAGTTCCCCTGTACTCAACAAACTCCTAACCCAATTTGCAGTGATGTGATATGTTCAAACTTTGTTAGAGTGCTAAAAGGAAGAAAAAAACAATAGATAAAGAGAGGGGTTTATAGACTCATTAACAAACTGAAAAACTAGAAACAAATGAGCATCTGATATATTCAAAGAAACAAAAGAATCCATGTATAAACAGAACAGCAACTGTCCTCAATCTACTATGTCTGTCCATGTAATCTCTTCCTTGTTGGTTATAGTAATTCTGGTTATAGTCATTATCTTTTCTATCCATATAAAAATCAATTGAAAGTATCTTTATTGAAGAGAAACCAATTTTTTTTTCAAAAAAAAAAAAGTTGAAACAAGAACTCACTTGTAACTCCACAGTGACAGCAAGGTCCTTGTTTGCCCATATCTCTCTCTTTTTTCCTTGACTCAACAGAATTAAAACTCAAAGGAAATAATAATTTACAGAATAGAAAAGGAATACAAATATGAAAACTCAATTTATAGACAGCAAACAGTTGTGGAAAAGATCAAAACTTTGTATAAATTTGTTCTTTTTATTCAAGCCTGTAAGACATATATGAGTGGTTCTTGGGTATTTAAGGCTCTTTTGCAGCAAACCCAGAAACAGTGTTTGCAAAATAAAGCAAAAGCCAAGAAACCCAGAGAGAGTTTAACAAGTCTTTCAGATTTTTTTTTTTAAAAAAAAACAAAAACAGAAAATAGAAAGAAAAAATTCTAACAAGAAATGGAGAGTGTTTTCAGCTGGGAATCTGTACAATCCAATGAAGAAGAGAAAAGACCATTTAGAGGAATCTAATAAATGGTTGTGGAAAAGAGGAAGGTGAAATGTGAGAGAGAAAGAGAGAAGGGGTGCGTGTGTGTGTGTGTTTGTCTATGTATATGACCTCTTGTTGTGTTGTGCTGTATTGTATATGAAGTAAATGTTGAGGACCTTTCTTCGCTTTCGCTCTATTTTTTATTTATTTTCTTAATGTTAACTGGAAGGTTTTCAAATTCTTTTTACAATGTAAAAATAAATAAATAAAATCTTGGTTTTTTAGAGGAATAACGTTATTGCTTCTATCCCTGTTGACTGTAGACTTTTCTCGTCTCCCTTGGATGTGTTGGGAGGTTTTCAAGACTTCGTTATTTTATTTTATTTTTCAAGATAATGAAGTTGATTTATTTTTTGGGGCGATTTTTTTTAATGATTAGTGCTTTTATACATGAAATCGTATCTCTTCTCCTTTTAAAAATACAGTTTTGTTTATTTTAAAAAAAATTAAAAGCATGCTTATTATTATTAATACATAGATAGTGTGTGGGTGCATGTGAATTAAGGGAGGAGTGAAAGAGAAGCTAAATAGCAAGAGAACAAAAAAAAAAAAAAAAAGGAGAAGAAGACAGAGGGCTTGTTTGGCCTATGTTGATTCGTGGTCTCAACTCTTTTATCACCGTCTAATTTGCAAAACAACTACAAAGGGACCCACTCTATGTAACTTTGCCCTTTGCAAGTCTCTCAGGATTCAACGGAGATAAGGAAGCTTCAGCGTGGTAACTTTTTTTTTAAAAAAAATACTAGTTATTATTTTTTAAAAAAATATTTATTTATAAAAAAATATTTTTAAATTATCGTATCCAAATAATAATTTAACAAAAAATAATAATTTTGATCGACATTTGTTTCGTATGCAACATCAAACAAAAACTTGGTGTGTTTTAAAAATATTTTTTATTTAGAATAAATATATTTATATTTTTGAATGATTTTATACGTTAATGCTATAAATAAAATAAATATTGAAATATATATATATATATATATGTATGTATGTATGTATGTATGTATGTATGTTTTAAAAGCAACTCACATTAGAAAAGCAATAAAATATTATATATGAATTAGATGAGGGGGGTAGTTCTTCCATCTACATATTTTGACCTAATAAAAACCGACCATTCATTTGTTTTATGGAAAGTGATGAAAACAACCCTTTGATTATCTGGTCCGCACCCGGTGATCGGTCAATGGACTAAAGGGTAAAATCACTTTGTATGCTTTTATTTTCAATGCCTAATTTATTACATGTTCTGTGGAGTATAAATTATACGATTTTCATCCCTCCAGTGCAGAACAACTGAGATAAATAAAAAAAAAAAATAGAAGATGTAGTCAGTCTTGGTGGGTCCCAAGCAAAACCTCACATCCGCGGGTCCATCATCCACTATTTTTCCTTCTCTTATTGCATTAACAATTATTTTAAAATATTTTTTTATTTTTTATATTAATATGTTAAAATAATCTAAAACCAGCTATTTTCATCACGTAAAAATCAGCCGTAAATCATGGTAATTAATTTATACGAGCAGATGAAATAGGGAATCTGCGTAGAGAGTATGCACGGTTACCATTTGATCAACGCCCAAGATGATAAGCTGCATGATTGGAGCCATGTGCTCCACCGTAGGAAGCCCGTCGATGATTTTATTAATCTAGCTCACTAAATAAAACAGAAGCCGTCTTAGATGGCGTAGCAATAACCTACTCCCCGGCACAGCCAATGACTACTATTTTATTTCGGGGAATCATAAACTAGGCGCAAATGTACGAAAATGCCCTCATTTTATTTTTATCCATTTTTTTCTCCCCCTTCCCTTTTTTTTTTGGTGATTAAAGTCCCAAAATAAACTCCCCCTCGCCACCACCTCCACTCATTGCAATTTGCAAGTGTTTTGCAAAGTGCTGTCCTGTAAGGCAATGCAAGCGTGCGGGGTTTCCTATGGTCGCGTCACCAGGATTAGACAAGGCTTGTAAGAACTATTTAATTCTCAAGTCTCTGATAGAATATGCGTGTGCCCAAATTGCCCTTCCTGGTGGGTGAAAGATCATAGCCGTCCATTTATTTGATTGAATTGGTTCAGATAATTGCTAGGCCTCGGCGCACCTGTCATGACTCATGACAGGTGACTTTTTTTGTTGTTAATAACAAAAAAAAACAGAGAGGAGCAAATCACTGCTTGACAGGTCTCGGGTCATAAATGCTGAGATCTCCGATGTGTTCGTTTCAGGCGAACTTTAACGGCGAAGAAGTCCGTTGACTCCCGGCTTTCCTCTTATCGTGCCGCTCATAGATTCACGCAGGGTGTCTAAGATCTGAGGGGTGCATTTCATGGGGGCTGTGTTCCATTTATTGAATATTATTAATCAATGTTTTGTTTTTGTTTTAAGTTGATTTTTGCTTTTCTTTCTTTCTCCTTGTCCGAGGAGGTAGATCTAGTTGAGAAAATCATTTTGATTTTTGTTTTTTAAGTTATTTTTTCAATGGTCATGGATAAATTCATCAAAATGTAATAATAATAACAACAATAATAATAATAATAATAAAAGGTTGAGAAATAGAGAAAAACCAAACCCAAGATTTTCTTGCCACCAATGATCATCGAAAACTATAAAAATCAGACAACGTGTTGCTTATTATCTTTTTAAAAAAAACTGAGGCGTTGGACCTTGAAGATTATTTTTTTTGTTTTGTTTTTTAAGATGGCACGATTGTGTGCAGTCTAGGTTGGGCTTGAAGGCCCACGCACATGTTGTGTTTTTCTTGATAGCCAAGCCCATATGTTTGGACTTGTTAATACAATGTTACTTTTTGTTGTGGATGACTTATCTTTGTTATCTTTAACCCCCACGTGTTTATCATGTTTTTTTTAAAAAAAATATATTTTGTTTCATATAAAAAAATATTATGTGTTTTATTGTTATATAACTAGGTAAGAAAATAATCTCCAGGATAAAAAAAAAGGAATCGGTGATATGCATAACTTTCATCATGGTTTTGCATGATTCTTTTAAAAAAAATATTTATTGTCGATTTTATCTTTTAATATAGAGTTAATTCGATATTAAATTTTTTTTATTTTTTTCAAGATTATCCAATAAATTTTGAAATTTAGTGGTTAAAGTCAAAGTAAGTGAAGCACATCTATGCTGATCTATCAACGATATAATAGTTTGATCATGACTTTATTTTTATCAAAATAATCCAAATAAGCATTTTGAACCTACAAGACATCATTATTTACACAAAAAATGACAATATTTTAAAATTTATCTGCCATGTTGCTTCCTATATAAAGGAGCATTTTTAATATGTTTTTTTAACAATATTTTTTAGCATTAACACAAAATCTAATGCATGTGTTTAAAAAAACTAGTCAAGGATAATATATGCTAGCAGTTATTAAAAAGATATGTTAATTGATTCATAAAATTGAAAAATAAAAATAGACGCTACAAGATGCGCTTTATTTTTCTTAACTTGATTATATGTCCCCCATTTATTTATTTTTTTTAAAAAAGAGAAATGATTGAATTTGATTGAAACAAGACACTTTATAGGTAAAAGTCTTTATTTTCTTATTGATATTTTTAATTTCAATAAAAAGATTGAAGTATGTTTTTTTATATCATTTATTTAATTAAAACCAAAAGCAATTAGAAGATATAAAAAGAAAATATAAATAATTTGAAATAAGGTCAAAAAATGTATATTTATTTTAACTACAACCATTTTGTCTCATTAACTTGCTCATTGTTTTTTTTTTTTAATATTTCCACTTATTTATTATAAAACATCATGTCATTATTCTAAAATTAATTTTCAATTATAAATAAATAGCATTATAATAAATTTATTTCAAGTGCATTACAAAAAATAATAATAACATGAAACTCTTTGAAAGCGTCATTAAACTTAATTCCTCTAGTCATCTTGATATCTCATGATTTTCTTTGTCTAACTTATATTTTAAATTAAATCATGTAGGATGATTACCTGATAAATTCAAGAGCAATCTAGATGACATGTAAGAATATGATTTGATTTTAAAAAATAGATAATCATAATAGGCTGTACAAAATAACTATTTTTAAGAATAAATCCAATTTATTTTTCCGAAAAAAAGAAGTCAAACATGGAGGTCTTTTATTTTTCATCTTGTTTCTTTCATTTTCAATTGTCATAACCCAACCTTGACCTATTAATTTTTCAATGTTTTTTTCAAAAGAAAAGAATAAGTAAAAGTAAAAATGATAAAAAAATAAAATTAAGCCTCCATAAGTAAAAATGTATTTTTTTTAATCTTCATCCTCTTTTTTTCCAAAGAAAAATAATCACTACGTTTCTCCTTTTGATTTTCCTCGCTATAATCCAGCAACACATGATCAATACCAACCCTAGCCACCATGGAGGAATATTGTCGGAGTCTTCGCTTGATTACCATTTGAAAACAATTCAATATACCTTAATCTTTACTGCAATAACTGATTATCCAAATTACAAAACGACCACATTGCCCGTGACTCGTGATCTTGCCTTCATCCGAGGTCGAAATTTAAGAGGTTCATGCACCGGGGGTGGCCCAGAAAACCCCACTCCAAGCCTGGACAGGTACTGTCATGCCATGTGTACGGGCGCCATTGGTGGAAAGAGGGAGATTGCAGAGATGCCGAGCCACTAGATCGATGCCACCCACCTCAGCTTGCCAGAAGCCAAGCAGCTAATTGATTGATAGCACCTCGTTGCATCATGGTTCATGCCTGTCCCCACTTAACCATGACCATGATCAGGAACTGTCACCAGAGAGTTGAAACTGCGAACTTAATAGAATATTTTTTTCCAGGTGATGGAAAGAGAATACATCAATAACGCCGGGTTTCAATGAAAAATAATGACCTCTTTCTCTCGGGTCACACTGAAGCTACTTGACGGATGAAAAGGTTGCTAGAGAGTTCCTCGAAAACCTTGTATTTCTCTTAAAATGTATTTTATTCTTACAAGAAATACACGTAATAACTCGAATTCGAGATCTATATATTATACAGATCTTAAACTTTTATGCAATTGGGACTACTCCATTTCTCTCGGGTCACACTGAAGCTACTTGACGGATGAAGAGGTTGCTAGAGAGTTCCTCGAAAACCTTGTATTTCTCTTAAAATGTATTTTACTTTTACAAGAAATACACGTAATAACTCAAATTCGAGATCTATATATTATACAGATCTTAAACTTTTATGCAATTGGGACTACTCCATTTCATCCGGCTGAAAACTCAGAAACACTGTCACTGTTGTGATCGAACATCAATCAGAGTGGTGTTATTTTGGACTCACAATATGTTCCCATGATGTCAGGAACAGCCACCAGTCCACTCGAATGGATGCCGATTAAACCCTCTTTTATTAGTTAAATAATTTCTGATTCTATACTTGGTTTCGCTTGTTTATACAGATTGGTTACTTCACGAAATCCTCTGAAAATCTCTTGCAAGCAATGGCCAGAAAGAGAAACTTCGCTTCTACTCGTGTCATCATACAATTACATCGTTTTAACTTCTAACCATATGTTTTCAAGACGATAATTAACCTTGTGGTTTAGATTTTGGATTTCCATCAAGAGGTTTCACGTTCAGACATCCTTGGAAGATGGAGAGGGGTTCAGGAAGGGGAAGCACTGCCTTTTTCGTATAAGGTCCACACGGACATTCAATGTATCATAATTAAAATAACTATATAAATTCGAAGTATATATTGTCTGGATATCATATTGCATCCCATGATTAGAATTGGAAACTCACCGGCAATGTCATTTGGTTCAAGCTTGAAGGGAGACAACCAGACATGCTGAGAACATCTGTTGTTATAATTAAGAATGTTGCTTGGGATTTCATATAAAGTAGCACGAGCACCTTTTCAAATACTATATAGAAACTGAATATTTCAAAATTAAGCCAGTGAAACCTTCAAATTAGATAATTGAATGGCTTGCTGCTTTCATTTACTGATACTCCATAAAACCATGCATTTGTCTCAAGACCTCTCCTACCTATGATCAACCAGCAGAACATGCACTAAGAGGAACTGCCCTGGCTCCCATATTGACCAGCATCTGACTTCTCGAGCAATGGAGAGAAGATTTCTTTGGTGCCTGTCACATGTTATTGCCTGGAAAAAAATATAAGAAAAATAATAATCACGATTTGCATGATTGCTAAGGAGAAAAACAATCATAAGAATCCATAAACAACTAAAAACAATATCTGTATTGGGTGTCCCGTATCATATACGTGAAGTAATCATCTCCCAGAATATGATTTATATTAGTCTTTAATATACACCGTCAAGAAAAAATCATTTGGACTTAAAACTTGCACACAGATACACATTATTTTTATAAAATAAAATGAGGATGGTAAGATTCGAACTCGTGACTGCTGGGTGATCAAGACTCTGATACCATATTAAAAAATCATCTCACCTATTAAGATGATACTTTATATTAATATTATTGTCTTGTAATGTGTATTAGGTCAATCACAGGAGTGCTGCATTATTTATCTAGACACTAACGGTTCCCAAAGCTGGAATAAGTGCAAACAGATAGAAACAACACTACTCTGTGAACACAAAAGTCTTAATGGGAATGACAAGGCCAGGCTATAGATAGAAGCCTTGCTGGTATAATTAAAATGCTATTGCCGATGGTGGACTGTGATCGGGATTTGCAATCAATGAAAGACATGGTGGATATGGGGCCGAAGAATAAGTCAGGATTCTAAAGAAGAAATTCTCTCGAGGATCTGCTAAATCCATCGAGATCATACTTTTTAAGAGAAAGGGAAGGAAAGCAGCTTCTACTTTCTCACGCTTTTGCTACAGAACAGGGAGCAAATGTCAGGTTTGGCCAAAGAATGTCTTTGTTTCGTATTAAAATACTTTTGGTGTATAAATATATTATTTTGCCGTGATGCTTATCTAAAATAAAATTTAAAAAAAACATATTATTTTAATATATTTTCATGGAAAAAACATCTTAAAAATAAATTTTTAAAAAAAATTCGCTACAGAACAAAGGAGAAAAGGTCAGGTTGAGCACCCTCAGTTTTCTGCCGCTACTTCCTTCATACTTTCAAAGTAAAAGAAAGAATCCATCAGCGTTCATCACCCACCCCCTTGTGCTAACGTTGCACCATAATCTTCGAGTACGAAATGCGTATGCAGCATTCAGCTATAGGCTTTTGAGGCCCAGCCCAATACTATTATGGGCTTGCTTACTTCAGGTTTGGGCAGAACAATTTGAAACCTTTTTTTTTTTTTTTCTCAGAAACCTTCTGGATAGAGAGCTAAAGTCATTGGATATGAGTTCAATGAGTCAATATTCAATAATTTTTGGGAGGACTTAATAATTTAGTCTACGCATTGGAATTTTGTGTAAGATGCACCTTTAATAAGGTCGTTGGGTCTCCTGTCTGGTTTTTTATGTTTCGAGAGTGGGGTAAATATTATTTTTGAAAATGTATTGAAATAATATTTTTTATTTTTTTAAAAATATTTTTGATAATACCCTACCAAACAATCCAAAATTAAAAAAAAAATTTAAAAAAAAATCACAGAAACAGATCCCAGTACAGAGAGGTTGATGAACAGCACCGGACCTTGGAGCTTTTCTGCTTCCAATCCATGCGCATTGTACTTGCGTGTTTTACACATATTGATGACGTTATTGTATTAATGATTTTATATTGAAAAAATAAATCAAATTTGCGTTACTCATTTTACTTCTTAAAAATAAAACAAATGGATTTAGCTAAGTATAACTTATGAAAACTTAGTATGAAACACGCTCTCCAACATCGCGTGAGCAAAAAATTAGTAATCACTAAATTTATAAATAAACCTCACTTGCAAGCTATTGAATGAGTTTGTCTATAAACCTAATCGAGCCAGCTCATAAACTTCAATAAGATGAGGTTCAATTATGCTTGGATTTAGGTCCCGTTTGTTTGCTGGAAAGTGGTTTTTTTTTGGAAAATAAATTCCTGAGAAAGTGAATTCATGGAAAGTGAATTTCGATGGTTGGCAGTGTTATGGAAAATAAACTGGAAAACATTTTTCAGTGTTTGTTTGTGTTATGAAAAATAAACTGAAAAATAATTTATTAATAATTTTTTTTTCAAGTTTATTAAAATAATGACGAATAAATCTTACAAATAAAAAAGTTGAATGAGAATGAAATTGAAAAAAAAATATATAATTTCATAAATTATTTCAAATAAAATAAATAAAGATCAAAATAATAAAGATCAAATCTAAAAAATTAAAAAAAAAATGAAAGGTGAATAAATTAAAATAATAATAATTAACATTTCATAAATTATTTCAAATAAAATAAGTAACAATAAAAAAATGAGGACCAAATTTGATAGATAAAAAATTTCAATAAAAAAATATAAGAAAAGAACAAATAGCATTTATAAAAATAAGGACCAAAATTAATATAAAAATTAAATTTTAAGAGATGGAATTGAAAAATAAATATTCAAAACAAATTATATATAGCAATCAAAAGTTTGATGATCAAATTTGATATAATCAACAAATAATTATATTTCTAAATTTTTCACAACTTCCGGAAAGTGTTTTCCGCCCAAATTTTCCTGAAAACACTTTCCTGAAAACCAAGCCAAATTCTTCTTTGACTGGAAAGTGTTTTCTGTTGACCGGAAAGTGTTTTCCGTTGACCAACTTTTCGGAAGACAAATAAATACAGGAAAGTTTGGAAAGTGGTTTCCCAGAATTCAATTTCCGGGAAACAAACACAGTCTTAGCTTGTTTATATAATAAGCTTTAAAACACAACAAGCTTGCATGATAATTTTCTTACAAACAAGCTGGGAACAGCTTTTAAGCTTTGTTCGTCTTTGCAATTGATTGCAGTCAAAAATGCTTTTATTCTAATCACAAATTCAAAAATTATCTCATGATGAAAAGTATATGGGAAGAAGCTCATCTCGAAATATGATAAAAAAAATCTCGCAGGATTCAGACAAGCCAGTGTGATTTGGGTACATGCAAACTTCTTATCCAAGCCCGTTCATGCAAACACTTACGTTTGATGGTAACTTTTGACATTCGAGGAAGGGGTGGTAATAAATCGAGCGGCGAGGACACAAGAAGTAATATCTAGTTTGAATGAGATGAAACAGAAATCCATGCTAGATGATATTAAAATAGCCCCGAGCCTCCCTCCGTCCCTCCCTATTCGTGCACGTTTCTTACTAATCGCAGAGCTCTCCCGAAGCATCTGTTATGAGGTTCGTAGCTTGAGTTGAAAAGAAAAACAAACGCTATCTTAAAACAAAACTTGCAAAATGAGGTCACAATATCGAACACCAAGATGGCAAAGCTCCCTACTCATGTAAGCAACTTTCAAGCATTTATTGAAAACCAGGCAAATGTTACTGTCAGAATATCTACTATATTACAAGTTCAAACCATCGACATCAGAGCTTTGCTACGTCAAGAAAAAGAGAACCGGGTTCATTTTATCAAGCACATAGTCAGTCTTCCACTCCAATTCAATCTCTTCTTTTCTTCTTCTTCTCCTTCTCAGTTGAATTCTTTAACTGCACAGCAGATATAATTTATCAGCGGATGGAATCTGATCGCATAAAATAAAAAATAAAGAACATTGATGACACGAATCCATTTCTTTGGGCATTTCAGTTCAGCTTACCATGATTACAAGAATTCGGACAAACACGGCAACAAAGTCAGTGAAAAGCTTCAGGGCATGCTTCACATAGTCCCGATCACCAAGGTGAGCTTTCTCAATGATATCCTGGGTGTCAACCACTATATAGCCCACAAACACCAGAAGCCCAAAATACAGCTGTGAAAATCATCAAGACAAAGCTGTTAGAATCAGATAAACAGAAGCGCCTAGACATACAACTCAGAAAAAGATACAAGAAAAAATTCACAGCAGGTGAGTCCCTACCTCAAATTTAAAGAGGGCTGCAGATCCCCCAAAGATGGAGGATGCAAAGTGCAGCCATAGTAAGATGGACAGGCCAGAGGAAAGCAAGCCACCCAAGTAAAGATATTCTCTACGCCTAGCCAACATAGCTGCAGCTGAGAAACATCCAAAGGCCACCGCGGTTCCCACAAATGCTGTAATCAGAACACTAACATGACAAGAAAAGCATCCACAGATCATGTTATAATGGGCTATATAGGCATAATTTTCCTACCAACAAGAAATGTATTAAGGGGGTATAATGCAGGAAATGGGGCTCCAAATGGAACGACATTATTCCAAGGACTGTATGATTCCCAGTACCGTCAGATTCATCTAAACCAACTCATACTGTGAATGAACAGACAATAGCCATCGAAAGAGAACAGTGCCATTTAAAAAATCTCTACTGGCAGAGTGTGCAAAAATAAGCACACGACCATCCATTTTAGACCCTAAATCCACAGCTTTCTTGTCTGGCATCCATATGCACACATAATGAAAATCGGCAAAGTGATATGTACCTTGAATCAATCTGAATAGCCATATCAATTAGAGGACCAATGGATGCCCCTTCAAAGAGTGCAGCTGCCATCAAGAGAGCAACCCTCTTTTGCTGCTTATTTAAAAAAATAAAAAATAAATGAATCCAGTGAATAGCAGAAACATGAATATAAGGTCAGATATGGAAAGTAGAATACCTCTTCATAAGGAGAAATGGAAAGTAGCCAAGTCATGCATCCAAAGCATGCAAAAGTTGTTAATAGACCACCAATGTTCCACAGAATATGGAGGTATGCCCCAGCGGCCGATGCAACCAGTGCACAACATAAGGTCAGATATACCTGCAAATTTCACAAGTTTTTCGTTGAGTATTTACAAATCCTAATCAAGAGTCTCATAAGAATCACGAAAGCCTATTCCTTCCATATAAGTTTTTCGTTGAGCATTTACAAATGATAATCAGGAAGAAAAAACTCCCTAAAATTTCCATGAAAAACAACCTCTCCTGGTTAATTAAACAGGACCCAAGAAATCCATACACCCGGAGAAAATTTGTCCTCGATTTTGATTCAAGAAACGGAAAATAAGATGTTGATAGAAACCAAATAATCACCTGCTTGAGATGAGTCTGGACTACAGGAGAAATCTGACGGAAGTTCTTGAGAGAGTCGTAGCTCCACCGATTCCTTGAAGACGATTCAGGGTCAAAGAAGGAAGCGAACGCGTCCATTGTTTTGAGAGAGAAATTTGCAGACAAAATGTTAGGTGACAGACAGAACCCAATCCCTAATTTTGATGTGTATTGGGAAGCCCTTCACCCCCTTGTATATATTGTCCGGTTGTAGTTTGTTGCCTGGAAATTTCTAGATGGTTCGAGTTACGATACTGCCCTTTTGTTCGATGTACCGAAGTTACAATTAATCATTTACTTATTTAGCCCAGCTCGTCTCCTGAGGAAACCCGGGTCAGAGGGCATTTAAGGAAATTAGAAGGTGATTCTGGAAAAGTCGCGGTTGACTCCAGCGACCCTTGGACAAGCAAGGGATCTTTCTTAAAAAAACATCGCTCCGTCAGCAAACGAAAACCCCATCCCATCCCCCACGTATAGAGGCGATTGGCGTACACGCCCCGTGTTAGGTCGAATCGGCAGGGAGGACACACGTTACTGCTGATCAGCCGGTGAAGGATGCAATTTTGATGGCAGGTAGGAGAGCATGGCATGCGAGTGGCAACAAACCCTACTGAAGTCTTATAAAAGCAGACTGTGCATCTCAAACTCGATTCTTGATCTCCAATCTTCGCCTTATCTGAGACTTTCATGCTACTAACTAAACTAGATGATCTAATAGCTGATATCAACAATTTAATAGCTAAAATAGGAAAGAGAGAAAATGGGAAAATATTTTATGTTGATTGTTCACGAAGAAACTCTTGCTTATTCACCGCATGGTTTATGCCCATTTTTTCCTTTCTTGTCTCTTAAAACTTCATTTTTTTTACTGGTTATTATTTTTTATTTATCTTTGCAAGATATCTTAATAGGCTTCTTATGTTTTAGAATTTATTTTGCTTTGCGTGCTCTGCACGTGTGTTACAAAAAAAAATATTTCTATATAAAATTAAAGATTGCAATTTAAAATAGGGTTCAATTAAATAAAAAGAACATGGGATCAAGGAATATACAATATAAGGTTCATTTAAAAATATTGAAAGAGCATGGACCAAAATTAACAAGTAAAAAAAAAAGAATGGGTAATTTTTATTATTTCATTATTTTTATTGTTCATAAGGCATGTTTTTCTAAACTTTAGTCCTTGCTGTTTACAAAGTTTATTCTATAATCATAAAGTTTGCTTGGACAACCACATTTCAAGCATCAATTACTTCAACTTGGTGCCCATAGGTTTGTTTTTAAGAGAAGATTTCAATTTAAATGGTTATGATCTTTAATGATATTAGAAAAAGTAGATTATGGTCCTAAAGAACATTTTATTTTGGTTTTAAGTTTCTAAATTGAATAGAACATTTTTTGCCGTTAAAATGGGTTTTCAAAGTTCTCTACAATGTTTTTTTAAACAAAATAAAAAATTAAAATTAAAATTCCGAAACTTAAACCCTTTTAAGCACTATTCTTCGATGGTCAAAGACTATTATTGTGGGATATTTATTATAAATGCATAAATGATACTTTCAAATCGATCTACCAACTATATTTAGGGTGTTTATAGGTGGTTGGTATCGTTCATAATAAGAGCGGAAGAACACGACAAATTTTATGAGGTAGATATTTCTGAAACGATCATCAAGACCTTCAACCACGTCTCATTAAATCCTGACCACACTCAATTTCCCTGTGACATAGAAATGCTCAAGCTCTTTTAAGCGGCTTCGCTGGAGAGAACAAAATAAAGAAAAGGTAAAGCACTATCCTAGCTGGTGTTAAGATATCAAGGACGCTCTTGCTGGAAAAGAAAAGAAAAGGCAGCAGAAAACAACCTTTGTTCCAGTTGTTTCAGAAGAGTAGTTGAAAAGGTATTTTGCACATTTCACAGTAAAGAAGCTAATGGTACACGTACCAGTGTTTTAAGCAGGCATGGTTTCTGTTCTGAAAATAAAGCACATTTGTACAATTCTATAATCATTCTTGTAATCAATTTAGTTACAACACACCTAAGAAATTCTATAATGAGCAAAAAGGACTAGCTTCCGGGGGTGATAAATTAACTGATTTATACAGCGGTAGAAATACCAAAAAGCTATGGATAGAGGGCTAGCCTAAATCAGATGAAGTTAAAAAGACATACCCCATCCATAAGCTGATCAAGGTTGCCTTTGATAAATTTTGACAGGTCAGGCAATGCTTTGTCCATGTGAAGGAATATTAGTTCGAGAATCCAAGTTGTGTCCCTGCCTGAGCAGCTTCTGCTTTCGAAGGCTCTCATGGCATGGAGCAAAGAACTCATGCTTTAGAGCATCCTCTGCACTAATCCTCAATCGCGGGTTCACCGTCAAGCATTTGTCCACCAGGTCAATAAGTGAGCTTGGCACTGCATCCAGGAAATCTTGTCTTTTTGAGTTCACCTTGCACCACTTCCATAGTGTCGTGGGTGGCAAAGATTGCATATTATACAGGTCCTGGGAACGAAACAATGAGCTCTTGAACATGAATTAATTTCTTTTCATAATTTACGGGAGATCAAAACAAGAGATGAGAATACCACGGGGAATGAGGATTCCCGGTCGTGAAGCTTTGAAATTTCCCATAGATCTTCGCTGCCTCTTAACTTTGCTATGTCCTTTATATTCCTGATAACGACAGTGACATGGTTAACAAAAAGAAGTGTTGTGAAACGCAGTGCACAAAAACTCAATGAATATTTTTTCAAAAATGTTCTTACTGTTCGGGATCGCCATAAAAGGGTGTTTTTCCTATTATCAAGTACAATAAGGTGACCCCGGCAGACCAAATATCAACCTTGGGGCCTTGATGGAGAGATCTGAACAAGACCTGTGTGAACCGCACACAACATGAAACTCCACTTTATCATTTTGACAACCATAACGAATAATAATAAAAAACAAAAGTGCTCTTATTGAGAAGTAAGATGTTTTTATCATTAAATCTTGACACTTTACTTTCCTTTGGAAGTAGAACCTGGTGAAGACATTCTTTACGTGACCCTGACCATAATCTACCCTACCAAATTCTAACTAAGACCACGGTAGGCCTTATTTATAACATGAGCTGAAATAATAGATACTAAAAACATAGCCATTACTCATCAGGATCATACTGTGAACGAGGGAAGCTGTTAATGATTATGCCCATAACTTGATAGCCAGTGCACCTTGTAATTATCTACCAAGAATCTTATAGTAGAATTATATCAATTCTATATAAAAAACATGCAGTCTTGGCATCTCAATTGATACTCACCTCTGGAGCCCGAAAACCTTTAGTTCCAACACAAGGGCCTTCTTTCTTGTTCTTCCCATCCCCTAATGACAAACAACCTCATCACTGAAACAGAGAAAGCAGACACACAAACCACATTCTCAAAGGTACACACTATATGAAACTCACCTTTGTTCTTAGCTAAGCCAATGCCAGCAGCTGCGATGTCAGTCGGGTGCAGGGGCATTGGCGTAAGATAAATATGTCTTCCATCTACTTTTCTGGGAGGTGCAGCAATCCTCTTCCTCATAGAAGCTGGAACACTAGATGCTTCATGATTTGGACTCTGCATTGCTTCATGCAACAGGTTGATAAGCTCCTTTCTACCTTGGCATGGCAGAGGCTCTCTCAGCCTTTCTGCTGAAGGAGTCCTAGCACTTGTTGCATCCTTGACTGAGGTTATGCCAGAGCCATCTGCTCCCTGACTTTTCATAATATTCCTAACAGGCTTCCTTTTTACATTCTTGGCCTCCAAAGTTGAGTCCCAGCCTTTAATAGCCCCCACATCAACTGCGTCCAAGAACTTAGTGCCTGGGAATCTCCTACTTTTAGATGGAGGGATATATTTGGCATTGGAAACTGCAACATTATTGAAGCTGACATCATTTGCCGCCTTTGATTTGTCTGAAAAAAAATGAATGAATAAACTTATTGACAGAGAATCTGCAATGGAGCAGGTGCAAGCTAAGTTCCTCCTCCTAGGTCTAAAAGCCTGAAAACTAGAAGGCTTAGCAAAACAATGCTCAAAAGATAAAAGGTTATGGGAAAAACATACTTTTCAGGCTTTTTAGTACCGAACTAGCCCACATATAAAAGTTGATTATTTCATTTTGCAACATCACTAATTGATTATCACCTAGCAATAAAATCTTCAGCTGTAGACTGAAACTTCATGCTCTAAACTAAATCCATGTTAATGTCATGTATGAATATAAAATCTCAGATAAGAGAAAAAAAGCTCACTGATTGCTCCAAGCTTTTGATGCAGATCCTGTCAAAACACAATATAGACCAGGATAAGCTTTCCTAACTTTTTCAGAGCAGTGAAGATGTGAAACAGATTTGACACAAATTGTCATGCAGATGACCCAAAAAATATCACTAACCAGGGCAAGATTGAAATCGATCAGGTAACCTTTACTGGCCTTGCAAGAGAAAAGGAAGTTGCCAGGTTTTACATCCCTATGAACCACTCCCTGCTAACAAGAAAGAAGCTAGTGAGTTTGTTTTATGTCTATAATTTCAAATCATAATGGGTGTTTGCAAGATTTCGCACCTGCTTATGAAGAGTTCCAAGGGCTCTGAACATGCAATACCCATACCAACGGAGCTGAAAAACATCTATTTCCTTCTTCAACACCTAAAAGTTAGAGAAAACAAAATCAACTAATTGATTAAACAAAGATGTATCCATTGAAGCATTCGTTAATCACCTCCGGTCTGTCATGCTCAACATACGCCAAAACTAAGCAGTCGGAGTTTTGGTTCTTGAGACAGCCTTCATATTTTATCACAAAATTTTTGCCCCTGAATTGGAAGAATTAACTTGAAGGTAAAGAACATGAGATTCAAACTGCAACCGTATATCTTTGAAGTGCAACGAACTTTCCCTAAATGCTTACCCAAAGCGCTCCAGCATCCTTAGTTCATTGATAACATGGTGTCTGTGAGCATTCTCGTGAGGGCCTGCAGAGCCAGAAAAAATGGGACTGGATATCAGTAAGTGTTTTTGGATCATTCCTACATAAAAATTAGGCTCAATGGTATGACTTGCCATTTCCCATTTATTAGGTACACAGGTTAAAATTAAATGCATTAAGTAGTATTTCTAACGTATTTACTTCACTTGTTTACAACTAAATGAGTGTAAACTCCTTGGAGCATTGCATGCATGAAATTTCACATTTACCTGGATAGAACAAAAAGGTTGCTGACTAAAATTTAATTTATAAAAGGCAAGATGATGAAATGCACTTAGAATAGAAGAAAACAGAAACAACAATTTACAGCACGCCAAATGCATACTCCACGCTGAAAAGGAGCATATAGGATTCCAAATTTCCACTTCCCAACTAATCCCATTCAGTGGGATGATAAATTGACCGTTTCAAACTATTTCAAGGAAAATAAGAACATATGAACTTTGTACTTGGAACACTGCTTCAACTTCCACAACGATTCACTTTATTATGATAGTAGATAACAAGGAGCTTTGTAACCTGAGTTGCAACCGTGATCCACGCAGGAGAAATCCTATTACTATCATTAATCTATGATCATCGGTGCAGATTTAGTAGAGTTCAAAATTTTTTCCAATTCCTAAAATTCACCAGTATGAAAATGAACATAAAGCTAGATATACATCATCTGAAATTGGCATCGACTCCTTTTTTAATCTACTGCACCATTTTCATTCCAGAAATTGTAATTCTGATAACAAGTGCCAAACAAATAAACACTCAATTTCTCTCATCCTCAAAATAAAGGATTCTGACAATCAAATGATATTCAAATACTTCTTCATGGAGATTAATAAATGGATGGTATTTTTATAGATAGTAGTCGCCACAAATGATAAAATATTAGCCTTAATCTGATTCGGCATTTGGATTGTTCTTACATACATTTGATGGCAACTGTGGTCCCGTCATGTTTCCTCGTTGCCTTGTAAACAGTGCCATAACCACCTGCAAGTTGGGGTTAAATGAAATACAGTCAACTAACAGGCGTAATATAACGTGGTCAATAAACAAAGAACGATTTCATACCCGAGCCTTCTTCCTTTTCAACAATATAAGAATCAAAGCGTGGGAAATCTTTGGATACCTCGTCCTGAAAGGAATCCATAAATAATTCCTATCAATGAAAGGAAAACAGCTATATTAGCCAAATTACTCTGAGAGAATTAGCCCCATTTAGGGGCATACTAAACGTTCACGCGTAAAGCATATGAACATAGAATTTGCAGATTTGAACTTACCTTGAGAGCACTAAGGGCACAATCGTTCTTTCTTTCTTTTGTACGAATATCATTGCACGCCTGCTTTGATTTTTGTGCCATGCTGATTTTCATTTGATCTTTTTTCCTTTGTTGGTTCTCATTGGGAGAGTTAACAGCTTGCCTGTGCTCTAGGGACTGGCAAAGAGTCTGCTGTCTTGGAGACACAGCAGCACCAGTAGTGACCTTAATCTTATTGGAGGGTTTTGGGACTTTTGACAACTTCATGGGAACACAGAGCTCACTAGATGAAACCTCGGCCTGATTTTTCATATTGGTAGATATTGTCTCTTTATCCAGAGAATTCAGCTCATTCCTCCTAAAGTTTCTTTCTTGTGGCATATCAAAAGCGGTATTACTTTGGTGAAATTGATTTGCGCCTTCTCCTTCTGTTTTACCATGATCAATTACCAGTTCTTCCTTGATTTCAGTTCCTACAGTTTCAACACAGCAGTCATTTATAGCATTACAAGCACCATTAACACTCGTAAACTCCAGCAATAATCTGCTGCTCCATTTGACATCATCCAAGCAACATGTAGCATTGACATCTGCTCTACTTTCAAGATCTATCTCATTCACTTTAGCTTCTTGGACTACAGCTTCATTATCCGACCAAACAATGGGAAGAGCAGACTCTTCATCAATCTCACATGCCATGATTCTCTTATCCTCCCCGCTTTCCACAATAGCTTTCGTATTCCTCTCACCTTCTACATGTTCGATATCCCTTACTTTGCAGCTTAATTCACCCACGATGGTTTTAACGAAAAAGTCAGGTGCAAGAATCAAGTTATTTGGCTGGATTGACATGTAATTTGGCTCAACATTAATCCTGTTGACATCCTCATTTAAGTGAAAAGCTAACTGCATGATTAAAATATAAAACATCTCAGAAAGACCGGATTTCGCAGGGTTGTATTATAAGAGCCGTTTCACTCAGCTCTAGAAAAATGATCATTTCACAATTTTTATTGAGCAGAAACTACATTCGTCATTTTGAATATTTTAAGAAAGATTCACAGAGCTCCTAGCAAATTTCTCATAAACTTGCTTTGCAAGCACAGGTGTCGAAGACAAAGCTTCCAGGTTCTGTAATGGCCATGTTAGATTGCTAAAATAAAGCAAGCAAAAGCCAATTGCATTGAAATTGAAACTTTTAGCTCTAAGGGTAGAAACAAATTCGAGCAAATTGGTCAAGTTTATAGTTATGTAAACCAGTTCGAAAGTTACCGTCTCGCAACCATTTCGATTTCTTCTCGACAAAGTACAGACTCCTTGTTCTTTCTCGTACACTGCAAAGCAACACCACCATGATTCAATAACCGAACCAGTCAATGACCTGAAAACCATAATAAAGCTGAAATTTACCATCCGCGGAATCACATCCAATTCGCTTCCGCTTCCTAAAATACATCCTCACGACGTCCTCCAAAGGAGCCCTGGGCCTGCAGATTGCCGCCCGGATCCGAGTCGCTAACGCATCATTCAAGATGAAATTAGATACGAATTGATTCAAAGCGAAAAGACCAAGTGGAGAAATGGTGACAAGGAAGCTGTTGCTACAGTCCTCACTATTGAACGTCAAAGTGATGGGTGAGTGAGGGATTGAGCAGAGAGATTCGATGAGATCCGGTGATGCATTGAAGAGAGTGCAGTGGGATGCGAGCTCTAGAGCTGGAGTTGGGTTGCCGATTGAGAGGAGGGCACCGAGGATGTGCCATGCCTTCTCTTGCAAATCGGACTCGGTGGAGTTGGTGGCAGTGGTGAGCGAGTCGATGAGGGCGAGTTGCGTGCTGGAGGAGTGATTTTGCATAGCTAGTCTGAGAGGGGAGCGAAAGAGAGATAGTGTTTTAGGGTTTGGACATCGATGAATTTGCAGAAATGTGGGGAGAGGCGGGGAGGGATTTTGGAGTTTTGATTGTTTTGAGATTTGGCACGTGATAGTTTCCCGCCAGTTTTTCCCCTAGTTTGGTTTTGAAAAGGACAGCTCATTACTTGTTGTGTGTAATTATATCAGTGTCAGTGCTAATATTTTGTAAATTAATGTAGTTTATATCGAAAATCAAATAAATAAATAATCATGTGTATGAGTTTATTTTTTAAAATATTTTTTATTTAAAAATGTATTAAAATAATATTTTTTATTTTTAAAAATATTTTTGATATTAACATATAAAAATAATTTAAAAATATAAAAAAATAAAACAAAAAACAAAAATTATTTTTTTTCAAAAACATTTTTCATAAGCATGAATTAATGAATAAAAAGATATTTTCTACAAATAGTGTTTTCTAATTTTTCATTTTTCTAAAAATTAAAAAAAAAAACATAAAAATAATTACCTTTTAAACTCTTCACTGTGAAAATAAAAACCTTGCTTAATTCATCTAATATTTTCAATTTAAGTTATATCTAATAAACATGTTTCCTTAAATCTTCATTCTTCGAGAGAAAAGTTTCCATAAAGAGTACATGACAAAATTAAGATTGCTTTTCAAAATAAATATTTTTCATTTTAAAAAATATAATTCTAATATTTTTTATTTTTAAAAAATATTTTTAACATAAAACTTAAAATAATTTTTTTTTCAAAAACATGTTCAAAAAACAATATCAATCAGGTATATTCAAACCACAGCGCTTCAGCACGTGTCTGGCTGAGAAAGGTCCAGAGTTAAAATTTGAAATGGAAATTTATAGAAACCTTGCGAGGAAAAGATTTCAAAAACGGCAACAGATCACACTAGCAGTCACATATCAATGAAATGAGAATATATTTGGCCAACTGACAAATTGGCCAATAGCAAATATACAAAAAGAAGGGAGGGAATAGACCGATGACCCTTCCATCCAACAGATTGTACAGTAAAATAGACAAGAAAAACTAGTCTCCTTGGCAAGGCCCGATCATTCTGTAGATGGTGATGACAGTGAAAGGTTCAAGAGGAAGCCAACCATAATTCCAACAAGTCCAACAACAAATGCAAACATGAGGGAGAAGCCTGGATCACTTTTTCGATATCTTCGTCTCCTCAGCAAGTCCTGTAGGAAAGAAAGCTTTGATAAATTGCTCCAAAGGTTATCCTACTAGATTGTGCATGGCAGTAATTACATTCTAGCCAGTACATTAATTCCATGCCTACAAGTCTCACTTAATTAAACTTTGATTCAAAAGTTCCTGCTCTGCTTTCACTATCACATTTGAACAAGCATTGCCTGCAAATGTCCATTCAAGGATGATTAACCCTTGGAAATGGCGGGATCCATATCAACTGAGCAAGTGTTGAGTAAACTTCCCACAGTAGAATAAGGCTCATTTCGGGGAGGTGGGAAGTAGTAACCATAAACAATTTCTGCATGGTTTCAGGAAATCAGTTGTTCTAGTGTACAAAAAAACTAATTTCCCGACAATATTAGTATACCAGATAGAGAAGCATGTTAAGCAAGATGATAGGTACTGGTGTGATGATAAAGTCCCGGGCTTGCTATAAGGGCTCAGGTTTATTTCTCTATAGCTTACATGCCAGAATGGCAGGGAGGAAAACTAGCTCCAATTCTCACACCAGCGACAGCAACTTGATAATAACCTTTTTAACAAGAAAAGAAAAGCAAACAAATAATAATCAAATAAACAAGGCTGGATCGGAAAGTCCACTAACCAATTCCTGCTGCAGTAGCTGGGTTTGTCGAATAGCTGCATCCCTTTCATCCTTCAGGCTCTGTACAGCCTGATTCAAACATGAAACAGAATGCTTAGAAACTTACAACACAAAAAAATAAAACTTACAGAGTATACCGTAATGATTTGCCGCAAAAGGCATTGCAGAGAAAGCAAACTTACATGATGGTGACAGTTATAAAACAAGATTAAGTTGCATAGAGCATGTTGAATAACAAGCATATAGAGATGTGTTTCCTTCTAGTAGTTGAAAATGACAATTCACTACATCACAATTTTGGAAAATCAATGAAGGAGCTCAATTCTAGCACATAGATTCAACATCAAAGTAAAAAAAATGCAGCCACACACTAGGAGTAGAGCGATCAAAACTGTAGACACTTTATACCGGTAACTATTTATGTACTGTGACAAGATGGCAATCACAACTGCAAAATCATCACTCTTTTGTTATTGTGATGATAATATTTATTTAAGTGCAAATAATAGATGGTTCACATGCTTTGCGAAGTTCTATTTTTTCATCTCCATACACCTTTTAGAGCATCCACAATCATTCCCATTTTTTGCTTAGGAGCTTTGTGTGTAAACATGTTCAACTCTCAGTTTAGGATCATGATTTTTTTTCTCATCGGTACACTTCAATATTAAACCTTTGTGACAGAGGCCAATATGACATTCGTTCAATCTCCTAAGTGTTTTGTTAAAGGAGATTTTAGTTGCATTTGTGATGATTTTTATTATTATTATTTAAAAAATACACTAGTCAAGCAACTAAGCTTGATGCAACACCAACTCCAATCCAATGAAGTCCGTCAAACTCTGGTGTTATGAGTGCACATAAGTCCATGATGGTGAACTAAAATAACCAACTCACAAATACAATAAAACTTACAGAGTTCGCATCAGGAATTTGAGTGGAGCCCTTCAACCCTTCATCTTCTGAGTTTCCTTGCGTTGATGAAGGAGGGATGTAAACAACTCTAAGCTTCATGTCATGTATCACCTTGCCATCACTATCCTTATTGAACTGGCAACAAAATTAAACATTATAGTTCAAAAATAATTTCATTTTTAGAAAGTCAAGTTAGTCAAACATGAATAATTTTTATTCTTCAAGTTAACACCCTTACAGTATCTGGTGGGAGTTCATCAACATCAGCATGTGGAGGCATTATGGTACTCTGTAAGAGAAACTTATCTTTGCATTGCATATCTGGAGGATATTCTCGTTGAGCTTGAAGAGTAACTGAAAATACAGCAGTTTGTAAACATCTAATATGTTTTAACCAATAAGGAATATTACAAAACAGTGTTGGCTGGCACATGGAACACAAATAATTCCATATACTGATAATAGATAAAATTATGATGCTCGGTTTGATTGGCTACCGCTCTACTCACATCTTTCATTTCCAACAGGTGAAAGAGGACCAGTAGAGGAAAACACACACAAATGAGGCTGTTAAATGATCACCTAATAAACATCTCACAAATGGTTGGTTACCACTCTACTCACATCTTTGACGTAGGAGAATTGTAACTTTTAAATGGACAACAACATAAGTTCACAGTAAAATAGAAAATTCCTAGTTTAAAAGGATAGAAAAGTCCTATAAAAAGATGAAGCCTGAGGAACAAGTAGCACCTCTGATGATGCAACAATCCCAAGGCTGTATAACACCGGTGTTGGGCCTCACAAAGTACTTCTTAGGTGAAGTGGTTTTAACCTGGCAAAAAGCAAAGTACAGCGAGATGAATTTTTTTAAAGGCTATATACTGCACAACAATATTATGTTTGTATATTTCATGTGTGGTTAAGAGATTACCTTGAAAGCAACATGGTGCTCTGTGTTGTTCGCAACTTTAAGATCACAAAAGCTTTGCTTTTCCAGCTCAACTGATTACATATATAACACATTCTCATAAGTCCAGATGAGCTCCATTAATTAAGTCAAATCTGAAAATTTTAGTGCACATGAATTTTTACACTTTCAAAGAGAATCATATTTTTCAAGAAGACAGCCTACAATATTCAGATTAAAGTCATTAGCATAAACATTTGCATTGATTATTCATAGTTCATGCCATCACATATTTTCCATGGATCTGCTGGCAACATAATTTAATCTCTATCTTCAGACATTCTTATTTTTGGCAAGCACGTCTCCTTAGTCAAGTTGGGTTCCTGTGGATGAAGCATGTCTTCTATGCCTGCTAAGCTTTCAAGTTCCAAGACAAGGGGATCAAAACCAACTTGGATTTTAGTTAAATTGCGCTTCCATCAATTTGTTTTACTTAAAATCCCCACCCTCCCTCTTTGAACAACTAATCATCTTCACTTTGTTGTGAGAGATATCATATGAATGAATACTGGGCATCTGGCTCACTGATGCAGATGAGTTAAAAAACGTTTGATAACAGGTTAGATGTAGCGCATGCAGCTTGGTGCAATAGTCATAAGATTGCATGAAGGTTTGAGACTTGAGAGCAGCCACTTGATAAGAAATTGTTGAAACATAAACTTCTTTCTTTTCTCTATTCAAAGATCCTGCTCCAGTAATAACATAACTGAGCAATGGTCACTTGAAAACATATGATAAGAAAAAGAAAACTAGAATGTAATGTCATCGGCACTCAGTGAGATTGGGAAGCATCCTTAAACACAGTAAGCAGCCAGTTTTGCCAATCAGAGGAATGGACTGTTCATACTTCACTCTGGATCTTTTCCCAAGCTTTTTCCAATAGTGAAGACAGCTTCCATGAAAAAATCATGCCTTAGTTGGGAATTAGTTAGGAATTAACATGATTGATAAGTGCCTGAATCTATGATGGCAAAAGGGAGTTTTTACGGGGCCATACTGAGAGAGAATTGGAACTATAATTCGGGGCTGGGTTATAGTGTCATTTCTATCACTTTTTAGTTTATTACATATATGAAGGAAGTCCTCGGAAAAATGACCACCGATGATTTCATATTGAGCAGTAAACATCAAGATTTGGCAACTATAATTCCTAAAAAGCAATTTGAAGCCACTCATGCTAAGATTATCCACTTTCATATTCATTCGCAGCGCCAAATCTGCCAGTACACTTCATATGATGATTGATGCTTCTGAGTCGCTGCTCATCAATGAAACATCAACTCAACCGATGCTGGCCCATGAATTTGGACATCAACAGTGAATGCTACGAAATTCTTTTATTCCAATTTTGAGATAATCACGCAATTAAACAGCGGTACTCTGTAATCATAATCTCTTTTCTTTTATCACGCATTACTTGGTCGCTGGGGACCAACACCAGTATTCCCTTCCCTGGAAAATTTGACAAGAGGCCCCGAAACTCATGAAACTGCTAGCAGGACAGGCCCTGATTACAATTAACTAATGCAGTAGCACAAAACACCTAGTTCAGCTTTGATTCGCCAGTTAATGCATGAATAAGTACAATTACCTATAGCAAATTGATTCTCCTTTCCAGGAATTATCCGTAAATTAGATTCCAATGCGATAATTTAAATAACAAATAGATATATTAATCAAAATTGTTATTTATAAAAGAAGAGAAAAATGATTCGTGCATATTTTAATAGAAAAGGAGAGAGAGAGACTTACAATTGAACTTGAGGTCATCGGGATGTACGGAGATCAACTGATTACCGTCAGCAGCAGTCATATCGGCCCCCCCAATATCACTAAATCTCAGAATCTTCCACAAAAATCCAAATCAAATCAACAGAACGACGAACTGTATATAATTATTTGCTCTTTAACAAGGAAGAAAAAGAAACCTCCCAAATCAATCGAAGAAATTACTGAAAAAAGAATGGAGATAGATTAATTAGTGAGAGGGAGCAAGAATATAAAAGAAAACTAACATGTGGTTCAACAGGTGTGGAGGATTTGTTAAAAGCAGCGAATGGCTCGAACTTTTAGGCACCAATTTCGGCTTTTTTATCGGTTCAGGTGGTATGCGCTTCCTTGAGAGAGAGGGCGGGAGCAAGAATCTCTGTGTCTGTTAAATGGAGAGAGAGGGGGGGGGGGGGTAGCTTGGCGTGTTTGTGCACCTAGGAACCAGAATGACGGAGCTTTCTTTCTTGTTCAGTAAAAGAGAGAGAGTGGGAAAGAATTGACACGTGTAATATTCTTAATTTTTTATATAAATAAACAAACAAAAATATGAGTTTTTTTTTAAAAAAAAAAGAAAAACAATATCCAAGTTTTTGGAGATCCCCAGACTGTAATCGGGTCCCTATGACGTGTCCCCTCTAAAATTTCCATTTATTAACTCATTTATTACCGCTTTTGTGGTTGAAGCATGGATTAAACAATATAATATTTATATTTTTTAAGGCATTTTCATGTCTTCCGAATTGAAGAGAAGAACATAACTTTTTTCAAACAAGAAAGCAACGAGGCAGCAGAGACGAAAAGAAAACAGGTGGCGTGTACCTTTTCTTATATTATTTGTTAATGCTTGCAGTAAGTCGGTACATTATATAATATTACCCCGTTCATTTGGTCCTTTTCCAATAAATAATCAGGGCACTCCAGCTGTATTTTTTTATTTTTAAATTATTATTATTTTAATACTCTCATATCAAAAATAAAATTTTAAATATATATATATATATATTCCATCAACCATCACACTATTAAATATACATTAAATCCCACTCTTCAGTCTTCATTGCTTCCAGGTAGGTGAATGGAAGAGTTGGAGAGAGACCCTCGCAGAAGAAGTTGTACCTTTGCACCTAATCATAATTAATTAGGGCCTGTTTGTTTATCTGGAAAGTGGTTTCCTGGAAAGTAAATCCTGGAAAGTGAATTCCTGGAAAGTGGTTTCCTGAAAAGTGAATTCCTGGAATTCACTTTCCTGGAAAGTGAATTCCTGAAGGTGGTTTCCTGGAAAGTGAATTCCTGAAAAGTGAATTCCGATGTTTGGCAGTGTTATGGAAAATGAACTGAAAAATAATTTATTAATAATTTTTTTTTTCAAGATTATCTAATATATATATAATATTTAATATAAAATATTTAATCACTTAAAATTAAAAAAAATGAAATCTAAAAAGTATAATGATGAATTTTTTTATTATATCCTATATTCATACATAGCTTATTTTATAAAATATAACAATATATGTCATATCATATTATAGAGAAATAAGCTTGTGAAATATTTTTTAAGTAAAACTTATTATTAATATATATTTTTTCCAATTTTAAAAGCTTAAAATAAGTTTTTTTTAATTTTAAATCAAAATCTCAATGCAAAATTTTAATTTAGGGTGATTAAAAAAAATAGAATTTTTAAGATTTAAATTATTAGTTTTTGTGTTTTTTAATTGTTAATATCAGAATTATTATTTTTTTATATAAAAAATAATACTAACATGTTTCTATTTTTTTTAAAAAAAAAACAATAACTAGCTAGCTCACGGAAAGTGTATTCCGGATGTTTGGCAGAGGAGTACACTTTACTTTTTCAAGCCTTAAGTTTTCCTTGATTGAAACAACTTTCTGGAAAGTGGTTTCGGTGTTTACTAAACACGGAAACAACTTTCTGTGTTTGTTGCTTGAAACAACTTTCCAGAAAAGTTGTTTCCAGCAAACAAACACTGAAAAACAAGGAAGATGAATTTCGAGAATTCACTTTACTTGAAACAAACAAGGCCTAGATGAGTTTTTGTTTTCTTAGTTTTGCATTAGCAAGTGATTTTCGAACCTTTTTTTTAAGAATATCAAACTGATACTGTCTAGATTATATAATATATATAGTTTTATATAGTTTTGATGGGCCTGTAAATATTAAAATCTATCTATATATATAATCAATAACTCAAGTTTTATGTAATTAAATGAGTTAAATTTATTAGATTTGGTCTCGACTTAAATTAAAAAACTCGGTTCGAAAACATTTCATATAACTAGGTATGTTAAAAAAAAAATTACATTATTTGTAAGGTAAATATTTTTTTTATCAAATCAAATCATGTAATTAAGTCTTTAGGCTCGCATGGATATCTTTTCATCCAAAGTAAGATCTAGATCTAATTATCAATGAGGGGACTTGTGTAGGTTAATAAAACTTCAGGTGAGTTTGCGCACCTACTATTGTAATCAAGATCATTGTTGAAAATTTCTTCTTATTTTAGATTATTTTAATACAAAAAGTCATTTTCTCTAGAAAAATGATTTATAAAAATAAAATAAAAAATTCTTCATTTGACACATGGTTTGCTGGGATCGAATTTTATACAAAACATTTACTTTATTTATATTATATTATGTTATCTTAGTATTGTGATTTAAGTCATGATTCTATGTGCTAACTCGAGTTTTTTGTGGCTATTTTTTAAATCAATAAATTTTTATTTTATCATTTAAAAATTGATTATGAATTAAGTTTTGTGACTTATCTTGACTTGTTTTCTATAAAATTATTTTAGTCTCATGATCTTGATAGCGGACTTGATGGGTTAACCAAATTGACTTGAGTTGTTTTTTAATTATTATTTTTTATTTTATCATTTAATTTTAGGTTAATAAGGAATCACACTTCATGATTTGTTTTGATTTAATTTAATTTTAATAAGGTTATCTTGATCTAATGGTCAAGTTTGGTCAATTAGTTTGGGTTTGCTTTGAATTGGTTTTTTAGTGGGTGTTTGGGGTAGCGGTTCAACGTGCGGTTGCGTTGAGCCACAACCCCAGTCACGGCATCACCAAACGGACAACTTTTTTTCCCGGTGGGTCCCACCTAAATATATGCGGTTGCAACGTGTTTTGAAAAGCTTTGAAACGATGCTTTTCAAAACAAACGTTACGTATTAGAAACGAATGAGCCAATTTCCAAAACAAGAACAGAAAAAATGGACATATCTAAATTAAAATAAAAACAAAAATGGAACTTGGAGAGAGAAGGGCGAGGAGGAGAAGGGAGAAATCAGGAGAAACAGAGATCTTCTTCTGGTAAAATGTATTTGATTTTGAAGAAGAGAGAATGCGTGAAGTGTTGTTATGGGAGATCGAGGCAGCTCAGAGAGCCACTTCTTCTTTTGAAAAAAAAGAAAAGCTTGCAGAGTTGCAGCAATTGCAACCTTCCGAGGCTCATACCAGCCACCACAAAGCATCATTTTCGACGTCACCACTATAGGAAGAACCACCTCGCCCTCCTCTACCCGTCGGTACCGACCGTTGACCCTCTCGTCATAGGCGGTGAACAATAAATATATTCATTGTTCACAATATTTCGGCTAATAATTCACAACATGAACGAAAGGTGCAACACACCATTTTGTGCTCGTGTAATATTTGCATCACAGTTTACCGTAACTAAGTTTTATTTTTTTGGACTTTTAATAAACTAAATTTGTTCCCTTTTGCATGGATGTGCTTGTTAAAGGTTTTTCATGGTTTTTTCATTTTTATTTTAAATAATAATAATAATAAAACAGAATAAATCGTATAAAATATTGATGATAAAATAAAATATTTTATTTAATTCGCAAAACATTATTATTTAATTTATTAAAAGATGATCACAATGTGATATTATTTTTGTTAAATATGATCACAATCTTAATTTTATTCCTGAAGATATTTTATCTAATGTTGTTCCTCGATCAAATAGTCAGTAATCGCAGATGCATTCACGTATGGATTTAGTTCGTGATGGAATTGCAAGTAGTTTGATTATTTCAATTATTTTGTTATAATAATTATTAATAAATTTACAAAATTATTCCAACAAAATATTTATATACGTGTACGTGTGTGTGTACATGTGTATTTTTAATTAATTTTATAAGTTAGCAGCAATATGAAAACCATGATAACCAAACACACAAAACTGCTTTTCATTAAACTCAACATCAACCATAGTTTTAACTAAACACAAATTTCAGTATGAATCGCAGCTAAAAGCGTTTTTCATAAACCTGCTTTTTTTTCAACCTCAACCACAACAACAACAACAACAACAGCTTTGTAAAACAGGTTTTTAATTATTTTTTAAAAAACTATCATTAAATATTAGTTAATTAGGAATTCATTTTTATAATTTAGTTCAGTTTATTTCATCACAATCTCACAAACCAAGTTGCAGATTCATCTAGTTATGCACCAGACATGTTGTCGTCTCGATATTTTTAAAAACATCATATTGAATAACATTTTTGCGTTAAATTGTATTTTATTGATTATTCATATCGTTTTTTGGATCCATAAAGCTTGCCAAATTACATCAAATTAAACCCACTACAATTTAAACTTTATTTTTACATGTTAATTTAACATGTAAAACAAAAAAGTGACATGTAGTGGAAAGTGAAAAATCCATTAATAAATTTAGTTCTCCTTGTCATAATTAAAGTAGGAATATTCTAGTATAACTTAGGCTTAAAGAGGGAATGCACTTGCACTTCTAGACATGGACCCACCCCTTGAATTGCTGGGACTACTCTTAACCACCTGGTCTCACAATTTCATTGGACATTAATTGCCAAGCCCAAAGACTTACCTAATTCTGCCACTTCAAGCACTGGCAATTAGATGCTTGCAAAGCGTATCTTCAAGGTGGCCAAGACAAGAAGGAAAAGAAGGCGCGAAGTTGTTGCTTAACGCAAGTTTCTTTCCTCTTTTTTTTTTTCTTTCTAAATACCCCCACAAGATTTCAGCCAATAGGAAGGAAAATAAACCATGGAATCTCCAAATATCAGAACTGCTAGTTATTTCCCTCATAAAGACATCAGCATTGGAGTACCACGATGGATCACAGAAGCACTCAATGTCAAACAATATACTGTTCCTGGTTGTTTTGAAGCGGAACGTTCGATTTGAGCGTTACGATGTGTCGTTTCAGTATCATACTGTTCATATATAATTAATTAATTATATATATATATATATATATATAAAATAAAATATTAATTTAACAATCATAATTAAAATTTGAATTTTTTTATTTAAAATATTTTGGTGTTTTTAAATTATTTTGATGTATAGATGTCAAAAATAATTTTTAAAAAATAAAAAAATAGATTTTGAACCCGGAACGGCACGCCCGGAACGAAACTGAGGCGTTCCGGCTGGAATTTGGCCGGAATTTTCAGAACATACCGGAATTAAAACCGAGACAAAAACAACACCGTTTTGTTTCGATTTTTTAAATGGAAAGGAATGTCTCAACCATTCCAGCCAGAACGGAACGAAATTAATAGCTCTGACTAAAAGTCCCAGGGTTCTCTTGAAATGAATCACACCGTATTTTAATCAGCCTTTTGGACTGTTGTCGTCATTCCTGAAATTAGTCTTGTCTTTGAGTATTTCTTTTCAAAATTATTTAAAATAAAATAAATAAATAAGTTTATTTTTATCTTTTGTTTTAATTTTTTAAAATAATATTGTTAATATACTGATATATTATTTTAATATATTTCAAAACAAAAATTATTCTAAAAAACTGAAATACTTACCCAGGAGACAATGGAGTTTTCACCATTAACTTAGAATGCTGGCCTTAGAAGTGGTGGTGGTAGCTCACCTGACACCAGTAAAAATTACATAGATCTATGCCAGCTGCAAATAAAAAATGTTCCCTAGCATCTAGATGTCGACCCCTCAAGAAACCAGGGTTGTAAAATCCGTTCCGGATCCCGTTCCGGTTTTTTGTTTGGAACGGAACATTCGGTGTACTCGTTCCGGTTTTGTACTGTTTATATTTATTTAATTATATATATATATGAAAAAAACAAAAAAAACAAAATATAATTTTTATTTTTTATAAAATCAAAGTTGACGCGACATTTTTTTATAATATATATATATATATATATTATTTTTAATTATATATATATACTTTATAGTTGTAACGTGACTGTAAGCTTACAGTCACGTTACAAGTTGTAAATTATAAAAACCTTCTTTATTATTATAAAGTATATACCAGGCTTATTGATCCTGTTCGCTCCGGCCCGCTCCAATGCAAAATCGGGACAAAACGACGACGCTTTTGTCCCGGTTGGTTCCGAAATTCCACTGAACGCTTCTGCTTCGCTCCAGGCGTTCCAGTATCGTAAAAAACGACGCCGTGAATGTATTCATCAAAGTAAACCGAGAGACAGAGAGAGCGTAAATGAAGTGGTAATGAACAACTCAAAGCAAAATATCTAAGACCCTGGACCACACGTGCCTCAGCGCTTGGATATAGTCTAGTGTTGTAAACTCTCGACGCTCTTAGCGAGATCTTCCATGGTTTCCAATGGAAGTTAGAGGTGTTGAAATTCACGGATTAAGGCAACAATACGATAAATAATGCAATCTTAAAAATAATTACTTTAAAGTAAAGAGATAAGAGAGAGAGATTGCTAACTTGGTTTTTAACGTGGTTCGGCAAGCCTACATCCACGACTCAAGTACCAACCCGTACTTGATTATTGTACTCTCTTACTAATCCAAGTAACAAGATTACAATTTTCAGCTGATGAATCCACACCAAGACTTTACACCACTCGAAGAGATGCACTCTTCAAGATTTTTCTTTTCCACTTGAAGATGTATCCTATTCAAGTTTTTCCTTTCCCACTTGAAGATGTACCCTCTTCAAGATTTTTCCTAGTGATGTTCCCTCACCAATACCAAGAGTTTTATACTCAACTCTCAAGAGTTTCACAATGGTTGTTTTAGTAAAACAACAATACACTCTTAATAGTGTGGATATTACTAATGTAGATCTATGATCTCTTTCTCTCACTTACTATCACTTAGGATATTTGAAGGTTTTTAAGTGTAGTGAGAATGAGAAATACTCTTTGTGTTAGGATATGAAGATTTAAACACAAATATGAGTATTAATGAGGATTGATGATATGAAGGTGTTTATACACTTCTAATTGCCTCAATGTAAGATATGAAAGTTACTGTCTTTTCATTTTGCAATTAAGAGGCCTATTTATAAGTTTCAAAGAGAAACTAGCCGTTTATAGCCGTTAGAAACTAGCCGTTTATAGTCTGTTTGAAACTAGCCGTTTATAGTGCAACCGCCATATCAAGCGGTCGACCAGGTTCACAACGGATAAAACAATTTGTCTTCCAAGCGGTCGACCAGGTTCACAGCGGATACCTCAGCTGGTCGACCGGTTCATGCAGAAATCTATTTTGACAAATTATCTTTTCGAATTTCTTGAACCGATTGATTATGACTTAAACCTTTTAATCATCAAATCCTTTTAATGCATGCAATGTGAAGTGTGTGAGTTCATTTTAATTTGTGCTATCAAGTTAGAAATAGAGATTTACATAAAACACTAAAATGAACACTTATTCTTAGTCTTCACTTGCTTGCATTTTGGACTTCTGGAGTGATTTCTTCGTGTACTCCATTATGCTTGTTGATGTATTCTTTGTATAATACTGCTTATAGCTTAATCTCATCCAAGCATATTATTAGTCCATTTTCTTTTTATTGTTATCATCAAAATATATAAAGCATACAAAGTATGACATTATATGTCAACAATCTCTCCCTTTTTGATGATGACAATAAACAAAAAACTTAGATAAAAAATTGAGTCCCCCCCTATATTTTGTAATACAATATATAAGAGACATTTAACATTTTTATGTCAACAAGAGGCACTGCCGAGGAAGGGTGGGGCAGTAGCAAGCAAAGGAAGCCAAGGGAAAGTGGGGGGACGACGCAAGCAAACTAGCAAAGAGAAAGTGGGGAGTGGGCAGGGTTAAGTTTTTATAATTTATACTACTAATAATAAATGGGGGCAATAAGGTTTGTGGGTATATACTATATATATATATATACTTTATAATAATAAAGAAGGTTTTTATAATTTACAACTTGTAACGTGATTGTAAGCTTACAATCACGTTACAACTATAAAAGTGTGTGTGTATATATATATATATATATATATATTATAAAAAAATGTCGCGTCAACTTTGATTTTATAAAAAATAAAAATTATATTTTGTTTTTTTTGTTTTTTTCATATATATATATAATTAAATAAATATAAACAGTACAAAACCGGAACGGAACGCCGGAATACACCGAAACCGGAACGTTCCGTTCCAAACAAAAAACCGGAACGGGATCCGGAACGGATTTTACAACCCTGGTATATACCCACAAACCCTACTGGCCCCATTTATTATTATTAGTATAAATTATAAAAACCTAGCCCTACCCACTCCCCACTTTCTCTTTGCTAGTTTGCTTGCGCCGTCCCCCCACTTTCCCTTGGCTTCCTTTGCTTGCTACTGCCCCCCATTTCCTCGGCAGTGCCTCTAACTTCCACTGGAAACCATGGAAGATCTGCTAAGGGCGTCGAGAGTTTACAACACTAGACTATATCCAAGTGCGAGGCACGTGTGGTCCAGAGTCTTGGATATTTTGCTTTGAGTTGTTCATTACTACTTTATTTACGTTCTCTTTTTGTCTCTCTGGTTTACTTTGATGAATACATTCACGGCGGCGTTTTTTTTTTGATACCGGAACGGAACCGAGGCGTTCCGACCGGAATTCGGCTGGAATTTCCGGAACCACCCGGGATTTTGACCGAGACAAAAACGTCGCCGTTTTGTCCCGGATTTTGCATTGGAACGGGTTGTTCCGGCCGGAACGGGATCAATAAGCTCGCGATGAAACTATTAGTAGCTTTAGAACGAAAAGTAATTGTTTTGTATTTTATTCGATCATGGTCGACAATATGACATTACACACGTAATCTATATTTTTTTAACATAAAAAATATTAATTGTGTGATATTATTTTATGATATAAATTTAAAGAAAATAATAAATTTATACAAAATTATGTGAAATGCAAATTTACTATAAAATATATGAATTTTAAATCGATATAAATTTATCTGGTTAGTAGGTTTTAAGGAAATAACCAACATAAAATTATTAATAAAAAAACAAGAAGATTTTGATATCCAAATTATTGAATTCATTGTATTAAGATTAATTCATTTTATAATTTAATTTAAATAAAAATAAACAAACAAAATATAAATTGTGAAAACACCTATAATAATCAAATAACAAAAATAAATAGTTAATTTTCTATCTCCAAAAAGAAGAAAACATAAATTGCAAATTCATTCTTACGTTACTGTTGTTGTCATTACTAAAACAATTAAAACTAGTATCAACATTATTGTCAAAACAATTAAAATCATATGATTAATTTCAATCGAATGACAAAATTAAAACAAATAAAAAATTTGGCACCAAAACAAAAAAATGTATTTTTAAAAAAAGTACAATGTAATTTTGCTAAAAAATAAAAAGAATAAGGACCGAAATAAAATATATATATGATCAATTTCAATTGGAGGACGCAATTAAAACAAATTAAAACAAAAATTTATAATCAATTCCAATCGAAGGAAAAAATTAATACAAATAAAAATCTTGGGACCAGAATAAATAAAAAGCATTATAAAAAATGCAGTGAATTTTGTTAAATAAATAAAAGAATAAGGAACGAAATGAAAAGTAGCATATATGACTAATTTCAATTGGAGTACACAATTAAAACAAATCAAAACCTCCATACCAAAATAATTAAAGGAACCGAAAACAAACCAAAAATCAAAAGAATAGGGATTGAATTGAAAGCCAATATATATAATCAGTTGCAATTGAAGGACACAATTGCAACAAATCAAAATTTTTATTGAAGAAATTAGCAATAAAACCAAAATCAAAATAACATGGACTAAACTAAAACAACCACAAACAATAAGGACTTATCTGTACTTTCCGTCGACAAGAGAGAAAAGGGAGAAAAAACCAAAACAACCTTGGTATGCATTATTGTCAGAATTTGGAAATACCATACACGTCTCATACCCTAGTTCTGGGGGTTAAATTTTCCGTCCCTAGATAAAATAGTAATTTTATTGCTTACATATACATGTGTGTGTGTAGTAATGTTATGTTAGCCTTGGTATGCATTATTGTCAGATTTATATATTTAAAATGTAGAGATTATTTTTTTCATTCTAGTTTATATTAATAACTGAAATTAATAATAATTAACCACAATCCTAACAGCGTAGACGTAGAGCATCCTGTATCATCACTCTCTTTCAATGCATAAAACAAACAGCAGCATGCTCATGCTGATGTGCATGTATTTGAAGGCAGTGAAATTCATCACACCAATGGAGGATGCAAAAAAAGAGATATTTTTTTTATCTTTATGTATTTTAGCTGTGCAAATTAAGAGTTTTTTTATAAAGATATTTAAGGAATAAAAAATTAATAAATATTCTGAAACATGTATTTTTTGTAACTTTTGTTTTGAAAACAAGAATTCACTCCAAATCAATAACAAATTTATCTTTATGTTTTCTATCATTTTAATAAACACATTTTTGTTTCCAATCGCTATCTTAATGGGCATGAAGGGATCGGAATGATTAGAAAAGAGCAGGTGAGCAACATGAAGCAAGACATATTAAGTTACACATCAATGAACAAAACATCATTAAGTGTTATAGCAGGGGAGAATAGCCAAACTAGCCAAGACTAAAAGTACAATCAGAATGGATAATTCTCTCATCTGATGAGATTATACAATATGCTTAAATCTTTACTCTTTTTCTATTCAAGTGGGCATAAATCAATCTAGAGAAACTTAACAACCCTTTTGCAAGAAAGTTCTGAGAACCAAGTAAACCTATTCTTTTAAACTAAACAGCTAGAACAACCATGATCAGATGGGTGTCAGGATAAGCCATACCATTAGCAGGACAGTTTCAAAGAGTTCAAGCAAACTTCTAAAACCATTTATCGCACTTATTTTGCTTGATGCCTCTAGTTTAATCTTTTGATTCTTTGGTGGATCCTCATTCGGCAAAAGGGCAGCATGGATCATCCAACAAATACTTGTTTATGCATCAGATATGCAACATACCGGGTGGAATTAATTTCTTAGTCTATTGAAAGTGTCAAGTCAAGTGCGATTAATGTGATGTGATTATAGATATATATCTGTAGATAATCATAAAAAGACCTGTTACTCATCGCCGATAATATTTGGTGTATGAGGTGGTAAGGAACATAGCAATCTGCTATACAAATGAGAAAATGGATATCTATCAATTAGAAGGATACTCATGCTGATATGCATGTATTTGAAGGCAATGAAATTCATCACACCAATGAAGGATGCAAAAAAATAGACATGGACATGTAATATCTTGCCCAAGTAGGACAAAATTGCAGCAAAGGCGTCAGAAACAATGTAATCTCATTTTTTGCATATCAGCTGTGGCGTACAAACTAATTTTCACAAAATGAAAGGGAAATTCAATTCTTACAATGCTCGGCAGACATGTCCTTCTCAGTAGAAAAGGGCCAAAGAATGACATTATCCACGCTTTCTCATTTAAGTGGTGAGTCTGGGAGCTTGTCCCTAGGATAATAAAATCTTGCCCTCCTAACCTTCCTGTGCTTGGCTACTTTTATTTCCTTGATATTTGGCGAGTAGCTGTGGTAGCAAAGGAACTCATTAATCATTTCACAACCGCTAATTATTGAACCAGGGAAATTATTAAGTAAAGTCATGATAAACCTGGTCAAAAGAAAACTTTGAAATATTGATGTTATGAGGAAAAGGGAATTTGTTAGAAGCATCTGGATCATGCTCAAGGACCTGAACACTTGCTTGGCATTGGCTTATCTTTTTTTTTTTTTTTTTGGAACTTCCAAATGTATTAAGAGGGGAAATGTACAGAGAAAGTGCCGACGGCTTGTAAACGCCGCCGACTGACCTGGCAGGGACAGGCTCCCTACTAGGAAAAACAAGCCTAAAGGCTAGTGAAGGAAACTAAAAAAAAAAGGGCTAACAATGGAGCTTCAGCCTAAGCCCAAAGAAAACAACCCGCCTGGCAAGACCAGCCTTTATAACCCTCAACAGGCAACAGGCATTGGCTTATCTCTTGGCATCAACCGGCTGGATAATGAATATTTGTCACAGATCAACAGAAGGGGAACTTCTAACTTACTGCTACACTACTGTTTTCAAAGGTTGATGACTGTGATTTCAAGAATAGGCATCTCAACTGAAAATGCACTAAATCTTTCAGTGATGTTTATTTTGTTGTGAATCATATGACAAGTTCATCAAAACCTTAACTATAAACAAAGTTTAAATAAATAACTTCCATCTTTTACACCATTTTACGTTCTTAGATTCCTGCATCATTTCAAACTAATATAATTTTGGCACACACAAAATACTGAAAAATGGTCAGCATGCAATGTAAAAATCAGTGCTCTCGTCCAAAGGAATGGCATTAATAGTGTAATCCCAGGTTTTTTCTACAAAGTTACATGGAAGTTATTCAACCAATAAGATCATGTATGCAAACCAACCAAATAGCCAACATAGAATTATAGGACAAGGCCAAAGGAGAACTCACAGTGGGAATACGATTTCAACTCGTATGCCACCAATAATCCTCCGAATCCTAATCGTAGCGTGGATGCCTGCATTCTGCTTAGATATGACAATGCCTTTGTAAATGGAAGCCTACGCCTATTTTCAGGAACTTCCTGTAAATTAATCGATCACATAAAACCACACCTCAAGAGAATTTAATTTCACCACCAACCAAACACTAACTTCCTAATAAAGAAAACAATGGTTATAGCTAAAAAAAGGCAATTACCAATTTGATCTCCACTATATCCCCGGTCCTTATATCGGGAATCGGCCTTTCCTTCTCTGATGCCTCTACAGCTCTCTTATTCAAAATCTTCTCAGACAAATCAATTAAACAAAAATATCAGATTTGTTTTTTGTTAACACAATTACTCTAAAAAGCAAATGCGAAAACAGTAAATACCCCAATAATCTCTCCAAGCTTAACGAGAGGCTTCCTGGATTCTTTCACCGCTACTTCATCTTCCTCGCTTCCTTCTTAAACGACCTTTTCCCCAACATTCTCAGTATCTTCCACAACCTCCCCACCTCGAGACTCCGACTCCTCTAGCTCTCGTAACAAAACTCTGCCTCGCAAATGCCTTCACTATTGCGTCAAGATTCGAGCTAAATGAGGTTGAGACAGAAGCTCTAATAGAAGAGGCCGGATTGGAAAGATAGGAAGTGCGATTGAATGTTGAAGAGTAACCCAGTCTCTTTGGAACAGGGGATCGAGAAGGATTTCTGGGTATCACATCTAGTGCCTGCAAACGTCCAAATAAGTAAAGAAGAAATAATACTGAAATGAGTTTGTGTGTGTAGGCATGGATGGAGAGGGAGAGCCTGAGGAAGAATTTTAGAGCCCATGTTCTGACATGAGAGGGAAAACTCTAATAATATTGAAGGGAAAGGAAAACTTAACGAGAAGGCATGTTTCGATATACTGGTTCAAGTGGGGAGAAGGAATGCCAAGTCTTATCCGTTGGATGAATTTGAGGGAGGTAGGTGAGAGGTGCATGGTTTGTCATTGGAATACTTTAGAATATACTCTCTCATATTTTAATAAAAAATATTTAAAATCTTGTTTGATTTAACTTAGACTATTAATAATAAATTTTTAATTGATATTTTATTTTTTTTATTTTTATCATTCACACTAAATCGGTTCACAATAAAGTTTCATAATCTGTTTTTATATATTCTTTATATGTATATGTTATGATTAAATTATTTATTATTGTTATTTTTAAGATGTTATATTGATCTCGTGGCACATGTAACGAGTAAACCAGCCTTGTTTCTTAAATTATTTCTTTTTGTTGCTGGATTGTGCCATTTTGTTTCGAATATTTAAGATGTTACATTGGCGCGTGAAGTACAACACATTCAAATTTAACACCAGCCATCCTTGATGAGTTGGCACACAATTTGCAGGGGAGGAGCGGGCGGAGAAGAAGAAGTTGTGTCCTTCACGATTTGACTGTGCGTGAAGACTTGCAGTGTTACAGGCAACGGTGAAGTATTTCCGATCATATTAGCCCAGCAAAGTGATATGTGGAGACACCCAACTACCCGCACAACACCACCATCAGGTGGATCCAGGTTTCCTCCGCCGAGTTTTAGAAGCAGATTTCAACGCAGAAAGTATTATTTCTTGTACAAAACAGAAATCTAGCAGAGAAGAAGTCTTAATCTCATTTACCCCTGCAAAGTTAACTTACCCAATGAAAACCATAACCAAGTTCCATAACCCAAGATTCTCTTCGTTTTACTCCCCAAACTTCGGTATTCAAAATGTATTATCTCCCATCAAAAGAGAAAACCCACTTTCCCTCCATTTCCTCAACACATTCTCGCCCGCCAAACAGCATGTTTCTTCTCTCTCCACCCACACAATTCAAAACCCGAATGTCGAGTCTATCAGAGAGGCAAATCCCCCAGCCAAAACCCGTTTGGATACTAAACCACTTCACCACCATGCCACATCTAGTGATGTCATTCTATCAAACAAGATGATCACTAACCATATCAGATCGGGCGACTTAGATTCTGCTCTTTACGTATTCGACAACATGACTGTTAAGACAACAGTCACTTGGAATTCGGTTTTGGCGGGTTTGTCAAGGAAGTGCGGTAAATTGAAGGAAGCTCAAGAACTGTTCGTTAAAATTCCTGAACCAGATGCTGTCTCGTATAACACCATGTTATCGTGTCATGTACGTAATTCTGACATGGAAAGAGCTCAGGCTTTCTTTGAAGATATGCCCCTTAAAGATACTCCATCATGGAATACAATGATAACCGGTTTTGCGCAGAATCAGCAAATGGACAAGGCACGCAAGTTGTTCTTGATAATGCCAACGAAAAATGTAGTCACTTGGAATGCTATGATCTCAGGTTATGTAGAGTGTGGGGACCTAGACTCCGCGTCAAAGTTGTTTGAAAAAGCGCCATTTAAGAGTGTGGTGGCCTGGACCGCTATGATTACCGGGTACATGAAGATTGGGAGGGTTGGATTGGCAGAAAGATTGTTTCAAAAGATGCCCGAAAAAAACTTGGTGACTTGGAACGCTATGATTGCAGGCTATATTGAGAATTACAGGGCTGAGGATGGTGTAAAAATTTTCCGAACAATGGTGGGATTTGGTATCCAGCCAAATTCGTCAACTTTGAGCAGTGCTTTGTTAGGGTGTAGTGAGTTGTCTGCTTTGCAGCTGGGCAGACAAGTGCATCAGCTAGTTTGTAAGTCCCCGCTGTGTGATGATACAACTGCAGGGACTTCGTTGATGAGCATGTACTGTAAGTGTGGAGTTTTGGAGGATGGTTGGAAATTGTTTGTTCAGCTTCCAAGGAGGGATGTTGTCACTTGGAATGCAATGATTTCTGGTTATGCTCAACATGGAGAAGGTAAAAAAGCTCTTGGTTTGTTTGATGAGATGATAGAGAAAGGAATGAAGCCGGACTGGATCACTTTTGTTGCGGTATTAATGTCCTGTAACCATGCTGGATTTACGGACCTTGGGGTTAAATATTTCCATTCAATGGAGAAGGATTATGGACTTGCAGTAAAGCCTGATCATTATACATGTATGGTTGATCTTCTTGGTCGGGCAGGTAAGTTGGTAGAGGCTGTAGATTTAATCGATAAAATGCCTTTCAAACCCCATGCTGCCGTATTCGGAACCCTTTTGGGTGCTTGTAGAATACACAAGAACGCTGAGATGGCAGAATTTGCTTCCCAGAAGTTGCTTAATCTTGATCCAACTAGTGCAACTGGTTATGTTCAACTTGCTAATGTTTATGCCGCAACAAAAAGATGGGACCATGTTGCTAGAGTTCGAAAATCAATGAAAAGCTGCAAGGTGGTTAAGACACCAGGGTACAGTTGGATTGAGGTTAAGAGTGTGGCCCATCAGTTCAGATCAGGTGATAAGGCTCACCCAGAATTAACTTCTATACATGAGAAACTGAAGGAGCTGGAAAAGAAAATGAAGTTAGCAGGGTATGTGCCAGATCTCGAATTTGCATTGCATGATGTAGGGGAAGAGCAAAAAGAGCAGCTTTTATTGTGGCACAGTGAAAAGCTGGCAATTGCCTATGGCCTTATAAAATTGCCACCTGGTACTCCAATCAGGGTGTTTAAAAACCTGAGAGTATGCGGAGATTGTCATAGAGCTACCAAGTACATATCACAAATAGAAAGAAGGGAAATCATTGTAAGAGATACTACGAGGTTTCATCATTTTAAGCATGGGCATTGCTCTTGTGCTGATTACTGGTAGGTTTGCAAATTTACGGATGCTTTGCAAATTCTCTTGTGGAAGTTTTTGATTCATTAGCTTCAGTTGGACATATATGGTTCTCTATAAAGGATCGGTTCTACAGGAGAGGTAATAATATGCAGACTTTTGACTTCTACTTAATCATATCAACCTGGCCAAGTGCACTTGTCAAGGTAGCTAAAGTTCTTGAAGCCATACCCTCCCCTATTATTAAAACTGGTGTCAATCTTCAAGAACCAACTTGAGCTTGATATGGTGACAAATGCAGGTGGTTACTTGCTGAAGTTGATTTGTCAATCAACAGATAGAGTTTCTCCCGTTAAGTTAGATGAATAGAAGTAAGTCCGACAATGAAATGAGAACAGTACTGAGTTGCATTCAATATTGCAGTTCGTTGTTCAAATTAGGTGTTGGTATAGTTTGATTGACCTTTTGTGTTTAGAATCTAGCGTGTTTGAAAAGGTTGGTACCATCTGAACTTGTCTGTAAATCTGAACAGTATGATAGAAAAAAGCAATAGACTTGGGGCCCTGGAACTGCAATGGCTAGCAAGGGAGGGAGTGATGTAAACCCTATGAGCAAGGCCATGGGTTTGGTACAATCTGTGAATAGGTGGTCGACACTTGATCTGGCATGCCCTCACATCCAGGATTCCTGCAGTTGCTCACCGCTATGATATGCTAGGTACTAAAATCTTAAATCTGCATCGCTTTATGAAAGGGGCTAGATGTGTTCAAGATTGTGAAGCCATGGCCTTTTGGCCTGTCTAAACTCGTGATGTGACCGGATCTTCTGACATGGCGGTTCAGAAACTTCAGGATGTTTTTTAAAACTGTGATATCCACAAAGGATACAAGTATATAACATTATTCCAGATACACCGGAGAATGATTGTGCAGTGTTGGAGAGATGGTATGCTGTTAGCCTTGGAGTTTAACCATGACTTCCACGTTTACCATCCAACTTTTGAGACACTGAGTTTCCGGCGTACCTTCAGGTCACTGGCAGAGGTCATCAGTTTATTCGAGCTGGGAGGAAAACGTTTTTAATGCCTGTATCTCACAACAGTATTGTTTCAGGATCAAAGGATGGTTGCAGAAAAGTAAACGACAAATCCCTCAACATAGCAAACCAGTAATTTGGTTGTTGTCATCACATGCCATGTGACCTTACAGCCTGCCAAATGTGCTCCAGTCAACGCCTGACTCCCAAGTTTTGGTTTACTTTATGAACATTCTAAAGGAACGCAAGTTTTGTTCCCATCTCGCTGTCAAACGGGAAAAGTTGGCGGAGTTGCTGAAAAGAGAATTTTCCTGGCGGCTTTAAGAAAGATCTGAGTTTTCTTTCGGTTACTGTTTCTCCTCAATGAGCATTCACGGTAGGGCGGCTCCGGTCAAACCATGATATCATCAAGGACAAATCCTTCATTATCAAACGATTTCTTGCCTCAATTGCCCGACTCGAAATGGAGAGCATTTATTTTCTTTACTTTTTTCACTAAATTTACTTGTTGAGCCTCGCCTGATATCCAGTATTGTTGGACAAGGGAAACCACTTGGTCATACCCCAACTCCTCTATGCCCGTTAATACACAACGATAGGTGTTAAAAACTTGGGTGGAATCATGATTTCAAGTAACGGCCCGCTGTCATTTGACAGGATCGATCGGAACACTGACATCATGGTGCTTGTTAATAGCAATTCACCGTAGGGCTTCTCATTTGATCTTCTTTAGAATTGTGCATCAGCGTACATGTTCACAACCAAAACTAAAATAAAAACAGCACGATCAAGTTCCTATTTTGAACAGATGATTTAAGGCAACGAGAAATATAAAAGCAATGAAGACGAGGTTTCAAGGAAATGATGACAAAGCAAATACTGCTATTACCAGTATTACTATTTTGTACAGATGTTTTTAAAATCAAATACATTTAAAAGAATGGAAGTTTCAACATAAGTGTTAAACATCTGGCAGAAAAGAAAAACATAACAAATAATCTTCATATCAAAGCTTTGAGAATTGACGAACTAGTTTTACAATATTGTTAACATCACAAGCCAACTTCACACCCACTGACTTCTAGGAGGAGCAGCAACCAGACTTCTGGTTGACAGGTTGTCCTCGAATCTGCACTGTTGGGGGCCTTGCATTGTTCATGGCCGGCTGGCTTGCCATCCTGATGCATAAGAATCAAAACGTATGAGGCTAGTGGTCCAGAAAATGCTCATGTTATAACTCCACAATGAAGAAAAAGCCAGTGGGATTTCTAAGGCAAATCAGCCTCTATTCAGCTAGAAAATAATGGATTCCATTAAAGAGCAGAGTTCGCAATGTAAGGACAAAATTAACACGTACCTGTTCTTGATCTCTGAGGCCATAGCCATGAAAGCCTGCTCAACATTGGTTGCATTTTTTGCACTTGTCTCCATGAAAGGGATCCCGATTTCATCAGCAAATGCCTGGATAAAGATGCAATTTCCTTATTAAAACTTCCAGACTCATCAGATTGTAAAGTGAACTAATATATTTCAACATGCAAAAACAAACAAATGAATGTAGATGATTAAATTACCTTTGCTGTCTCATAAGAGACGACTTTGTTGGCTGTGAGGTCACACTTGTTCCCAACTAGAAGCTTGTTTACATTTTCACTTGCATAACGGTCAATTTCATTCAACCATTGTTTAACATTGTTGAAGCTCTCTTGGTCTGTGACATCGTAAACAACCTACCCACAATGCCATCAATAAGACAAACCTCACGAAGAGATGAAAAGTTGGGTATAAAGTAAACAAGTAGAGATGGAGACAGAGAGAGGCAAGCTCACAATGATTCCATGAGCTCCACGATAATAACTGCTTGTGATTGTCCTAAAACGCTCTTGGCCAGCTGTGTCCCACTGCACATTTTGTAAACCAGGAAACACACAGAACAAGAAACTTATATAAGCCGTTGTGCCTCAAAGACCCTTCCCCACCCACCAGGAAAAAAAAGAATAAAGAAAGAAATGCTCAACACAACCAGTTAAGTTGAATACAATTCTAATTGAGATCAAAGCGGATGTAGAGACTGAAATCGAGAAAAATAACTCAAGAGGCGCATCGAGTAGATTTTATAACTTACAATTTGTAGTTTAATGGTTTTCCCATCCTGTTCCACAGTGCGGATTTTCTAGATAGTAGAACAATTTAAAAATAAAATGATTAATCCCATAACTATATAATTGACGGTAAAGGTAAAAAAGTGTAAAGATAATAGCTTACAAAGTCCACACCAATGGTACTGATGTAACTCTCCAGATATGAATCATCCTATTAAGAAAACATGCAAAAAATTATTTAATCATCATTATTGGTACACTGCTGCAGCAAGACACATGGATTCCATATAGACAAATAGATGAGAGAAGAATAGAAGAAACTTACAGCAAACCTCAAAAGTAGACATGATTTTCCAACACCAGAATCTCCAATAAGCAAAAGCTTAAACAAATAATCGCTGCAAAAAATAATCAAAATCACAGTTTTTTTTTATTCTTTTCCTTTCGTAGCGCAATCACAGGGATCATCAAAATAAAAGGTTGAAACACAATCCTACTCCCAATTACCTATTGAAGGGGGGAAAAAATCTTTCCCAATTAATATTAGCGAATTGCAATCGATTGAATTAAAAGTTAGAAAAAAATGTCAACAGATCTGAAGGTAAATCACCTAGATCTAAGAATCAAAATCCATCATATAATTAAATCATAATCCTACCAAAAACAATTATAGGACGAAACAAACAAATTTTCATGCTTGCAAATTAAGGAAACAGTTAATTAACTACAATCAGATCCAGTATAATTTCACCGGTATTTAACATAATTAAGCGGGGAAAGGAAGAACAATTCAAGGGTAAAAAAGAGCTTGATGATAATAGCTTACTATTCAGGATTCATGATTCGATGATTTGTGCTGTATATGGACCTGAGTCGTGTGGCTTGAGATTAGATACCGGAGAAGAGAGAAGTATGAATTGTAGGTTCCGGCGAGAAAATGAACTAGTTAACGAGTTGATCGCCGGTGAGGGAGAGAGTGGAGGGTGGTATCGAGGAGAAATAGGGATTACGGGTGCGAGAGGCAATACGTGTTGTGCTATGTTGTTTTGATTTTTGAATGCTTGTTTTTTTATTTATTTAAAGAGGAACTCATTTTTTCCCGAATTTAGTTCAAGTGGTTGTGACGTATCCGTATGTTTTATTGCTTGACACGTGTTCTATACCTTCCACTCATATTACCATATTGCCCATTATCTGATTTATTGCTTGCTGAGAGTGTGTTTAAAAAAAATATTTTTTTAAAACAAATTGTAATTTTTTTATATGTTAATGCTAAAACTATTTTTTAAAATAAAAAATATTTTAAAAATAAACTTCAATGATACTTTCAATATTCATTTATTATGAAGTTTTATTAATTGTGTCAGAAATTTACAAAACAAATTTAAAAAAAAACAAAGATTCCATAATCTTAAATATATTGGGGAGTACGAAAATATGTCATTACTACAGCTACGATTTTATTATATTTGAAGAGATTTGGTTTGGATAATAAAATTAAAATCCATTATATCAAATTAGAGTTTTGTTATAAATTCGTTAAAAAAAATTTTAATGAGTTTTTTTTGTAAAACCATGGGCTTTGAGTCAAATGGATACTCCTCAAATGTATATGGATATTAGAGACTTGATTATCTAAAAATATAGTCATCCTATTTATCAACTTATATTTAGTAAAATAAATAAATAAATAAATAAAACTTGACAAATAAATAATTAAGCATGAATGTTTACTCACGTGTTTTTAAATAATATTTAATTGTTTTAATTTAATTTCATAGATAGGCTGTTGCATCATCGATCATCATTGATGCGTATGTTTGGAAGTGTGGCAGCGGTAGCTTTTCAAAGTTCTTTTCGTGCCGAAATATATCAAGATAATGTTTTTTTATTTTTTAAAAAATATTTTTGAAATCAGCACATCAAAATGATCTAAACGCACTAAAAAATTTCATTTTAAATGAAAAAAAATTGAAATTTGGCCAAACGGCGTTTCAGCCGCTTGGCCAAACAGGTGCGATATATAATCTATATTAATATTTTGATCGAGTAATAAAACAGGTGCGATATATAATCTATATTAATATTTTGATCGAGTAATATCCAATATATTTGAATTTATTTATCCAATATATTTGAATTTATTTTTAAAATGAGTTTAATACACTATAGATGTAGTGAAGTGTAGATTCAATACAATTGTATGTAATAATAAGATAAAAATATTATTTTATGGGTTTGAGTACTGTACAACACATTTTAGTTGAGTTTGGCCATTAACAAGATTCAATCAATCCACGAATAAGATGAAAAATTAATTAATTAGTTCGGTAAAATATTTTTTATATATAATTTTAAATTTTATCCTTTTAAACATATTTAATTTAATTTAATTGTAAATATAAAATAAAAATGGTTTTTAAAATAAGTAGTTTGAACCGCAGAATATACATTTACCGTTATCTCAAAAGCAAGAAATGTTTTATGAGGTAAGCGAAACCAAGTTTGTTTGTTTCAGTGTTTTCCAAGCTGTTTCCTAGCTTCTTTCGTGGAATCTACGTGAACGCGCCAGCCATGTCTTTCGCACCACAGCAACCGATCTATCATCTATCATCTAAATCATTGCTCACGTGCCTATCAAGCGCGTGTAGCACATAGAAAACAGTGCTCGGAAGTTCACCAAACAGAATTCCTTTTTAAATATATATATACACACACACAAATCTAGGTCAATTTCTTCTTTCGGTCGAAAATGGTTGGCTTTATGAAGTTCTAGAATAATTACTTGTACGGTTTGAGATGCCCAAGAACTTCAGGCACTTGCCATATGACCATTCGAAAATTTCAACACCGGACTAGTTTAACTACAGAGAAATTTACATTATATAATATATATATATTTAAATATAATTTAAGTAGTCAATAAAAATATAGTTTAATACAAAAAAATAAAAAATATAGTTTATTAATACTAGAAGAAAAACAAATAATCAAAACAATACAAATCAAATTCGATATCCATGTCATGAGACACTTATGAACATGTTAAAAATAAATAAAGACATTATTAAATTCAATTTTTGATCAATATAATGTTGAATGATAAAAAAAATTAATTAAAAAATAGTCAATTTAACTTGAATTCGCTTGTCAAACTCGAATCATAAAACTAGAATAATTTTATAAAAAATAAAGTAAAAATTTTAAAGCATAATTCTTAAGCAATCTAATATTACAGATGAGATTAAATCCAAAATAAATTCATGGTAAATCAATTTAAAAGGCAAATCAATCAAATTTGCACTTTATTAAAAACAAATTATAAAATTCCATATACGGTGAATCCAATTTTAGAAAATAAAATATAAAACTATCTCTCAAAACTCTTGAGGGTAAAAAAAAATAATAAAAGGGCTTGTATTTTCACGGCTCATTGTTGCAATTAAAAAAAAACTCATTGTAGCAATGAGTCATGAAAAGACAAACCCTTTTAATACCTGATTACACGATAGATTGATTGATTTATGTTCGAGAGGATTAATCAAAATATGTGGAAGATGAGTTGTATAAAGTGATTATTTTGAGCTCTTGGTTTGTAATTATTTTTAGTTAATCTTCATAAATTTATTTATCTAAACAAAATATATCAAAATTGAAATATTAGGCAGTTGAAATTTGCCCACCCGAGAGCTTTTTCTCTCCTTGAAAATTTAAATAATTTTTTTCTCAATTCCTCCTTTAAGATTCAAAAACAAAAACGTAAAACAAATGAGCTTGAGATCAAAATGAAAAATAAAAAATAAAAGGAGTAAATGTAACCAAAACTTATAATTAAGGGACCGAAATGTAGATTTACATTCCAAACAATAAATATGAAAAATGATTTCTAACTATTGTCAATTTTAAATTTGATTCCTATTTTTTAATTTCATTTTTTTGCAACAATTCTAAACTTTTCCATGCAAAATCGACATATTATGAAATTCCAAAATAAATTTTGACATCTCGAGCAAGAGCGAAATCAAAATTTGAAGAGGCTGAAAAAACCTATGTAAAATGAAGGAACAAATTGAAAGAATTTGCAGCTTGAAGATTAAAAAAAAAAAGAATTGGAGGGACCAACAAGGAGTCCAGTCAATGTTCTAGTGCTTTATGAACAACAAGGCATGAGATGGTGAAAAATGATGGTCCTCTTTCCTTTTCTTTTGTTATTTTAAAGCAATTTGTAACTTTCCCATGTGAAATTAACATTTCATGAAATCCTGAAATAAATTCTGATACCTTGGTCACTTGCAAAAAAAAAACTCAAAGCAAAAATCCAGGTCAACAAAAAGATTTTTTGATGGCATTAATATGAGGTTATTGGCCCGCGCGCTGCACTGAGTTTTTTTATGTAGAAAACTAATTGATTTTTTATGTGTTGTAATTCATTATTTTAATATTTAAATAATAATTTTTAATAGATCAAATCTGTTAGAAATAAGTATTTTTCCCCGCTTAAAACGAACAGTGTAGTCGAAAAGCAGGGGAAGTGGTCCGTATATTTTCTAGTTGTAGATAACTTGGGTAATTTTTTCTACCCATTTTGTTTATAAGTTGTAATTTTTTCCCCGATAATATCAGATCTGAAATATTAAACAGTTTTTTTTTTTTTTACAAAAACAATCTCAAATCCAACAATCAAATATTTCTAAGAAATAAGCTTAAACAAAAGAGGACAAAATTAGAATTGAAACAATATTATTTATAAGATTTATTCCTCATATTATTATATTAAAAATATTTAAGAACACTTATATTATTTGCTTGTTATTCCAAAAATCTAAGGTCATTTTATCTAACTATATATATATATTCAGGTGCTAATATTAAATGAATATTAAAGTATATATTTAGTCTCGCATATTTATAAGAAACAAAACCTAAATAAATGACAAAATAAAAATAAATATAGGTAGATTAAATAAAAATTGACCTGAAAGATAAATAAAATTAATCGAAAAAACAACAAAAAAATATTATCATTTTTCAAATGAACATCAACACAAACTAAAATGTTAATATTTTAAAAAAACATTAACTACAGAACAAATAATAAAAAATGTTGAGGCCATAATTATTGTTAGAAAAAAATATTCCAGAATTTTTTATTTTATAAGATTTATTACTCATATTATTATATTAAAATTATTTTAGAGTAATGACAATAATTCCCCCCCCCCCTATATATATATATTAAATAAATATCAAAAAATATAATTAGTCTGACATATTTGATAGAAAATAAAACTAACAAATAATTGTTTTTTATGTGCTGTAATTAGTTATTTTAATATTTAATTAATGAAATTGTAATAGATCATGTATGCTGGAAATGAGCCCCCCACAAAAAAAAAAAAAAAAAAAAAAAGGAATAGGGTAATCGAAATTTAGGGAAAGTGGTTCATATATTTTTTAATTATAGATAACTTGGGTAAATTTTTCTACCTATTTTGTTTGTAAGTTACATTTTCCCCAATAATATCAGATTTGAAATATTAAACATTTTTTTTCAAAAATATTCTAAAATCCAAGAATCACATTTTTCTAAGAAATAAGCTTTAACAAAAGAGGACAAAATTAGAATTAAAAGGTGAAATTATTTTTTTATAAGATTTATTTTTCATATTATTGTATTAAAAGTATTTAAGAACACTTATATTATTTTTTTGTTCTTTAAAAAATCCTAGGTCATTTTTTTTCAATTATATTTCTTTAAATAGCAACTAATAGCATGTATATATAATTATGGACAGAAATATATATACAAAAGGAATTAAGAGTATAAGTGATAAAATTAAAAAAAAACATATATAATAAATATAATTTGAAGGACAAAATTCATACAAATCCAAACATGGATACTAATGAAATTAAATAATTTGAAACAAAACCAAAAATTAAAAGAATTAGACCGAAATGAAACTGAAATTTATACTTAATTTGCACAGAAGGATAATATTGAAATAAATCAAAACTTTGATATTGAAAATGATAGGGATTCCAGACCAATTTCAGAAATTCAAAGTCTGAGGACTGAAATAAAACTACAATATATAATTAATTTCAATTGAAAAACGAAATTGAAACAAATCAAAACCTATATAATAACAATAAGGACCAAAAACCACAATTCCAAGTGTAGGGGATGAAGTGAAAATTCTGAAAAAACAGCTGCGCTTATGTCAGATTGCGCAGGTAGGAGAGAGAAAAAGGGTGAAAATTTTTAAACGACTATTACAACGTATACAACCACAGTGTGCTTACACGCGTCGCACCGGGGGAAGAGAACATTGATGAAAATCATTCTAGACACCAATTGGATATTTTTGGATGCCGGAATACTCTGCACTCGCCAAAAGAAGAACGCATGGACATTGAAAACAAACAGCGTGTCCAGCGATAAGCCGACAGTAAATCGGAGGAAAATGAATTAAAAAATGGTCAATTACTAGGGCAACCCTATCGGACAAAACATGCTTTTGTTGTTTTCTAGGACAAAAATAGTTATTTACATCTGCAAAGAAATATAAAATATTGACTAAACCGGGTGGTCGGATCAGGTCGGACCAGACCGAAAGTGTACAATTACAGTGGAACCCCTAAACCCAGGTGCATGTCTTGTCTTTTTCTAGGGATAATTTCGTTAATGCACACCGGAAAAAGTCAAAACAATGTAGACCGACCGAACCAAGCCGAACCGAACCGAAAAATTGAGCATAATAATAACCATGAATAGTGTTTTTGTGAGAGGGTGAACAGTGCTATCAAATCGTGAGCAGATTTAGCTTTTTAGATAATGTAGCCTAAAGAAAAACTTAAAAAAATAAAAAATTAATTCAATGAGATTTTTGTAGATTTTTATCATCTAATATTGAATTATTAATTAATTAATCTTGATTTTTCTATTAGATAATAAAACAAAATATTACTTCGATCCTTAATGAGGCCATAAGTAAGTAGAAAAATTAAAAATTTATTTGGCATTGAGTTTTAAAAAAAAATATTTATTTTTTTAACTTAAGAATATATTTCATTGTCATGTTTTATTTATTTTTAAAAATAAATTAATTTGTGTTTTTTGCATTTCTTTTTCTAACGAGAATACATTGAAGATGAATTCGGAATCCACTTCCGTTATAGGAGCGCCCGCCCGCCCACACCAAAAAAAAGGGCACCCTCCCTCCTCTCAAGATGCAGAGATCATCGAGAAGTTCCAGAGTGACTGCCGAGCTGTCTAACAACACAAACACTGACAAAGACCAACAAGAGCTGCCGACCTATGATCCAGCTTCTCACGTTGCAAAGAGGGAAAGGTCCCGTCTCAGATCTGCTGAAAATGCAATCCATGCCATCCCTCTCGTTCTTGCTCTCTGTGCCATCGTTCTCTGGTTCTTCTCCAACCCCCCAGGTTCTCAAATCCTCTCCCCTTCCTGTTTATTTTTTTTTCTTTCGTTTCTCTGAACCGATACGGTTTATGATCGACTTCTTTATTTGCAGTTTTATTCTTCAATCAATCTAAATATTTCCATCCAACTCCATGTACTGTGATGGTATCTTGTTAACTGAACAATTGGTTCAAAGCTTGCTGTTAGACCGAAAATGGTATCTCTAACTATAAAATGAACAGTTCATTTGTAGGAATTTTTATGGAAACTCCCTGTACAATCTTTAGACTTTGTGAGCAGAATATTATTGTTTGAATTCATATGATCCACTCTTATTCATGCCTCATCTTTTTCTTGCTTGATCATGAGATTGTATGGAGAAAGATATTGAACAATAAACTTTTCATTTTTTGGATAGCAGAACTTCGACATTTTTTTTTTATTTCATTCATTTTCTTTTTGTTTCCTTTTCAATCCAGGCTTATTATATATTAAATTCCCCATGACCCTTTTGCCTTCTTTTTTTCCTGAATGAAAATCAGATTTCTCAAGGCTTGCATCACTCATTTGTTGGCGGCCTTTTTTTTTGCCTTTTGTTTTGTTAGCGAACCTTATATGTCCTTATCTTTTATCACACTGAATAATCACGTAATTGCAAAAATTCCAGAATATTATGTACTGAGCTGTATATGGTTTTCTCTTGTCGGAGGATGTGCAGAGACTGTAAATATTTCCACTGATTTGCGTTCCACAAATGATCTTAGTTATAGATAGATAGTAAATTTTTAAAGGGCTGCATACAAATCACACAGTGATAAAAGTATGCATATCTCATGCAATGCCCTTTTAATCAAATCATTTTCTGATCACGCAGCTAATTGTTTTTGTTTTGGCAGAGCCAAGGATATGAGAATCAATCACATGCTCAATGGAATTTTGTTCATGGGGCAGGTTGGAGCAGAATCTGAGCTCAATGATTCCAATCCAATCCTATTTACCTCTCATCAAGCCAAAAGGCCACCGCATTACTTGAGCAGAAGCCTTATCACTGAGCTCTTTTAAAATTAACTCCAGTTTGTGAGTGAAATGCAAAAACAACTCTTTTTATTTCATCGCATCTTTATATACACCTGTTTAAATCTTATGTTACACAGTTTTCTTTACATGCAACTCAATGCATACAGTGTTTTTGGTTTAATGGTGCATTTGGTCTCTCTACTGCGTTGCATATCTTTAATTACCCCTTATCAAAAAGCTTAACCAGTGATCCAAATCGAGATTACCATAGGCCGTAACCATACAGAATCATCACAGGCCAGGACAATCATCCCAAATACCATCCACATTTGCTCTAACCAAGTTTTTGTCGATGTGGTCTTTTCTTTCGGATGGCAGGATCGCACCAAATACCTAACACTAAAATATGGACTGTTCAGAGCAAGTCAAAAGATTCGCTATAAGCGCCATGATTGCTGTGATTTACTTTCTAACAAGCGAAGCACCTTTGGGAAAATATATTGTGTGCTAGCTTACTTTCTTCATTTTCCTCTTCTGGGTCCGATTTTTTTAAGCCTCACATTTATTGTAGATGCTGAAGTGGATTCCAAATTTCACTCAATTTATGTTTTAAGTTTGGTTGCTGGTAATAAGTTGAGCAATTGGATTAATGTACTGTGGGGGAGTGAAGAACTTGCTTTGGTGGGTTTCCCCTCCCTTTGAACACTGACTTCATAGTACTAGTAGTGCTATTGCTGTCGCACATACGAAGAAAAAATTAAAAATTTTACTTTTAGCAATTTATATTTAAATAAAAAATGTTCCTTCTCGTTCTTTATATTGCCATCTTTTTTTTTTGTTTTGCATTCCTTTCTTGACAGGTTGGGAAATTGGTATCTCAAATTCATTATTTTCTTTGTTCATCCTCTCTCATTATATCCTAATGATGTGCTCTAGATTAGACAACTATTATTGCAGCTTTATCTTGCAGTAAGAGAACAAGATACTGATTCATATTAACCTAAAGATCTATTGGATATGATTCAAGCAAATAGTGGCAGTGAAAATGAAAGTAAGATAGTATTTATCAATGAAAAAAACTGATGGTGGATTAAGATACCTAGCTCATTAATTCTAGCCTATAAAATCATTCGATTATGCAAATTTATATGAAAGTAAGAAATTAATTGTTAATTGATAGTGTTTGTCATGCCTCATTTTGATAAACTTCTCTTATCTTTCTAATCTTGATCTGTAATCGTATGATGTTTTGATACTCCTTTTGTTAATGTGTTTTATACAAAAATTTATCGACCTGCAAATGTTGCTTAGCACCTCAATAGATGGAAACTTGACATACATCAGAACATGTATTGTATCGAGGTTGGGATTAAAAAAAGAAGCAAAAAGGTTAGAGGGTGTTAATCTCATAATTCAGGAGGTTTAATGGTGGATTTGGTGTGCCTAATCTCAAAATTTTCTTACTGTGGTCTTATAATCTGTTTTTTCAATGTCAGCCCCGCACTGCCTCTTTTTGTCATTACGAGGTCTTAAATCTTGTTTTTAGTTTTTTCTTTAGATATCTAGGTGTGTTATTTAAACACACACAAAAAAATCAACTATGCTTGCTTCTCACACTATGTTTCCTCAAGCCTGGCTTTGGATGGAAACTCGGAGATCATTTTGCAATGATGACCGAAATCAAACCTAAAGAGACCCTCCAACTGTCTAAATGATATTGATGTGATTACTTTTGTCATGAAGTTTTTTCTTTAGAGGGGCGATTGAACTTTTATTTGTGTTATTTGTTTCATTGCACCTTTTCTACCAAACACTTTCTTTGCATGCGTATTCCTATTCGAAGCATGTCGCCTACCAGGGGGAAGGGTTTTGTTCCTTTACTCTATACTTGGGTTTGATCCTTTGTGTGCATGCTTGTTATCTCCGTGTTGTCTTACCTGTCCAGTAGTTTTGCAGGGTGTTGACACTCTGGTTATAGAAAAATAAAATAAAAGGGTATCTGTGCAATGAATTGCAATGGAGAGTGTGTTTTGTAAGATAGAAAAAGGTTTTGCTGGCATTTGTGATGGTAAATCCTCCCTGTTTTTCTTCATAGTGTAATTCAGGAGGTTTTGCTTTGGGACTTTTAGATGTTTGTCTGCAGTGAAAGGTTCGCAATCGAAATTTGTGTGTTCCAAATCTGGACCGAGCCTAGCTATCTTTTGTATGATTATTTTGTTCCCACCAGAACAGACAACTAGTTCCCCCCTGCAGAAGCGATCCCACAACATCGGCTCGTACGGTTAACGGAAAGACACGAGGCACCCTCTACAGAGGTAGGGCCAGAGTTGATTGCATTCACAAGCTTTCTTTCTAGAACCAATGCACGTGAATCACCTTTTCTTTATAAACAGATTTTAAAAAAATCTCAAAAAAACGTAAACATGTACAGATCATACATTCATACAATAAAGTTTTATTGGAAAAACTATAAAAACATGTAGACATATAACCAAACTACATATATTACATCAAAATGCCAAAAACATGAACATTTTTAAAATGAGTTAAAAAAAAAAAAAAATAGATAAGTTTTCCTACTTAATCTCTATATAAAAATAATTAGGCTAATTTTCAAAAAAAATAATTAGGCTAGCTAGCAGGAAAAACTTTTCAGCCTTTTCTTTTCCAGATCACACAAATTGATCAAGTAGCCCGTGATCTTCTTCTTCTTCTTCTTTTTTTTTTTTTTTATAAATGGATCATGTAAAAGGAGGTCAATCTCCGGTTAGCGACGAGCTCATCGCGTCGATGATACCATCTGTAACAGTAATTTCCAAACTTATTTTTAAATTTCTAAACTTATGATCACTCAAAGATATACCCGACATCTCAAATTCTTTTCTGAAAAACAAAAAACATCTTCGTACCAGAAACCCTGTTAATTAGTCTTTTAGCTGCAAACTCTCAGGGAGAACACGTGGAAGAGCTAGCACACACAGTCTTGCCACGTTAATATTACAATAATGCAAACAGGAACGCAAACAAACGCACCGTAGGGGCAGGTTAAGAATAAATATTGTTTGGTGAGGAGACGGTGGACATCACTGGCTGTCTTTCATAATTAGTGCAGGCAGGGGGTGGTGATTTATCAGACAACTAATATCCTTAATTGCACAATAGTACTATTGGTGCACATCTAATCCTATTCAAAACCTTAATAGTAATTGGTTGGTTGTTGAGCATTAATAGAATTTTTAGAAGATGCATCGTTACAACATAGAATTTTTTTTATTCTTATGTCCATTACATGAGACTTCTAATACCATCTCTACTATTTTTTCTCAGATTAATTAGTATGTAATTAATAAAATCCTTGATCACATTACAATAACCCAACACTTTGGTTAAACTCGATACATTCAAGAACACTTATTCATTACTTATATAAAATCTATAAATAATATTGATGATAATTAATCATGTGAACTAAATGAATTAGCTAACATTGATTTAACTTAAACTTATTCAATCTATTTTAATAGTACTTTAAATCATTATTAATTTTATATGAAAATTCAAATTCCTCTACATATATTGAATATTTTTAATTTAACAATAAAATTGAAAAAAATATAAAACTTGTCAATTGAACAAGTCATTATTTATTTCATTACAAAACATATAAGTCATAAAGTGAAATTCATTTAATCCAATTATAAACAATTTTTTTAAACCTCAAATAAACCCTAACATGTTCAAACTATACATTCGTACAATAAATTTTCATAAGAAAAACTAGAAAGCAATTAAACACATAAATAAAGTACTATGGGCAGGTCAAGAATAAATATTGTTAGGTGAAAATTATTGGTTGTCTTTATCAAACAACTAATATCCTTAATTGCACAAACTATTGATGCACATCTAATTATATTCAGAAACTTAATAATAATTGGCTGGTTGATTGGCTTTATTGTATTTCAAAAATATTTTCAAATAATTTTTTTATTATTTTATTTTAAAATTTTGATATTTGTAGATTATTTTTATATGCTAATATCAATATTTTTATAAAATAAACATAAATTATTTTAATATAAAAAAATATTTAACTGATGAATAATAAATATCTGACTTCGTATCCCGTAGCAAAAGGAGTTGTAATTAAATTATGCGTGGTGGGGTGCGTGGGCAACTAAAGATTCAAAGTCATCCCTTCATTTTATTTTACTTTATCTCTTTTTTTATTAATTTCATTCTCTAATGTTTTTATCCTTTTGGTCTATATTCTTTTGATTATTATTGATTTTTTTACTCATTTTCTTAATTAAATTTGGTTTACTTTGGAATATTTTTAGATTTAATTATTTATTCTTATTTCATTGAATTATTTTTTTATATTTTATCTTTCAATATTTAACTAAATATAATTTTAGCTACCGGGTCTTTTAAAGTCGGGTACTTCTAATCTAATAATCTGGAACATATGTTTGAAAAATTAACACGAGTTACCACTTTTTCAATATAATTATTTTTTGATTTTATCATTTGATATTGTTTTTTTTTAATATTAATGAACCTTGTGATTTCTTTGATTTTTTTATCGGGTTATCTGATCTCATGACTTGAATTACTAGTTTGACTAGAAAATTGAGTATGCTAAATTGTCACTTTGCTTATTTTTTTGATCATTTAATTAAAATAAAAATGTCTTACTTGACGTAGTTAAATCTATAACTCAAATTATAAATATATTCTCTTTAAAATGTACTTGCAGTAATGAAACATTATTTTCTATGTGATACCGCGGGGTATCACGGGATAGTATCAAACCAACAAACAGTACGGGTGTAGAGCAAACTTTTGGATGCACCCTTGGCTATAAATAGCGCACACCGATTTTTCTGGTTGTCATCGTGCCGCGGAAGATGGCAATGTCCCAGATTACCGGCGAATTTGTACCTAAAGTGCAAATCGAAGGTGTGCAAACAGTGGTGCCGTCCAAGGTGACTGATCCAAGAGAGATGTGCGTGGTGAAGGGCCCTGTTAGTTCAGATATTTTCCGGGGGTGCCTAAACATAGTCCTTTGCTACAGCGAGGCCGGGGAGGAAGGTTCTGGCGGTCTTGTTGCCGGATGGATTAAGGAGTCCCTGGGGAGAGCGATGCAGGACCAACCGATGCTCAGTGGGCGGCTACGGAGAGTTGAAGATGGGAACGGAGAACTAGAGATGGTGCCAAACGATACCGGGGTTAGACTTGTTGACGCAAAGATTGAAATGAGCTTGCAAGAGTTTCTTGGTCTGGAAGAAAGGGAGAAAGCAGAGGCCGAACTCATCTTTTGGAAGGATATTGATGAACAAAACCCCCTATTCTCTCCACTAGTCTACGTTCAGGTAAGTAAAATGGGTAATTTGGAGTTAACTACTCAAATTGAATAGGGTGATGTCCAAGGATACAAGTAATTTAATGTCAATATAAGTGATTGCTGGTGTAAAAAAAAATGGTGTATAACAGTTCTTGAGGAACTTAAGGTGCTCTTCTTTTTCTTTACTTTTTACAGGTCACTGACTTCAAGTGTGGTGGGTACTCAATTGGGATCAGTTCTAGCCTTCTTTTGGCAGACCATATAATCACTGACAACTTCCTCTCGAGGTGGTCAGGTATTCAAGAGAAATTACTGCCCAACAACAGCATTAATGGACTCGAAAAGTCCATGTTCTACGTCCCCAATCTCAGAAACACCAGTTTATCTCCTCATAACGCCATGAGCCCCACGCCTGGCAAACGTAGTGGCCAAACAGTGATATTCAAGATCGCAGGCGATAGCGAAATTGAGGGCGTGAAGAATGAATCATGGAAGAGCGCAGTATCACATTGCATTCAGGAGGCAGAGCACAAACTAGGAGTTGAAATGCCAACAGGGTTTTCTTTGTTTGTGAAAGAATCGCCCGAGGTTATAAGGATCCGAAATTGCCAGAAAAATGAGCTCGTCAAGTCGAATCTGAACTTTAGGTGTCAAGCGATCACCTTGGATGATTTAGGGATCAAGGAATTAACCTTCCGCCATGGAAATAAGCCTGCTCACGTTTCTTGCTGGATCGGGTCGGCGGTTGATGGACTTGTAATGGCGATTCCCTCTTCTGATGAGAAGAATACCTCAGATTTCAACGTAATAGTTACAATCCCTGAAGGAAACTGAGCTTCAAGTACGGTTTGGCTTGGCTCCGGCCTACAGTGTGTGTGGGTGCCATTTCTTTTCTTCGCTACTGTGCATTATTTGTGGTGACATTGCATGCATGTATTGTTGTCTCATAAATAAATCGATGCAGCTAGTCTCGGTTAATCAAATTTGTCAATATCGTTTTGGTCGTCGTTCCAGTTTTTCAATTGAAATAGAACGTTCTGGTTTCGAAGCGTTCCGGCGTGCCGTTTTGGTATCGTACTATTCATATATAATTAATTTTATATATATGAAAAAAATATATATTAATTTAACAAACATAATTAAAATTTGAATTCTTTTTTATTTAAAATATTTTGGTGTTTTTAAATTATTTTGATGTATAGATGTCAAAAATAATTTTTAAAAATAAAAAAAATAGATTTTAAACTCGAAACGGAACCGAGGCATTCTGGCCGGAATTTCCGGAATTGACCAGAATTAAAACCAGGACAAAAACAACGCCGTTTTGTCCCGGTTTTATAAATGAAACGGCACGTTCCAGCCAGAACGGAACGGATCTAATATCTATGGGGTTGAGTGTTGAAGCGATGGAGCTCTAGCAATTTAAAAACAAAAATCCTTATTAATAGAATATCTAGTAAACTAAATCAAACATTATATATATATACTAGCCAATGCCCCTGCGCCTCGTCGCGGGCGACACTATATTTTTTTAATGCATCTTTTTTTAACATAAAAAATATTAATTATGTGTGTTTTTTTATTATAATATAAATTTAGTCAAAATAATAAATATGTGCAACATTACCCTGAAGTGCAAGTTTACTATAAAATATATGAATTTTAAATTAATATAAATTTATTTGTTTAGTAGGTTTTAACAAAATAACCAACATAAACCTATCATCTTCATTAAAAAGCAAGAAGATTCGGATATTTCAATTATTGAATTCATAGTATTAAGATTAGTTCATTTTATAATTCAATTTAAATCACATTTAAAAATAAAAATATAAATTGTGAGAAAGTAGTTAATTTTCTATCCATAAAAGATGTAAACATAAATTGAAAATTCATCCCTATATTATTGTCATTTTCATTACAATAACAATTAAAATTATTATCAACATTATTGCTCAAATAATTAAATTACCTAAAAAAACATTTTAACAAAATAATTATAAAAAATAATCACTAAAATTATCATCATTATTGCGCAAACAATAAAATTATAAAATTATCTTATCTTAAAAACATATAACATAACAAAACACACATAAAAAAAGAACAAAGAGAAAAAAAGAGCAATATTAATTTTAAAATTATCACCAATATAAATTAAAATTTCAGAACAGAACCTGATAAAAATAAAACCCTTACAAAAAATGAATAAAAACAAATTATAAAAGCATAAATGAATAAATATGGACAGAAAACAAACACTTTGTTTAGATTATTTTCGTGTGTTACTGTTAAAAATAATTAAAAAAACAATTATCATTTTAAAAAATATTTTTTTTTTAAAAAAATCAATCACATTTCCAAGCAAAATAAAAAATATTTCATGGAAAAAAATACAAATAAAAAAACATAAATATTTGCTAGGAATAGGATTCTAACCGCGCCCTTCTCGGAAGAGAGGCGCGTTTTGGATCAGTTCGGCTATCTCCACATTTCGGTTATAGTTCAAGACAATTCATATTAATAGGTTTTGTTTGTGGCAAGTGAAAAACATGCGTAGAGTGGAATTCAAATCCACGCCCTCTCTTATAATTTTGCTCTTCTTGGAACAACTCAGCTACACCAACATATCGCTCATAACTCACGACAACATATATAAATAGTGAGTGGTACTGTGGATTCAAATAGTAAAAGAGCAATGCGGTTTATATATATAGTAATCACTGAATTCAGTTGAAATCCGAGAGAAACACACCTCGAAGTCTGAGAGCCTGTTTGGCATGACTGTTGTTGTTGTGGTTGAAGTTGAAGAAAAGCAGTTTCATGAAAAGCGCTTTTAGCTGCAGTTCAAAACTGAAATTGAAGTGTTTGGTTAAAATTGTGGTTGAATTTTAGGTTTAATGAAAAAATGTTTTGTGTGCTTGGTTACCATGATTTTTATATTGTTGTCAACTTGTGAAATTACTCTAAAAGATACACACACACACACACACACACACACACACATACATACATATATGTAAATATATTATTTTTTTAATTTTGATTTAATAATCATAATAACAAAATGTTTGAAATAATTCAAGTAAATTAGACACTTACTTTTATTCTCCCATCAAACTCCTTGCAATTCCATCACGAACTAAATCTATACGTGAACTCGTCTATGATCTCTGACTATTTGATCGAGGAACAATATTTGATAAAATATTTTCAAGGACAAAATTAGAATTAGAATCATATTTAGTAAAAAAAACATATCATCTTGTGATTTTCTTCTAATATAGTTATGTAGTGTCATTTATTAAAATAATATATATATATATATATATATTTATTTATTTATTTATTTATAATTTATACCATTAAAAATCTAAAATTAGTAGCCTGCACAAACTGCCTATAAATGCTCTCAATGAAAAGGTATAAATGTCATGAGGTTTGTTACGTCTCTTCCCTTTTACTGATACTTTATTTTAGCTTATTTAGATTTATATATATATCGATTATTTCTTTTTTAGTAATATATTAAAATAATATTTTTTATTTTTAACATTTCCATACCAAAACAATTAAAAATACATAAATAATTAATTTCAATTAAAAGAATAAAAAATATAACTAAAAAATTTATTAACACTACTTTATTTTTCGAATCCCCAATCGATAATTGTAAGGTGTAGATGGGATCAACCTCTCTATAAATCTCCACCCTTGTTGCCTTACCATACCATCTCTCCCTTCTATCTCTTCCTCTTCTCACCAATCACCATTTCCCCGAAAGAACTTCATTTTAACACCTCTTCAACTATTATGCATCCAACTTTGAAGGTCACCCTTTAGTGCTCGAAGCTCTTTAGACTTTTTGTTTAGAATTGTTATCCTCTATAGATATGTTTTCTTTGGCTGCAAGTGCATTGAAAACCTCTCTCTCTCTCCTCTTCAATTCTTAAACTGGTCCATGTCATTAATGCATGTCCTTGTCCATAAAATTTGTGGCTGAGGGGGAGGGACGGTGAATGTGGCTGCTCTTTGAAGGAGATGGATGACGGAGAGTGTGGTTCCGTGAGGGAGGTGAGGGAGAAGGCAGTGCGAAGTGTTTGTGTATTTGAGGCAGACGGTGTGCTATTGTTATCTTGCACGCTGTGTCTATAGATCGAAGAGACAAACAGAGAATAAAGGCAAAAGTCAAACCAGTCCCTAGAAAGAAATGAAAACAGTCGAGCTCATTAGGGGCAGAACGGTACCAACATTGCCACAATCCACTAATAATATATATATATACTAGCCAAATGCCCCGCATCTCGTCGCGGGCGACACCATTTTTTTAATATAAAAAAATATTAATTGTGTGAGATTTTTTATTATAATATAAATCTAGACAAAATAATAAATCTTTACAGAATTCATGTGAAGTGCAATTTTTTATAAGAATATATAAATTTCAAATCGATATAAATTTATCTGTTTAGTTGGTTTCAATCATATACCAACATAAAATTATCATCATCATTAAAAAAGCAAGAAGATTCAAATATTTGAATTATTGAATTCACTGTATTACGACTAATTTATTTTATAATTCAATTTAAATTAAACACAAAAAAAAAATATTGTGAAAACACCTACAGTAATCAAATAACAAAAATAAATAAATAATTTTCTATCTCCAAAAAGAATAAAATATAAATTAAAAAATCATCTATATGTTACTGTCATTATCATTACTATAATAACTAAAATTATTATCAACATTACTGCCAAAACAATTAAAATCATTAAACTGCCTCGAATAATAAAAAAATATTTTTACAAAAAAAATCACCGAAATTATCTTTACTATTGCCCAAACAATAAAATCATAAAATCATCTGATCCGAAGAACAAATAAAAACATAAAAAAAAGGAAAAAAGAGCAATGTTAATTTTAAAATGATCACCAACATAAATGAAAATTTCAGGACTAGACCCAATAAAAATAAAACTTCAATAAAAAATAAACATTGTCTAAGAATGACCGAATAAACCAAAAGAATTAATATTAAATAAAAAATTCAAAGAATAAAGACCAAAATGATATGTGGCACGGAAATTATATTATAAATAATATTTTAGTTAATATTTTAGTCAACACCAAAGGGTAAAATAATAGTTTTATTGTGTAAAAAAATTGAAAAATACCATCTATATCTCCTGAAAATATTTAAAATTTTCCCGGTCCTGAATTGTTTTTTCGATTTTTGAGGTAAAATGATTATAAAAAAATTGATGCAACCCACAATGATTTGTGTATATAAGCATAGTAAAAGTGGCAAGGAAATTATATTATAAATAATATTTTAGTTAATGTAAATCTTCCTTTGCCTCTCCTAAGTGGTTACTTTGAAAAATCATTGTAACAAATCCTATTTTACTAACAAATAATGTTGACTTATATCATTTTATTAATCAGACACCCATCTATTATTATAATATGTATACATTAATATGTTTTGACATATGACCACGCTTCCTTACGGCACCTGTTCCAAGCCTTTGCAATGAAAGCAACCAAAACACTAAAACACGCACAGGAAGGGGAAAAAAATGAAAAACCATGCAAGCCCTCAACAGAAATCACGTAGGATTGAATTTATTAAGGATAGAATTGGCAGCACACTGCCACAATTCACAGGAAATCATCTATAGAGCTACAGTAAAACACCCACAACAATTATATTAACAAATAATGTTGACTTATATCTTTTTATTAATTAGACACCCATCTATTATTATAATATGTATACAGTAATATGTTTTGACATATGACCACACTTCCTTACGACACCTGTTCCAAGCCTCTGCAATGAAAGCAACCAAAACAATAAAACACGCACAGGAAGGGAAAGAAAATGAAAAACCATGCAAGCCCTCAACAGAAATCATGCAGGCTTGAATTTATTAGGGATAAAATTGGCAACACACTGCCATAATCCACAGAAAATCATCTCTAGAGCTACAGTAAAACACCCACATCAATTATATTATAAGTAATATATATATATATATATATATATTACTATCAAGTGAGTGATAATCATGGAAAGATTTCAGCAAACACATAATATTAATAAATAAGATAATTTATTTTTTATTTCGTTTTGAGCTTAGAAGGTCCTAAACCACCCATGACTAAAGTGATAAAACGATCAAGCAATTCCAGGGATGGAAAAAATATTTGCCTCGAGGGCATGGATCAACGTTTGTTCACACCATATGTAATTCAAAAATAAAAACCAAAATGGTTTCACTTATATTTTTAATCTCCATTGTGATAAAAAATTTTTTTTGAAAAAGTATTATTAAATAATTAACAAAACTTATGAACTAACATGTAAAAGCAATCAACAACATGAAATAATATATATTTGAATATTCTTCACACTTGTAATTTGAATTATAAAAAAGTATTTTTATCTATCTATTTTTAGAAAGCAGAAATATGACATTTCTTTTTTTTAAAAAAAATAACTAAAATAAGACGTAACAATTTTAGCTAAAACTTGCTAAAAATTAAAAGATGGTGAACCGATGCACTTATAACCGGGCCACAAGCCTGCAACTCCTCTTTACGGCGGCACAAGGTATACTCGACTCGTTTTGGTATTTGAAAAATTGAAGACTATTTTGGTAATTCAACCTTGTGGAGTTGACACATGGAATTCCATTTATCTGCCACCCGTGCAAGTGCAAAAACTACCAACCCACCCGTTAGCAGGGAAACCACACCTCATCCTCCATCCCCGGTCACCTAATTATGTTATTCCCTTGTAATAAAATAAATAAAAAAGACCAAAGGGTTTTGTTATACCAGAAGACACAGGGTATAGAGAGACAGAAGAATATAATATCTTGCTTAGGGGGAGAGAAAGGTGTGCATAAAGAGTTTTTGTAAAAGAAAGAGAGAGGCTTGTCGAAGAAAATGGAGAGTAGCAGTGGTGGCAGCAGCGATTACAGTAACAGTAGGATTGTAGTGGCAAATGAGAAAAAGCCTATGCAAGGAATCAAAATAGAGAATCCCTTTACTTTCAAAGTACTTCAAGTATTTACTGGCTTTGGTTTTGGCTGTGGTATTGGTATTGGTCAAGGCATGCCTATAAATATGGGTACACTCTCTTTTTTCATCTCTCAAAGTTCCATTCTTTATACTTGCCTATTGCATTATGGAATTTTTTGGTGGGTTGTTTAAACCCAAGAATGGTGAAGAAACCCATGTGAAGTCTATCCCTAAAACCCCGTGTAAGTTATCGTTTTATGTTTCTCTTTCTTTTCTTTTGTTTCAAAATGTGTGATTTTTGTTTGGTTAGTGGGAAAATGTGGGAACGAGGAGAAGTTTTGAGTTTGACATTTTTGATTGAGCGGGATGAAACATATGGGCCGAGTGTTCCTATTAATTAATGTGACCGCCTTTTGCTTACAATATTTATATCAGTGGTTTTTGTTTGTTTTTTGGTGTTCTATGTTCCAATTAAGATAAGAATTTGAAAGCTTTGTTTGTTTGAAGAGTCAGGTTAAACTTTTGTGCATGTTTCATTTTGCGAGTTGTAATTGGATGTTTCGATGATAGTCCTTTTCTTCTGGTTGCGCTTGTCAGTGCCTTGTATTGCCTACACTAAAAGATGTTACTACAGCGAAGTAAAGAATGAAAAATATAGGAAAGAAAATAGTTTTAATAACCACAGCTAATTGTTTGGAATTTTGAACCGATCCAAAACAATTCCTTCTGGAATTGTCAAGTCCCAGGACATGTTCTTGTTGACCATAGTCCTTGAATTCAAAATGCTGTTTTCTTTGATCATCCTGTAAATGTCAATTAATGGTTTCAGCCTCTACCTACCTGTACATGATTTGTGATCGTAATCTTAAGTACTTTCACATGGATAATTGTTAGACTTAGTGGTCAAAGTTGATTCCAATAGGCACAAAATGTTGTTTATACCTTCTTTTATAGGTGATACCAATGCCAAGGACATCTCCGAGTCTTTTCATCATGTCATGTGGTTGTTAACTTGCAAATTGTGATTTGAACTATATCCCAGGTGCATTGCCAATGGTGGGACAAGTAATGAGTGCAACTAGAGGCGCAACTGATGCATTTTCTGGAGTTACCAGGCATGTAAATACCGCAGTAAGTCAAATGTTCATTCCTATCAATGCATATTATTAATTTTTCTTCTTGTGGTTTGGCATGTTAAATTCATCTGATCCCCCAACTCTCATGTTTCATTCTTCAGCTATGGAAGCTGGGAGCTAAGAATATTCAAGCAGGTGTTGGATGTGGAGTTGGTTTCGGCCATGGCCTTGGAATTGGTATGCCATGTGTTATGTCTTTTGAAGCAGTCGGTTCCTTCATTTTACTGTAATATTATCACATTGAGAATGTGGACTCTCGCCAGACACTTATCCTGTCTTGCCATTGTATTAGCATGCATGGCATTTGTCTAGCTGGTTGGTATAGGAAATGACGATGCATTTCACCTTATTGATTTGCTTGCCTCTGCTTTTGGACTGCTTGGACATGAATTTATTATGATCCAGAAACATTTACAATTATAAATACATACACACACACGCCTTTTTGAGGATTCATCTGATTGTTTCTCCTTTTGCTCTAGCTAGGTTGTTATCCAAAGTTTTGTGTGTTTTCATGTTTTTATTGGAATTTCAGTATAATGCTTTGGCCTGGAAATACAACTTGGTTCCCTTTGATATTTTCAGGCTTATTATCCAAAATATGTAGACTTTTGTTGGAATATCTTACAATTCCAGAATTTTGAAATGAATCATTTTGTAAATATTTAAAAATTGGCCTTGTGATAGGTTTGCTAGCCTATTTAAAAACGTTGTTCTCACCAAGCCCCTTTCACCTTATCATTATCCACACATTTGATTGTTGAAAACAAAAGTTTTGCATGACAGGTATTGCAGTGAAACCTGGGGCAGTGCAGAAGATGCAAGCTTGTCTTCTAGTATGTGATTATAATAACTTACAGTATATATACTTCATACATTCAAATATACAGACACAAACTTTATTTTCAAGTGCACAACTTGTTTATCTGAAATTTGGATTCCAAATTCTTCAGGGAGTCTTGATGAAGATGATGACAAAACTTGGAATAGCTCCAAATTTACCAATTGGTCAAGGTGCCCTTCCAATGTCTTTGCAAAGTGGCCTGAGCTTGGTGACTGAATCTTCATTCCAAAACCCATTGGGAAATACTGCACAATTAGCAAGAAAACTCCCAGACCAAATATCTCAAGGCTTGTATGAATATGGAAATGCTGGTTCACATTCAAGTCATGAAAGTTCCACGTCAAAAGGCAGTCAGCTCGATACCTCTTTTGGTAGCCGAACAGAGAAGGTAATTAGCAGTTTTCTCCAAAATCCTATGCTGAAAGAAGATGGTTCTGGCATAAATGAATCGGTAAGTATGATAAATATGTTTTCCTTTCTTGCTTTATTAATAGATGAGTGATGTAATTTGTCCTTCAGGTATTTTTCCTAACTTATCTATAGATTTTGTGTTGGAATTCATCCTCCCAGTGCTTTGATTACGTATCACCAAGCCTTCTCTAGGACATCTATTAGCTCTTATACTGGTTTTTAAGTTGAAATATCTTGTGACTAAATTGAGCATATAAGTGGCCTTCAGAAGTTTATGGTCCAGTGTTTCAACTACTTGTTTAACTTGTAGATTAAAGCAATGGGAGAAGCCAATTGGCTGGTCCTTGGACATCAGCATGAGGTCATAGGTTTCCTTTTCTGTTAAGGAAAAGGGTCTTAGGAAGTGTAATGTTAGAAAGTCAGTAGTTCCATTTGTTTCGATTTTGGTGGCAATCTCTTTCATTAGTGATATTTTATTGTTATAGTTAGAATACGATTCAGTTGTCGATCCTCTATGGACAATAATTTCCATTTTGATAGTGGAGAATAAAATCCCCTTTGGAGGGATAAAAACACCAATTGAACTGTGAAGTAGACAGGTTCAATTTTTCAGTTCAAAACAAGAAAATGGGCAGCTTTTGTCAGAATCTGTTTTTATATAGAGTTAAAGGAAATAATCTAAAGCTACGAGTTAGTGTTCTATGCTTCTATTATGTCCCCATGATTTGACCTAGTTCAAATCTGAAAATTATTGGAACTTATCTCTGGAATCTGTATGTGTAGTGCATAATTTTTGCTTTTAAGCTTTTGGTTTAAGCTATGAGTGTGCACAAATACAAATGATTACACGGTCCTTTTTGGGGAACAATTGAAGGAAGTACTGTTTTTAGATCCCCAGATTTTGGCACTTCTGTTTTACACATTTTCAACTGAAAGTTCCCGGTCATAAACATAACAAAACCTTTTAACAAACCTAATTTTTGAGATGATCATGGCCTGAAGTATTGCAATTTTCCATCTGATTCGTGGATCGTATGTCACAGGATGGGCGATTGCGGTCAGAAAACAACATGCTTCAAATGGTAACCTTTCATGCCGTTCAGTGTTTCTTTATGTATCATGAAGCTACTCTATCAACTTGATCAGTATTTCCCTATGTATCATGAAGCTATTCTATTAACTTGATGCTGTTTCCGTGAAATTTGCATCTTTTAATATGAAGGTTCTTTCCCCCCTTTGAAGGATAGTCTTATGAATCATCCAATTTAGTAACAAATCATAACTGGAGTTCCTAAATTTGTTTGAAATGGTTCGCTCTTTACATACATTACGTGTGACTATTATAGGATGCAAACTCTTCCACTGGTTAACAACTCTTTAGTTTAATATCTGTAAGTAAATTTGTTATATGTTCTTGCAAGTTAAATTTTATTCTGTTCAGGTGTTGAGACACCAGCAAATCATCGAAGAGCTAATGGAGGAGAATCAAAAGCTTCGTCAGATACTTGTGGAAGACCTAAAAATACCACCCAACAAGCTCCAGGCCAGTCACTCAACTATAAATAAATCTCCGTGCACTGATTGTTTCGAGTGCCGAAGAAGACAGAGAAAAAAGTAGATGAAGATGACTAAAATTTTCAAATTCTTGATCATTAAGATCTCCATGAATGCCCCCTTTGAGATATTTGGATGTTTTGCCCCAGATTGAAAATGCTATTTTGAACGACCATTTTCAGGAGGCATCAATCCTATACAAAGAGGAGATATGAGATCATATAGGTAGATGCAGATATCCTTGCAACAGTTGAAGAGTCTCTGAGCCAGAAGGTAATCTAACCATTCATTCTCCTAGATTTACTTTTCCACTTCCTCTACATATATTTGTCAAGCTTCAACCTTTTTCAAAGCGACTTTTTTTAGCCGGTGGACTGAAATTCTCATTTTTTATAATGCATCTAACTTGTGCCGCTTTGAGTTCTCATAGGTGAACATATCAACTTCTGTTCTTGGTCTATACTTGCTTTCAGACACCTTTTTTTTTTTATCATGCAATTGGTAGGGCACGTCCTGCACCGTTTTTCCCTGAACCAATGAACGCTTTGAATATACAAAAAAAAAAAAGAGAAAAAAAAAGGTTTTGCCAGCTGTAATTGGAAGAAGTCAATAACTATAGGACAGCAAAAGCTGGTGCAAGCTGCCCAACCGGGTTGAGAATGTCTTGCCCTACTCATTAAGTAACATTCCAAGACCAAGAAAGAGTTTGATTGAGGTCAAGAAAAAACGGGCTGCTTTACGACGGAAAAAAGATGGTGACGGGGCATGTTCGGGTCATTGGACTAAAATGGACCTGTGCTGCCACGTCAGCATGAGTTGCGACGTGTATTTCGTGTTTGTATTTCTGCAAATGTAGGGTGAAGTTACGCCGGACAAAAATGATTGCTGCAACTGTGAAATCTTTTCTTTTTCTAGTGTTTGTAGTAAGACTAAGGACCTGCTTGTCTCTGATTTTCAAAATTATTTTTATAAAAAAATGAATTATTTTTATTTTTATTTTGTACTTTTCATGTATTTAGAATATTTTTATGTGTTAATATTAAATGATTTTTTAAAAATATAAAAAATATTATTTTGATATATTGTTAATAAAAAATACTTATAAAATCAACGTGAACATCCTATTTCTAATCAGCCATGAAGTATCACAGGCCTCTCAGTGTGTGGACTCAGAATTTATCTGTCAATATTGACTAGCCAGTTGACTCGGTTGAGATGTGATAGAAATTATTTTTAAAATGTTTTTTTGTTTAAAATTGTATTAAAATAATCTGTTTATTTAAAAAAAAATATTTTTGAAATCAAAACATCAAAATAATTGATATAAGAAAAATGAATTAAAATGCATTTCTAAACCGTTCTTTTAAGTTTGTGAACTTTGACTTTAAGCCGGAGTTCTCTCAAAGAATGCATGCTTTGGCATCAAACTCTTTGTGAATAAAAAGGTGGAGAAAGGCTTGTGATTCCTACTTAGGTTGTCCTTTAAAGTGGAATCCAAGGTTTTTGTTTGAGACTTTTTTATATGAAACAGTACTGCCTTGGCATGAGATTCCAGCTTCTTCTTCTTACAAGCTGGATTTATTCTCTACTCCACCTAGTGGAACGAATAATAGCAGCATCCTGGGTCACGATGCAGGAGTGGTAATGAAGTTTTGATTTGTGATCCCGTGGTCTGTCCTGCCTGCCGTGTCTAACGACGTAGTTTTCATGGTGTTTATAATGGTCAAGCTCTGAAATATCTCCCTCCCCCTCCTCTCTCCACGCATCAATATATTATCTGTGGGAGTGGTGGCTGGCACACCATGTGAAGGTCGCTTTCTTCCACGTTCATTTGTTTCAAGACAGCCCCACCACACCAGCCATCCTCGTCCGTCCGATGCTGTTATCTCCCCATCTCCAGAAACTGTGAACTTTATATTTCGTCCACATAAATTGTACCTTAACAGCTAGCTAGCACCCTGACCTTTTGCTTTACACTCCTTCCCCACCACACCGCCGCCACCATTACCACACGGCTTGTTCTTCACTAGCATCCAAGCATCCACTCGCATCAAGCACCCACCTAACTTTTTCTTTCTACTTTACCGGCAGTTGTAAGGGCATGTAGAGCCATGGTCAGGTCTCAGTTTAATTATGGGTGAAATAGGATAAAAATCTATGCCAGTGATGATCATTTAATACGAGTCTCATCAAGTTAATGCTTTATATGGATTGGAAGAGTACTGTCTTTTCTTGCTTGCTCGAGTAAAATAGGATAAAAATCTATGCCAGAAATGATCATTTTCTACCTGTTCTTGCTCTTGCTTTATAAGAGAGGGAAGGGCAAGCGTATTAAGAAGACGAACAAGAATAAGAGTCTTTATTCAGCTGAAGACAAAATGCTACTACACAAGAGCTGTAACACGAGTAATTAGAACTCTAAAACATTCAAACACAAATGCAGCTGATCATCGAAGAATTGTCCAGAAGAAAACAAGAAAAGCAAAGTCAAAAGACAAAAAGAATACACAAATAATATGATCATGACCATAATCTACATCAAGCTAAGCTCTTGTATGAAATGTTGTGTAATTAGACAAACAGAAATGCTGCTCCTCCGAGCAATGCCGACAAGGCCATTCTATTTCCATGAACAAAAGCTCCATTATTATTTGGTGCCGACGCAGTTGGAGATGGCCCTGCTGGTGCAGGAGCCATTGGTGAAGGCGGTGGGACTGAACCTGGGCCAGGGCTCATTGACGGAGATGATGACATCACTGGCGACGGAGGTGAGGCACTTGTTGTAGGTGGTGCAGCACTGCTAGTTGGTGGCATTGAGACACTTGTAGGTGGTCCAGCGATGCTAGTTGGTGGCATTGAGACACTTGTCGGTGGTGCAGCACTGCTAGTTGGTGGCATGGAGACACTTGTTGAAGGTGGCGCGGCACTGCTAGTTGGTGGCATGGAGATACTTGTTGGTCCTTGAGCAATGGAGGTGGCTATGAGAACTAGCATTAGGGTTAGCATGAGAATGTCACGTGAGAAAGCCATGGCTCTTAGTTATGAGTACAGGGTGTGAAATGAATTAGGGTTCGAGAGAGCTAGAGAGGAGAGAAACGTTTTGTGTGCAAGGCGTATAAGAGGAAAAGTACCGAGCTTGATTTATACATTGCAAGGATGGAAAGTTTGGAGATGACGTTGATTAATATACTATCCTATGACCTATGAGTGCGTGGATATTTCATGCAACCGGACACAGTGGCTAACACGTGACACATGCGCAGTGAGCCTATTTTTATCCAAGACAAAATGATAAAAAAAAAGTGGCCTTTCAGTTTTATTATATCACCTCATGGTGACTTTAGATTAAAAGTCAATTATTATATAAACATTCATGTGAACGTTGTTAGTTTTTATAGATGTGATGAATATTTAAAATAATAATAAATAAACGTGAGTGTTGTTATTTTTTTATAAATGTAATGAAATGTTTGAGATAATAATGATAAATTTGGTTGTATATTATTTTTTATTCGAGAAAATTCTACTCTTGTAAAACATATTTTGTGAGTCTAAGTGACCGAGTAAAACACTAGCTATCTCAGGCTCTTCTAAAGGGTGAACGCCCTGATTTGAACTCAAAACCTGATGTGCAGATCACAAATTTTTTATCATCAGGTCACGCCTCTTGAGACTTATATATCATATTAAATATTAAATTAATCAACCATGTATTAATAAATATATAAATAAAAAGTTAATAACGCTTGTTCGATGACAACTTGGTAATAAAACAAAATTCGATTTGTCTCTATTTTAACCTCTTTCTTTTATAAACTTAGGTTCATGTTTTATATTGTGGTTGATGTTGTTTTTTAAATTATTTTTTTTCTAGAAATACATCAGGATGATATTTAAAAAAATAAATAACTAAAAAAACAACTCGAGTTAATTTATCAAACTTGAGATCTTGGATTATAAAACTGAGATAACCATATAAAAAGCAAGTCAATATAGATTATAAACTTTAATTGATTCTAAATTGACTTAATATTGAAAGATAAAATAAAAAATTCAAATCAATTCGTCAAATTCATTATTATCGAGATAACTTATAGAAATGAAGTCAAAACAAATTAATAATTTATTAATTTTCAAATCTACAACCTATTAAATTCTAGACGTGAATTCAACTAAGAAACTCAATTCCTAACTAATTTGATATTAAATGATTAAATCAGAAAGAAAAAAAAAAAAAGCAAGTTTTTAGCAATATGATCGTGCCTATACATCTCTTATAAAATAAACTAGATTGGGTTATGGGTTGGTTCATTCTTTTTTTAACGTAATAAAAAAGACTGTTCAATTTTGAAAAAAGAAATTGAGTTGATCTGATATGACATATCGATTCAAATGCAATTTGGAGGATCCTAAAAATATAGTCTGATTAAAAAATTAATGATATTTTGTTAATATTAAGATAATATCATATTGAATTGACTGGAGTCAACATGAGTTAATATGTAAAATCTGTGATTTAGGATTATGAGACTATGATAATTATGTAACAAACAAATCAAAATAAATTATAAAAACTAATTTGTAATCAATGATACACGACAAAATTGAAAAAAAAAATAACTTAAAAATACAACTCAAGTTAATTCGTCAAACTTGAGATCTTGGATTATAAAACTGAAATAACCATATAACAAGCAAGTCAACATAAATTATTCTAAATTAACTTAATGTTGAAAAATAAAATTAAAAATAATAATTCAAATCAATCCATCAAATTTACTATTCAAGTCATAAGATCGATATAACCTTGTAAATATAATTTAATCTAGGTTAACCTGTCAAATTTATGAATTAGATCACAAGACTGAAATAACTTATAGAAATGAAGTCAAAACAAATCAATAATTTATTATTTTAAAAACTCTCTATCTGAATAATTATATTTGTGAAAACTTTAATTGCAATTGTTTTATTAAGAGTTTCAAATTAAAAAATCATGGGACTGCTGGACTGTTTCATTTTCATGTCCTAAACACAACACGTCTCACGGCTTGATGATCAATATGTTTGTTTTTCTTATTTCTAGAAAAGCATCTTGTTATTAATATTCTTTATTTTGGTCTATACTAATTGACTTCTTTAATGTTTTCTTAATATATTTTCTAATTAATACGCATTCTCTATGATTTTTCTTACTTGGACTTTTGAATAGAGATAACTTGTATGCACTTAATTATTTACTGTAGTGTCTTTATTCACCTATATAAAAAAAAAGTTTTATATAGATAGAAATTTATTTTTACAAATAGAAAATTTATATTTTTCGAAAGCATTTTCCTTTTAAGTATAAAATGGCGGATTCAATTGCTAAAAATTAAAAAACAAAAGCCCAGTGGACAACAACCCGGGTATATATACAGCATGAACTATAAAAAGCATGTTGATAAAAGAGTTATCACATCATATATTTATTGTTTTATAAAACATAACTATATAATATAAATATAATATTATAAACATATAGCTAATTTTTTAGATGGCATCCTAAATCTACAATAACATAATTTGTATGGTCGGAAATATATGACCATTTACTACATTATACTCTTGTGAAAGTCATAAACTTACTAATAATTTAAAGAATAATTTTTTTTAATCATAAAAAATTTCATTGACTATTTTCAACAATTTCGACATCATATAGAAGTCAGAACTGTGAAGCATTTACCTGACACTGAGCTTGACCAGTAATCAAAACATAGAGCAAAATCCTTGCAGGTAGGCTGAAGCATACCTGAGCAATAGCGAAACCTTGAAGGAGCTGCTCATCGTTTTCTTTTAAAGCAATAATGAAAATTTAGGAATAAATTAAAAATACTCCTAAAAAAAACCAAAACTGATGCCACCGAGTCCAAGACAGAGTAATGATTCCATATGCCCTAATTTAAACCAAAAAAAATAGAGGGTATGCATGCGTTACGAAAGTTGAGAAGGAATCACAGCAATCATCTAAAATATACACCCAAAGACTAGATGTTTGAGATGGTTTTTGACATAGGAAATCATAATTCCCATTGATAACCTTCGACTCGAACTCTCGGATTAGATCACAAGGAATTCCAAACAGGGAAAATTCAATGTGGTGACAAATGCCAGTGAAATCTCACTTGCCACCCAAGGTGGGGAATTGCCCAGGGTCTTCAATAGAGGGGGCTGCCACATCACGAGCATTGCTTCCAAATCCACCCCTTCCACGGCCACGGCCTCGACCACCACGACCAGGGTTGTAGGATCTCTCCCCTTCAGCAGGCTTCAGGAATTCATTTATACTGACAGCCTGCATTCAAGTAACAACACTTGTAATACTAGGTCACATGAAAATTTGGAAAATAAGGAGGTAACAGCATATAAAGTTGATACAAGTAATTTGCAGTGCAGGTATAAGATGTCAATATATCAAAGAGAAACTGAGGGCTAAGATTACCACCAGCACAATGGCCAACATCACACAAACAAAACAAAAGGTTAAGTGAACAAAAATACACAAACCTTCTTAGCTCTGTCTTCTTTGTCAGCAGCATCTTTTCGTTTGTCCTTCTCAGAACCCTAACAACCAATTACAAATTCGTATGCATGTTTAGCCTCTACCAAATTAAATAGAATTCCACATTCAAAGAGGGAAACTTTACTTACCAACTTGATAAAGATTTCATTGTTGCTCTTCTTACTTGAGAGCTGTTGCATGCACTTTAAGTCTTTGTCCAAGCCAACTTTCCTCTCCTCAGTTTTCAGAGCAAGCAGAGCCTTCCTCTTTTCTTCAAGAACCTTCTCATACTCTTCTAGTGTCATCTCCTATTAATAAAGCATAAGGTTTTGTGAAAACTACATAGAATATGAAAGCACCAAAAAAACAAACAGAAAGTGGAATTTCAATGTGCACTGGAGCTAGTCATAACAAAATTCAATTGAGGCATGATATCATTACAGTACTGTCATTTCACCACAGCTTGAAAAATCAATGTAGTGAAATGATGTTTCAGAGTTTTGACATTCAGATGAAACCATCTGAGTTTCGAGCTGTGATTGAAAGAATATGCAAAGGTTAAGTATGTAACGCCCAGAAAAGGTGCTTGAATAGATAGATCAAGATCAAAAGTAACAATTAAAAATTAAGCAATCAAGGCCCTCCCATCGGTGTTGTTTCCCAGCTACTTGAGTTCAAATCTACAAGTACTAGAAAAACCTTTGCCAGCTAACATTTTAGATTTATCAATCACTTCCCCCCAAGGAAGCATAACTGAATTTTGACAATCAAGCTTAAAACAAAATTTCTTAGTAAATAGGCAACCACACCATTTTCACTAAGCTTGTAAGAGAATGGTGACCCTTGCTTGGTGATATTTAACACCAAATTGAAAGTTCAATTACATACAAGACATTTCAAGAAAGATCTAGCCAGAATTCAGAAAGTGAAATTAGCCATCATGCTAACAAATTTATAACAATTCTGATCCTTTTATATTCAAAGAAGTTAAAAAATCATATTTTACTATCCAGCATGACAGCAATACCTCTGAAGAATAAAAAACTTATAACAATTTAAGTTCTACATGATGGAACTTTTCTGTTTGTTTATGAAGACAACTCAAGATATGACCAGGTTCAAAAGGAACAATTTACCTTTTCTTCTGGCTCCTTCTCTTCTGGCTCCTTCTCAGGAGTATCCTTATTGGCATCTGCAGCATCCTCTTCTCCTTGCTGCTTCTCAGTTATAACATTCTTCTCATTGTCAACAACAGGTTCTTCAGTCTCCCTGAATTCACTTAAACGAAGTGAAGATACAAGTGAGCACATCTGAGTTTTTGCATATGTCAATACATTTTTAAAAATACTGGGAGCATAAAGACAGAAACTCACGGAGCAATTTCATCACTATGAGTTCCCCAGTTACCACGGCCAGACCCTTCACGCTTAATCCCATTTCTGATACAACATGTAAAATGAAACTTTTTATGCCAGGTGATGAAGGAAATGTTATGGTTAATACAGAATACAAAAATATGAATATTTCGGCAACAAAATACTAACCCACGACCAGTGCCACTGTGTCGGTCATACAACCTTCGAGGGCGTTCACCTTCTCCATCTTCTCCGTTGCTATAACCGCCACGGCGACCGCCACGGAAACCACCACGAGGGGCACCATATCCGCGTCTCTCGGATGTTTTCCCAGCTTCCGCATCTTCAGATGGTCTGGATCGTCCAGAAAACCCATTGCCAGTGAAGGAAATTTCATTGTTATTTGAATCTCTGTTAAATCCACCACGGCCACGGCCACGCCCGCGTCCTTCTCCATAGCCTCCTCCACGTCCACCTTCATTCTTTGCTTCTCTCACTGGTTGAAAAGTAAAAAACCATCAGTAAAACAAACATGAAATGCTAGTATTACAATATTCTGTTTCAGATGTCATCCTGTGCAATGATTCAGTGAAATAGCAAAGAAAGCAACAAAAAGCGAACAAAACATGTAAATAGAGAATTTACTTTCAAAATACATGAAAAAAAGTATACCATGTAAAGTGTAGAGAAAACAAAAACTGACCAGAAGACACTTAGCAGTACTATATGGTCAGTTTCAATCAACAATTTTATCTTCCAAAAACCAAAACAAGATTAACCAATCATCTAGAACTTCAACATCAACCAACATTGCACTGAAAAGGAACCAGAAGACACTTAGCAGTACTATATGGTTAGTGTCCATCAACAATTTTATCTTCCAACAACCAAAACAAGATTAACCAATCATCTAGAACTCCAACATCAACCAACATTGCAGGGAAAAGGAAGCAGAGGTTGTTTCAGAGAATAACACAGAAGCAGAGTGTTCTTTTTGTTATTTTAAATACAAAGATTAAACAACTTTCTCCTACTAAATCCAAATTTAAAAAAAAAAGAAGCCCATTTTAGGTAATGACAAACACCAACAGATTCAATAAGCATGCCCTCCTTTCTTCTATTTCCTCGACTACCAAAACTATGAAGCACTAGTAGGGTTACTCAGAGAAAAATCAAACTGAAACAACTATTCATTCAACAATTTCGATAAGTTATCATCCTTTCTTTCATTTTCTATCATCCAAACAGGACACGGAAACAAAACGAAAACAATCTAAATAAAAAATAAATCTCAGTATTTGAAACACCTTCAAAGCACGTTCCGTGGTTTATATAAACCAGAACTACAAAATTTTATCAAAAGATAAGGAAAGGTTACTAAATCGAAGCTCACCAGCTTGAGCAGGGGGGGCAGGCCTGGTGGGGAGCTTGGCAGGCTGGGAAGCAGGAGCAGCTGGCTTATCAACCTTCTTGGGCTTCTCAGCTGCCTTAAGCTGAGCGGCGGCAACGAGCTGAGAAAGGTCCTCATTGTTGTCATCATCACCAAGGATATCAAAAGGATTCGCGGTTGCCATTTTTATCTTTGAGTTTCTGCTAATCACGAATAATTATATGGTCCCTTCACTTCTTTGCTTTAAAATAGCAACCAAGAGACCCTTATTGATTGATTAAGGCCATTGCTGACTGATAGTAGTAGTTTAGGGTAGGAGTGGATGCGAGGCGTGAAAATGAGTTAGCAAGAAGAGTGAGCGGTGTTGGAAAACCCTAGCCACGGCGGCAGAGAGAAACTTGACCTTAAAAACCCTAGGACGTGATGTTAGGGTGTGTAAAGGTGTACGTTTATCATGTGTGCTTGCTGTCGTTCTCATTTATACGGAGTATTGATAGTAATTAACAAATAACTTTTGATATTAAAATATAATTTTAATATAACTGTTGATATTAAAATATAATTTTTAAAATATTTTAGTATATCAAATTTGATATAATAAAAAATATCAATATTATTTATTATCATAATAGTAAATCAAAGTCTTAACTTCTTAAAATTATCATTATCATCATTGTCAAAACAATAAACATTATTTAACAAATCTAAGAGAAAAAATAAAAAAATATTAATAAAAAAGCATGTAAGAACAAAAACCTAAAATTAATATTATTATTCTTAATATTTATATTGTTATTGTTTTAATAACGGGGAAAAAACAAAATTAAATCAAAGGCTTAAAAAAACCCTAAAAACATTAACAAAAGAGCAAGTGAAAAAATAAAATAAAACAAAAAAACAATAAAAAATATTGACTCGAAAAAAATTATTTGACCTGAAAATTTATAAAAAAAACATATTACACTACTTTGAGGGCTCAGTAAAAAGTTAATATAACTATTAAAAGAATAAAAATTATCAAATTATCCCGAGAGAAAAAAAAACCTAAAAAACATTAACAAAAGAGTAAGTAAGAGAAAAATATTAAATTATTATTATTATTGTGATAATAATGAAAAAAATAAAAGACTAAAAAAATCATCGAGACTTTAACAAAAGATCAAACAAAAAAATAAAATAAAAATTATCAGGTAAAAAAGTCATTTGACATAAAAATAAAAAAGGAAAAAAAAAACAAAAATAAATAACAAAAAAAAATACAAATATCAATTTTCAAATAATCATATATATAAAATAAAATTTAAAAACTATTTTTTTGAAAAAAATATACCAGCCCAACAAATATGAAAATAAAAAAAAAATCAAAGCTAAGCACACTTATATATATGGACAAAAGTAAGGATTATTCTTGAAATTAAAAGAAATAAAAGGATTAAAATTAAAAATTAAAAGTAATAGGGTTGAAATGAACATTAAATATAAAGAGATTAAAATCCAAAATTAAAAGTATAAGGGCCAAAATGAGAACATTGAAGTCTTAAAATCTAAGAATATTATTACCATTACAGCTAAAATAATAAAAATTATTAAATTATTACGATGAAAAAAAAAGGAAGCAAGAAAAAAATTAATATTATTATTCTTATTGAGTTAATAATTGGAAAAAAATTCAATCAAAGAAAAAAAATGTCAATAAATTGTTTTTAAAAAAAAATTAAAAAAAAAATAAATTAAAAAACATCAAAAGAAATAAATTAAAAAACAATCAAAATAAAAAAAATGAAAAAAAAACATAACTGAAAAAAAAGAAGCAAGAAAAGGTAAGTGAACAAACAATGTGCAAGCCAGGGGTCAAACCCCTGCTTGCACCTCCTCTCTCAAGACATATTTGTGTCTTTGCCAATAGGCTAAATGTCTTTTTTTATCTTTTTTTTTAGAAAAATATATAAATAGTATATTTACTGTTCAAAACAAAAAAAACTATTGAAATTCACAATGTTTTCACTCACAATGTGCAGTGAAACACTGAGCTCTTTTAGTATATTTTATAATTTACTTGAAATTTAATTTAATTTCTTTGTTTTTTTAAATAAAATTTGTTGTGATAATGTTAAAAACAAATTTAAAAAATATATTATTTCAATATATTTTAAAATAAAAAATATTTTAAAAAGTAATCATTACTGTATTTTCAAACATAGACGTGAACATGTAAATATATCTAGTATTTGGTACTGTCTTGATATTTTTTTTTCAAATATTGTTTATAAGAATACATTAAAATAATATAAAATCATATAAAAATAATTATCTTTTTTGAAAAAACATGGCAAGATTTTTTGCTATTTTTAGTGGTGGTTGTCATCACCCAATTTTTTGGGTGACTCCCCAAGATATATCGAAAAAAATAACAAAAATAAAATAAAAGAGGTCGGGGTTTGTTGGAAAAATCAATGTGCAAATTTTGGTTGTTTCCGTAGGTGCAATCATATCTCTTTTGTCCCCAAAATAGAGCAAATACAGATTTAAGGCAAAAATAATTTATCATCGGATAAATCTGTATATAAAATTTAAGTCAAGGGATATAATTATATTTTATGGGTCAATTTGATTTAATCGTCGGCCAATTTTAAATATAATTATGTTTGGGAATTAATTAAGGATCCAATTAAAGGATTTAATTAAGTGCAAGGACTTAATTATACTTTAAGTTGGTCAAATTAATTTTATTAAGGGCTTAATTAGTGAAAAATCAGGTGCTGGAAGTTAAATTGGGTTCAATCGAGAAGTTGGGAATTTTCGGCGGCCAAATTGAATTTTTTTGAGGCAATTATGCAAAATCGGGGGTCTAATTGGAAACAATTGAGAGTTTAATGGTCAATTGTGGGTCAAATAACATAAATTGGAAGTCAAGGACCAATTTAAAAGGAGCGCAAAATTTAAGGGTAACTTCGAATTTTTCACGGGGACATAATTGCACAAATCATAAATTTAAGTTCAATTAAGGGTGCAATTAAATGAATTATAAGTTGAGGGACCAAAGTGTATTTTGCATCCCAAGAGTAATAACTCACCGGCCACTCAAAACATCTTTTGCCGGCCATTATTTCCCCCACCTCCGCAAATTAAGGAACCGAAAGTTCCAATTACAACGAGTTACCGTTGTATCACTGCTATATAAACCAAGGCATTTACAGAACAAAGACACAGAAGAAAAACGGGGGAAAGAGGAGACGAACTGAATTCGAAAACTTCACTTCGGTTTATCCTCCATTTTATTCCTCGGGCCCTCGTTTTTATTTTCTCTCCTCTGCTTGATTTTCCTTCTCCCTCTCGGTTCGGTTTGTCTCTCTCTCTTGAAACAACCCATCGGTCGCGCCTCTCTCTCTCTTGAAACAACCCATCGGTCGCGCCTCTCTCTCACTGAAACCAGAGGCATTAGCCTCTCTTTCCCTCCCTCGGTCGCGCCTCTCTCTCACTGAAACCAGAGGCATTAGCCTCTCTTTCCCTCCCTCAGTCATGTTCTCTCTCTCTCTCCAAGACCGGGCGTTAGCTCTCTCTCTCATTCTCGTCGAGCATCCGGCCACTGGCTCGAGTCACCCAACGGCGTCCTTGTAATCACGAAAGCTTCCCTCGACGCCGAGAACTCATCCCCATCCTCGGAGGAAAGAAGCAGCAGTGACACTCAACGCCGCACCAACAGGTCGAACTTCAAAGGCTTCCTCCGGCCACCACGGACCACCGCTGACGGTGAAACGACCACCACGACAACCACCTCGACCCGACTACCGACCATACCTTCGGTGAGCCTCTCGTCGCACTTCATTTTTATCGTTCCTCGTCTTCAACCTCGCTCTGCATGCAGTGGGATGTAATCGTCCCACTCGCTCATGCTCGGGTCGGGTTTAAGTGTCTTGGGTCGGGCTTTTGTGCTGGCCCAAACACATGTCGGGCCATCATTTCGCCCAACCCATCCTCCTCAAGCCCGACCTTTTGCACATTTGGGCTCCTCGCCCACGCTGGCCGGAGTCCAGCCTAGCTTCCGGACGGGTCGAGCTCGATCCACTTCCCCGGCCGAGCTCGATCCAGCTGACGACCTGAGTCCTAAATCATCCGAGCTGACGACCTGATCAAGATGGACTGGGCTTTCACTCAGATTTGAAGATGTGATGGTAGTCCAACTCACAAATAAATAAATAAATATATATATATATATATAAGATATAAAAATAAATATAAAATATAAATAAATATATAAAAATAAGATATAAAAATAAATATAAAATATAAATAAATATATATAAAATAAGATATAAAAATAGATATAAAAATAAATATAAAATATAAAAAATAAAAATGAAAATAAAAGATAAAAATAATAAAATATTTTTCTTACTTTAAAAAATATACATTCTTTTTTTTTTATAAAAAGAAATTTCAAAAATATAAAAATGTATTTGTTTTATGCATACGGCCAAATTTCATGACTTTTTCATATATATTTTTCATAAAAAATTATGTTGCATCTTTCTCATATTTTGAAACTAAAATTGGATATCATAACCGGTTTATGATTATCCGTTGGAATTTGGCCAAAATGTCAAAAATAATTTTAAATATTTTTGTTTTATCTATTAGGGTGTAAATTTACATTGTAAAGTACATCCATGGATAAAATGTATATAATTTTAAATATTTTTGTTTTATCTATTAGGGTGTAAATTTACATTGTAAAGTGCACCCAAGGATAAAAAAGTATATAATCTTAAGTATTTTTGTTTTATCTATTAGGGTGTAAATTTACATTGTAAAGTACATCCATGGATAAAAAAAGTAAATATTTTTGCTTTATCTATTAGGGTGTAAATTTACACTGTAAAGTACATCCGTAGATATAAAAAGAATTTTCGCCAGGGTGTAGATTTACATTGTAAAATACACCCGTAAATAAAAATGGTTTTCAAAAATGCAATGAAATTTTTAAAGATAGAAAATCAAACAACAAATGCAGTTTACCTTAGGTAGAGTGCATCGGGGTGATGTGTCTTCCCCCTGCACAACAAGTCCCCTTACCCTAGACTCTCGCAGACCAATAGGTTCCTAGTGACCTTAATACTAGGTGGCGACTCGATATTTATAGTCGTAATTTTACGATTATAAAAATAATCCCACATTTTACACGCGACCGTTGTTTCCCGAACCCGGGGTGATCGTGAGGCGTGAGCGCGCCATTAAAAAATCGCCGTCGCGACAGATGGCGACTCCACTGGGGACACTATGTTGGACTGAGCTTTGGTTGTTTGATTGTTTTATAGTTTATTTTTTTCATGCATTTTTACTGCTTTAGCATGCATTTTAATTTGAGTTCATGTATATCATTTGATTTGAATCATGCATTTTAAAATTCCGAAGTAAACCTAATTTTTAAGTTAGGTGGGGACTAGCGGTCTGCCCTATGACTTTCAGTCAGGGTTCAGATTCGTGAAACATCCAACTATGACCTGAGTGTTTACTTGATAATGGCGGTCATACTGTGCCCCAACCATTTCTCGTAAACCCCTATACTACCTTCACGTAAGGTAGTCACTGGGCAGTTCATAGACCTCTAAGACCAGATAGAAAGCTTATCTCCATGTAATGACTTAAAATCTAGGACACAAACTTTCCAATTATTCATTTCATTTTTCTTTAGAAAATTTGCAGAAATTATCAATCCAAGACCATGGTTTCCTTGACCTTTTCGGCATACGGGGAAAGATCTGAGATGAAGCAATTAACTGAGGGAGATTGTTCGAGGGGTAAAATCAATGAATTACCGCTCATGACCAAAATCCACTGCTCTACCGAAAATATGAGAAGGCTTAAGCCCATCCTGGAGTGTGTAGATGAGGTGTTGTTTGAAGCCAGATATGGAAGAATCGCTCATCTAATGAAAATCCCAATACAGATATCAGCCGTTAAAGCCCTCATGCACTTCTGGAATCCTAATTACCGATGTTTTACTTTTGGAAACATCGACATGACCCCTACCATAGAAGAGTATGCTCAAATCCTTAGTTTTCCTCATGATCCTCACAAAGTTTATTTCAGGCAAAAAATTGAGGATACAGTCCAAGAGGTCGCTAAGCTTTTACGCTTGGATCAAGTGGACCAGTACATGACATCTTCCGGAGGTTTCAAATGGAAAGCAATTGAGAGCAAATTGAAAACAAGCGAAGATAAAAGGAAGCTGGGAGAAGAAGGGTGTCGATTAGTGGCCTTTGCTATTTTCGGTTTAGTATTGTTCCCGTCGGAGGCCGTCGGGATTATTAGCATGGAGGCAGCTAGTGTTTTTGTTGAATACGAGCGGAGAAGAAATAACCCCACTGCAGCTATATTGGCCGATACTTTTCTATCTTTGAACCATTGCAGGTTGCGTGGGAAAGGAGCAATGCGATGTTGTATTACTCTTTTATTCATGTGGATTGTTAGCCATCTGGAAACACCAAGAGAAGTTTTCAATAATTTTTGGTGGTTTAACATGAGGCCTCTTGGTTTGGTCCTTAGTGAAGAATGGAAGGACTTGGATGAGAAAGCTTGGGTAGAAAAATATCGAGCACTCCCCGAAAGCAAATTCAGATGGAAGGCCCCTTGGGTGTGCAGTCCAGTTTATCTAATGAGTTGCGGTAGTAAAGCATGGGTCCCGTTAATTGGCCCAACAGGTTACATCGGCTATTGCCCCTCTCTAGTAACTCGGCAATTCGGGGAAGTCCAGTATGTGCCAAGAACTAAAGGGCTAAGCGAATGCATAGGCTCATTCAGAGAAGTCACTTCATTGGTTGAACTTGAGGTTATCAAAAGTGATTGGGGGCAACCTGTTTTAGTGAGCAGAGAGCCTCACCCAAAAGAATCTTCTGCTAGTCCTAATTACTTAGCTTGGAGAAGTTATGAGAGACCCCAGAATGCAATAATACAAAACCCGACGCAAGATGAGACACCTGAGGTTGCGAGAGTTAAAAGAAAGAAAACTGACAAGGAGTATGTGCAGGAAGACTTGGAGAAGCTAAAGGTTGAGTTCAACAATAGCAAAAGTTGTCAAAATTCCCTCGAGAAGCAACTACTAGAAGAAAGGCAGTTGAGGTTCTCTCTTGATCAACAATTGCAAGAAAAAGAAGAGCAGATTAATAAGTTGACACAAAGAAATACTCAAGAAATGGATTCCCGGTATAATATCCTAGCAAGCAAGTATGAGGCAATAGAGAAAGAATTGGTAGTTTTAAAAACTGCCTCTAACAATACGGAGCGTGAATGCCAAGAAGTGGTAGCATCATTAAAAAAGGAAAGAGATCACTACAAGATGAAGTGGGAAACTGAGAAGGATAAAGGAAAGATGGTTGGTCTTGTCCTCGAAGAAGAAAAGAGATAAAAGCCCAATGATAAAACTCGAGCAGTAAAATGAGTTTGAGGCAAGAAGGGCAACAGAGTCTGATGTGAAAAGATACTTAACCCTAGCTAATGGCTTAAGGGACCGTGTCTCCACCCTACAAGCTGAACTAGAAGCCCGGGAGGAAGAACTGAAGTCAACACAAGAACAATGCAGGGAATGGCAAGAATGCACCACAGAAATTGAAGCCCAGCTGAATTCTGAGACAACAAGGTTTGACGCAGGGTTACAAGAGGCTAAGGATCAAACCCAACAGCTTGAGAAAATGGCTCTGATATTAGAGAAAAATAATGACTCATTGGTGGCAAACAATGAAACTTTGCGTCAGGATAATATTGTACTCCATCATAAAATAGAACAAACAGATAAGCTAATTGACATGGTAGCTAGAAAAGCAGATGAGATACGTGTAAAGGCTACTAGAATTGGTGGGAGTGCTCGTAGATATGAAGCATACTTGGATGAACTCTCATGTTTTGTTAGGTTGGTAGCCAACAGGGGGGTAGCATTTGAGTAAATGCTCTATTTTATGAAATGGACAAGGTCCGCCTTTTGTTTTTGTACAATTCAATTGATTTGAATATTCGAACAAGATTCTCCTCAGGCGTCAGACTTTGGATCTTACCCGGCAAGGAAATCATGGATTGGTTTTTCAAAACAAAATAAAAATCATGCATACATTCATCGTTCATAAATAACATGCATATACCTTCAGGTCAAAACATAGGTCCCCGAAGAACTTCACCTCCCAGAATCCACAATACTCGGCTCCGACAAAGAAACATGGAGAATGATGAGCGCGCGCGCCAAGACGCCCATTTTCAAGGAGAGCTAAATGCCTTGAAAGAAAGCGTAGCCCGTCTTACTAGTCTACTCGAGCAATCATTGAGAAACGCTTCAGGAGAAGGTCCTTCGAATAGGCCTGCGCAAATGACAAACCCTGACGAGGTAACAGGGGAAAGAATTCAGGATCCCCTACAACATCCTGCAGTTGTGCAATCGGCAGCCCCAACCCCAATTCCGGTACCATTGGTGGAAGCATTTGCAAACGAATCTCATAAAATGCAATTATCGGATAATACAGATCATGATAAGATGGCAGTATTAGAAGCCAGGATAAGAGCCATTGAAGGAGTAGATTTGTATGATCCGGTGAAAGCGGTGGAAATGTGCTTGGTTCCAAATGTGGTAGTCCCCAAGAAATTCCGCGTTCCGGATTTCATCAAATACGCAGGGACACAATGCCCTGTCACCCATTTAAAATCATATTGTAATAAAATGGCTGAAGTAGTGCATGATGAAAAGCTGCTAATGCATTTCTTCCAAGACAGCTTGAATGGGCCGGCATTAAGTTGGTATATGAGACTTGACAACACAAGAATTCGCAGTTGGAAAGACCTAGTGGATGCCTTTATTAAACAATACAAGTATAATATGGATATCGCCCCTGACAGGACTAGCCTATCAAGCTTGGAGAAAGCAGAAAAGGAAAGTATAAGAGAATATGCCCAAAGGTGGAGAGACCTAGCTGCCCAAGTGCACCCTCCCCTCTTGGATAGGGAGATGGTCACTCTATTTGCCAACACGCTGAAAGCTCCCTTTTATGAGCATGTGATGGGCAGTTCAGCTCAGCAGTTCACTGACGCTGTAGCTGTGGCAGAACGGATAGAGCAAGGGATTAAGAGTGGAAGGATCTCGTCACCAATGGAGAAAAAGGGTTTCGTTGGAAAGAAGAGAGAGATAGATCATATTGAGACCAGTTATAGAGGAAAGAGCACCCAATTTCAAAAATATAGCAATCCGTCATCCCAAATTGCCAACGTTAACTTCAAAACCCCATACCCTACCAAAAGGCCTGGAGATCAAGTCGAACACGTATCAAAAAACCAAATGGAGAGTTTTCCAAAAGCAAACCACCCAAGAATTCAAGAACAATTGCCTCCACTACCTTTACCTTTAGATAAAATGTACCAAAAATTGTTAAGCATTGGGTTAGTGGTCCCTGTACCTCTGATACCTATGCAACCACCTTACCCTAGTTGGTATAGACCAGATCTCACCTGTGAATACCACGTCAGGACATGGCATCCATACATGCACTGCATTCAAAAGGAAGCTCTTGCAATTGCTAAAAGCTGGATGGGTAACATTTGACGAGTCCCCGAACGTAAGCACCAATCCATTACCTGGTCATGCTTCAGGCAGTGGATCAGTGAATATGTTGGAAGTTGAGCATCCAAAGAGTTTAAAAGTGTCAATGGAAGGGGTTTATCAGATGTTGACAAAGGCAAAGTATGATGACATAATATGTTGTCAACATCGTAACCAGGAGGGTCACCTCGTTAGTCAATGTCCAGGCTTCTATAAAAATGTGGTGCAAATGATAAAAAGAGGTTTGCTTCGTTTAGAGGAAATGACGGAGGATAAAGTGGCTGTAACAGAGATATCAGACAAGGATTTATGTAGGGTTCAGTTCACTCCTGAAGGGTTACCTAGGTTAGTTTTGTCCAAACCCTCCATTCCCCCTAAAAGAGACTATAATGCCATGCCTTACAACTATGGGCATTCATCTCAAACTATAAGACAACCATTTGTCCTTCTACCAGAAGTTGGGGGATTGACTCGAAGTGGTAGATGTTTTACCCAGAGGAGTTAAAGAGGACTAAAGGAGTGGTTGATGTGCCCGAAGAAACAAACAAACCTGTGACAGAAGAGGAAACCAATGAATTTTTGAAGTTGATGAAACATAGCGAGTATAGTATTGTGGAGCAACTCAAGAAAGCCCCTGCTAAAATATCATTGTTTTCCTTGATTTTGAGTTCCGAATCTCACCGCAAGGCGTTGCAAAAAGTACTAAATGAGGCCTATGTACCCCAAGACATCAACCCAACTGCTATGGAAAATTTAGTAGGGAGAATACAAGCCTCAAACTATGTGTACTTTTCTGATGATGAAATAGGTCCTGATGGCACAGGGCATAATAAGCCATTATACATCACAATACAATGCAAGGATGTCTTGATTGGGAAAGTATTAATTGATAATGGCTCTGCTCTTAATGTTTTGCCGAAGCATATGCTGAGAGAAATGCCTATTGATGAATCACATATGAAACCTAGCACCATGATGGCAAGAGCGTATGATGGGTCACCAAGGCCGATCGTGGGGACTATCGAGGTGGAGTTGGGTATAGGACCACAAATATTTTTGGTGACGCTGCAAGTAATGGACATTCATCCATCTTATAGCCTATTGCTAGGTAGGCCATGGATTCATGCGGCAGGGGCAGTACCCTCTTCATTACACCAATGCTTAAAATATATCGCAAACGGGATGTTGATCACAGTGAAAGCTGAAGAAACCATATCTATGGTTAAAAACGTGGCTGTACCATTTGTTGAAACCGTTGCTTGTGAAGATGGGAACGTCCATGCTTTTGAAGTGGTAAACACGGAATGGATCCTTGAAGGTGCCACTTTGAAAGAGCCGAGAATTCCAGAAGCTGCAAAGATGGCTGCCAAATGCTTCTTACAGGGCAAAGTCCCTTTTCAGTTTGATCTTATGCCGGGGCGAGTAGACATAATGAAATTGAAATGTAATGATCAGAGGTTCGGGCTTGGATATAAGCCAAAGAAAAAAGATTTCAAGCGGGTTGCACAAATTAGGAGGGAGGCCAGGTTGGCAAAAATAGAAGGAAGAGAATCAAGAGAGGAAGAACTTGCCATTCCGCCACTTCAAGAATCCTTCCACAGCTCGACAGAAATAATCAAAGCAAGGATGAAAGATCTTTGGGTCGGCACTCTTGAATTTCAGGAGGAAGAAAGCTGATTTCCACGACTCTCCATCCACAACATTGATGCCCCCTCTGCGAAGACCTTCGTGCGAAAATTAGCTGAAGGAGAAGTGTTCCAGAACTGGAAGATGGAGCCCGTTCATGTTGTTTCAAAAAAGTAATTGTCCTTGTTTGGTCATGAATATTTGTTTTTATTTCTATCATAGCAGTAATCTAGCTCATGATGCTGCAAATTCTTACCTTGTCAAATGAGCACTTTTTTTATATGAGATCATGCATTTTTATCTATGGCATTTTGTTTGCAAATAATTACTCTTACACAAATGCACATTACACTTTCAGGAGTTTTGAAAATCCCAACCATTCACAAAATTATTGCACTAAGAATAATTGGCCAAATTTCAATAATATCACTACACTGGATGATGAGGAGTGGGCAGAAGAAGATATAGAGGAATTTACTAAGTTGATGGAAAATTCTAAAGAGACTTGGAAACCTTTTAGCGAGGAGCTTGAGACCATTGACCTGGGAACTCAGCAGGAGAAAAAGGAGCTAAAGATCGGTACTCTCATAACAACTAAGGAAAGGGAAGAGTTGATTTCTCTTTCGTGTGAGTATACAGATGTTTTCGCTTGGTCTTATGCAGAAATGCCCGGTTTAGATACCGATATTATGGTACACAAAATCCCTTTAAAAGAAGGAAGTATACCGTCAAGCAAAAACAAGGAGAATGCGACTGACATGCTCTTGAAGGTGAAAGCAGAGATACAAAAACAATGGGATGCAGTGGTTTCTAGATGTCGCTCACTATCCTCGTGGGTAGCCAATCATTGTTGTAGTCCCAAAAAGGATGGGAAGATCCGAGTATGCGTGGACTATAGAGATTTGAACAAAGCAAGCCCAATAGATGATTTTAAATTGCCTCATATATATGTTTTGGTGGATAACGCCGCCAAGAATGCTACCTATTCGCTTATGGATGGTTTTTCCGGTTACAACCAAATCAGGATGGCAGAAGAGGACAAAGAGAAAACCACGTTTGTCACACCTTGGGGTACTTTCTGCTATAAGGTGATGCCATTCGGTTTAAAGAATGCTGGGGCAACGTATCAACGAGCAATGGTCGCTTTATTCCATGACATGATGCATCAGGAAGTTGAGGTTTATGTAGATGATATACTAGCTAAATCTAAAATCGAAGAAGACCATGTGCAGATATTGAGGAAGCTATTTGAGAGATTGCGGAAATACCAGTTAAAACTGAACCCGGCCAAATGCTCATTTGGAGTAAAAACAGGAAAACTACTCGGCTTTATTGTAAGCAACCGAGGAATAGAAATTGATCCAGATAAAGCCAAAGCCATCCAAGAAATGTCAGCACCTAAGACGGAAAAGGAAGTGAGGAGTTTTCTTGGACGTTTGAATTACATAGCACGTTTCATATCCCAGTTAACCGTAACATGTGAACCAATTTTTCGTTTACTTCGGAAGAAAAATCCTGGAATATGGGATGATGACTGTCAAGAAGCTTTCAATAAGATAAAGGTGTATTTACAAAATCCTCCGTTGTTAGTACCCCCAATGCCAGGGAAACCATTAATATTATACTTAACAGTCACAGAAACAGCTATGGGCTGTGTGTTGGGACAACATGATGAATCTGGAAGAAAGGAGCAAGCTATATATTACTTGAGTAAAAAGTTTAACGAGTGCGAGTCCAGATACACCGTAATTGAGAAATTATGTTGTGCTTTAGTATGGAGTACGAAAAGGCTCAGGCAATATATGTTGTATTACACAACATGGCTAATTTCCAAGCTAGATCCGCTTAAGTATATCTGTGAGAAGCCATATCTATCAAGTAGGATAGCGAGGTGGCAAGTGCTGTTAGCAGAGTACGACATTGTTTTTATGACAAGAAAAGTTGTAAAGGGGAGTGTAATCGCTGATCATCTCGCAGATCATGCCGTGGAAGATTATGAGCCTTTAGACTTTGACCTTCCTGATGAAGACATCTTGGTAGTCAAGGATGACAGCGAGGCAAGTGAATGGTGGACACTTTATTTCGATGGGGCAGTAAACGTATCAGGAAATGGGGGTGGAGCAGTCATAATTTCCCCAGATGGGAAACAATATCCTTTTTCAACAAGGTTACAATTCGAGTGCACCAATAACACGGCTGAATATGAAGCTTGCATCATTGGTCTAGAGGCTGCTTTAGAACTTAAAATTAAGAAACTTGAGGTTTTTGGGGATTCCATGCTGATCATTTGCCAAGTAAAAGGAGAATGGCAAACTAAAGATGAAAAGTTGAAACTCTACCAAAACTATCTTGTAAAATTGGCTAGTGAATTCGAGGAGGTTAAATTCACTCATATGAGCAGGGAAAAAAATCAGTTCGCCGATGCTCTGGCAACTTTGGCTTCAATGGTACAAATTGTTGCCAAAGAAAAGATCCACCCAGTCGATATTAAGGTTCGAAATCGTCAAGCCCATTGTTGCACGCTCGAAGAGTCGCTGGACGAAAAGCCATGGTATGATGATATCAAGAAATTCATCCAACAACGGGAATACCCCATTGAGGCCTCTAAAACAGATAAAGAGACTTTAAGAAGGATGGCCGCAAATTTTTATTTGGATGGTGAAATCCTATACAGAAGATCATTTGATGGCACCTTACTCAGATGTTTAGATGAGAAAGAAATCAAGCAAGCTTTGGAGGAAGTTCATGAGGGAGTTTGCTCTACCCACGCCAATGGCCATACGATGGCAAAACAAATGCAAAGATCTGGATATTTTTGGTTGACCATGGAAAGGGACTGCATGGCATATGTTAGGAATGTCATAAATGTCAAATTTATAGTGATAAGATAAATGCACCTCCAAAGCCTTTATTCAACATGACTTCACCATGGCCATTTAACATGTGGGGATTAGATGTCATAGGGCCAATTAACCCGAAGGCCGGTTGTCGCACCCCAAAAATGGTGGGAAAGCAGCGTCGTTGCGACTTGTCCCCATGAGCGGGGAAATTAAAAATGTCGAGGGATTATCTATTTTTGTAAAAAGGGAGTCGCCACCTAGTATTATGGTTACTAGGAAACCTAAGACTGGTCTTTCAGAGATTCTAGAGGTAAGGGACTGGTTGCGTAAAGGGAAGGTTTTAGCACCCCTAGTACGCCCTACCTAAGGTAAGCTGCTTGACGTTTTGGATGACTTATGATTTGTTATGGGCTTGAACTTTCAAAACATGAAAAGGAATTTTCTTTATATATTAAACCCCTTTTAGATTTAGTTATTGATGATAAGTAATGATATATCATTCCACTGAATATTTTGGATATCAACCCTTATTTATCCAAATATCGACGAGTTAATAATAGCTTATTATTCTCATCGGATATTTTGGATAATAACCCTTAGGTTTTATCTGTCCAAATACCAACATTGAATAAGAGCACATTATTCCCACGAATATTTTGGATTTTTACCTCTTTAGGATTTATTTATCCAAATATCGACAGTGAATAATAGCTTATTATTCCCGCCGAATATTTTGGGTAATAACCCTTAGGATTTATTTACCCAAATACCAACAGTGAATAAAAACATATTATTCCCACGAATATTTTGGATTTTTACCTCTTTGGGATTTATTTATTCAAATACCGACGGTGAATAATAAAATCCCAAAACAAAATAAGATTTTAAAATTTTTTGAAATATTGGCCAATACCCTTTGGATTTTACAAACCTGTTGTAAAATCTCAAAATGCAAGAAATAATTTTTCTTGTCAAAATCCATGCTAAAATTCATTTTTTAAAAAACCAAGATAATATATATATTTTTTTAAGAAAACAATTTTAAAATATGCTAGTGTATTGGCCTTATGCAAGAAAAATAACACATTTTTTAGATTTTTTTTTTTTGTATAAAAGAAAAAAAAACATTTTTATTTTGTTATTTTTATTTTTATATATTTTCATATTATTTTATTATATTATTATTATATATATATAATATTATTTTCGGGGTGAGTGGCTCGCCAGCTCACTCAGTCATCTGGTCGCCACTGACTGGTCTGGTGTCGGCCAGGCTCTGATCAGTGCTGGTCGCGGCCAGTACGTTCTGAGTGCAGGCCGTGGCCTGCACCGACTACACCTACCAGGTTACTCTCAACGATAGCAGGCGTTTTGAAGAAGATGGTGTACGAGTGCTATGAATGTGCGAGTTTTTCAAGTGTAAAGAATGGGAAATGGTGGGTACACGGGTGTAGAGGGCGTCGAGGTGGTTCTTTTGGTCGTGACGATATCGAGAATGGTGGTGCAGAGCTCGCCGGAAAAGGCGATGGAAGTTGCTTGGAACTCGTCGCGAGGGTGGTTGATATGGTGCTTTGTCTTCATTGTTCTTCACCTGCGATGGAGCTTAGGGTCGCCGGAGTGTGGAGAGCTTCGGAGGTGGTTCTTGGTGGATGAAATGGTAGCTAGGGGAAGAACAAGGCGTCGGTTGAGGGCCCTTTTTTTGAAAGAGAAAGCAGGAGGAAGAGAGAACCGAGCGAGTCTGCTTGTTTTTGTGAGGCAACCAACAGTGATCGAGAGGGAAGGAGATGCGATGGTGATGCGAGAGAGAGAACAGAGGTTACGTGGTGAGTGCCTTTTTAAAACCGAGAGGGAGAGCTTGCCGAAAGGGATGAGAACACGAGGTTTTTGTGTTCTAAGAGGGAGAGACGAGGCGAAAGAGAGAGAGAAGTCTCCGGTTGCTAGTGAGAGAGAGCCAGAGCAGTGGGAGCCAGAAATGAAAGGGGTGGCCGTCGATGTTGTTCTTCAACCGAGCGGGAGAAATTAGGAACCAAAAATTTGTATTTTTAAGCAGAGACAGAGGCTAGTCACTGGTTTCGATTGAGAGAGAAAAAAACGTCCGGAGGAAGAAGAAGAAAAACCCGGGAAAGGAGAGACGAATGCTCTTTTAATGAACCCCACAGGAACCCAAAAATTTCAAATTTTTCTCCGTCCCTCTTCCCGGCTTCTCGGTTTTCATTTCACTCCTTTTTCTCTTTTTCAGACCTCATTATCATTCTTTCGGTTCTTTCGGTTCATGGGCCTCTGCGATTACCGTTGGTGGCCTCTGACATGCCCCATTTCTGGCGAGCAACATTCCCTAATTCATGGCGATGGCGGGTGGCTCAATAATGTGGGTGGCTTAGTGGGTGGTGCAAGTTTTAATTTTTTTTTTTGGGTATAAAATACAATTTGGTCCCTCCATTTATTATTCCCTAATTGCACCCTCAATTAGGTCCTTGTAAAAAATCCAAAGTTAACTTTAAAATTCAGCGCACCTCTTTACTGTGGCCCTTATTTTTATCTGTGCGATATAGATCCCCACTCGAACATGAAACTCTCCATTTGTTCAATTGGGTCCCCGATTTTGCTTAATTGGCTTGAAAAAATTCAAATTGATCAACGAAAATTCAAATATCATCAATTGAGCCCGAATTAAATTTAAGCACTTGATTTCTTATTAACTAAGCCTTTAATAAAATTAATTTGATCAATTTAAAGTATAACTAAGTCGTCAAGCTTAATTAAAACTCTCCAATTGGACCTAAATTAATTTATGAATATAATTACGCCTCTATATCAAACCAACGACTATATCAAATTGGTCCATAAAAATATAATTATTCTAATGACTTAGTTTATGCGTTTTCATTTACAGGCACAAAAAGGTACAATCGATTTTTCCAAAATATTCAAACTTTTAACTCGATTTTCTACTGACACCATCCCCATTTTATTTTATTTTTTGTTATTTTACGATAGTTTTGGGGTATGACCCAAAATTGGGTTACAATGATTGCCCCTTCTTTACAATGCTTACGACTAAAGTATTTGTAAAGACTTTAGCTTAGTAAGTGTTGTAAAGAAAAACATGGAAAATTGTCGTATTGCAACGCATGACTTACTCGGGTCTTATTATTGCGGTGACCGATCCAAGTTGGAAAGGAAAGAGGTCTCATTTTTACGGGTGACCGATCCGGATATTATAGTCTCATTTTATGGGTGACCGATCCGGATATTATAGTCTCATTTTTATGGGTGACCGACCGGATGAAAGAGTCTCGATAGTGACGGATGACTTACCGAGTCCGATTATGATGGGTGACTCGCCCTAGTTAGTAAAGTCTCGATAGTGACGGATGACTTACCGAGTCCGATTATGACGGGTGACCTGCCGAGTTAGAGTCTCGATAGTGACGGATGACTTACGAGTCCGATTATGACGGGTGACTGCCGAATTAGAGTCTCGATAGTGACGGATGACTTACCGAGTCACGATTATGACGGGTGACTGCCTAGTTAGAGTCTCGATAGTGACGGATGACTTACCGGATCACGATTATGACGGGTGACTGCCGAGTTAGAGTCTCGATAGTGACGGATGACTTACCGAGTCCGATTATGACGGGTGACTGCCGAGTTAGAGTCTCGATAGTGACGGATGACTTACCGGTCTCGATTATGACTGGTGACTTGCCTGAGTTAGAGTCTCGATAGTGACGGATGACTTACCGGGTCTCGATTATGACGGGTGACTGCCCGAGTTAGAGTCTCGATAGTGACGGATGACTTACCGGATCCGATTATGACGGGTGACTGCCCGAGTTAGAGTCTCGATAGTGACGGATGACTTACCCGGTCTCGATTATGACGGGTGACTCGCCTGAGTTAGAGTCTCGATAGTGACGGATGACTTACCCGGTCTCATTATGACGGGTGACTCGCCCTAGTTAGAGTCTCGATGAGTGACGGATGACTTACCATGGTCTCATTTTTATGGGTGACCGAGCCAGCTCAAAGCGAAACAACGATCGATTCTCAATTTATCCTCCGTGGTTTCTGACTCGAGATTTTGTTTCTTCATATCTTTCATGACTCGAAATTACATCATCTTTCACCATCTATTTCTGTCGAGGTTAGTTTTATGACAATAATATGCATGTTTTGTTACCTCTTTAGAAACATAGGTCCCCCTTCTTCGTGATAGTCTTCCTTCATAGGATGTGTTTCCCATTCTATATTTATTTTTTTATTTTTTATTTTTGTTCCACATAGGACCCTTTCTAGCTCCATTGTAGTTAAACGTCATATACTTGAAAGAATTTCAAAACATTGTTTTATTTGCAAATAGCTATTTTATAATCTTGCCCTCAGCGTAGGAGCACAAAATAGATCAAAATACAAATTGACACTCAAATTGCTATTTTATAATTTTGCCCCAGTGTGGTGCACAAAATAGATCAAATATAAATGATAGAATGCAAATAAATATTATAAAATCATGTGTTTTGGAAAAGATTTCTTGCAACAAGAATTCATGGCGAATTTTATCTATTGAGGAAGATTATAACATATCGGGCATAATATTTCTTTCTGAGTCAGAATTCACGAGTCCTAGCTAGATCTTCTCCATCCATGCTAGATAATAGCAAAGCTCCTCCTGAGAATGACTTCTTCACCACATATGGGCCTTCATAATTTGGGGCCCATTTACTCTGATCTTGTCTGGTACAAACAATATCTTCTTTAACACCAAATCGCCTTCTTGGAATTTTAGAAGTCGGACTTTCTTATCATATGCTTTGGCCATCCTTCTTTGGTATAATTGATGATGACAGATTGCGGCTAATCTCTTTTCATCGATCAAATTCAATTGCTCATACGACCTTTGCCCATTACGCTTCATCTAGTTCGAGTCTATCAATACTCTTAGTGATGGGATTTCTACCTCTAAAGGCATTACCGCCTCCATTCCATATACCAACATGTACGGGGTGGCTCTGTTGAGGTCCGAGCTGCGATGCGGTATGCATGAAGAGCAAATGGCAACATTTCATGCCAATCCTTATAGGCGACTACCATCTTACGAACAATCTTCTTGGCGTTCTTGTTAGCGACTTCTACGACACCATTCATTTTGGGCCTATAAGGAGAGGAATTTGAATGTTTGATCTTCCATTTAGCACTGAGTTACGTTATCAACTTCCCATTGAAGTTTTGTGCATTATCGGTTATAATCTTTTACGGTGGCCCATACCGAGCATATCAAATCTCGCTCAATGAACTTCTTTACCACTTTTTGTGTTACATGAGCAAATGACCCGACCTCTACCCATTTTGTGAAGTAGTCAATTGCCACGAGAATGAACCTGTGACCATTGCTGGCTTTTGGGTTGATAGGTCCAATCACATCGATCCCCCACATCGCAAAAGGCCATGGAGATAACAAATTAAATAGAGGGATCGGAGGGGCACTCATTTTGTCCCAGTAGATCGACACTTATGACATTTGCGGACATAGTCAATGCAATCCTTCTCTAATGTCATCCAAAAGTAGCCGACTCTTTGTATTTTCCTCGCCATCATATGTCCACTAGCATGGGTCGAGCGAGATCCCTTCATGCACTTCTCGCAATGCATTTCTAGCTTCAATCCCGACTAGGCATCTCAGCAAAGTCCCATCAGATGACCTCTTATACAAAACTTCTCCATCAAGGTAAAAATCCATTGCCAGCCTTCTCAAGGTCTTCTTTTCGATGTTGGATGCCCCCATGGGATAAGTCTGATTTTGGATGAAGTTCTTGATATCATAGTACCAAGGGTTTCCATCTATTTCTCCTTCAAGCTGAGCAACAATGAGATGGGTTATTCTCGATGTCAATGTGTATCAGTTGCAAGTGTTGCCAGAAGTCTATCCTAGCCATAGAAGCTAGAGTAGCCAAAGCATCTGCAAACTGATTTCCTTCCCTTCCTAGATGTGTGAACTCTATTTCCTCAAACTCCTTAGCCGGTTTAGATAGGTACTCTTGGTAGGGTATCAACTTTTCTTCTTTGGTTTGCCATTCCCCTTTTACCTGACAAATAATTAGCATCGAATCTCCATATACATCTATCTTCTTTACGTTCAACTCCAATGCAATCTCTAAACCAAGAATACAGGCCTCATACTCGGCTGTGTTATTAGTGCACCCGAATTGCAATTTAGTCGAAACTAGGTATTGTTTCTTGTCAGGAGATATTATCAACTGCCAGACTCAGTTACCACATATGTTCACGAGCACCATCAAAGTACATAGTCCACCATCAGGGTTTTCCTTCCTCTCTGAAAACACATCCTCATCGGGAAAATCAAAGTCTAACGGCTCATAGTCCTCCATAGCATGAGTGCGCGGTGATCAGCAATAACACTCCCTTTTATCGCTTTCCTTGTCATGTACACTATATCATACTCGGATAGCGGAACTTGCCACCTAGCGATTAATTTGGATAAATAGGGTTTTTCACAGATGTACTTCAACGGGTCCAATTTGGAAATTAACCACGTGGTATGATACAACATATATTGTCGTAACCTTTTTGCAGCCCATGCTAATGCACAACATAACTTCTCAATCATAGTATACCTAGACTCACACTCCATGAATTTCTTGCTTAAATAATAAATGGCCTTTTCCTTCCTTCCGATTCATCCTGTTGCCCAAGCACACATCCCATCATTTGTTTGATCCATTGTTAAGTATAAAATCAATGGCCTTTTTGAGTGCAGGGGAACCAATAGAGGCGGTTTCAATAAATCTTGCTTGATTTTCTCAAAAGCTTCTTCACATTCTGCGTTCCAAATGCCAGGATTCTTCTTTCTTAACAAGCGAAAAATAGGATCGCGAGGTTGTGGTTAATTGGGATATGAATCGAGCAATGTAATTTAACCTTCCCAAAAATCCCTTACTTCCTTCTCGGTCTTGGAGCGGGCATATCTCGAATAGCCTTTACTTTTCAGGATCTACTTCTATTCCTTTGTCACTCACCACAAAACCTAGCAACTTCCCGGACTTCACTCCAAATGAACACTTTGCGAGGTTAAGCCTCAATTTATATTTCCTTAACCTTTCAAATAATTTCTTCAATATTTGGACATGATTCTCTCCTTTTCGATTTAGCGATCATGTCATCCACGTATACTTCAATCTCCTTGTGCATCATGTCGTGAAATAAAGTCACCATAGCCCTTTGATAAGTGGCACCGAGCATTCTTTAACCCAAATGGCATGACTTTATAGCGAAAAGTCCCCATGGTGTCACAAGCGTCGTCTTCTCCTTATCTTCGGCGCCATTTTTATCGATTATAACACTGAGAAACCATCCATAAAGGAATACACAGACTACGAGCTGCATTATCAACTAACATGTCTATATGTGGTAAAGGAAAATTATCTTTAGGGCTAGCCAGATTTAAATCCCTAAAGTCCACACGGACTCGAATCTTGCCCTCCTTTTTGGGTACCACTACTATGTTGGACACCCATTGTGGATATTTGACCACCTCTAAGAAACCAGCATTCCATTGCTTATCAATTTCCGCCTATACTTTGATCAAAACTTCTGGGTGAGTTCTTCTTAGCTTTTGCTTAATTGAGTCGCATCCCTCCTCCAATGGTAACCTATGGACTACAATATTTGTATCTAGACCGGGCATATCCTCATAAGACCAAGCAAAAACATCTGTATAATCTTGAAGCAGTGCAATCAAGTCTTCTCTTTCCTTTTGCGTGATCAAAGTTCCTACCTTGATTTCTCTTTGGCTTTCTTCCGTACCCACATTTATGGTTTCAAGTTCCTCTTTAGCGGGTTTCCAAACTTGTTCGTGTTGCTCTAATAATTTTGCGAACTCTTTAATGCTATTTTCATCACCGTCTTCCTCTTCTACAGCTATTATGTGCTCTTTATAATTCGGCCATTCATTCTCAGTGCAAAGTGCAAGTGGTGTTGTGGAAGTTCAGCTTTCGAGGGTTCTGAAGCGGAAAATGAGTGTAAATGCACCAAATAAAAATAAGAAGAGAGATGAACAAACATGCATGATTTCCATAAAAATTCAGTTCACAATAACAAAGATAAAACCCGATTGGCCTGTTAGGCCTTAAAACAAACAAAACAAAAACAAATGTAGAAAACATTGTATATTACATTCTGAAAACCAATGGAGCTTCTTGGGTTTCCCAATTCTGGAACTTCTCTCCCTTGGCCAATTTCCGAATGCATGCACGGGCAGTGACTTCCTCTACAACATAGATGGTCAACTGTGGTAGCTCTTCATCCATTTTCACTAGTGAGTCTTCTTGACAATTCTTTGGGCGTCCTCCTTTTCCACCATGTTTATGCTCATAGATGACATCTTCGAAGAAAGCTCTCGTGCCCTGGATCAGGTATGTCGACATATCTTGCCTTTGGGAATGAGACTTTGATAGGAGGAATGACTAAATCTTCTTCTTGAGGCTTCCTTCCTTCAATCCTCGCCATTCTTTTCTCTCTTCTTGCTATGGCGGCCAGTTAGTAATCCTCTTTTTAGGTTTATATCCCAAACCAAACCTTTGTTACTGCGACCTTGACCTTGTTACTGACCCAATCAAGTTTCTTTTCGTTGCTCCAAATCGGCGGGAACCTTGTTCTTTAAGAGGCTTTTAGCGGCCATTTTAGTGGCCCTTGAGATCTGGGTTTCCTTTTATGGTATTCTCGGCACCCACTCGGTATTCACAACTTCAAATGCATGCAGGTTTCCATCAGTACAATTTTCAGCTTCAATAAATGGGACCGCTACATTTTTCATCACGGATATAGCTTCTTCGGCCTTTACGATGCGAGGACACCATTGGCAATGTACTTCAAGCGTTGATGCAATGAAGAAGTACGACTCGGCGGCGTGTATCCATGGTCTTCCCAACAACATGCTATAGGAAGGGTGAATGTCCATCACCGAAGGGTTACCAAGAAGGTTTGGGGACCTATGGCTAATTCAACTCGATTGCCCCAACACGCCTCGGCGCACCATCGTATGCTCTGCTAGTAATCCCACTTGGATGCATGTGAGAAGGATCTCTGGCATCTCTTCCGGCATGTGTCTTGGCAACACATTTAGAGCGAGCCATTATCAATGAGAACTTTACCGATGAGACAATCCTTGCATCGATTGTGATATATAAAGGCTTATTATGCCCGGTTCCTTCGACGCAGAGTTCATCTTGATGAAATACAAGTAGTTCGATCGTGGATCCTCCCTACCAGGTGCTCCATGGTCGTTTGCTCAATATTACGAGGCACATAGGCCTCGTGCAATACCTTTTGCAAGGCATTTCGATGAGGCTCAGAACTTAGTATTAATGACATGATGGAGATTTTGGCAGGGGTTTTCTTCAACTGATCCACCACACAATACTCACTATGCTTCATCAATTTCAAGAATTCATTCGTCTCTTCCTCCATCATCGGCTTATTTACCTCTAACTCATTTTCATGTCCCACTACCTCTTTACCCTTGATTTTCCTTTGTTTTTCTAGCTCCTCGGGCGTGAAACAACGACCAGCTCGGGTCAAACCACCTATTTCGGTTTGGACAAAGGAAATTTGACGTTTGGGGTAGCAGCATAATTTCCTGGCATTGCTTTATAGTCCACCTCCTTTGCACATGAAGGCTTATATAGCACCAATCTCGAGAGTCCATTAGGTGTTGATTGGATCCTACACTTCTCTATCCCTGCTATCTCCTCATGGTTTTCTCTATCCTCAATCCTTAACTCTCCTAGAGTCACCATCCTAGTGACCTTTTGACGAAATTCAATACATTCGTCAATGTGATGCCCTCTTTGTTCATGGAATGGGCAAAAGTCATTTTGCCAATGTCATGCTTAGTCGATCCCATCAAATGTCGAGAATGCACCAACATGTCGTATAATCGGCCATAGTCACCTTGAGAGCCCTTACTTTGTTATTAGTTTCTATTGCATTCACCCCACTACTTCCGCGACATGCTTGGGCAAAGGATTGATTCACATTGGGTGGGTCCTCAATGGTGATCCATCCGACTTTGATCAATTGTAACACCTTTCTCTTAAAAGCTACGCAGTCTCGATCTTGTGACTGCATTACCGGCTATGGTATTCGCGAGTCAAATTGGGATTATGCCAAGCGAGGAAAGGTGGTCGTCTTTGGTAATCTTGGTAGGGAGCAATATGTCCAATGTTTAGTAATTGAGCATATAATTCTTTTAGGGTCATGGGCAAAGGTGGTAGTTGTTCTTGAGCTTGTGGATAGTCTCTTCTTTGGTAGTTATTTTGATTATGTGTGGGAATTTTGGGTAAAAGGTTGGTTTGGAGGGTGGGTTTGGAAAAGTTGATGTTGGTGGTTTGGGGGTAGGTGTTTGGTAGCTTTTATAATTTTTCTCTTTCCCCTTGTACCTTTCTTCCACATTATTCACCTCAACTTCTTTTCTCTTCTTGATGAAACCTCTCTTCTCTACGAATTCCACAATTCTTCCACTCCGGATTCCCTGCTCAATCCTCTCAGCAATCTGTACCGCATCAAAAAGTGTTGAGGTGAGCTTCCCATCAAGTGCTCATAGTGCGGAGCCACTGAGCGTGTTGGCAAACAGAGCCACCATTTCGGACTCTATCAATGGAGGTTGCACATTGTGACTTGGTCCCTCCATCTTTGAGCATAAGACCTTATAGAATCTTGAGCTCCTTTCTCCATTGTCATCAAGTTGGTCCTATCAGGAGCAATCTCAAGATTAAACTTATACTGCTTCAAAAAAGAGTCTGCCAAGTCTGCCCACTTTCGAATCCTGATATTATCCAACCTCATGTACCAGCTAAGCACTGAACCTGTCAGGCTATCCTGGAAGAAATATATTAGTAATTTGTCATCGTGTATGACCTCCGCCATCTTGTTATAGTAGGAACGAAGATGAGTTTTGGGCATTCTATTCCAGTGTACTTAATAAACTCGGGGACCACTGAACTTCAGTGGTATCACAATGTTTGGTACCAAACACGCTTCATTTGCTACTGATGGGAGTCGGATAGATCGTTCCCTTCCTTTGCTCTTATCCTTTCTTCTAGTGCGGACCATTTATCATATCCAGTGGGTTAGGAACTACTGGTATTGTGTGGGTCCTCGTCTGTTAAATCTAATGTAATAGGAATTGGGATGGGCCGAATGGATTCATGCTGCCTCTTTGGCGAATTAGTTTCCGCAATAAGGTGTGCCCCCAGGCTTTGGACTGCTGGTGGTGCTTCCTCGGTTTGGGCGGATGTGCCCTCTCCATCTCTTGCTCTTAAGGTCTTCTCTACCAAACTAGTCAAACGTGCTACGTCATTTCGCATAGCTTCAAGATCCCTTTGGTACTTGGATTCTAGTTCTGCCCTGTCGTTGTTTTCCATTCTTCTTCTCAGTCGGGTGTTGTGGACTTTAGCAGCGGGACCTATGTTTCGTGGTAGAGCTGTTACATGAATGCATAAGAGAATGTAAAATGTATGTGGTATGATGAGTATGAATGTATATGTAATGCAATGGATTTCTCTTGTGAACAATTAATGGCCAAACACTTCCTAGAATAGAGGTTTCTTGTCACATTGCCGTTAGGAGTACTGCGCTTCGGGTCATTTGCTTAAGTCATATTCACCAAAGGCAGAATTTGCATAAGAAACGTCTTTTTTATTGATTGGATAAGTTTGCTACATTTTTGAAAAACTTCGAAAGGAAAGCAAATTAAAATCTTTCTTCAGTCGCGTCTTCCATCAAAGCGGGAAAGCAAATCCCGGTTCTCGATCGACTCCAAGAAAGCATCGGTTTCAGCTAAACTCGACTGATAGCGGATGATGTTTCCCCACATTTCTAGCATTGGTCCTAATGACCGGCGTGTGCAGCGACTTCATCCATTTGTTTGTCCATCCTGGACAATTTTTCAATGAGCACCAAGTTGGTTACGTTTAATGAAGTATTATTAGCATCAATATGGTCCTTATGTTTTTCTATCAATGCTAATTTTTCACCCAAATGCTTTACCCTTTCTCTCTCTTTGTCGAGCTCCATCTTCAAAGTTCTTATCTCATCTTTTTTAATTACCAATTCTGCTTCAACAGCTTCATCTTTCACGAGGCTCACGCTAAGCGACTTTCAGACATTACATATTTCTTGTACAATTCCTCGTAATTTTCAATTCTTTCCATCGACTCACACTTGAACTTCGCAAACTTTTCTTGATAATATTCTCCGTTCTCCGACATTCATTATGTTTAGTTCTCAATGTGCCGAGTTCAGAGCAACTTTGCTTCCACATTTGATTCATCTCCGCTAAGTCTTTCTCAATTCCTAATCTAGCATTTTCTCCTCGACCATCTTCAACTCGAGCTTAGCTAATCTCGCATCTCTAGACTGTAATTGTTCATCTAAAAATGCTCTCCTTTTATCACCCTCCAGCACCATTTCTTCCATCATTATCTTATCCCTTCGGGTCTTGTTTAATTCCATCTGAAGCTTTTCAATTTGTCTCCTTAAGTCTCCCTCACTGTCAACTCTTTTTCTTTTAACGGACCTTTCTTCAGTTTGTGGCGACTTCACTTCTCCCTTGGCCGAGGTTGAGGCAACTGAATCTCTCCATTTTGAATACCCTTCGCTTGCACTAGGATTCCCCAAATTTTTTATTTCTAACAAAACAAGATGCTTCCAGTCTTGTTTGATGGCTAGCATGACTTCTTGTGCAATGGGATCCTTAAACAAACCAAAAAATTGAGCAATCCCTTTGGTTCTTGGAATGAATTGCATGCCCCCATGTTGTCTTACCACGAGGGCTGGAGCATAACTCACATAACCGGTAATCCCTACCAACGTAACCCAACACCTTTGCCCATGACTCATTAGGACATCCATTGCTTTGGCCCGAGGGCCTTCCACTTCAAACCACCACTAGGTGCGACTTTTAGCTTTTCTACCCATCCTTGGTTGTCTAAATCCCCCATTCTTCTTCCTCCACTATCCTCAATGGTCTTGGTTGAACCACCAAAAATTATTGAAGACGAGGTTTTTCGTTTCAATGTGACTAACCATCCAAATATATAACAATTGCGTGCAACATCTCACTACCCCTTTCCCGGCTTTTCGAGCGGTGGTTAAGTGTCATGATGGTTTCAACCAAAATAGCGACCACCGGGTTGATTTGCGTAGTCTCATATCCTACATATGCGGCCAGACTTCTAAGCTTATTATACAGTCAGGCTTAGGAATAACACAAGCCCAAATATGCCTAATGCAATCAATCTTTCTTTCTCGACCCGGACTTTTGTTCTAGTTCCAACTCCGAGCATCTTCCATCTTAGACCAGCGACCTTCTTTTCTAAAAACCTTTCAACGTTGGAGATCCTAAGCGGCTTGACGAGTTCGGGAATGACCTTACTCGAGATCTCGAAGGGAAATAAATCCTATAGAGGTCATTTGGGAACTCAGTCAACATTCCGTATTCCTCCACAGTAGGACATAAATCTATGTTCCCAAAAGAAAAACAACGGCAGTTAGGGTCCTAGAAATGAATTAGACCTCGAACTGCTGGGCTTAAGACGTCCACTTTTGCAATCTCCATCATGCGTTCGTATTTCCTGAAAAATGTGTCTTTGTCCACATCCTGAAAGTGAATCTTCAACTTGTTCACCTCATTTATGATGCAATCTATATTCCTGATTGGTGGTAGTCTCAGAGCATCACCTTTAAGGCAGTCTCCTTCAGTCAATTGTGACAATTCAGAATTTCTCCCATATTCCATGATGGAAAGTTTAGTGGTTGTGGCCATTTCGTTCACAAGACCTGTAAAGCAAAAATGCTTCTTTAGGTTTATTTAATGTGAAAGACATTACAGAGCATACATCCTAACGATAGGCTCTAGTTCCTTTACGTGAGACATAGGGTAGGTTTAATACTTGGGCTCTAAAGCGGTCTCTCATTGTCCAGTGATCACCCTCGTAAAGGCAATATGGGGTCTTAGCAGATAATGGAATGGCTCGTATACCAATCATTATCATCTAAGCTCTCAGCAAAGAGTTAGGGTTTACACAAACTTCAACCTTGACTCAAGTCATAGGTAAGCTGCTACTCCCCCACTTAACTTAAAGTTTCGTGTGTGCTCTCAAAAATGATAAAAAGTGATGCATGATGAGGCATATTATGATGATATAATGAAAAAAATACATGCTAAAGCTTTTAAACAAATAAACAATTCACAGCAACATGAGAATAAATGAATAAACACAAATAATTAACATATCATAAACAAACAAAATTATCAAGCTTAGTCCAAGTCCCTAGTGGAGTCGCCATTCTGTCGCACCTCAAAAATGGTAGGAGAGCGGCGTCGTGGCAACTTGTCCCCATGAGCGGGGAAATTAAAAATGTCGGGGGATTATCTATTTTTGTAAAAAGGGAGTCGCCACCTAGTATTATGGTTACTAGGAAACCTAAGACTGGTCTTTCGGAGATTCGGAGGTAAGGGACTAGTTGCGTAAAGGGAAGGTTTTAGCACTCCTAGTACGCCCTACCTAAGGTAAGTTGCTTGAGCGTTTTGGATGACTTATGATTTGTTATGGGCTTGAACTTTCAAAACATGAAAAGGAATTTTTTATATATATTAAACCCCTTTTAGATTTAGTTATTGATGGTAAGTAATGATATATCATTCCACTGAATATTTTGGATATCAACCCCTTATTTATCCAAATATCGACGAGTTAATAATAGCTTATTATTCTCATCGGATATTTTGGATAATAACCCTTAGGTTTTATCTGTCCAAATACCAACATTGAATAAGAGCACATTATTCCCACCGAATATTTTGGATTTTTACCTCTTTAGGATTTATTTATCCAAATATCGACGAGTGAATAATAGCTTATTATTCCGCTGAATATTTTGGGTAATAACCCTTAGGATTTATTTACCCAAATACCAACAGTGAATAAAAACATATTATTCCCACGAATATTTTGGATTTTTACCTCTTTGGGATTTATTTATTCAAATACCGACGGTGAATAATAAAATCCCAAAACAAAATAAGATTTTAAATTTTTTTGAAATATTGGCCAATACCCTTTGGATTTTACAAACCTGTTGTAATATCTAAAAATGCAAGAAATAATTTTTCTTGTCAAAATCCATGCTAAAATTCATTTTTAAAAACCCAAGATAATATATATATTTTTTTAAGAAAACAATTTTAAAATATGCTAGTGTATTGGCCTTATGCAAGAAAAATAACACATTTTTTAGATTTTTTTTTTTTGTATAAAAGAAAAAAAAACATTTTTATTTTGTTATTTTTATTTTTATATATTTTCATATTATTTTATTATATTATTATTATATATATATAATATTATTTTCGGGGTGGGTGTCATGCCTGGTCATCACTGAATTGCCTGACCAGTGCAGTCTAGTTGTCGACCAGGCTCTGATCGAGTGCAGGCGTGGCCAGACGTTCACTGAGTGCGGGTCGTGGCCCGACTGACTCACACCTACCAGGTTACTCTCAGCGATAGCAGGCGCTTTTTGAAGAAGATGGTGTACGAGTGCTATGAATGTGCGAGTTTTTCAAGTGTAAAGAATGGGGAAATGGTGGGTACACGGGTGTAGAGGGCGTCGAGGTGGTTCTTTTGGTCGTGACGATATCGAGAATGGTGGTCCGAGCTCGCCGGAAAAGGCGATGGAAGTTGCTGGAACTCGTCGCGAGGGTGGTTGATATGGTCTGTTGTCTTCATTGTTCTTCACTGCGATGGAGCTTAGGGTCGCCGGAGTGTGGAGAGCTTCGGAGGTGGTTCTTGGTGGACTGAAATGGTAGCTAGGGGAAGAACAAGGCGTCGGTTGAGGGCCCTTTTTTGAAAGAAAGCAGGAGGAAGAGAGCAGAAGCGGAGCTGCTTGTTTTTGTGAGGCAACCAACGTGATCGAGAGGGAAGGAGATCGCGATGGTGATGCGAGAGAGAAACGAGAGGTTACGTGGTGAGTGCCTTTTTAAAGCCGAGGAGGAGAGCTTGCCGAAAGGGATGAGAACACGGGTTTTTGTGTTCTAAGAGGGAGAGACAGGCGAAAGAGAGAGAGAAGTCTCTGGTTGCAGTGAGAGAGAGCCAGAGCAGTGGGAGCCGGAAATGAAAGGGGTGGTCGTCGATGTTGTTCTTCAACCGAGCGGGAGAGAATTAGGAACCAAAAATTTGTATTTTTAAGCGAGACAGAGGCTAGTCACGGTTTCGATTGAGAGAGAAAAAAAACGTCCGGAGGAAGAAGAAGAAAGACCAGGGAAAGGAGAGACGAATGCTCTTTTAATGAACCCCACAGGAACCCAAAAATTTCAAATTTTTTCTCCGTCCCTCTTCCCGGCTTCTCGGTTTTCATTTCACTCCTTTTTCTCTTTTTCCGACCTCATTATCATTCTTTCGGTTCTTTCGGTTCATGGGCCTCTGCGATTACCGTTGGTGGCCTACTGACATGCCCCATTTCTGGCGAGCAACATTCCCTAATTCATGGCGGTGGCGGGTGGCTCAATAATGTGGGTGGCCAGTGGGTGGTGCAAGTTAATTTTTTTTTTTTTGGGTATAAAATACAATTTGGTCCCTCCATTTATTATTCCCCTAATTGCACCCTCAATTAGGTCCTTGTAAAAAAATCCAAAGTTAACTTTAAAATTCCGCGCACCTCTTTACTGTGGCCCTTATTTTTATCTGTGCGATATAGTTCCCCACTCGAACATGAAACTCTCCATTTGTTCAATTGGGTCCCCGATTTCGCTTAATGTGCTTGAAAAAATTCAAATTGATCAGCGAAAATTCAAATATCATCAATTGAGCGAATTAAATTTAAGAACTTGATTTCTTATTAACTAAGCCTTTAATAAAATTAATTTGATCAATTTAAAGTATAACTAAGTCGTCAAGCTAAATTAAAACTCTCCAATTGGACCTAAATTAATTTATGAATATAATTACGCCTCTATATCAAACCAACGACTATATCAAATTGGTCCATAAAAATATAATTATTCTAATGACTTAGTTTATGCGTTTTCATTTACGGGCACAAAAAGGTACAATCGATTTTTCCAAAATATTCAAACTTTTAACTCGATTTTTCTACCGACACCATCCCCATTTTATTTTATTTTTTGTTATTTTACGATAGTTTTGGGGTATGACCCAAAATTGAGTTACAACACCGATAATCGGACATAGGTTCATTCTGGTGGCAATTGATTACTTTACTAAATGGGTGGAAGCCAATTCGTATGCCCAGTGTGACGCAAAGGTTGTTAAGAAGTTTATCGAAAGAGACTCGATCTGTCGCTATGGTCTACCCGCGAGATTGGTAACCGATAATGCTCAGAATTTCAATGGAAAATTGATGGTCGAACTTTGCACTAAGTGGAAGATTAAACATCACAATTCTTCTCCTTATAGACCAAAAATGAACGGAGCAGTTGAAGCAGCTAACAAGAACCTTAAGAAAATCATCCAGAAGATGGTCGTCACTTACAGAGATTGGCACGAAATGCTCCCATATGCTCTGCACGCATATCGCACTACTGTTAGAACATCCACAAGAGCAACCCCATATGCTTTGGTATATGGAATGGAAGCAGTCACCCCTTTAGAAGTAGAGATTCCATCACTGAGGATCTTGAAAGATGCAGAGTTAGAAGAATCAGAATGGGCAAAGTTGAGATTTGAGCAATTAAACTTAGTCGATGAAAAAAGACTAGCAGCTATTTGCCATCACCAATTATATCAAGGCAGGATAGCAAAAGCTTACAACAAAAAAGTCCGGCCAAGGGTGTTTAAAGAAGGAGACCCGGTATTAAAGAAGATATCATTAGAGAAGACCAAGGTAAATGGACGCCTAACTATGAGGGGCCATATGTGGTGAAGAAAGCTTTTCGGGAGGAGCTTTAATCTTAACTAGCATGGATGGAGAAGATCCGTCTAGGCACTGTAAACTCGATATTGTGAAGAAGTATTATGCCTAATGCGTTACTCATAATACAATGTAATTGAAATTTGACTATGAATTCTTGGTGCATCCTCTCTTCCCTATATTTGCATGACCCCATGATTTCATGAAGATTTTTGGCAAATCAAAGTCTAGTATAAAAGTGGATGCCAATTTGATGTTTGTTTAATGTGTTCGGAAATTCAAAGGATTTCATTGAAAGGTGATCTCATATCGCAAAGTCAACGTAATAAGACTAGTCTTTTAGATGAGCAAATAAATGATAGAAAATGAGAAATAAAAATTATTTACAAAACAGTCCTCGACGACAAGTGACGCCCGAAGAAAGCTGGGGGGCATGAACATAAAAGGGTTTGGGTATACTATAGCAAGTCAATTCAACATTTTGGTAGCACTAAAACTCAACCTATAAAGCCCAAACAAAATGCTGGGGCATGTTGTGAAGAAGCCCAAACAAATACCGGGGGGCACGTCAAGGTCAAAGCTAACACTAGGGGCATGCTAGGTCTTTGTGCAAATCGATCATAAGGGATAAGTGAAGTTCTAAGAGTAAGCGTTAAGTGATCCTTAGTAAAAATAAATAAATAAAAAGCCTTTTTTGACCAAGTATGAGTTATCCGAATTGATAAGTCGTGCTTTTTCATTTAAAACAATTCTCACAAGCGTGCGAGACTTGCAAATATCATTTCACATTCTTGTCAAATTAACATAATACCTGACAATGAGATCACTTGAATCCTTTCAAGCAGCAAGCTGGTCAAATAAACATCAAAATGGTTTTATGCTTGGAATAACTTTGAAATTCCAAAAGTTTCTACATGAAAATATTTTTGCAAATAACCATCTCTTTCCTCGCAAATACCTAAAACGTTGGTATGACATGACCAAACTGAGGGGCAATGTAAATGCAATCGAATTTGGCTCCATCATTCCTTTTCAAAGAATCTGGATCAAGCTCAGGGGGCATGTTTGATATGAAGATCTATCATCTCTAGTGGCCAAAATCATAAGTTGCGGATTGAGTAAATAGAAGCAATCAAATCCGGAGATCCGAAAAAGTGATTATGAAGAAAGGGGACCTATATCTCTCAGGTAAGTATACATGCATCATCATGCATTGCATTCCCATTGAGAATATAGGAAGTATTATGAAAAATTTACGAACCCTCATTCATCATTTTGTGCACGTTTTCAAGCTCTCATTTTTTGCATTTCTTTGGGTTCACTTTTCAGTTTTATATATTTTTGATTTTGAGTATCATCATGCATTGCACCACTTTTGAAAGTCTAAAATATTTTAGAGGTATCGTATTCTACGAACCTTCATTTTGTGCATGCCTCCAAGCTCTCACCCTTTTCGTTTCCTGGAGCATACCTTTCGGCTTGATCTCTTCCTTAATTGGAGTGTCATCATGCATGGCATCTCCCCGCTAATAATCTAGAAAATATTTACAAGGGTTTGTAATTTACAAACCTTCATCATTTTTTTGTGCGCCTTTGAGCCCTCGTCATTTTCACGTCCCTAAGCGCGTTTTCCGACCTTATTTCTCCTCAGCTTCGAGCGCGTTTCCAGACCCTCGACCATCAATTAAAATAGTGTGCTTCCCAGCCCTATTTTCCATCTTCGAGTGAGTTTTCCAACCCTCGATCATCAATTAAAATAGTGTGCTTCCCAGCCCTATTTTCCATCTTCGAGTGAGTTTTCCAACCCTCGATCATCAATTAAAATAGTGTGCTTCCCAACCCTATTTTCCATCTTCGAGCGTGTTTTTCGACCCTTGATCATTGATTTAGATAATGCGCTTTCCAGCCCTACTTTCTCTTCATCCTCGAGTGTGTTTTCTAACCCTCAATCATCAACTAGATAGCGAGCTTTCCAGCCCTATGTTCCATCCCATAACATTTTCATCTTTTGGACCTGGGCATGTCACCCATTACAATGAGACCCTTTTCACTATTCTTTCAGACCTGGGCATGTCACCCATTACAATAAGACCCTTTTCACTATTCTTTCACCTGGGTAGGTCACCCATTACTATGAGACCATTTTCCATCCTGTTTGAACGTCCTTATTATGCTCAATTCTTAGGTAGTGCGCTTTCTAGCCCTATCTTACCATTCCTTTCTAAGTGCGCTTTATAGCCCCCATTCTCATTTTTGGATGAATCAACTATTCTTGGTCTGGTACATCCACTTTTCTTTTTCTTTACAACGCTTACTATCTAAAGTTTTTGAAAACTTTAGTTGTAAGCATTGTAAAGAGGGGGGCAACTGTCATCACCCAATTTTTTGGGTGACTCCCCAAGATATATCAAAAAATAACAAAAATAAAATAAAAGAGGTCGAGGTTGTTAGAAAATCAATGTGCAAATTTTGGTTGTTTCCGCAGGTGCGATCATATCTCTTTTGTCCCCAAAATAGAGGAAAATACAGATTTAAGGCAAAAATAATTTTTAATCAGATAAATCTGTATAAAAAAAATTAAGTCAAGGGATATAATTATATTTTATGGGTCAATTTGATTTAATCGTCGACCAATTTTAAATATAATTATGTTTGGGAATTAATTAAGGATCCAATTAAAGGATTTAATTAAGTGCAAGGACTTAATTATACTTTAAGTTGGTCAAATTAATTTTATTAAGGGCTTAATTAGTGAAAAATCAGGTGCTGGAAGTTAAATTGGGTTCAATCGAGAAGTTGGGAATTTTCGGCGGCCAAATTGAATTTTTTGAGGCAATTATGCAAAATCGGGGGTCTAATTGGAAACAATTGAGAGTTTAATGGTCAATTGTGGGTCAAATAACATAAATTGGAAGTCAAGGACCAATTTAAAAGGAGCGCAAAATTTAAGGGTAACTTTGAATTTTTCACGAGGACATAATTGCACAAATCATAAATTTAAGTTCAATTGAGGGTGCAATTAAATGAATTATAAGTTGAGGGACCAAAGTGTATTTTGCATCCCACGAGTAATAACTCACCGGCCACTCACAAAACATCTTTTGCCGCCCATTATTTCCCCCACCTCCGCAAATTAAGGAACCGAAAGTTGCAATTACAACGAGTTACCGTTGTATCAGTGCTATATAAACCAAGGCATTTACAGAACAAAGACACTAAGAAAAGCGGGAAAGAGGAGACCAACCGAATTCAAAACTTCACTTCAATTTATCCTCCATTTTATTCCTCGGGCCTTCATTTTTATTTTCTCTCCTCTGCTTGATTTTCCTTCTCCCTCTCGGTTCGGTTTGTCTCTCTCTCTTGAAACAACCCATTGTCTCTCTCTCTCTTGAACAACTCATCGGTCGCGCTCTCTCTCACTCAAAACCAGAGGCATCAGCCTCTCTTTCCCTCCCTCGGTCGCGCCTCTCTCTCATCGAAACCGGAGGCATCAGCCTCTCTTTCCCTCCCTGGTCACGCTTGCTCTCTCTCACTAAGACCGAGGCGTTAGCCTCTCTCTCTCATCTCGTCGAGCATCCGGCCACCAGCTCAGGTCACCCAACGGCACCCTTGTAATCACAGAAATCTTCCCCTCGACGCCAGGAACTCATCCCCATCCTCGGAGGAAAGAAGCAGCAGCGACACTCAACGCCGCACCAACAGGCCGGAACTTCAAAGGCTTCCTCCGGCCACCACAGACCACCGTTGACGGTGAAACGACCACCACGACAACCACCTCGACCCCAGCTACCTGACCATACCTTCAGGTGAGCCTCTCGTCGCACTTCATTTTTTACTGTTCCCTCGTCTTCAACCTCGCGCCTGCATGCAGTGGGACGTAATCGTCCCACTGTTCATGCTGGGCCGGGTTTAAGTGTCTTGGGCCGGGCTTTTGTGCCTGGCCCAAACACATGCTGGGCCATCATTTCGGCCCAGCCCCATCCTCCTCAAGCCCAGCCTTTTGCACATTTGGGCTCCTGGCCCACGTTGGCCAGGAGTCCAGCCCAGTTCCCCGGACGGGCCGAAGCCCAGTCCACTTCCCAGGTCGAGCTCGATCCAGCTGACAGACTCAGGTCCTAAATCATCCAGGTCGACAGCCTGCATCAAGATGGATCTGGGCTTTCACCAGATTTGAATGGTGAGTTGGTAGTCCAACTCACTCGAAATAAATATATATATATATATTTATATGATATTAAAATAAATATAAAATATAAATAAATATATAAAAATAAATATAAAATATAAATAAATATATAAAAATAAGATATAAAAATAGATATAAAAATAAATATAAAATATATAAAAAATAAAAATGAAAATAAAAGATAAAAATAATAAAATATTTTTCTTACTTTAAAAAAATATACATTCCTTTTTTATAAAAAGAAATTTCAAAAATATAAAAATGTATTTGTTTTTGTGCATACGGCCAAATTTCATGACTTTTTCATATATATTTTTCATAAAAAATTATGTTGCATCTTTCTCATATTTTGAAACTAAAATTGGATATCATAACCGGTTTATGATTATCCGTTGGAATTTGGCCAAAATGTCAAAAATAATTTTAAATATTTTTGTTTTATCTATTAGGGTGTAAATTTACATTGTAAAGTACATCCATGGATAAAATGTATACAATTTAAAATATTTTTGTTTTATCTATTAAGGTGTAAATTTACATTGTAAAGTACACCCAAGGATAAAAAAAATATAATCTTAAGTATTTTTGTTTTATCTATTAGGGTGTAAATTTACATAGTAAAGTACATCCATGGATAAAAAGTAAATATTTTTGTTTTATCTATTAAGGTGTAAATTTACACTGTAAAATACATCCGTAGATATAAAAAGAATTTTCGCCAGGGTGTAGATTTACATTGTAAAATACACCCGTAAATAAAAATGGTTTTCAAAAATGCAATGAAATTTTTAAAAGATAGAAAATCAAACAACAAATGCAGTTTACCTTAGGTAGAGTGCATCGGGGTGATGTGTCTTCCCCTTGCACAACAAGTCCCCTTACCCTAGACTCTCGCAGACCAATAGGTTCCTAGTGACCTTAATACTAGGTGGCGACTCCCGATATTTTACGATTATAAAAATAATCCCACATTTTACCGCGCACCGTTGTTTCCCCGAACCCCGGGTTGATCGCGGGGCGCGAAGCGCGCTATTATAAAATCGCCGTCGCGACAGTGTAAAAATGTCTCACTTGTTTCTTTGAAAATAACAGGATTGTAGAGATATAAAAAGTTTCATATTTTATTAATTGTTTTTTAAAATTTATTGATTTTATTTAGATGTTTTCAACAACTTCAAAGTTTTGATAGTCAAAATAATTTTACAATATATTGCTTTGCATGTTAGGAGTTGATGGGTTTTAAACAAATTGACTTAAAACATATCGTGGATGATAGTGGACTAAAAACACCAGTATTGTTTGCAAACTCACGGTTTAATGGGCAAGTTAGCATGATGTTTAATTTATTTAAAAAAATATATATAAAAAAAAGTAATTGGTAATATCAAATATGTAATTATGGATGAGAAGATCCATTGTCTTTTTTATTTCACATTAAACATATAACTTATATTAAGAAAAATATCATAAATGGTTTACTATAAATTATAGATAGTTGAGATAGTTTTAGCTTTTCACATGTATGCATTGCATCATAATATCCTAAAAACATAAATGAAGTGTAAATAAAGGTGTGGTTTGAGTAGATTGTATTGACATTTAAATTGTTAGCATGAATAGTAATAAACTAGAGAGAGACTAAAAAATTACAAGGGAGAGATAGCCGAGAGGATCAAATTGTGAAGTTGCACTAAACTTGAAAAAAATCAGATTACATTCAAAAAGTGTCATAACAAGTATGAAATAGACCCAATCAAGTTTGTTTTTACTAGGATTAAATCGAGTTGAAAATAGTCAAAGTAGACTAAAAACAAGTCAATTCAAGCCTAATACAAGATCGATAAACTTAACTGATCAGGTCAAACAAAGCTCGCGAAACTAGCACTTATTCATGCTATTTTTTTCCCCTTTGAATATTTATCACAAACAAGTGTCTTGAAAAACTTATTTCATATTATTCATGTAAAAGAAAAAAAGATCAAATTCAAATCCAGAAATTATCAAAAGAAATTTGGAAAATTTCATCATTGTTAGTCTTTTCATACAAGGATGGATTTGCATACCAGCACAGGGATATTTTTAAAGTCAGTGCTGTCCCAAGGGTGTAATGGTGAATAGAGTAAATAAACAAGTTATAATCAGTACTTTATATTATTGGATCGAACTCTTTTCTCTTTGCCTTTCGGGTTGAAAGAAGACGACTAGTCGGCACATGTAAATAAAACACTATTTAAAAAATAAAAATAATACGCAATTTAAATGCACAAACAAATATACTGCTAGTCTTGATTGATGGATGCCGCCGTCGCATCCCAAAACTGAAAAGGCCAAAACCCTCGGTCTCAACGACTGCTTTTCATGGTCAAGATCACAAAAGGACACTGCGTTTGGAAACACAACAAAGATAAATATTTCCTGAATCCGTAAAACTGCCTCTGTTGGAGCCAATTGCTGTTAATTAGGCATGACGTGGGCAAACAATCTATACAGGAGTCATGGTTGGCCTTCTTTTGCAAAAGCAAAGCATTATTTAATAAATGATTAAGGACAGAATGATAGATAGTTTAACACCCAGGAAATATTTTATTTTCTTGTACATAAAAAAACAAAGCATGTAATAAAGAGTCTGTTTGTCACAACGTTTAAAAGTGTTTTTTTTTAAATTGATTTTTTTATAAATATTTTTACATTATTTATTTTGATGAGTTATATCAAAAATAATTTTAGAGAAGAGGTATGGAACTGATGGATTGGTGCTATGGCATGTGAATTTTTCAACGACCGTGGCAGGTCAGTTCCAAAAAGAAAATTCAGAGAAATGTTTTCAAGTATCTGGTCAAACATTAAATACGGACGAAAAAGTAAAACATGTCCTTCTAAAATTGTCTTTACAATTAATTGGTAATCAACAAGGTTACGCCTCTCTCGTGAGTTAGTCAGGATGGACTCGGCAAACACCCGGAGGCGACCAGCCCTTTCCTTTCAAAACTCAAACTCAAGGCCTGTGCTTTGCTTGTATACAATCTTTTCACATTAGATCCCTGCTCAGTGAGCAGCTTGACTAGACTCCTCTTCGCATTCGCTCTGAACGGACAGTTGGAGGCGATGAACCCGTCAACCAGGTGCAGGTACGCCTCCAGGTCATGGCAGCATGCCACGTCAGCATTGGGCTTCAGATACGGCGACGTCTTTGTATCCACGCGTAGTTCTGTCCCAACATGTGCGTAGGCCAGTGGCATGTTGTCATTAAGCTCTTCTACCAAGGGTATTCCCGGGACTCTCGTGATGACATCCTGGCTATTCACAATTCTTAACACCTTAACGTTCTTGGCATTAATCTGGTTCGCAAATCCCTTGTTACCAACACGTGGCCCGCCGAAGGAGAAAACTGCAACTGGTGGCACGTGCGGCGCGCATGTGCTTAGCTCGTCGCCTACTAATAGAGCCAAGGCAGCGCCGAGGCTGTGTCCTGTGACTGTGATGCTCAAGGCCTCGCCCTTGTATAGCTCCATGAGCCTTCTCACCTCTTGAACCACAGACTGGGACATGCTGGGCACATTAGCTCCGGCAGTTTTATACAAGCTCAGGAACCCGCATTCCACCTTCGGGTGGGTTTCTGCCGGGTCGTGCTCTCCAGGCATTTCAGCTAGCTGGGCCCTCATGTTCTCTGCCCATTCAAGACATGTAGAAGTTCCACGCAATGCGATAACTATATCCCTCCTTCCTAACCGTTGGATCTCCTTCCGGTCCTCGCATACTGCCACATACCCGGCCCAACTAGACCGCTGGGTCAGCCACCCAAGATCCGGTGCCACATCGTCTACCCACTTAGGCAACCCAACCGAGGAAGTCGCATAAAGGCTCTTCGTCACTCTGTAGGACCTGTCGGGAAGTGTCACCTGCTGGGGCAACGGAGGTGTCGCTGATGACATGGCAGGATTAGAATGAAAAGCATGATAAGCTGCTTGAACAAACTCTCCGTATCTCACCACCTCTCGCCGGAGATTCTCATCAAGTGGGTCAAGAAGTCCCTTCCAATCATTGCTGCCGTGATACTCTCGCCACCGAGGACCAAGATGGTTCCTCGGAGAATACTCCTCCGTCTTGGATAGCAAACGTTGAAGCCTGTTTAGATGTCTAGGTGACATTTCCTCTGCTGCTTTCATTGCAGGCCAAATTCTAGCAAAATTAAGACGTTCTAATAAATTCTTTCCCCTAGTAATCGCCAAGGACCCATTATTAGAATCTATGTGAACTGGCTGTGAGACAGTTTGGTTAATGAATGGTTCTGGGGCTTGTTTTTGGAGGAGTTTTTCAAGATTTGCTAGGTGTTTTCTAGCTTGCTCGGTTGATGACGATGACGACGATGTACTGGGATAATTTAAAGAATGAGTTATTGCTGAAGTAGGTTTTAGCGTAGAGCGTTGGCGTTTGAAGCTGGCACGTTTAGCCTGAAAGAGACGAAGGTTTTGGGCTGGAAGCGTTGAGCTGATCTGCAAAGCCATCGAGCGAAAGAGATGAAAGGGTCAGCGCGAGATATGGCCACTCAAAATACAAGAGCTGCTTCTTAAATCGAGTAATGATCAACAGAGCTATATATAGAAGCTAGCTCTCTTAATGCCATCCAACTAGTATTAAATTACATCTGATAACCTCAGAACTATATGTTTACATCGAGGGTATAATCGGAAGAGCGAACATTACTGACCACGTCTCACATAGTCACATGCATAGACAAGGGGAGCTACGCGTTTGAGAAAGTCTGAGACGAGCGAGTATAAAATTAAGGAGCTGTTTGGAATTTTTTAAAGTGTTTTTATTTTAAATTAATCCACTGATGGCTGTACCATATAGGCATATACATTAGTTAAAAACCAGAAAAATGAAAATCAAATTTTAATTTTGATCAGTTAGCCGAAAAGACATCTGAAATAGAGTTTAGGATATGTTAAACAACGTTGTACGGACGAGATCAGGTGTTTATAGGTTTGGTTGGAGTTGTTTTTTAAAGTATTTTTTTATTTAGAAATATATTAAATTTTTTTTAAAAAAAAAATAAATTATCTTTGACTTCAACAAATCAATATAATTTAGAATAATAATTTTTTTTAATATTAAAAAAAAACACTTTTCAAGTAATTCCTAAACCAGGTGTCTCAAAGGTAAATGTAGTATTTGATTGCTACCTTCATTTTTGACCAGAACATAACGCACGCATGATCGTCATCCTTGCTCCTCTAGCCTTGATCGTCAAGATACACCCTCTATTCAATTGGGTGTTGGTTAAATTTGTAAATTACGCCGTAGTTTCTCAAAGAATGTAAGATTGATTTTTTTTATCGTATTGAAAATAAATCAAAAAAGAGGAAAGATAAAAGCATGTTTGAAAATATCATTATTTTTTTGAAGTGCTTTGTATTTATAAATATATCAAAACAATATTTTTTTTATTTTTTTAAAAAATATTTTTAATATTCATAAATAAAAACATATAAAATAAATATTCATAAATAAAAACATATAAAATAAATTATTTTTTAAATCACGATAAAGTCAAAATAAAATCAGTTTTCACGATAAACAAAATATTTTAAAAAACCCTCTGTGATCTTGTTTCTCGGCAAACTTTAATACGTGATGTGGTGGGGCCTGGAGACAAAACTAGGTGGCTTTTCAAGTTACTGCTGCCTGCTGCAACTACTGTAGAAGATACATTAAAAGCGTTAGTATGGTTGTGATTATGTTTTAAAGTGATTTATATTTATAAATATATTAAAATAATATATATTTTTTAAATTATTTTTGATATAATTACATCAAAATATTATACAATTAAAAAAATACTTTCCATTGAAAACAAAAAATTAATTGTTTTTTAAATACTTTTAAAATGTTTCCCAAACACCCCCTAAATATGATACTCTAACTATTTACTATTTAGTGTTACTTTAATTGTTATTAAAACATGATATCTATTATATTTATGTAACTAGTTTCCCGTGGTTTTCATTGTTATTTTTTCTCTATCAAAATAATAAATTAAAAAAATAATAAAATGAACTTTCAGACTTTTTAAGTAAGCTCTATATTAGCTATGCGGTTTCCTCTATTTACATGATTCTCTCTGTTTATTTAATTTTTTCTTATCAACTTGATCTATTTAAATACAATATTAATTTTAATGATCTCTATAATTTGATATTAAAAAACCGTGGGTAATCTTGGTGCCCGACAACCTGGAGATGTGATTACTTGTTGGCAAAACTTGTTGGATTTTGTTTTTACTGCTTCTTCTCCAAGTATTGTGAAAGAGACATTAAACTAAAAGATTTTGTTTAATATTGTAGAGACAATGAAAGAGACAACTCTCAGACAACAACTTCGGAGAGCTAAAAGAAAAGGTAAAAGAAAAAAAAATGTTTTTATTTTTTATTTTATATCTTTAGGAAGAAAATTATATTGAAGAGGTAAAATACCATTTCTAATTTTACTTGTATATATTGATAAAAAAGATAAAAAAATATTTAATGTATTTTTATGTAAAGAAATGGTTTGATTGTACTTGTACTAGTTTGTTATTGTTAATAAATAGTATATTAATATTATATATATTAAAATAGAATTAACTTTTTTAAATAATTTATTTTTATTGGAATATAATACATAAAAAATATCATATTTATACTATTTAAAAAACCACATTACTAATTTGATTTCTCATAAACATTTTTACTTTAAAGATGGCCCATTACAGCAGCATGTTGCTGTAGTTGTTATTAAAACGTGCAAACTACTGTATATTTTTGTAATTTTCGATGGATAAGACAATTATTATATGCATACCAATAACTATAACTATAACTAAAACCAAGCACAACTCTACTTTCTAAAGGCTCCTTATCTTTATATTAGAAAGAAAATAAACCGAGTGGGCTTTGCACTGTAGCGCCTCTCACAATTTACGGTGGATTCGCACAGTGCACGCCCGGTTTTGTCCCTCGGTCACTCGGCATGAAGGGCGCGGGAGGCGGGGGTAAAATCGGATTTTCCTTTGGATTTTCTTTTTTATTATTATTATTTTCATTTGTGCACAGTGTATTGACGATTGAGTCCCTAATAATAGGACAAAATCAGGCGTCCGCATGAGGGGCACGGGCGTAATTGCGCGCTTCCGGACCGGACCGGTGCGGTCCGCCGCAATTTTTGAGTTTTTTATTATTTTCTGAAATGGATAAATATGGTTTTAGCCCCTAATAAGACAAAACCACTTCTTTCGGGCAAGGGACAGAACGGTAATTGACCCTATTTTTTGAATATTTAATTCTATTACTGTTAGGGCGTGAGGCACACGCTCCAAGCAGTTTTCCGCCTCACGCCCTGTTCAAGTGGCGCGCGAGGCCTCCTCCGGTGGCCGAAAATTATCCAGCGGCGGACAGACCGATGCGCCATTGAGTCCTCTTCCTCCCGCGGTGGGTCGTGTAACCACCAAATGGTCGTGGAAGCGGCGGTGGCCGGTGAAAGACGTCGGCCACGTTCTCTCTCTCTCCTGCACATCAATGTGCAGGAGAGTCCCCGAAATTGCCTGATTTTGCCCTTCGATCCCTAAACTTTGAATTTCGATTTTGGTCCTCAGTTCTTTAATATAAGTTTTGATTTTGTTCGATTGGGTCCTCCGATTTTAATTGATTGAATGTCAAAGTTTCATGTCGGTCCTTATACTTTCAATTTCCGGGTTGTCTATATATAACTCATTTAATTCGGTACAAAAGTTACGATTTTTGCAATGTTGTCCTCTAATTTCAATTGACAAGAAATGTAATTTGCATTTCAACCCTTGGACTTTTAATTGTTTAATTGAATCCCTTTATAATAATAATAAGAATGAGAATAATAATAATAATAATAATAATAATAATAATAGTGATAGTAGTAATAATAATAATAATATAAGTGTTTTTAACACAATAATAATAATAATAATAATGATGATGATGATGATGATGATGATGATGATGATGATGATATACACAATAATAATAATAATAATAATAATAATAATAATAATAATAATAATAATAATAATAATAATAATAATCATGATTTAATTATTTTTCATTCTTACTCCTTTTGTTTCCTCTCCCAATAATTTGATTAATTTTTTTTTCCAGTAATATTCATTATAATTTTATTTTTTATTTTTATCTTTTGTTAAGGTTGCTAAGATATTTTGAATTTTTCATTTATTTTTGTTTCTTTCATTACTAGCATAATAATAATTATTATAATAAGCATAATAATAATAGTGATTATTATTCATATTATAATAATAGTGATTATGTATTCTATTATTATAATAATAGTGATTATGTATTTTTTTTCATAATAAGAATAATAAGAATAAAAAAATTTAATTGGTTTTTCTTGCTTCCTGTTTTGTTCATGCTTTTCATTTTTTTCCTTCGGTATAATTTAATAATTTCTGTTGTTTTTATTCTAGCGGCAATAATAATTTTAAATGTTAAGACTCTGATGTTGCTATTGTTATAATATTTTAAATTAGTATTGCTTCCTTTGCCTTTTTTTTTCCTTTTTTTGCTCTTTCTATTAATTGATTTTAATAATTTTATTATCTGCACAATAATGATTTCAGCTATGTTTTTTTTTCTTATTCAAATATTTTACTCTTTTTTCTAATGTTAGTGCGCGCTCTTTTATGATCGTTTATGACGCAATACCTATATTCTAAAAGATGTAATCTATGCTTACGTGACAAACTCAACTCAAAATTTAAAATATTTTATCTTTTAATCTATAATTTTTATTTACTTATATCATATAAATTTATCATTATAGATTTAATTATGTTAAATTATATAAAAAAAACTACCTGCGGCAACGCGCGGGTAATTATCTAGTATATATATATAAAGAAAGAAAGAAGCAAAGGAGCCTTTTCAAAGTAGAGCAGTGCTTGGTTATTTTTTTTAAAAAAATAAGAAAATAAAACAATAAACTTTTTATTTAACTAAAAGCATTTCTATATCCAAAAACAAGTTTTTTTAGTTTATATTGTGTTTATAAAATATATTTTAGAGGTTTATCACGGTTTTGTTTCATATATTTTTAAATAAAAAAAACATGTCTTTGTTTTTAACAAATACATATATTATTTAAATTTCTATTGAAAAAGAAAAAAGAAAAAAAAATAGTTTTATGTTACTTAAGAATTCATTGAACAGCTTAAATGATTACTCGAAACTCTGCATCGGATGTAAATTCAAACATGCTAATCTATCGGGATCCTCCTTTTTATCCTTCTCGTTCATCGAAAGGAACCGAGAAGAAAATTATTGTAAGGAGAGAGCGAAATGCACTAAACGAGAATAATGCCTTTTCCTTCTCACTTTATTTCCCACTATTAATCTTGACAATAACAGCATGCACCTCGCACTATATATGGTGTAGGATCTCAGAGTTTCACTTACCGGCATTTTTATTCATTTTTTATTTTTTTATCCGTGGTTCATTTTTTTTTTTTTTCAAATTTTAATGCTGGTGTGTCAGTGGGTTTATGGGGATTAATTTTAAAAATCACCCGTCACCTTTTGGACTTTGTGTTCATGTACTTTTAATTTCTAACACTAAATAAATAATATAAAAAAACTAATGATCAGGAAATTGCAGCAGGTGAGAGAAATTCAGCATGTTTATATTCTGATTATGCCATCAAGCGTGCCTTTCGGGTGAAAATATGTTAATAATATAAATTATATTACGGAGTTTCTGACAACTAATATTATTAGGTGAGATAATTCTTTAAAATGATATCAGAGTTTTATTGACCAAACAGTCACGAATTCGAATCTTAACATTCTTGTTGTATTCAATGAAAAACCAAATACAAAGATAGTACGGGTTTGTTCAAGTTTCAATCTTGAATTTTTTTTTACTTGAGATAATATGTCATGAAATAATATAAATTATATTTTAAAATTTCATCAAATAACTTATTTTAAACGAGACTTGAGATACACTCACGCTTGAGTGATCATCGTGGTTCAGTGCTCGAGCGTTAAAGGACCACTAGCTTGGCTAAGTGGTTGAAACTTTTTTCTCCACCGATGGAAAGCATTAGCAGCGCAGATAGCCAAACCAGGACGAAGCCTCTCTTCAACTCTAACCTAACTAGCTAATTAACGAGGCAAATCATGCTACTAATTAAATTTGATTTGACTGGCTACAATAACAAGCGATCGATCGTCGCAACGTGAAACATTGCGTTGTTTAGAAAATTGAGTAGCTAGTTGATTATGGTTATTGCCGAGAGATCGCCAACCATCGATCAAACCGAGGAAGGGTATCTTGTCATATATCTCAAATTTTCAACGGTGAGATTCCGGTCGGCGAGCCACCAACAGATTAAAAAATATATTATTATTATTAATAAATAAAGCGTGCAGCAACAAGCGAGGTAGAGTGTGTGTGATCGAAGGTCGTCGCCCTCGTGTATAATGCGAGAATTTTTTTATTAAAAGACGATCGATAGCGCTGATGGTCTTAGAAATTATCGTGCTCCTTATTGGATTCAGACTAGTAGAGCTGTTCAATCCTAACCCTAATTCATATGATTCGGAGAAGCTCATGAATTTGAGGGTATATATTTTTCTTATAAAATAAATAGTTGGATTAATATACTAAGTAAAACACTATTTATATTAGAGAATAATATAAATTATATTACGGGGCTTCACTTACAAGTTTAAGCTTTTAGATAATATGATTTATTAATATGGTATCAGAGCCTTGTTGACACATTGATCACGAGTTCGAATCTCACCATCTTCATTCTATTTGATAAAAACCAAAGCACAAGGTGATGTGGGTTTGTGCAAGTTTCAAGCCAAAATGACTTTTACTTGAGGGTGTGTGTTAGAGGATAATATAAATCATATTATGGAGCTTCACTTACAAGCTTAAATTTTTAGATGAGATGATTCCTTAACAATTTATGAGGTATAAATATGTATTTTATATATTGCACACATTATTGCGATGATTTAGACAAGTGTAGAATATTCAAGGATGAACTCGGAACTACTTCATCTATCAAGATTTTGTAATAGGATTTTTGCCAAAAAAATACTTAATTGTTTAGTAGACCTTAATTTACCCACACAACCTAAACAAACCTAAAGCAAATAAACAAAAAAGTCAAAGATGCAATGCAAGTGAGAACTTATTTTAAGAGGGGTATTCATTCAAAGCTGCACCAGGGTAATCCGTCAAAACAATTGAGTTTCTATATGAATCGATCAATCGCTTGTTCATCATGGATGAACGTTTGAGTATTCTGCAGAAACTAGTCGACAAGTTGACTTGACCAACATTCATTCATTTGGAAATTTTAATAGATAGTAAAATACAATTCTTAGTTCTTTATTTATTCAAATAACTTACAGATGGAATATAATAGTTCGAAGTATTGTTTTATCTCGCCCCTTTAATTATGACGCCAAGAAATAGATGGAAAACAACGAAGAGGGAGAAGGTTTTACCATTTAAAAGACAAAATGAAAAATGGGTGATGTGTTTATAAGGTATATAAAACTAGGTAAATTAACGGCGAGAAAAAGAAATTTCCTCACTCCTTAAAGAAAAAAAATTATTGTCCTGAATTAAATTACTCATAATTACACTTCAAACAAAGTAATTATGACCCATATATACACACACATTATAAGTGATTATTTGAGAGTATGATTGCGGTTGTTTTTTAAAATGCTTTTCGTTCAGAAATATATCAAAATAATATATATTTTTATTTTTTAAAAATTAATTTTGATATCAGCACATAAAAATGATTTAAAAACATCAAAAAGTTTTAATTTAAAGTGAAAAATAAAAATATATTTTTTTTAAAAAATATTTTTGAAACGCAATGTCAAACACCCTTGCGAAATCATATTTTAGTTCAGAAGAAAAAAAATATATCATTAATTATAATCCATTCTAACCTAGACCACACAGATTTTCTTTATCATAAATTGATATGTTTGAATGAGTCCCTGCCTATATGTGTGTTGGTGAGTGGAAACAGCAACGGTTGTGGAAAATTAAAGGATCGAGATATGTTGATACTGGGAATGGAATTGAGAGAGCACTTTATTGAAATGGTGGAGTCTAAAATATTCATGGCAATGGATTGATCAACATCAACTAGGGCAGAAAAACGAGGCATCTATCTTCTCTACCCTCCCCAGTCCCCCACCTCTCTCGTCTTATTGAGACTTCAAGATCCGAGGAAATCTTTTCTTCCACCCCGTTTATCGTACATCTCAATTAATTCATAATTTTTTTATAATTATCATATTAACAACCATATAATTCAAACATGAAATCACAAAAAAACAAATTTCTTGATCTCGGATCTTATCACCGACTAGATAGTTAATATCAGGCAAATCTTTCTTTAGACAGTGCGTGGTAACTTCCTTTAGCCCCGTAGCTTATAGTTTAAATGGTGGTTGACAACGTAGTGTCGGTGCTGTGCATTTTTCTGAGAGCAAGGAGCTAGCAGTTGCGAACTGGAAACCATGTCGACAATCAGCTAGAACTTAAAGTCAAATGTGCAGAGGTGTGTGTGTATATATATACCAGCTAACTACCGATACCATCCAGCAGAACAGATTGAAGTGAAAAGATAGACAATATTTTCTCAGGATGAATATTTCTTAGTTAATTTCTTGTTTCTATTCTTATCTGCAAAGTCAATGGACATACGAGGAAGGAAAGGCTTCGTACGTAGGAGGGAATTTGGTAGTGTTTACAGCATAATTCTTTTTTTATTAGCATGATCACACGCATGCATGCAGGAGAAAACAACCTCCAGCTCGTATAAACTCCTCGTCGAAATGGGGTAGGAGATCTCTCGTGGATCATTTTATATAAATGGGAATGGACTAGCTACTTATTAAATCGATACATATATAGTATTCTAATATGTTCTTCAAGAATATTCTAATGTATTCTTCACTTTATTTTTAATTGAACATTTTCATTTTTATTTTTAAAATTTGAATATATCTGTTTTTAAAATTGAATATATGTGCCTCTATTTTCATAATTTTATTAATTAACTGCTTATGATTTCAAAAACTAACAAAATGTGTTCTTATCATATATTTGACCAATTCATGTAACATGAAAACTGAAAAAATAAATTAACTTCATGACATTCAAATTAAAAGCTTCCTTCTCCTTCCACAAACCATACAAATCTATCATTTATTTTTTAAAGGTAACATAATTAATTATTATTATTATTATTATTATTGTAAGAAAAGATTTCATATGTATGTATCGAGTGATCAAGAAAACTTTGATCTTATATAATAACTACTAAAAACTTATATAACCATTAATTTTAAAATTCATGTAAATAATCGAGACACGTGAAAGGTGTGAAAGGTAGACTGAATATCCATAATTAATAAAAAAAAACTTTGATCCCAGTTTCCATCCACACGCTCACACACATGCACACGAGCTAGTTAATGATGGTCAACACACACGTCTGCATTGTGAAAGGTCGATGTTCAAAAGTTGGAATCCATACATTTCAAAACAAATGAAATGGAAAATATCTACCGTTATGAGATCAAATTTCCAACATGCAGAACCGTGTACAGATTTCTCCGGTTCTGAATTGATGTATAATTCATAGGGTTTCTTCATAGACCATGTCTTGTGTGTGATGTCCACAGAAGCTCCAGCACGCTCGCTGAATCATTATTTGATGGGTAATTCAATGAAGTGGTTGAAGCTTTTAATTGATGAAAGCGACGATATTGACAAGGTCCGCAGGACAGATATTTCAATATTAACGAGCTACCGAGGAGCCTGGGAAATGACCTTTTAAATTACTCGAGGAGCAGAGAAAAAACAACGTATTCCTCTGTCCATGCTTTATTTAATTATAATTAAGCAGGACCTGAAACATCATTGTCGAGTCCAGACTAATTTAGAATTCATTTAAAAAAATCTTCTTTCAACAAAATAATAATAATAATAATAATAATAATAATAATAATAATAATAATAATAATAATAATATTTTCAAAAACAACCATACCGGCACTCCTTTTTGAAAATAACCATACCGGCACTCCTAAAAGGCATATAGTCTAACGGGCTAATTTTAGCTAAATATTTAATTTTTTCAAACTAAAAGTTTCTAAGCGGACTCGTAAAATAAAGTAATAAGGAGAGAATAATTTAGGTCCAGATATCTGATCATTTCTCCTTCTAAGGTCATGGGAAAAAAGGTATTCAAAATCTGTAATACTTTTCTATGTTTGGTGGAGGTTGACATAATAGCTATTTAAATTTTAAAGCCGGCGATGAATTCTTGATCAGAGAAAGATGGATGTAATTGATTTTCTTGAGAAACAAGCAGTGAAACATTCTTGATGACGTATGCTATGTGCTCCAAATTACATCTTTTTTTTTAAAAAAAAAAGGAAAGAATGTGTCAGATGCTTTTTTCCAAATATTTTTAATTTAGAAATCTATTAGAATAATATATTTTTATTTTAAAAAATACTTTAACATCATCACATCAAACAATTTAAATTAATTTATTAAACTGGTCACTAAGTTAACGAGATGAAATGAACTCATAAAAAATAATAATTATAGAATCTAATTTTAAATTAATTAAGTATTAATAGATAAAATTGTTGAAATATAAATACAATAAAAAAACAAGTTAACCTACCAAAAATTAAAATTGAGAAAAATAGTTTTATTAGAAAAAATAAAAATTCAAATTCAAATAATGACACTAAGATAAGCGATAGGATAACATAAAAAAAGAAAACATACTCCTGCGATTAGACTCGGTTAACATTTGTACAAACACGCTCCCAGGACATGCGAATTGATGACAGATGACTTACAATCTGCACAATAAATCTTGAATTCAAGTCAGGATGTGTATTTTTTTGCAAGAGTTTGAGATAACCAGGATTTTATCTCTTCAACTTGATCCATAAAATGTGTTTCTAAGATTTAAAGTTTCCTTGTATAAAATAAAATATGTACAAACACATTCGCATCTACACAACATCTAAAAGCTTAATCTCTATATTTTTTTTTTCAATGTTGTCATGCTATGCATCACCGCAAAATGACATTCAACCTGCCTTCTTTTAGTGCCACTTGGATACTTGATTCAAGAAGAAATTTTTGAATTTTATTTTTTTAGAATATGTTTATTGTTAATTATTTTTGTTTTTGACTAAATATAAGATCATATTATAAGTTCTCGTTAAAGATGCATATTACAAGTTTTTTATTGAGTATAAAATAAGAAAAATATCTTTAATACCATTTCAATTAAGAATTTAAAATTTTATTTGAATGTAGAGGTCAAGCCATTCTTCGTCTACACTCTTATTACTTTTCAATCAACTCTTTCTGAAATAAAATAATTAAATTATGTGATATAATTTGTAGTTTTTTTTAAAGTCAAGTACAATCAAGGGACTGTTTGCAAGTAAGGTTGAGTAAGCATTATTGATGTTGGTTTTGTTAGAAAATAATATAAATCATATTATGGGGTCTCACTTGTAAGCTTAAGCTTTTAGATGAGATGATTCTTTAACATGGTATCAGAGCCTTGTTGACCCAGCGGTCACGAGTTCGAATCTCACCACCCCATTCTATTTGATAAAAATCAAGCACCAGGTGATGTGGGCCCGTGCAAGTTTCAAGCCCAAAGAGCTTTCACTTGATGGTGTGTGTTAGAGAATAATATAAATCATATTATGGGGCCTCACCTACAAGCTTAAGCTTTTAGGTGAGATGGTTTCTTAACATATTTAAGGTTGAGTAAGCATTAATATTTGATATTAGTACATCAAAATGATAAAAAATATAAAAAAATAATTTAAAGTAAAAAATAATTTTTTTATTTTTTTTTCAAAAAGATTTTAAAATATAATGTCAAACAGTCAATAAGAATTCTAAATAAATATACATAGAATACATATATACATACAACTTGATTTTATTCCAACTTAATTTTAATTTCATTGTCATTAATGAAGTTTTACTTAATCTATTTGAGTTATAAATTTGTTAATTTTTATTTGTTGGCAAGGGTAATAAAAAGGGTTACGTCTCTGGCCCAAACGAGGCTTCACAAGTTTGATTATTTTAAGGAGCAGAAGAGGTCCAATGTCAGGTTATGGTCCATACCTAGTTTTTAGAATGGACCACGCAGCCTTCTTAAGAGGCCTTATGCGCCAGTCCAGTGGACAAGAAAAGAAAATAGTAACCGTCACAGTAAATACAGGGAAGCAAGGTAAGGTAAATGCAATTAACCTGGAAAAGTAAAAACAATCGGTAGCAGGTAAAGGTCCTAAAGGGGAGGATGTGAGCTTAGAATTCAGAGCTAAATTCTAAAAAGGGCAAAAAAGGAGCCAATTGATGGATGTCTAGTCTAGTCTAGTCTAATTTAGTTTAGTTAGGTATTAACCCCGACGACTATTGCCCTTCCCCATCGTCCTCGTCGTCCTCCTCCCCACTTTCCACCTTTTGCTGTTGTACCAAACATCCAAATTTGAACTCGGTGATTTCCTGCAAAAATCTCCACCAACCAATCTCAATTTCCCCCCCTATCTTCTCATCTCCTTGTAGTTTACATTAATCTACTGCCGTTACGGTGCTTTAAAATTCAAATCTGGTCCGTGATTTATCTTAGATTTGTTCTGATTAGGGATTTCTATCGAGAATGAAGCGGAGCTAGGTTATCGATGATGCTTAAGCTGTTGTTTTTGATCGTACGCAGTCTTTTTTTAATTATTTAATCGGTATGAAACAGGAAGTTGTAACGGAGAAAATGTGCCATCAGAATTGTGACGTGGAGCATTTGTCCGTAGAAGAGGCAATTGCAGCTGATGAGAGCCTACTTATTTACTGCAAGCCTGTTGAGCTTTACAATATCCTTCGCCGCCGCGCTCAAGACAACGTAATTAATTCCCCCTTTTCTTACTTCTTATTTTATTTAATCTAATAAGAATATCTATATTTTAATTAAATCATTGTATGGTGTTGTTGCCTTTTCACTTCGTGGAACTTGCTAACTTCAAATATAGCCAGCCTGATTGTGGTTTTTGTGCGATTTGTCTTCAGCAGTATAAGGATGCATAATGTGTTATCTACATTACATTATTGCTCTGAGTCCGTACCTGATGTTCTTCTCATTATTCCTTCTCTTTTGTATAGTGGACTCTAGTGATGGAAAATAGTCACACTGTGACCACTTTTATTTGATAAAATATGTTCACTAAGATGGTCAGGTATGCGACTCGTCTAGCTGCAGTCCCAATGTGGTTTGGGTTGACCCTGTTTAGACCCTTCCACATTTAGTCTAATTACTATATCATCATCGAACTTTTCTTTAAATCTGTTAAAATGCAAGAAATCAACAGGGTTTTTTATGTTACATCAACTGGATTGCATTGTTATCCCTGATTTATTCAGCACAAGATATTTGATGCCCTTTTCATGTTTGTGTGCTATGTGTTTGTGCTTAATTTCCCGGGCTCCTTTCTTAGACATTCATGTGATGTTTCTACTTTTTAATTTCATGTTTTATCTGCTGCAGCCTTCATTTCTTCGAAGATGTCTGCGTTACAAAATAAAAGAAAGGCGCAAAAAGAGGTATGTGTTTCAACCTCTATTAAGTTTCATCACAAGGCACTGGCAATTATAACTTCGTCTGCTTAATATACGTTGCTGCATGTTCTTGTCAGGCTGAGAGATGGAATTGTAATTTTCAACTACAAGGACTACAAGAACATGCTACGAAAGACTGAAGGTTATTCCGACTCTTTTGTATAATGCATTTAAGATTTTGTACTTGCATTTTAGATTTTTTTTCCTGTTTTTTTTTTTTTTGTGGATCGCCGGTAAACTCTTAAGATTCATGTTCTAGCAAATAAATTTGTCCCACCACAATTTTCCTAGGTAAAATTGTTGTCTGTCCATTAAGTACTCTCATTTCCTTTGCTGGTTAGCATGTGGTAAGCCAGATCATTAGCTGCTGAAAACAATATGTTAAAATGAGATTAGTTACATTCAAACTACACGACATGAATTGTGTTGCATTTCAAACTTCTTATTTATCAAGTGGGCTTGGTAACTTCTCATTGAATGATATGCAATTTGATATGTGCAGCTTTGGGTTGGCAAATATTGCTGTCTGGGCTGAATAATTGCTTTTTTGAATATTTAGGACCATACTGCATGGTTCTATCTGTTAAGACAAAATATCAATATTCACTGTTCTAGATGCTTCTATCAATCAAAAGCTGACCTTCATTCTTTGTGGTTATTGAGAACAAATACTTTCAAAATATCATATTGGTATTATATTTTGGTTAATTTACCCTTATTTCTAATATGCAATAGAAATCCAAAGTGTCCTTGTGAAATCAGGTTATCAAGGGGTAGAGTCTCTGATTAGAATGCTTTGGTTACTCAGTGAGAACATGTTTAATTATATCACTATCTTCTTGGAAGCTTATTGATTATGATTCTGGAACCACTATTCATATAAAATATACCGGTAATGATGCAACCTTAACATGAGCTGCTGAGTATTTCTTCTCTTAGCTCCTCGAATCACTTTTCTCCCTTGCTCTTATCATTTGTGAAGGTGGAGGCTTTAATGATTATGTTTTTGCATATCAGTTGCACACCACTGAGATCTTAACGCCTTAGACAGTTAAGACTTGGCTTCTGAAATAAGCTAACTATCAGGTGGAATATAGATCTGCTTATTTAACTGACAATCTGTTGAACGCTTGCATGGGAGATGATGTATTAATCCCGGTGTTTCTCCTTTGAGAGAGTAGTGCTGGCAAATAATTTGGATCAAGCCAGTAATTTATTTTACAAAAACCAGACTTTTCCTTGGTGGACATGCAAATATAATTGTTGACACACTTTTTGTTCCTTTGCTCCAGTTCTTCGAAATGAAGTTACCTCTTATAATTTGCACTGCACACTCTTGTTTAATAAAAGGCAGAATGTGACTTTTTGCAGCTCTATCAGATTATGAACATTGTTTTTATTGAGCTTCTAACCAATTTCTTTCTGTGTGCTTTCTCAACCTGCAGCAACCGAGGACTTCTCCTGTCCATTTTGCTTGATGCAATGTTTAAGCTTTAAGGTGGATGCTCTTTCTTAGATACGTGCTTACCTTTTTCTGATTTTGCCTTTTTCTGCTGTTCTAGCCATAAGTTTGAAGGGAAAATATGTATTTTAAAATATACAGTTTGGTGAGGAACTAAATAAAAGAATCCTAAGATTTTGTTTGTTTTGTGGAAAATACTTTTTAGAAAAATGTTTTCTTTCGTTTAAGTGGGAAAAAAAAACAGAAATACAAGTCATTGAATATATTCACCCCCCCTCACCTATGAGTCACCACCACAACTACCATCTTATCACTGATAAAACCATCTTTTTATTATCATCCCACCTTAACCACCCCCACCCAACCACCGTTGCCCATAACCATGATCACCATCTCATTATCCATATTGCCATAATTTTACCAATATCTCACCACAATTTTTCAACACCACCGCCACCTTGTAATTAAAATAACCATCATTTCATCACTATTGCAACCATGACCAATATCACAATAACCATCATTCTATGACCTTACCACCACCAATTTTTTTTTTATTATTATTATTATTATTATTATCAGAAGTACTACCACCATAATCATCATTAGTGCTACCACCATAAATACCACCACCACCATCACTGCCTTCATCACAAATATTGCAACTTTTCTCATCTTATTACTATCATTCAAAAAACATAAATGATAAATAATTTACTTTATAGGAAAACATATTTCTTGATACATCTAAACAATGAAAATTAACTCATTTCCAAGAAAATGCTTTTCATTTGGGAAATATCTCTCGCAAAACAAATGTACCCTAAATTCTGAGTTTGGTGATTTACAAAAAATATAAAAATAAAAAATAAATTTGTAAAATGTTTGGATTACATATTACTAGAATTCATGGCATGTGTAAATTGTTGGTTTTCCCACTGATAATCTGCATTTCATTCACCCAAAGGTGACGTCCCCGGCTCTTTTCTTACTACTTCCTCTTTTCAGCTCACATATTCATAGACATGCTATAACCTCAATGTAGTTGCAAGATTCTGTTCACTTGGATACTCAAAAATCAAAATTTACTCCTCTGTTTCTAGGGCCTGCGGTATCACTTGTGCTCTTCTCATGACCTATTCAACTTCGATTTTTGGGTTGGTAATTAGAATCCCTTCAATTTGTTTTCATGCATTCTTGTAAAAGCACTAGCAAATTAACATTATTGTGCAGGTGACTGAAGAGTATCAAGCAGTGACTGTCTCTGTGAATATTGATAGATTTATATCAGAGGTCAGGAAATTAATTTGTCTTGGATGTACTATGGAAGATTTATCGTTTTTTCTCTTAGTAGGAAAATATTGCACTTTACACAACAAGGAACTTGTGTACTAGGCACCTGGTTGATTTTAATTTTATTGGAATTTTAACAAAAAAAATCTTTTCTAAGGGTCCAATCAAATTGAATTCCCATGAATTTCTTTGCAAATTAGTGAAGAGAATGAGGAATTTTATCTTCTGAGGGCTCATTTTAGCTTGTATTTTTTTTTGCTTTTCTGGAAACCTAATGCAAAAGGCATCATCATATAATAAGTAGCCACACTTTTCAGTAAAAGAACCAGAATAAGTTCTTATCTAACTATTTGCATCCCATCAATGTGTACAGACTGTTGCAGATGGAATAGAGCAGCGACAGCAGACATTTTTTTTCTGGTGGTCTTTACATATCTACATAATGATTCTAGTTCTGTTAATTCTCATCTTTTCTGTAAAAGTATTCAGACTGAAATCATGAAACAAATTGTATATACAGCTCAAAGCCACGAACACGCAAGTCAAAAAACCTTGATCAAAATGCGAAGAAAGTTTCCATAAAGTTCTTGGAGTTGAATTCTTCAAAACTTGCCACAGAAGGCATGGACAATGGATTTTTGGGGAAGGAAGAGGGTACATTTTCTTTCTTGCTGCATGTACAATTACTTCAAAAGTATTTTAATGAAAAAATTCTTAAATATTGAGAATGTTTCTTAGGTTCAACTGTAAGTATATTGATAGATTCAGATGCCAACTTCCTTGGAAACCTTTATGATCACATTTAAGTAATGATTGAGCTGAAAATCACACTAGTGGTTTTAACTTTTAGTCTAATGATTCACTTGGTTCCTCCATCTTCTTTTCTAGTAAATTGCGCATTTTCTACTGTACCAAGATATAAATCTTATTCTTTTAGAGAGAAGAGACCATATGAAGGTGAAAAAAAGAAATCATAGAAGAGCATTTGAGGGAGAAGGATCTTTGCTTGCTTTGTTGAAGGATATTTGGATCGGCATTGTACATAATTGACACAGAATAATCCTTGACTTAGAGGAGGATTTCCCAATTTATTTATTTATTTCTTTTATTTTTGTTTCCAATCTCCTACCAACTGTAGGTTGAAGTTCTTTTGTGTAGTTTCTTAATCCTGCAAATGGGCTGTCCCGCTGTGGATGACCTTGTTACATATAAACATTTTAATTCATCAGATAGACTGATAAATAATCAAGTTCCATTATTTTGTTTCTTCTGCTCATGTAATTTCTTTACGAGTGTTGCAGTTTATATTCATCATTTAGATGTATCTTGTATAGGTGAGAATGCTTCCAAGTCATCTTCTAGTGAGAAAGATTTGCACAACATGAGAGATGGAGCAGAAAACTATGGCTCTGAGTGTCCTACCGCTACAGAGTTAATGGAACGGGTTGCATCCAGTTTTAGTATCCCTGGTGTTTCAATTGCCCAGGCTCAATCTTCCGTGGATCCTGAATGTGTTAAATCACAATCTGGAAGTGAACCTTCACTTCCTCCTGCACTCCATCCTGCAAAAGCAAGGAAGCTAACTGTAGAACGGCCAGACCCTAAATAGTATGTTCTCATGGCTTTCTCCTTCATACTCTGTTTTCAACTGTATTCATCGCCTTCACCCTTTTTTTCCTTTTCCTTTTCAAATTCACAATATTTTGGTTTTGGAAGGTCCCTACTTCAATTCCAAAGGCAGAATAGGCATGTTCTTGCTATGTGCTTATTTCTGTACATGTGTTTTAACCAAGCAGATAAGATTTATTTATAAAGGAGGTGCAATGCCTCTTCTATCCATGTGTAATGCATATCATATGATTATCATAGCATCACACCATCTCTTTTTGTCCTTTGTCTTGTTATTATGTTGGCTTCAACTTGTATGGCTTCTTTTAAGTGCAGCCATTAATCTTCGTGCATATTAAGCTTGATACGGGACAGCGCAGCATCACATGAAGATAAAACTGCTTGCCAAAACTTTTCTGTCTTAAATTTTGTCAATCTTGGGAATTCTAATCCAATGTCTTCTGAAATTTTCTTTTTTCCAGCCGTGCACTTCTGCAGAAACGACAATTCTATCACTCTCATAGAGTTCAGGTGACTAAGTATTACTGAATCTGCTGCCTTGAACTATCTTCTGCTTCATTTGTATGATCTGTTGATTGTTAGTTAGTTCAGTTGTGATTGAATTGATTTTAGCATTAAGCCCGTCATACTTAATGAATATAAATAGCATTTATTTTCATCCATTCAAAATTGTGAGGCTATCATGCCATGATAATCTCAAGGTATATACCGATCCTTTTGCACCATTCATCTTGATCATAGACCAAATCTGCCTCAATATCTGGTATTTTAAGATCCTTCAGTTGCAGTACCCTTCATATTATCTTAGATCTTCCTCTTCCCCACCTCCCTCCTTCCACTGTGTTAAGAATTTGAATATATCACGAGTTTTCCTCTCATCATGTTTTTCAGTGGACTTAAATGCAAACAACATTGCTCAAGAGTTGCCAGTACCTAACATTGTGTTTTTTTATTCTTATAAATTTCTAAGTTTTTTTGTGTTTTAGCATTTCTTTCAAGTTATGCCCTTTATCTTCCAATTTTACATAGATCAGTTTAACTGTTGACTTGTCAAACCATGTTTTTTTTTGCATTCCAACATTTACATATGCCTTTTACAATATAACACAGAGGGAATTCCCAAAGTGATGGTTTTCTCAATTTAGACTTATGATTTAAGTTGAATGTGAACTGAATAATAATATCAATAAACTTTTCTTGAGGACTCGCATTCTCGAATTACTAAGTGGCATATATATGCAACTTTGCTTGATAAACAAATGAAACTTAGGCACCGATGCTTGTAATTTATCAGAAACAGTTGTTGGTCTAGGTTTCACCCGCACAAGATGATCTTAAGGGGGATGAATTCTGGATGTGCATCATTTTCAGCAATACTGTAGGAATTGAGATTGGAGGTTTTAATGTCATTTGTCAACAGGAACTAATTTTCATAAATTTCATATTGAAATAGTGGTCATTGTTTATATAATGGTGTACATCAGATGCTTGATTTTTTTTGTCACTTTTGACCAAAATGTGGTAGATGATTCTTCTTCTGCATGTTGATTGTCGTAGAACACCTTGTAGAGACAAGGAGACAAAAACAATCAATCATCATCTAATTTCATTTTACTTTTAATTCTTATGTTCATTTTCATTGGGACTTCAATTGCTTGTTATTATCCGCGGTTAATAATTTGCCTTTTGTGAACAGTTTCCCTAAGGACTAATTGACCTTTTCCAGTGGTCGGTGTTAGTTTCCATTATTTTAAACTTGTGTTACTTTCCCCCTTGCTGATGCATTACTGACGATATCGTTTTGTTTTTTTTTAACTTGAAGCCAATGGCATTAGAACAAGTAATGTCAGATAGAGATAGTGAAGATGAAGTTGATGATGACATTGCAGATTTTGAAGATAGAAGGGTATGCTTGCTTATTATGTCGTCGTCGTCTTCTTTTTTTTGGTTTTTTTTTCTATAGCCTTTTTTTAACAACAGTGGAAGTTGCTTTTCCTTTGTTTTCATTTTCTATTTGACTTTTTTAAATTTGTTATGTATTGTAATTCAGTAAGAGGTGTTTTGGTTTATTCATAAGCTTGAATAGCCATGTGAAGAACTTGTTTGTTTGCTTTTTTGGATGCACGGTCTTTTGATAGAGAGGTTTCTTTAACTACCTCATGAGAAGTAACATGAATGATAGACTTGTGGTTTTGTTATTCTGAATTAGCGCAATCACCTTAGCCTGTTCAAAATATGTCCTTTGAAACTTTTGGCTGTATCCATAGTGAGTTTTATCTGGGGGCTGGGATCAAGTGAATCAACATTAATATTGGAGGAATTCATGACTTTGTGGGAGTCCAACTACACAAACTGGAATTGTTTAGTTTTTTTCTCAATTATGCCAATATCTCAATCTTCTTTGAAAAAAAATTCTGGAAGAAAGGAAAGGTCTATTTAGATTGACTATAGAAAATTTAATAAAAGAATTGTGAAGAGATGAACTTATTGTGAGTGGATGAAATCGTATAGAGGCTAATGGAAATATCAATGGGAGGATGGTATATTGAACTTTGAATGTTTCCTAATTCAGCTAATGTATAGTAGCAAGTTGGTAATAAAAGTAAACCTGACCACATCATATAGACAGTTTTTTTTTTTTTTAATTTTTCTGAAATGAGAGGTGATGAATATCTCATGTTTTCTAATGGGATTAGGTCAAAGCTTAAAATTTTCTTCATGCCACCCTGCATATCGTAATACTCTAACGTTTCCTCAAGTTCCATCAATGTGTGATCTTCATATTGTAAAATTTGCCACTCAATAATTGATGGGTGAGTTTGCACCTTCTATTCTATATTGAATCCATTTATGTTCCACTGTCTTCATAGAAAATCGAGCAACATTTGCATTTAATTTTCACATGTTTTTATCTGGTTCATGCTGGCTTCAGTTCCTAGATGCATCCAAGAACAAGATATTTTCATCTCATCTCTTAGTAGTGCTAAGATAACATTGCATCAATTTGTTGCAGATGCTTGATGACTTCGTGGATGTTAGCAAAGATGAGAAGCAACTCATGCATCTCTGGAATTCATTTGTGAGAAAGCAAAGGTGCATGGATTATATCAATTCCTTATGATTTTATTGTTTCTTTGTTTTTTTTCTCTGCTTATTTTCATTTTATCTTTGTAATCTAAGAAGTCAAACGGAATCAGAAAAAACCTGCCATGGGCTACTTAATTCTTGTTCAGTATTTGGTGTCATAATGAAAATGCTTGCCTTTTGCTCGGCCAGGGTCCTAGCAGACGGTCACATTCCGTGGGCCTGCGAGGCATTTTCAAAACTTCATGGACAGGAGTTGGTCATCTCTCCCGCTCTCTTTTGGTAATATGCTGGCACTATCTTTTGTATTGATCATATTTTCATCGATTCAACTTTCCTAATAATCATATTGACCTACTAATGGATGCCATTGACTAGGCCTTGATCAACTATCAACATTTCTTCGAAGATTTAGAAAAAAACTTCATTTCTGGTCTGTAGAATTTAATTCTATCTGGCAATTTTCTTATCAAGTCAAGGGTGATATGAAATTGAAGTTTTGAAACAAATTCTTTTGAGATTGCATTAAATTGGAATTGATGGAAGTAAGATCCTTTCGCCGTCAAATGACAGCATAATCTTGTAAGATTTCTGGTTGCAGCTTCTTTTGATGGATGTGTCCTTGCAGGAACTGCTGAATCATCCTCTTACTGCTGCTCTTTCTCCATATGATATTGTTCCAAGTATCATTGTCTTGCATATTAATTCCAAATAACATTGTGGTGCATGCATTAAAACAGTGATTTAGAAAGGCTTGGACAATTGCATGATTGTCTCGGATATTTTGTATTTGAACTATCAAAATGTACATGGGCTCAGGTGTTGGAGGTTATTTATGATCAAACTCTGGAACCATGGTCTTCTTGACGCATCCACAATGAACAACTGTAATATGATCCTTGAAAGATGCCGAGATGAAGGATCGGCCGCTGCGAAAAGTGAAAGGCTAGAAGATTGACTAGTGCCAGGGAATCAGATTTTTAGATGACAGGATTGGTTTAGTGCTGCCTTAACCCATTCTTTTACCCCCCGTTTTACCTCATTTACTGAGCCATAATTGGAATTATTATTCATTCATGTACAAGAGAAGGGATAACACAGGACTTGGAGCTGTTGTCAATCTCATTCAATACAAACCACCATTGTTTAACTCTACTGAATGATTGCTCACCAAACCTTAGTATATGATGTATGTAATAAATTATGTCGGAATGCATAATTATATTTTCTATAAGATAATTTGATTTAATTGTGGGTTAATTTAAAGTGTAATTATGTTTAATAATTAATTTAGGATACAATTGAAAGATTTAATTAAGTATAAGGATTTAATTATATTTTAAATTAGCATTATTTTTATTAAAGGTTTAATTGGTGAAAAATCAAGTTCGAGAGTCTAATTTGGATTCAATTGAGAAGATTGAAATTTTCAAAGAGATTGGAATTTTCAAAGATCAAATTGAATTGTTTTTTCCAAGTCAATTAGTTGAAAACAAGAGCAAAATCGAAGAAAATTGAGAGTTTACTGGTTGATCGAGGGTTAAATTGTATAAATTTGAAAAAAAATGAAGTAAAAAGGGTGCATGAAGTTAAACTGTTATTGATTTTTTAGCGATGATGAAATTGCATATACTTAGATGATAAAATTCCATATATTTAAAAGTTTAAAATCAATTAGCGAAATTAAAATAATTATAAATCAAGGGATAAACTGCATTTGTGTTTTTTTGAAAAATCTAAATGCATGACTACACTGTTCAGTTTTTTTGAGAACAATGCATGGACGCCATCGTGAAAGAGGCAGAGACAGCCTGCACAGGTCATCATCCACATGCAATGGGCAATGAAGAGATGTCTTAATTTGTCTCTATAAATACCTTCACAGACAAACAACACAGGAGGAGGGGGGGATACATAGAAAATGAACGTAAAGAGGGGAGAGACTAACAAAAAAAACGGTGACAAAACCAGCCGCCATCATTGACAGGACACCGACTACTCCTTCCTTAGCACCGGCAGCCTCAATCCTCTTTCCTCCAGCAGCTTCAGTTCCTTTCTTTTTTGCACTGACACCCACAGTCTCAACATCTTCATCTCCAGCGGACAATTACGTTCTTTACCATCAACAACCCCTTCGTCTTTCTCAACGGCGACAACACCTCTTTCTTCTCCTTCGACGATATATATACAACACTTACTTCCGCTCCTTCACGCCTCTGACAACAGTTTCTTCAACCTTCACTAGCAGCTCTGCATGCCTTTTTCTTCCCAACCAGCAGCTTAAACAACTTGTACGTTTTTATCTCCTCCCCAGTAGTTGACATGCAATCACCTCTCGGCATCACCAACAATCCATTCTGCTCCTCCGATCCGGCCACCAGCAACAGCATGCAGCTCACCGTAGGCGACCAGTCCTTGTCGTCGAAAGGATGTGCCATCCTTAATTTCCGCAAAGTGACAACAACCACCACCAGCAGTTGTTTCTTCTTCCTCCAGCCAGCACCGGCCTCCACTCTGTCTCCAGCTCTCAGCCAGACACCAGCCGATCAACCTCCTCCGCCACCAGCAACCTCCACCAGGTGACTTCCCTATGCTGTCTCTTCCACAACAGGCGTTCACCGTTCATGCAATACGCGAAGGAAAGGATCTGGCCTGAGACGATCCTTTAGAAGTGCCAAAAAGTAAGATCCGTGGTGCTTGATGATCACATTGGCAGGGCTGCCACTTGATCTACAAATTCAGGAGTTTCAAGGCTTCAAACCTCTTGATATCCAGATTCAGAAATTTTAAGATTACCTAAAGAGCTAAAATAACTCGGATTTTACTGTTCACGCAGACTGAAAACACTGTGGAGTGGATATTTGTCTCCCTGCTTCGCGTGAGTTTGTGCACCTTTTGTTTTACACTGAGACTCTTTTTGTATTTTTTATGGTGGAAGTAAATAGATGAGAGGCTTTGGTCGAGCGGCTGTCTCGCGCGTTGCCAACACAGGCGCGCGCGAGTTCGAGACGCTCGACCACCATTTCTACCCCATTCGTTGCTTTCTTTTAGCAGTTCAACTTGCTTTCTTTTTTTATTACTTTTTATTACAATGTTTTCTTTCTTCAATTGTCGTTTCTAGCTTCCTTTTCTTTTACTTTTGGTTTTTTCCTTATTGTTTCCAGGTTGCTTTTTTTTCACTTTTGGTTTTTTCTTTATTGTTTCCAGGTTGCTTTTTTTTTACTTTTGGTTTTTTTCTTATTAGTTTTTTAAAATTACACTGTATGGAAAATTTGTTTTCTCTTTTTTATATTATAATTTGTATTTTTTTATATAATTTTTATTCTTATCAATTGTAGAAAATTTGTTTTCTCTTTTTTATATTATAATTTGTTTTATTTTTTTATATAATTTTTATTCTTATCAATTGTATAAACTAGGGTATCAATGACAGTTTACGTGTACTATAACTACTTTTCAAGTCTATTTTTTTTACTGTAATGTTTTAATTAATTTTTTCCTTCTTTAATCCTGGATTTGAAAGTGACTCCATTGAATTTTTTTCTAATATTTTTATTACTAATAGTTTTTTTCAACTCGGGTTTTAATGACAGTTTACGTGTATCATAACTAATATTCAGATTTTTTTCCTTTTTTTAATGATTTTTCTTCCAACGACGAGGATGTCCTGATCATCTTATGAGAATATCGATTTTTTCTTCTCTAATATTTTTTTTCTTTACATTTTTTCTTATTTGTATTAGTAGTTTTTTTCATCTCGGGTGTTAATGACAATTTACGCTAACATATCTAATATTCATATTGACACAGCAAAAAATCACGTGGGAATACGACCAACGTCAATATTCCGTAAAAAAAAGATTAAATCTCAATCAAACTCAAAGTGTATTCAATAGAATGGTAGATAACCCGGCTGCAGGTTTTACAAGGGATACTTAAAGATAAAACCCTAGCCTAATTTAATACAGAGAATAGGAAAGTACATAAGACATAAAATTTGCCATAAATGGCAAATTTAAGATAAATGCAGAATGTAAAAGGCCTATGAATTCTGAGAGAGTACCGGTTGACCAAAGTCAATTCGGACTCTTAATTCAAAAGTTATTGCAAAAACGAAACTTCCCTAAAATAGCAAAAACGATGATTTCGGGGCCGAAACGATGGAATTTGGCCAAAATTGGGTCGAGATAAGCAGCAAACTTGTTGATTTCTTCCGCAAACGACGAAACGCATTGACTGGGTGAGTTTAGCGCTATTCCGACGTCGACGACCCAGTTGCCGAAGTTCAGTTGCCTTTGAATTTCGGGTAATCCCTCTTTAGCATATATGATTCCGCAACCTGTTCTACATCACATATCCATTTTTTTCCCTTTTTTGTTCGTAGATTTTTCTTCCAATTACCGGGATGTCCTGATCATCTTACAAGAATATCGATTTTTTCTTCCCTCATATATTTTTTCTTTGCAGTTTTTTCCTATTTGAATTTTTTTTTCATACATTTTTTATATGACAACATGAATTCTTCCTATAACCTGCACAAAACAGACCTCTTCCTAACAAGAATGTTTGTTGCTGCAACCTCTTCGTTGCAGATTTCTTTTAACATAACTAATATTCGGTGCAGATTTTTTCTTTACAAGAATAACTCGCTCATGGGTCTAGAAACGACCGAGTTGTTTTAGGTTATTTCTAACGAGCGAATTTGCCTGCGTGATGCGCTGAGCTTTTTTATCTATGTTAAAAACTTATTGATTTTATACGTATTGTATTTTGTTATTTTAATATTAAATTAATAAAATTCTAATTGATAAAATCTGCTAAAAAAGGTTTTTTATCCAATAAAAAGTGATAATATATATTAAAGCTCTAATATTAAATAAATATCAAAATATATAATTATTTTAATATATTTAAAAGAAAATAAAACTTAAAAATAATAATTATTATTATTTTGAATGTTTTATCTATAATAATTAGAAAATTCAATACCTAAGAATATTAACAAAAAATAAATATTATAATATTTAAAGAAATTATTTAGCTTGAAAAATAAAAAAAATAAAAATAATAACAAACATTATTTTTAAAATGATGACCAACACAGATTAAAATTTAAATATTAAAAACAAATCTTAATAATAGTGGAAAAATAATTTGTTTTTCAAAGAGTAATGAAAAGTGAAAACCAAAGTTGAAATAATTATTCATTACTGTTTGAAATTGTGATCTCCTTTAGCCATTCTATAAAATAATAAAATAGGGGAAAAAAATAGATCCAAATATTAGTTGATGTGCATAAGCTGCAACGGATATTGCAATATGAAAAAACAAATAAAAAGCTCGGTTAAAATAAAAATAAAAATATTTTTTTCTAGACCGGTTTGCGTAGTTTGGTTAGCAATTGCCTTCACCTTTCAATGGATTGGCTGCAGTAGACCTTTCAATTTTTTCTTTTTAGTTCTTAAAAAAAAATATTTTTTTTGAAAAATATTTTTTTTTCTAATTTTTTTTGTTTCTTTTTTAAAAACTGGTTGTTGTTGTTTTTTTATTACAAATCTGATTTGTTTTTTTTTATGTTTTTTTCTGGCTGTTGTTTTTATTTTTTTACAAAAAAAAAATATTTTTTAATAACTAAAGTGTCCACAGCAACTTACGTGCACCACGACTAATCTCCGGATCCACTTTTTTTTTTTATAATTTGTTTTTTTTTTTTACACAAAGACTATTTGTATTTTTTATGGTAAAATGACAAATCAGAAGCTTTGGCTGAGCGGTTGTCCGTAGCGCCAACACAGTAGCGAGAGTTCAAACCGATCGGACAATCGAAAACATGGTTAATTTTTTAATTTTTTTTAATAACTTTTTTTTTTTTTACAAATCTGATTTGTTTTTTTTAAGAATTGTTTTTTTTTTAAATGTTATTTTTTTTTAAAAAATGATTTTTTTATAACTGGTTGTTGTTTTTATTTTTTTTGCAAAAACAAAATTCTTAAAAAAAATGAATATTTTTAATAACTATTGTTGTTTTTATTTTTTTCCGAAAAACAAGATTTTTTTTAAATAACTAAAGTGTCCAAACCAACTTACGTGCACCAAGACCGAGCTTTTTTAATATTATTTTCCCTATTTTGTTTGGTTACTTATACATTTTTTTCCTTAACCGAGGTGTCCGAGTCAGCTTACACGCATCACGGTTCTTTTTTCCCAAGTATATTTTTTTTCCTAGCAAACTGAACGCGCCGCAAATAATCTTTGGGCTCATTATTATTTTCTTTTATTATCTAAAGAGCTAAAACAACTCGGTTTTCTATTGTAGCCTGTGACTCATCGTCACTATTCATTGTCAATTTGCTCCAATGCATCGCGACTCACATCTACCTTTTTTTTTGTTTTTTCAACAGTGTAATACATTTAATATAATAATACAAAGAATAAATCTTTTCAAAAATAAAAAAATTTTTTTGAATTTTAATTTTGTGCTCTGTTTTTTAAAGTTTATTTCTTAAAAAATATTTATAATATTTTGGTTTTTAATATTTCATATCTAATATTACTGGGCAAAAAATACAACTAAAAAAATGACAAACTTACCTAGATTATCTATAATTAAAAAATATTTGAGTCACTTCCCGTTTCTATTACACTGTTTTTTTAGACGACAAATAAGTAATTATAGCACGCAAAAAACTTGAGGCTTATTTCTAAAAATAAATTACAATATTTTTATTTATAATGTGTCAGATCTAATATTACAAGCAGAAAAAGACAACTCAGAAATTGTTTTTGACAAATTTATCTTAATTATCTACACTTAAAAATCTATTTTAAGACTGATTAAAATTTATCTTAATTATCTACACTTAAAAATCTATTTTAAAAATCTATTTATCTACACTTCCCATTTCGATTACACTATAAAGTATGCAAGACTGATTATATGTTTTAATATTTATTGAATATTATAGCCTAAAAATATATAGATAGAGAAAAAAATGACCTATGATTTCTTGCAAAAAAAAATTAATATCGGTATTCTTGAATACATTTAATATAATAATATGATTAATAAATCTTATAAATATAACTTTGGCTTTAGCTTTGAATTTAAATTTTTATTTGATGCTCTTTTTTTGGTTCTTTTAATAAACGATAACCTTTTTTTAACATTTTATTTTATTTTTTAATAACCGTCGTGTTCAAGTCTTTTTTTTAAACCGTTTTTTTTTTGTGTTTTTTTTAACCAGAATTTCCGTGACAACAAGTTTCTAACAAATCATTTCACCTTCTTAGTAAATTTTCTAACAAATTTTATCAAAACTTTTTTTAGCAATAGCAATATTCAATCATTTTTAATTGAAAAAACTATTTTTAACAGATTTTATCAATTACAATTTTACCAATTAAATATTAAAATAACAAAATACAATATTTATAAAATCAATTAATTTTTTATATATACATAAAAGCCCAGTGGAACGGACAAATTCGCTCGTTCAAATCTAGACGAGCTAGCTTTTCACAGCTATCACTGTTCCCATCCACTTCTGCGTCCTCGTCCTCGTCCGCGTCCACATCTGCATCGGAAGGTGCTGAGAAGGGAGCCTTACACATGAGGATGTTAAAGCTGATAATAATTTTTGTAGCGGCTGTAACCATAATAATAAGATCAACTCCTCTCTACTCTCGTTTTATTAACCTGATCGAGTCCACTAATATTTGATAATTTAGTAATTTGATTTAAAAAGTACACAGCAAAGGTAGAACATTTGGTAATAATTAAGTACTGTAAAACAACGAGCCATCAATATCATATCCAGAAAAAAAGAAGAATTTTTTTTTTGTTTGTTTAATAAGACCCACCATCACTTGATCATGGAAATCACTCACCATTAAAAAGTTTACTAAAATAGTTCGAACATTGCTGCAGAAAGCTACACGACAGCACCATGAGAAGTTGCATGCATGGCCTCCTAAAGCAAACATTCGAAAAACCAAACTGAAAAAAAATATAATGAAGTGAGTTGTCTCATGCCTGTAAAAAGTCCAAATAAAAAATAATAATAAATAATTATTATCAACCATGTTAAACTTGCGATCTACATCGTGAAATTAATATAATTAATAAAAAAAATTGAGATACTAAAAAGAAAAAAAAATGCATTACAATACAATGCCTATTCTGTGGGATGGCCTTAAATAAGTGGAGAGTTCTTACAATATTTTATAAAACATTTTTTAAATTTAGTAGCAAAAAATAGGCAAATCGAAAAAAGAAGAAGTAAAAACCAGCCACAAACTAGATAAAACATGAAATAACTCGGTTTTTATAGGGTTATGGTTTGATTAAAGATCAAAAAAGATTTTAAAGTTCCATCTGATCTCTCCCAATTAGGTCATCAGATTTTCACTATATTTTTTTATAAACTAAATAAAAACATAGAAAGGATTATTAGATTTTATTAAATAATAATATGTGCCTACTTATTTAGCTTGAATCTCGGCTCAACCTTGGGTGAACCCCTGACTCGTCGATGGTTCAATTTCTGGACCAATCGTTGAAGGCAGGCCTGCTAAGCCTTATTGTGTCGAGCCTGGGCTTGCCGGAAGAGCTTCAGCAGAATTCAAGAAAAAACAGGCGCCTAATCTTTATTTTTTATTATTTAAATTTAATTTCTTTGATATTTTAGATTTGATGTAAGAAATTATTTTTTTATAAAAAAATATTATTTTAATATATTTAAAAACAAAATTATTTTCAAAACTAACCTCAGCTATAAACACATTTTTGACAATGCTAAGGTGCTCAGCAGAATTCAAGAAAAAAACAGGCGCCAAATTGTCCCGCTAGGTTTCAAAAGGTGAAAGAACTCCTAAAATAAGCCCCCAATCAATCTCCTTCCAGCGACTGACCTCTGATGGAAAACACCTCTGATTCTGATTCTCAGGCGGTAAGCATCTTTAATTAAACCAAAATCCATCCCCCCCCTTTTCTATTTATGACCTTCCCCACTTATTTTGTGCAGATTCCTGATTCTTCTCCGCCTCTCCCTTCTGGTACCTATCCATTTTCCTGAGAAATAAACAATGTCCAGTTTATTCATTCATAATTTCGAAATGGGTATATAACCAAGTTTCTTTATATGGTTTCTTGCAGAGCCACCTGATATAAGAAACTGGTTTCCTAGTTACCAGTATGAATCTTTTGTTTTGGATACTTATGATGATTTTGGAGGTTCTATCCATAAGGAAACTGACTTTGAGTGTCTGAAAGATGGGTGTTTATGCATTGAAGAGGGAAGTAAAGGTAAGGAAATAATTTCTTGCGACGCCACAAGAATAGATAACAATAGCAGTGATGACAATCAGCATGAAGATCAGTCTTTTAATAAGGTTAGTATAATTGCTGACTTCTTACTTTCTTGCACGTGATTTTTTCTAAAACAAATGGAGATTACCACTAATCCATATCAAATGGGTGCTTGTTGTAACTTGTAATTTGGGTTTGGGTTACAGTGTTGTGATTCATTGACACGATCATGGACGGGCGAGGTTCTTACCTGTGGTATTTATCACACTTCAATAAAAGGCTTCGTGATTATTAACATACCGTTATTTTGGCTGGGATGGAATTGATTGATTTAGATTTGAAGATTGTGATCTTGTCACCGACAATGACTTGGGTTTTTGGTGTGCCTTATTTAGCGTAGTCATGTATTTGTAAATAAAATAATTATATGCTAAAAGTTTATCATATCTAACACTCTTTCTTATTTTTTTCGTTTTAGATGCCCGATTCTTTGTGCTCATTGTCTCTCCTTTCTGGTTAGTAGCGATTTCTTTTTGTGCTTGGTTTGACGGAATTTGAGCAAAATCTTGGCTGATACTGTGATCTAAGAAAAAAAAGAAACCTTCAATTCTCATCATTCTGTCCATTAAGTAGATAAAATAAGGACACGAAACCATTTTAAACTTATTTTGTCTCTTTTATCAGAGCCTCCTGACGTCAGAAACTGGTTTCCGAGCTATGAGTACGAATCTCCTGTTCTGGATACAGCGGAGTATTTTAACGAATCTGCTATTAAAGAAAGTGAAGGTGAGAAGGATGGATTTGCTACTGAGGAGAGTAAGAAAAGAAGAGAAGAAAAGGCTGGGGATTTGAGCAACTCTGGTAACAATGAAATACGTGCTAATGAGAAGCTATCCTCATATGGGTTCATTCAGTGCAAGAGTTCATATGGAGATGTTTGTGACAACAAACCTTTAAGTAAGGTGCATTTGCTCAATCTAGCATTCTTACTTTTGTTACATTGATCACGATCACACTCACTGTTGATTTCTTTCACTTGAGCAAATTCTCAGCTATCATAATATAGTGTTTGAGGTTGGTTACTATTTGAATGTTGCAGGTTCCAGATTCTTCTCAATCATCCTCGTTCCTTTCTGGTTAGTAGCACTTCCAGAACATTCTTCTGTGGCTTTACTGAACCGATGAAAGCTGAAAAAATCGCGGGAATATACTTTTCACTATGACTCTTTAAGAATAAAATAAGGAAGTGAAAACTCTGAACTAGTTAATTTTAGGGCAATAACGTTGTTTTTGTGTCTCTTGTCTGCCAGAGCCACCTGACATAAGGAACTGGTTCCCCAGCTACGTGTATGAATCTCCTGTACCGGGTGAAAGCATTGGATTTCTTCATGGCATAACTGAACGCGAGGGAGATGATCTTGCTAATCAAGACAGTAAGCGAGATGAAGAAACGGATTTATGGAAATTAGGACAAAACAGAAGCTCCGAGGAAATTGAACACTCAAATGGATTTTTGAAGCTCAATAGCTCCTTAGGAAACCATAAACAGGAAAAATCTTTGAATAGGGTTTCTCCCTCTCAGGTCAGCTTTTACATGTTCGACAGGTTTTCTGGCTAATATCTTTCTTTTCAGCATGAGGGTTTTAGCTGGTCTTAAGGGGAAGACGTTTTTTTTTTGTGATTCTCCACGTCATTTGGTACATCCACTTTTCACGTCACAGGACACTAGGGATGTAGAGAAAGAGGGCTCATCTATTCTGGATAATCTGCACCGTGAAGGGAAGCTTGGCATGGAAGATGAATCATTTCTGAACCATGCTATTGCTCCAACCGAAGATGTTGAGAAACCAAGCTTGAGGTTAGAAGTGCCTCCATTTAAACAGCCACATATGCAGAATCTAGTGCAAGAAGTTGGTTTTATGTCAGTCACGAGTAATGTGAGATCAAGCGATAAATCTGCAACAAAGTTGAACTACAGGAAGGATTCCGCGGAAAACCTGGATAAGGCTCGAACAGAAATTGATCTTGCATCACCTCGGGGCAATGTGAAGTTTGCTCGAGGTGCCGGGGTTTTTTCAATGAGTCAGTCAACCCATGGAAGGAGCAATAACAAAGAAAATGAAGGAAAAGAAGCTCAAGGAAATGGTTTTGTTACAACAAGGAAGAGTAGAATTACGAGACCAAATGTTGAAAATTCTTTGGGCAGGGATAGGCAACAGCAGATATTATCGGAATGTTCGAAAGGTAGATGGATGACTTCAAGAGATGGTGAAAGGGATGAAAAGGATGCCGCTGTAAAACGAAAGGTGCTGTCGGAAGTTTCTAATCTTGAACACCCTGATGGGAATGGAGTCACTGGAAAATGGAAGTGTCCTCAGAAGAGTAAGCCAAATTTTGGACCTCCTATGAAGCAGCTTCGACTTGAACGATGGGTTCATAGGCTATAACTTAAAAACTCTGCGGAGGACTTGTAATTGAATGATACACATTGACATGGGTCTTAGGCCATGCCGGGTCTATAACTTTGTCAGTAACTTCGTTTTTTTTTTCACGCCTCTTTTTTCTTAACTACAGAATCTCGATGGGTGGATATTTTGAGCCCAAAGAGTTTAGACCCCTACCTATATAAGGCCTAAGATAGGCAGCCTACGATTGCCTGTTTTGCACTAATTACTATTAGAGTCTGATTTTAAAAGGAATTTTTTATTTTATTAAAATTATTTTTGATATTTATATAAATATATTAAATTTTTTATTTTTTTTCAAAAACATTTTTGAAATAACAATATTGTATATATCTTGCAAATACGCCTATTATAACAATAACTTGCCACCCAAACAAATCCCTCGACGGCTCAGCGGCTTTAAAATGGAAACTAAATTCTACTCGGTTTTATAATCGAAAAATATGAAGTTTTTATCATTTCATATTAAGACTATCATTTATTATACATATATATGCATAATAATATTATTTTTCATGAACATAATCGATGAAAAAGTATTAAGGGTTTATTTGGGAAGGTAGTTGTTGTTTTTAAAAATATTTTTTATTTAGAAATATATTAAAATAATATTTTTTTATTTTTAAAAAATTATTTTTGATATCAATAAATCAAAATAATTTAAAAATATTATAAAATTTTCATTTAAAATACAAAAAAAAATAATCAACAGCGTACAACCTCGGAAACAAACAGATTCTAATAGATAATAGAAATAAGTTAAAAAAAAATTATAATTGATTTTTGTATGGAAGAGCACGATTGACGAATAATAGATTATCCAAGAGTATATTGATAGTTTTACCCGATAATAAAAACAATTTATTATTAATAAACTAGTAATATTGGTTAACGAATGATTGGTAGTAGATTACCACGGCCATATCCAGCTAAAAATCAAAAAAGGAAACCCGAACCTGTCTTCCTGTTGCCTAAACTCCCACTAAAATCTGTCTAAATATTTCAAAAATCAAAGAAACAGACAAATGGGTACTTTCACTGCTCTAACAAGATCATTGGGTCATCACTGCGTGAAAAATTCGAAATCGTATAACTTACCGAATCCTTACATTTACAGCAACGGTCATCAGTACCAAACCCATAGAACCCTCATCTTGGAATCCCTGTCCTCTGAAACAGTCAGGCTTCGAAGGTTGTCAGATTCGGATTCTGGTGAAAATCCCACCTCAAATTTTCGGCATTAGTGTTTGGTTCTGTACTCCCTTTTGTTTTGGATCGTTTAAATATGAACCCACTTAAGTTTCGTTACTAAAACAGGGATCGTTGAGGTTAATTTGGATAGGCCTGCAGCGAAAAATTCAATTGGGAAGGAAATGTTAAGAGGGCTACGCAATGCTTTTGAAACAATCGAAAGTGATGAATCTTCTCAGGTTGTGTTGATTTGCAGTTCGGTTCCGAAGGTTTTTTGTGCTGGTGCTGATCTAAAGGTAATGCGCTCTCTTTATACTTTGATTTGTCTCTTTCCTCAAGAATAGTTGGAGATTTTCTTTGTTAAAGACTTTTTGCCATATCACGAAGGTCTCATGTCATAATATCCCAAAAGAAAGAGACATGGAAAGCCACTTGCTCTTTTAGCTGAAAGCTTACAACGGACAATTAGAAAGCAGAGGAGACTCCATTTCCCTGAGTTTCTAAGTTCTAATCTTAAAGTCTAGTTGGATTGTTGATTCTCTGTGCTCCCTGTACATTTTACTGAACTGTGATGTAAAATAATCAACAATGTCTTCTGAATCTCGTCCCACTCTCTTTTGGTTCAATGCAACTATGGAAGTGATATGCTAAAAACTAGAAGAAGAAAAAAAACAGCATCTTATGGTCCTAGTTTGAAGGTCTTTCACAACCCTGGCTAATTACTACAAGCCGACCCTTAATATAAGATGGCTTGTAAATTCTCCTGCTAAAATTTGTGAACGATATAGCGGTCAGATCAAAAGTTAAGCTATTTCTGTCAAATAAGTCAATTGGCACAACCAGACCTCTTTCTGAACTTGTCTGTCTAGTCCATAAATGTGTCTACTAGGCTTTCCACATAGAGTTCTGTATCTGCTGTTCAGATCCTCCTGAATCACTTTCATCATACTCATAGACTTAAGTTACCAGGTTCTCTAAATTTACTTATGGGCTGTGGCTTATATTCTCTACGTTCAGAAGCACATTGAGGCTTTTCACGCGGTCCTTTAGTGATTTTTGCTGTATTTCCTCTAGGAAACTGCAAGTCTGCACATATATCTGGTCCAGATAACTTACTGACGATTGGATTGGCAGGAGCGCAAGACAATGACACCATCTGAAGTTCAAAATTTCGTGAACTCATTGCGATCTACATTCTCATTCATAGAGGTGGTTCCTTATAATTTTCTACATCTTCTATTAGTTATTTATGTTTTTTGTTACTTGAACATCGTAGATAGTTGGTGTGAGAATGTGTTTGTGAGACTTTGTCCGAGTGGAACAGTTACAGTGGTGGGTTCCATGTCCACATATGGATGAATTGTGCATATGTTGTTCAAATTCTAGTTCTTCGGATATGCATGAAATTCTTACAGCTCTTCTTTACAATGCTATCTGTGAACTTTTGTTCAAAGATTTGAGTTTTGCATGTAGCCAACTCCTTCAAAACTTTCCCAAGAATGTTAGATCCATGTGTTTATTATAAGATGTCTTTGTGTCAGTGCATTTGTCTCAACTTCTATCTCCTCCTTGACCAATTAATGAGCAACATGATTCTGTAAACGCAGGCACTCCGTGTTCCTACCGTAGCTGTTATTGAAGGAGTAGCATTAGGTGGTGGACTTGAAATGGCTTTGTCGTGTGATCTTCGGATATGTGGTAGTTGCAGATTTAGTCTCTCACACATTTGCCACAATGAACAATATTTTCTTGTATATAATTATATTTTGATAATCAATATGTGTTTCTTACATCTTTATGCCCTATATCAATGATTCAGGAGAAGATGCAGTATTGGGCTTGCCAGAAACAGGACTTGCCATAATTCCTGGGTATTTACTAAATTCTGTTTGTTATTCATAGTTAGTTACCTGGAATTACATGTTCTCTGCATTTTTTATTTGATTGCAAGCTTGCTTGCTCCACAGAAAAGAAAAGGACATCCAACGATCTTTATAAATATATGCAACCATGGATGCACAGTAACTCCTCAACTTATTGCTGCAGCAATTCTGTTCCACAACTTAATATTTCCTGCCTATCATTGATGGAGAACTGTACCTGGAACAGACTTCTAATATGTTAAAATTTAACACTCTTCGTTGTGCTTGAAACCTTCTTAAGATTTATTGGAAATTGGCTGTTTAGTAATAGATCACCCTCTTAAGGAATCTTTGCTCTTTAACAGTGCAGGTGGGACACAAAGACTTCCTAGGTTGGTAGGAAAATCACGGGCAAAGGAACTGATATTTACTGGCCGCAAGATTGGTGGCAGAGAGGCTATGCTGATGGGTATGTTTACTTGCTAGCTGCTGTGAATTTTTCCGTTTTTGATTCGTATTTGGCAATGAAGCCGTGTTATGTTGCAGGGCTTGCCAATTACTCTGTCCCTGCTGGTGAAGCTCATTCAAAAGCACTTGAAATCGCTCGGGAGATTATTCAGAAGGTACAAATCATATACTCAAGGATTTCTCTCACACAAAATAACGTTGCACAAAATAAAAGTTAAGCTCTGCGCTCAGAAGAAACATTGTTGTTGAAAATAGAAGACTAAATCTCTGCTAGAACTTAGAATGCTCAAAACTCATTATTTTTTAATGTTAATTCAAGACAGGAATTCTGTTAGGTCTAAGAATGGGATCAGAATCCCATCATTTAACTTTAAAACTCTTTTCTAGCGGGATTGGGAAAAATGATTTTAAAGATGTTTGGCACTACCGGAAATGCATTGTTGATCATTTATTCTCTGGACTGAATTGGTTTAAGGGCCTCCTTGCTGTTAACTGCTAGAGAATAATATAAATTATATTCTGGAGCCTCACCTAACAAATTGATTGAAAGGTACAAAAATCAATAACTGCTCATCCACATCGCTCTCAAGATTCAAACCATCATCTTCTCTATAACCCTGCTTGATAGCATTGGAAAGAGAGTGGCTTGGGCTTTGGTTATACTGCTTGGGTATTTGGCAGACAAGCAGGAGAGATTGCTTACAGAGTATACACACAAAGAATAGTTTTTTGTTACTTAAGTTGTTAAGGAACCAATCTCACCTAAAAGACTTTCTGTTTGTTGCTCTTGACAGGGTCCAATTGCAATTAGGATGGCGAAAAAGGCTATAAATGAGGGACTTGAGATAGAATTACCATCAGCTCTGGAATTGGAAGAAGAGTGCTATGAACAGATCTTGAACACAAAAGATCGTTTGGAAGGCCTGACAGCATTTGCTGAAAAGCGGAAACCAAGTTACACAGGAGAATAAAATTAACAAAAAAATCACTCTTCGTATGATTATGCCCATGAGAAATTGTGAGTGCTGGACACCATTTGATATGCATATTGTTAATAAAGAAAATAGCAAGCGTTTATCTTGTCTGTCATTATTAATCAGAATCTTTTCTTTCTATGAAAAAAGATATTTAGGTATTGCACGCATATTTTTTGAGTTATATAACTAAGCTAGTTTTATTTTAATTAAAATCATATTTAAAAAGAAAAATGATTTGGATAACTTGAGAAAATTATATTTTTTTCAAAAGATGACGGATAATTTAACTTAATTTACATTGTCGAGCGAGATCTAGAATATGATTTGTGTTATTCTTCAAATCTAAATTTCATCGGAAATTGTTAAAGAATGCTTTAAGATTTTAACTGGAGCTCGTACGGGATCCAATTATAGACAAAGGGTGAGAAGGGATAGAAGGCTCAACAAAGAATAAGATTGAGATTGGTTGCAGGAGCTCCTGAAATGAACAAGGAATACCATGCTGCTTCTATTGTTGATTGAAGAAAAAAGCTCATCATTCTATTTGGCGTTAGCGTGAATTAAATTATTAAATTAGGGAAGCAAATCCCATCCCACCTTGACCATATCTCCTTTTCTGAATTTGGTCCTATTTCATGATTTTTTCCATGCAATGAGCTCTATCTGTTCTTAGCAACTTATTATTGCCCAGACCATCTTGGTAAGCTGTCAAAGCACAAGGCAACAAGATAACTTCTCTCTTTTTTCCCGATAAATGCCAGAAAATTTATAATTTTTCGGACAAAAACCAGTTTCGGTCAAAAAGTTGACAGAACTCGTAAAATATGGTTGACTCCTAGGACATCCAGCGCCATCTTCGCAATAAACCATCCTTTGGTATTCTTTGCAGGCTGGGCTTGCTGTTGGTTATGCTCCCAGGTGGTGTTTCCCAGTTTACCTCATAACTTCACACAGCAAATGGAAATAAGAACTTTCTTTTCTTCACAATAAGGCCCTAAGAATGACATGATGATGGAAACTGACACTGCCTTGCTTCTGTTCCAAGTTTCAGGGGGTGCAAGAGAGATAAATTTTCTTTGTAATTAAAGAAGGTAAAAAAATTGAAATACTTGAGGAAAAAACATTTTCCAGAGAATATTAACAAGGCAGGAGAATGGTTGTCAAAATCTCGGGAGTCAACTCATCAAACCTTATCAACTCGATTTTGGTCAAAATCGGTCAAACTTGTAAAATCAAATCGGTCTAATTTTACAATTTTGATAATTTTGTAGCCACCCAAAATTTTCAAGCCAATTCAAATTTTTTGATTTTGTTTGCAGCCCCCCTGTATACTTCATATATATATATATATATATATATATATATATATATATATATATCATGTAATTACTCTTGAAAATCAGTAATATTAAATTTAAAATTTATACTTAAATTTTTTTAAGAATAAGTTTTTTATTTTTTACTTTAAATTAAAAAAAATTGATGTTTTTAAATCATTTTCATGTCCTAATGTTGAAATAATTTGTTAGTTAAAGCCAGAACTAGCAATATCGGTGGTGATAACAATATTAGTACTGATAATCCTTTCAATAATAATGCTTTTGATGAATGCATTATAAATAATGAGAAAAATGACGGTCATGAGACTGATTTTAATTTATATAGTACATCAGCAAAATATTTATTTTAAAATTATTAGTTTTTACCTAATAAAATTCTATAGATTTAATTATTTTGTAATGTATTTTTAAATTATTTTGAATCATGTATGAATCTTAACTAATAAAATATTGTATTTAGAAAATATTTTACGTACGATTTAGTTTACCTACACGATTTTAACTGTGATTTTATGATTTTTATACGAAAAAATTCAGATACAATTTGATCTTACAATCCGAGTTTTCGAAACCAATAGCAATTTTAACAACCATCATAAGGGTTCCATTTGAAGAAAAATTTGCTTAATTTCACCAATAATTTCCAGCAAATAAAACTTGGGTCATAGAGACATCTAATTAATGACCAAAAAATTGCATAAATTACACGGGTTGTCATTCTCTCTGTGTTGATTTCATTAAAAAGATTTATGGCTTTCTGCGTTGCTCTTCAGAAATCAGGGGAAATAATATCATTGTGCACCCCAAAATTCATTGAACCTCTTTTTGAACCAAAAATAGGACATTATAAGTCTAGTACAATTTACATGGGGGGTTCGATCCTGCGAAACTTCTTTAAATGTCAAACAACGGAAACAAATAAATTATCTCAGCTATTTCGTACAGACCAACAAAACTGATAGCAAGACAACACTCAGATTACCAGTCTCTTCTACAATCACAGACATTTCTGCTTAAGCCTTTTGTTTTATTTTCTTCATTAACTCCATGAATTCTCCGAAAACTGCAGCAAGAAAGCAATTGGTTGATGTAATGTGCAGGAAATTACATCCAATATTTAATATAAGCAAAGAGGTGATGACGACGACAACAGGAAAAATGACGACGACAACGTTGATCATGATGCAATGATGATGCGTCATCATCAACAACAAGAAAAATGATTAAACACCACCCAGCTTCACTTGTAGGCAGAGGGAAAAGTAGCATGAAGCGAGGAAAGGACTTAATTAAGCATTTCTCTGTCCCTCTCCCTTTCAATTGTGTAATGGAATTACTTGAGATTTGCAATAGCTACTTGTGCCAACTATATAGTGAGAAGTAATTTTATGTTGCGCATAGAAAGGCAAGAAATGGAATAAGGAACAAGTAAATAAAAGGACTTTTATTACCAGAATCTGAATCATGAGGTCCTGGTGATGCCTCAGGATGGTATTGTAAAGACATGACATTTAGTGCCGGAAAAGCAAGACCAGCACAGCTTCCATCATTAAGATTTACGTGTGTCACTTCCACACCTTCAGGAAGCGATGCAGGGTCAACTGCATAGTTGTGATTCTGCCACATTACCAGTTGCATGTTAGAATGTGACTAGAATGGAATAAGAGGAGAGCTCTTCCTACATATGCATCCAACCATGGGCACGTACAGTCCTAACCATTGCATTCTAATTCAAACATTGAGTTGAAAATCCATGGGGGATAATATCATCATGCTCAATTCTGTGATATCTAATGAATTAACTTTGGCATTAATTAAAATTCAAACCTGCTTTTGATGTTTTCATGACTTTCACAATTCAAATAGTGGAAATTTATTTAAGCAGGTCACTGCTGAGCAAACTCACCTGGGCACTAATTTCTACACGGTTTGCAAGAAGGTTGCGGACGGGATGATTTCCTCCATGGTGGCCAAACTTCATCTTAAAGGTTCTACCACCCAATGCCTGGCCAAGCAACTGATGGCCCATACAAATTCCAAAAACAGGAACCTTTCCCAGCAATTCCTTGACTGTTTCAACAGCATAAGGAACCGCAGAAGGATCTCCAGGTCCATTGCTGAAAAGAACTCCATCCGGTTTCATCTTTAGAGTTTCTGATGCGGGCCAATTTGAAGGCACCACAGTGATTTTACACCCATAAGATGCTAAGCGTCTGAGTATATTATTCTTGATCCCAAAATCATATGCAATGACCTTCAATCCAAGAATAAGCACGAGAGAGAGAGTAAGATCAACTTGTAAACAAAGATCTTCAACTAAAAACAAACCATGGCAAGTCATACTAACATGGTAAATCTTTCCTCTACCCTCGCAGTTAAAGTCCCACTCTGGATCTGTTTTGTCAGCCCATTCATAAGGGGCAGTGCATGAGACACCACTTATCAAATCAATACCTGCAAAATTGAACCAGTAAAAGTGAGAATGCCAATATTCAGCAATACTTGCAACCATATCCGTCAAGTAAACTGAATCTTTTACCTACTATGTCCCATGAGCGAGACATTTTTAAGAGTTCCTCATCTGTCTTTGATTCTTCTGTGGTCAGTACACCGACAAGGCTTCCGTCTTGCCGCAATCTGCGGGTGATTGCACGTGTGTCAACATCATCTGTCATATATTGAAACAGCATCAAACAGAAAGGTTAAAATTTAACAGCAAGCAAAGCAGGACAATAATCAGAAAACAGAGTATCAACAAAGTGAAATTTAACATACATATTCCCATGATGTTCCTTTCAAGCAAGTAATCACCAAGTTCTTTTGTGCACCTCCAATTCGATGTACTGAATCCAGTTATTAGATATTTTCAACAAACATAATAATAATTGCAAAAGTAGATATGCCAAGTGCAGATGGAGATGATTAGAAAGCACAGGAAGAAGAAACAGCACCTGATGCTTAAGCTCCTGATAACGAGACCAGCAAGGAAACACTGCCTTGATTCCTCATCATCTGGTATGCAAGACATCGATATCAGAGTTCCAATTGCAAAAAGGTGATATACTGTAAGGAATTGAAGGCCATTTCACCTACCAAAATTTACCCCTGTGTTCCCAATATGTGGGTTAGTCATAAGAACAAACTGCCCGGCATAACTAGGATCTGTGAGAATTTCTTGATACCTAGAATGTGCATAAGTATGAGATATATACTCAAATAATGAAAAATGCAAAATGTTAAACAATTGAAGCAGACTTTGCACTTCACATAGGCTTGGAAAGCAACCATGGTAATGCTGCGTCAGCTTTTGGAAAAAACTTTGAATTGGCATAAATCTTTGGAGTTTACAAAACTTATTTAAGACTTGAACCAATCAACTTATTTCCATTTGACTGGCCTTCAAATAGGTATCACAGATGCCTTCGCTTAATGTACCTGCATCAATGGTAAACCCCTTCTCTGTCCCTTAACACACCTCAGACATAGTTTTTTATGGGATTTCTATCTTAACCAAATAACAGAGTAGCATTCCTAGGATGGGAGGACTTGACAATTATCCTGTTCTCTTCTACCACTTCAAATGCCCGATGTCTGAGATCAGATCAATATTATGGTGACTGTGTCAGTTCGGACATAAATACGTGAAGCAAGAGTAATCTCAGTCCAAATGTTTCAAGCCTAAAAATTTGAAGAAAAAAGGGAAATTCTGCCTTGTCAAAAAAACTGATTTACATCAAGGTTATTTTTACCGACTCAACTCAAGCTAGCAGATCATAACGGAAAATACTCCACAACGTTAAGAGAACATAATACCATAAAAAAAAGCCCAAACAAAACGTTAAAACTCAATTATTTATGAAGAAGATGAAGAAATCTTACCCTGTCAAAGAAGTATTGAAAACAACTTCACCAACTTGAGTTCCTCTAGCACCAAAGGACTTAGCCCTCCAAACTGAACCGTCTTCGAGCACTAATCTAGCATCTGAAGTTTTCCAAGGTCTTTCCACCACAACTGAAAAAACAAAAAAGCCCCAAACGTTTCACTTTTTCATGTACTCTTTCATGTACGCATTCTCCACATTATACTCAGTTAAAACAGCAAATCAACAATTTAGAATAACCCCAGAATAATAAACATTAATAAGATAAAGGGAAAGTAAACCATTAGAGATTCTTACCAGCAGCAGCAACATCTGCGGAAGAAAGAGAAGATATGCACTTAAGATTGAAAACCCTCAAAGATTTCACCTTTGGTTTTGGTTTTAAGAAGCTTCGTGTTGTTGGGGCAATAGGGTTTTTTAATGCAAGCTCCATTCTTTCTCTCTTTCTGTGTCTGTTCGTGTGGGTTATCGCTTCTGTGCAAGCGGGTGTGCTGCCTCTGGCTTTCTTTAATGACCAAGAGACACAGCGTAAACCCTTTTGTTTGTTTTTTCTGGCAGACAGATGCTGATAGATGGGGAGAGAGACAATTGACTTGGGTTTTGTTAGATTACTTTTGTTTTAAATATAGGCACAAAGCCCATTTACGTGGACTGTACTATCTCATTTGTTTTAATGGCGGGCTTAAAGCCCATCTGTTGACCTCGCAAACAGTTGCTGTGTCCACTCTACTTTGGTTTGGTTCTCAGAAGTCAAAACTTGTAATATGGGCTTGAGGGAGAATGATTTGGGTCTGGGCTTCATATATAATGGGCCTCGTTATGGATAAGATTAAGGATAGCAAGGACACTACTCAAGTCTACACGGTGTTTGACGGTTACGCTAGAGAAAACGGGACCGACCTTCCCGATTCGATTTAAAATTAAATATCATCCGGAAGCCTTTTTGCATAATCATCGTTCATCAAAGCCAGCAAGAAAGGTATAAAAACGTCGGGCGACCGAAAACAGAATCTGTTCCTCTTCCTTTAATTCTCTCACTCTCTTTTTCCCGTTCTGATTGTCTTCGTTATTCTAACTTTAATAAATATATAGAGAGAGATAGCGAGAGAGAAAAGGAGAAGGATTACAAAGCGAGAGAGAAATGACAACTATCGATGAAAGTGCTGGTGCTAAGAGGTGGCTTCCTCTTGAAGCTAACCCTGATGTAATGAACCAGGTACCCTACTACGCCAGCAGTGCTCTATTTTTCTATTTTGGAAAATGATTGTTTCTTATCTGCGTGATTGATTGGATGCTCCGAATCGAAGAGATGATATATTACTAATTTTGTTTTTCAGTCATTGAAATTTAAAAAAGAAAAGAAGTAATGTTGAGATTCTGTTTGATGATTATTATTGTTTCAAACTAAAAAAAATAGTCAGTTAGGGTTTTGTGAATGATTTGGTTCTGCTTGATTTATGGTTTTAGATCAGCGAAGGGGATATTTTTGGCTTCGAGAGGAATTTACTCAATGATTGGATTGGTTTTTGTTGTTTCATGGTGATTAGAGATGTTCTTTTTTTCTTTTTCCTCCTATGTATTCTGTGCTGTGTTTGGTTCGTGAGAAAACATTGATGAAATGGTTGATAAATCGAAATTAATGGCATAGAGGATCAGTTTGTTGTAGTTGATCTCTTTTTAAGAAGGAGAAACTGAAATTAGATTTTTTACAGATTGCTGCTGAAATGCCATTTCCATTTCAGATTGTCTCTCTCTTTTCACATGTTCTTCATTGAATCTGTTCTGATATTTTTGTCACTGTGCAGTTTCTTTGGGGGCTAGGACTTCCACTGGATGAAGCAGAGTGCTGTGATGTTTATGGCTTGGATGAGGAACTCTTGGAAATGGTTCCTAAGCCTGTACTTGCTGTTTTGTTTCTCTATCCTATAACAGCACAGGTTTTTGTTCTTTCTTGCCGAGTTCTATAGTGACTGCATTTCTTGTACTTAACTGCTATGTGGATTTCCTTTTTTACCTGTTATGCATCCCTGCTAATGTGTGAAAACAGCTCCATCTTCTTTGTGCTTTTATGATTTCTCTTGATTATCTTTGGAATTCCTTTATTCAAGTTTTCATGTTTGCTGAAGGTATATTTAATAGTTTTTCAGGAGTTAGATTTAGTAGATTCAAGAGCATCAACCATCCACATCCGCTTGACTTCTAAACTCCTTTCTTGATCATGACCTTTTTAGCAATTGAAGTATAATTTCCCCAAAAGATGTACATTATTGCATGTTGCGAAGCTAGTGTGAATATGTGAATATGCTGATTTTGGGGAAATCTTATTTCTTTATCCAGAGTGAAGCAGAGAGAATTCAGCAGGAAGGCATTGAAACGGTGAGTGTAATGCATCATGTGTGTCACTAGGTTGAATGTAAATTCTTTGCATTCATCGGCATGCATCATGTGTGTCACTAGGGTTCTTTTTGTTCAATCTAAGTGACAAATTTTGATTGATCAACCAGACTTGTAAGAATCATGAGAAATGATAAAGAGAATTAATCAGTCAGGTGCTCCCATTGTGTGTCATAGAATGGTACATTTAAAGTTTATATGCTGAACATTGTTATTAAATGTGTTTACCTTTTGTCCACAGTTTAATTTGCTTTGCTTTGTCCACAAATAGAATTTCTTGACTTTTGGCTCATTTTGCTTTGATAATTCGATTACCAGTTCTTCATGTGTTCTGGGTGTAGGATCCAAGCAGCAAAGTTTATTTCATGAAACAAACAGTGGGTAATGCTTGCGGAACAATAGGACTCCTTCATGCTGTTGGGAATATCACTTCAGAGATCAAGCTCAGTAAGTATTTCATGCTGCTTTTGTAGCAAGTGAAAACTGAAATTTAGTACTGGAATAACCCCCACACCTGTAGAAAAAAAACGAAAAGGTGCCCCTCCTGTTTATATAATTAATTCATGATATCAAAGCTCTTAAAAGCTTAGATATGCATTTAATAACCAGTTCTGAATGCCCGTAGTTCCCCAAAATAAATGTAAATAATATTGATCAAAGAAAAGGCTTCATGTTTATTTGTTGAGAGCCTTGAAGGGAATCAGTGGAGTAAAAAACATCAGGAATTGGATACAGATGGGCTTTGCTTCCAAACCAGCCATGTTAGTGGTTTCAATTGTTTTAGATTTTTAATTTATAGGCTGAGTTCTGAGAGACTGCATCAAGTGCAAGAAGAATTAACTTATCTTCTGAATCACATGGAAGGATCTATTACACTGTTATATCTTTATGTACCTGTCATTTCCTGGATTCTGCAGTGCAACGTGGTTGCATTCTCAAGCATTGGTTTTAATGTTTTGACAATTTGCATCATGCAGAAATCTATGAGTTTGCTATCTCCAAATTGCATAAATAGCCATTGTGTGATTGTAAACCTGCCATCACAGGCATATTTAATGTTTTGGTTAATTCAGAAACAACAATGAGTGTTTTTTCACCCGAGAAGCGTGCCATATGTTGTGAATTCATACTTCCTGTCACTGTCAATTGTTGTGAACTAAGGACTCAATGCATCTTCCAATATTATCAGGATCATTACCACATGATATGAAGTCCTTATCACTTTAACTATTACTTTGTTTTTTGTTTAAACTCTTATTTTCAGCTGAAGGATCATTCTTGGATAAATTTTTCAAATCAACTGCAAACATGGATCCATTGGAGGTTTTACTTTAGTTCTTCTTTGTCTTTGGTTATTCTGCTGCTGCTCTGGCTCCCTTCTCCTGCCCCCAAAAATTCATGTCTACAGAGTTTTTAATGTATTGATGATTAATCTTATGATTGCATACTTTTCTTCCTTGTGACATCTTCATTTTATTCATGTAGCGAGCAAGATTCCTTGAGAATGACAGAGAAATGGAAGACGCTCATTCTGTAGCAGCCACAGGTGGTGATACAGAGGTGAGTGCCTTGGTAATTTCAATTTTAGTGATCAGTGATGGAATTTTGTATTCTATCTGGTGACATCATGTGTACATATAAACATAAGGAGGTGTGAAACCATCTTATTTACTCTGTATTACTTTTATTCTTGGCATGGGCAGGAAACCCCATATAATGACCTCGGATGATTAGGGAATACAATAATAGAGCATAGGATTTAATCAAGCTATGTTTACTTAACAAGTGATCAAGCTGGTAAAGGTTTTATCTTATTCTGAATGATGTACAAGAAGTTTGAATGCATATGCTAGTTAAGAAATATACATGTGGCTGTCAGTATTTATATTTTTTACAGGAGAAAATAATGATTACTATATTTGAGAGAGTTAAGTATCTCAAGCATGGGTGCTAAAGAATTGAGTTGGAGCTCTGGAGGTTGGATGGGAATTTTTTGCCTCAAGCTAGCATAACTGGGTTTTTTTCAATTACCTGTTTAAGAAACATGAACCAAGTGAACTTCATTGACCCATGGCAAAATTCAGCAAATTGGCTCTTTGAAGCTCGATGAAATCTTCATGGTTTTTAAATAATTTGGAGAATAGGTTGAGTTGGAGAAAGTAAGAAAAAGAGGTTGGATCTGTAAGAGCTAGAAAGACGGACTGGTGAACAGACTTTGGGAGAGTTGTAGGGTGAAACTATGCTCATTGGGGAAAAAGTCTGGGCTTGGGTTTTTAATATGTGAAGTGGCAGATATGCATTATCTCTCATGTTTGATGGGGGAATAATGTGCAGCAATGCTTGTAAAGGCTCTGCACCGAAACTCAATGACCAAAATCAATAAACTTAGTTGAAAAGTGCCAATATGTTTTCTCCATCTTCATTCTGCTTGACTGAGGTCATTCCTTTTGATTTCTTGTTAATTGTTGGTTGTGCAGGCTTCGGACAATGTGGACACTCATTTTATCTGCTTCACCTGCGTGAATGGTAAATACCTAAATAATTGACTTCTCTTTTTCAGTGCATGTTCAAAGCATGAAAAAAGAACAAAAGGTGATTTTTTAATTCATGATCCTAAATCATAGTTATGTTGTGCATAGGAAAACTTTTTGAGCTTGATGGAAGAAAATCTGGGCCAATATCTCACGGTGCATCCTCACCTGGCAGCTTACTGCAGGTATAGATTACAATCCTTTAGTTTTTTGTATTGCTCTTTTAAACATGTAGTGCACGTGATTGCTAAGAAGGGAACATTAGAGATAAATGTGGTGTATTTCTTTGTCTGTATAAACGTTTAGAGAGTGTGATAGCTGGGAAGGGAACGTTATAGATAAATGTTTTAGGGTAATAGAAATATTGAAACAATTAGAATGAAACACAAATGATAAAGGATTATTGCTTTATTTACTAAGTGGAAGTCGTTGAATATTATGGCTGAGAAAGATTTATGGTGCCCTAAATTCTTGTTTTGGACGTCATGCTGCTGAAGATGTTTAAAAACTCAACAAACCTGTCCTGTCAACTCTAGGCTGTTTTTCCTATGCTCAGCCTTTTGGTCGGTCATGACATTTTTTTTTAACTTCCAGTCTTCTACCTCAGGTAGGAGTTTGGTGGCCTCGAGGTTCAAAACCTTTCCAATACTATGCTGCAGGCCGGCCTTAATCTGGCAATTTTTTTGATGTAACTTAATCAATGAATGAACATGCATGTAACCCTTGAGTTTGTATGTATTTTAATGACCTTTATTGCATAACAGGATGCTGCTAGAGTCATACAGGACATGATCCAGAAAAATCCAGAGTCTCACAACTTTAATGTAATTGCAATTTCAAAGAGAGCTTAGTTCCAGTCCAAGGTTGGTGTTTTGATCTCATCCAGGCGCAGATGATTGCAATTCTAGGCCATGCTCGGTAGAATATATTGTAATGTAAGGGAAAGGCCTTTTCACGCTTTACATTACCTCACATTCTACCGAACATGCTATTTAGTTCTTCCAGCTGTCGTTAATGTAGCGTAGCATCTCTGCCCCTGAAATCTATTCGTTTTAACTATGTCCATTAAACATTTTAGCTCAAAACTGTGTCTGCTTAACCAAAGAAAAAACCTTTTTTTGGTTGATTAAAAGATCGAGTTTAAAGGAAATATTATCATGAGACTGAATTTGATGCCCCTCAGTTGTATTCGAGTGAGTTGATATGATTTTCATATATAATTTTATAAAACCAATATCTTTCTGGGATGATGTATGAAAAATTATTGAATTTTATTTTTAGCAATGTAATTTAACTTGCAGGGCTTCCATTTCTTTCTTTCTCGAAGCCACAAATCCATTACAGCCTGGAGTATCTCTGCCTAATAAACAGGTATTTTCGTTATACACCTCGTCCATGAGCGCTGAGATCATAATCTTGCCATTCATCATATCATAGGAGATGCACCCTCTTCTATCTAGAGTCTCGTAAGGTGGTGCCATTTCATTCAAGATGCTTTACTTGATAGGAGCAGGCCTGTGCGTTTTGCCAAACTTTCAGAGACGCCATAACCTCTGTGTTTCCTCTCTTATGTGTAGAGAATGCATTGCTTATGAGATCATTTCTTTGCAAAATCCTTTCAAACAAATCACATGGCAGCCACAGATTCCAACCACAGTACCAGAAATAGAGGGAAATACGTAGGAGTAACAAATGAACTGGGAGATACCTGTTGCTTGATATCCTGAAGGACGAGATAAAGATGGGAATGGGAGGAAGCAAAGGAACTTGGGTTCACCCTTCAATCATTTGCAAAACCATCTTCATCTTCATTCTGGGCCTTCGAAAAACGAACCGATGATTTGAATTTTCCTATAGAGAAAATAGCTACAACTTTTTTTAAAAAAATTATAAATATCTATTACCTGAAATTGATTCTTAACCTGATAATTAAATTCATGACCCTCGCTACCATTGCTACAAAACAACAAACAATTATAAATTAGAACTGAAGTTTTCTTTTCAATTTATTGAGAAAAAAATTGATTTTTTTGAATTTTGTTCGAAAAGCAAAACTAACAACTACTGGTAAATTTTTTGAAATCATTTTTTCTTCCTTCAAATTTTTTGATAACAGAATATTGGTGTTTTATGTTTTTGAAAATAATAATAATAATAATAATGATAATAAAAAGAAGTTTCATGATTATGTTTTTCAAATAGAAAATAGAAATGAATAAGATGATTCCTTGAATAGGATGGGAACATAACGTTGTCTTGTCCCTCCTCTTCTCTCGTAGGAGTAACTAGGAACTAAAACGCTATTGAGCCTCTTAGATAGTGCCAGAATAGATGTTATATATTTTTATAATCTCTTGGAAGCCACCACAAGTCAGCTTCATCTCCTTGCATGCATAATGATTTTAGATTCTGAGCTGGCAACTGGGTGGATATTTATTCAAACTGACCTGAATGAATGCTCTCATCGGCTTTTGATATACAAGATTATATAAAAGACTTGAGCTTGGTGTCCCGTTCAAATTTTGTCAAATGAAAGAAACAGTAGTCGACAATGGAGTTAGAGGAAGGGCAATCCCAAGTAATCCAACACTTCGTGAACAAAGCTTCAACTCTAAAAACCACCTCCTCTCTAGCCAACCTCATCGCTGAAGCCTCTTCACACCCTTCTCTTTTCGCTTTTTCCGAGATTTTATCTCTCCCTAACCTCCTCCAGGTTTTTTCCTTCTTCTTTATTTTATCTTAAGCAATAAATTAATTGATGCGTTCAGCAATGTTCGCCTTTGTGTTTTTAATTGTTTTGTTTCTTGTAGCGAAATTGATTTATTTTAAACCTGAGTTTTCATTGGCAGCTTCATGGAACTGAGGATTCTGCTTATATTGATTTGCTTCGCTTATTTGCTTATGGAAGCGTGATTACAAAGGTTAAAGAAACAAGCTTTACCCCTGTTTTGGCTTTCGATTTTGGTTAGTGGGTTGGCTGTATCTATCTTCTAGAAGCCCATGCTCTTGATTGTTTTCTTTTCTTATTTTGATTGAGCGTTTGTTTTTTAATGTTTGAATATTTATGGATTTGTAATCCTCAAGGTAATTCAGCTCTGCTGCCAAAGTTGTTACCAGATCAAATCCTCAAGCTCAAACAACTCACTGTGCTTACTCTTTCTAGACCAATAAGGTACTGGATTTTAACTAATACTATTATTTTTCTCGTATGAAATTTCTGAAATTCATGCGCTCGATTGGAATTATAGCTGCAATTGGAATGAACTCCTTTTATTTTGTTTGTTGCGTTTAATGGAATTTCAGTTTGTCTTGCAAAATTAGAATTTTATGAACGATTTTTTTCCCTTTGCTTCATGTTCTACAGGATAAGCTGTTACTTGTTTTCATATTCTCCGTTAAGAAAAAAAAAATGTTATTTTGCTGTTATAATTTCATTTACTGCTTATAGGTTCTCTCTTACAACAAACTTCAAGAGGAACTTGAGGTTTCTAACGTGCGTGAACTTGAAGACTTTCTTATAAATGACTGCATGTATATGGTAGGTCTCCCCATTTCTGCATCAGCTACTGGAAACATGTATTTGCCTTCCTAGTTAATTAATTCTGAATGATCCTTACATAATGCTTTTTTTATGGGGCATAGTCAAAGGGAAGTTGAATCAGGTGGGAAGATGTTTTGAGGTTTAATTCTCTACCTCGTGAAGAATAAGTCATTTGTTTAGTTTCATCAAGTCTCTAATAAATGTTTTCAATAATGCTTGATTCTCTGGGGTTATTTCATTTGTAGGTGCAATTTGCAGCAGAGAGGGATCTCATGCATGGGCAGCTGGGGAGTATGATAGATACATTGGGAAATTGGTAGGTTTATAGTCCCTATTTTTTCAAATTCATGTTTTATTTCAAGTATTTTTCAACACAGATTCCACACAAAATCCTATTTAAGGTCAATAGCTCTTAGTTTCTGCATTTCTAAGAATGATTCCTGCATTTTAATTTGGCTCAACCCCATAACTCCTTATGTTTATTGCTCCTTGTGAAGTTGGTGTGGAAGGATGTGACAGCTATTGTTTGCAGCTTTCAGGTTAGCCACTTCAGACACTATGCTTTCCTTGACTGAAGAAAAGATTGACTGGGCTAGTAAAATGTGTCAGCTGAACATGGATCGCCAGCAGGAACTCCAAGGTAGAATTGATGAAGCAAAGAAAAACATCCATTATAAGGTATAAAGCTGAATATGTGTTCTACTTTGTGAGTTTTTCTTGCTCTCTTCTGTTGTAATTTGAATTTTAAATTTCTGGCTGTCAGTGATCCCTGTGGCATCAAAAAACCAACCATGAAAAATAAAAGACAGATGAAACTTTGGTTATGTTAAATGTTTGTTCATCTTTTCATAAGCTTTACACATATACATTTCATTTTATATAAAATACAATGAAGCAGTTCTTTCCATAAAATCTCCAGGATATGTGATGACAAGGAATTTGAGTGCTGTGATTTTAGTAACCCTGAATCTTGAGCTGTATGTTCCTGCACATTACTTTCATTTAGATAATTTCTTATTATCTGTTATATGGTCCTTTTTTTCTTTTGGTTGGCAGAAATCACAGAATAAGCAGGACCTTTGTTTCATGGAATATGGTGATGGTTTTGACTCTCTTGGTAGACCATTGGAACATGAAGATGATCTCATGCGATCCAAGAGGTGATCCATTTTAAAGTGGTGTTCTATATTGTATGCGATTTCTCATTCATTTCAGGAAAACAGTAATTTCCGTTGATATTGTTTAATATATGGATGGGGAATTAAGTTGATTAACGAGGCAACTATGCAAGTTATTTTTGTATGAACTGTAACCTATAGTCATGCATCTGAGCCTCAGAAAACCCAGTTTTCTCGTCCTCTTGTGGCTGAAACATGACAAAGTAAGCTGGTTGTCTTTCTTCATCAGCTTGATCCTTGACATTGGTGAATATGAAATGTGTAATTAATTAAACAAAAGAGGCAAGCCTTGTTTCTCAATTAAACCTTTCTGATTTAATCTGATATGAACTCACCACCTCAGTGAAGTTCATTGATATATCCTATAAAAAGGAATGACAGTGGCGTAATCACCATCCTCTACATGTTCTTCACCATTCATCAGGTTTACTTCAGTTTAATTCTATAGTGAGGTGTGGTTTTGAATGATGCAATGATTCAATTGGATTTCTTTGGAGGTAGTGGTTTTCTTCATCATGTTCTTCACCATTCATCCGGTTTACTTCACATAGATTGCATGTTTTCCATTGTCTTACTGATTCAATCTTGTTAATTTTCAAATTGCAGGAGCCTGTCACCGCACAGTTACAGGCGAAGGAGGTCTTTGTACCCTTGATGTGTCTCCTGGTGGTAAACCAAGTTGTTCATGGCATATTAGAATGAGGAAATTATCCCGCTAGAATCGGAAATTTGGGGGGATTTTTCAAATTTAGTGTAGATGCGTGCCTTTGTCTCAATGGAAGGACGTTGGTTTTTATTATCATTCTGCATGCATGTCAATATATGTTTTCAACCAGCTGCGGAAATTTCAAAACCAAAGCAATTGATTAGTGTAGGAACGTAGAATGGCGCGAGTACTGGAAATTTGAGAGGTTTACACAGATTTCTTGTATGCCTCCGTTGGTGGGGCCTTGGGATGTTTCTGGTACAACAGTATAGTCTCTTCAGTACTTTTCAAATTTGAGAAGTCAAGACATATCTGCTTCAAAATGTTCTCGGTTTTTTTTTTGGGGGGGGGTATTTGACCGACGACTTGTAACTCAAATTCGACAATGTCAGACGTAGACAATTATGAGTTGAAAAATAATAATAAAAATAATGGTATTCAAACCAATCGAAAACTTAAATTCCAAAACCTAAAAGATAATATATATATATATATATATATACTAAAAAAACTTGTAAAAATTAAACATTGGGAAAGCCGTGCTCATGAGTTTGGAAATAAAAATATGTTTATAGCACATGCAACTATATTTTCAATTATTTGAGGTATTTTTCTCCAAAACTAAATAAAGTACATATAAAACAAATATAAAATATACAAGAAATAATTTTTTTTTAAACAAAACAAATATAATGATGTGAGAATCATTAAACCTAGGGCTGATTAATTTTATGCACAATCGTTTTGAAGTTTCTATCTTGAATTTTACTAAATTCTGCGTGGATACAAAACACACACGAACAAATATAATTAATAACCAAAAAAGTTGACTAGAAAAATCCAAAAATAGAATGAAATGCTCCCATTTTCCGTTGAAGAAGAGATTTTACATCAAAATCTAACAAATAGCAAACCTCTATTCACAATCCAAAGTTCCAACCTTTTATCCCAGTTAGCACTTAGCATGGGGGGTTCCCACCCCTGATAGTTTCAAAGTTACGGAAATCCCACAATGTTGAGTTTTTCACCTTCAAACATTATCTAGGTAATTAACAATTGCTCGCCATGTGTACCCACTTGACATCCAAGCCCATTCCCGATTTCCAACCCAGCTTTAGCCACCACTGTGGCAGCACCCGCCGTCCCAGCAACCCTCTTCCTCCTTTTTGGTGACCCGCTGTCCACCGACGATGATGGCTCCGGAGAAGACCTCTTCGAAGTCACTCTAACCGGATCAGGCTCTCCGGAATTCACCCTCAACGGAAAATTCAACAACGCCCTCGACCCGCGCATTCTATAGGCAGCACGGTCGTAAGCCAACGCCGCATCCTCAGCCGTAGCGAACGTCCCGAGCCAAACCCGGGCCCCGTTCTTCGCCGGGTCCCTAATCTCAGCTGCGAACTTCCCCCAAGGCCGCTGCCTCACGCCCCGGTAATGCTTCCCCTTGGACGGAGGCACCGCAGGCTCAGCCACTGTAACCGCCGTGGATGGCGGCGAGACAATCAAATTCTCTGTGGGTTCCAGTTTCACTAGTGGGAAACTGGGCTCCGCCAGCTGATTGGTTTTGAGCGACGGGACCCACCCAACAGTGACGGCGTCGCGGAGGACAGCATAAAGGAACATATCCTCGGAATCGTCGACCTTGAGTGGCAAGTCTCCCCAGTTTTCCGTTAAGCAAGGATACAAGCTGCTGAAGCTTGTGCTCCTGCAATAAACAAGGGGCGGGGCACAGCTAGCAGCTGGAGCAGCCGTCGTCGCTGTAATTGTTGGGTTATAACTGCTGCAAGTAGTGGTTGGAGCAGTAGAAACAGTTTCGCCTTGCAAATGCAACCGAACGGATTCAAGAAAGGCATAATCGGGCTGGTCAGGTAAGCTCTGCCCGTACATTATTAATCACTACTTGATTGTTTTTCAAGTTTGTGAGTTTGGATAAGAGAGAGGAGAGGGTGTTGCGGGTTTTGAGTGTTTGTATTTCTTTCCTGATGATGTTTTTCATGGGATTTATAGGGAGGGAGGTGCATGAATTGATGAGGGAGTGCTGGACTTTTCAAGAGTTTATATATATATATATATATATATATATATATAATTGTAGGTGGGGCTGTCTTTTGTCCTTCATGGATCCTGTGTTTTAAATTGATTTTTTATTTTTTATAATATTAAAAATAATTTTGTAAGAATAAAAACACATTATTTTAATATATTCTTAAATAAAAATACATCTTCAAAAATACATATACATATTATCACACTCTTGCATACCGTACCTTTCTTAATTCTTCCTTTGAATGTTCTATGAAAATATCGGGTGCAGTTTTAGTCACGTGTTTAAATTCGAGATATTTGTTCGGATCTGGACTGTCTTCGAGCAGCAAGTTGTCGTTTGTCTCTTTCTCTCTCCTGTTGTCTGCCATGTTATCGTCGAGTTTGTTGCGTGTATTCGTGATAATTTAGTCCGAACCTGTGGATATTTACCTAACCTCGTCTGAACGGGTGGGTTGTTTTGAATGATTGTTTAATCTGTTAAATGAGGAAATAAAATATAAATATAATCAAATATAAATATATATAATATACATATCTCAATATTAACATATACATGCATATATTTATATATATATATATATGTATGTTTTTTAATTGAGTATTAAATGATAGTTTAATATTAAATAATAGATAGAATATGAATAAAAAGAAGCCTTATCCATTAGTATTCATTGTCATTTCTAGTTATATGGTGTGGTGTACGCCACTTCTGTGCTATTTTAAATTACATTCCAAATGATATTTTATGATAATTTATAAAAACAGTCACTTCAAATTATTTTTTTATGTTTCTTATCGTTTTAATATCCTGGTATTAAAAGTAATTTTTTAAAAATAAAATATTATTTTAATGTATAATCTAACAAAAAAACACTTTAAAAAACAATTATTGTATTATCAATTACCCCTTCATAACTTTAGTTTATTTTTTAATCTAAACAATTTATACTTATTTCAAACTAAGTCTATAAAGTGTTTGTTTAACACCTAACAATGTGTGAAAAAAGCTCAAATAATACATGGAAGTAAAAGCTGAAGCGGGTGTGTTACGGAGGAGAGCAACTTGGATTTGGAATTGTTGCTAGTGAAGTGAAAATAGATCAAATTATATTAAAGATACAAACATTATTCTTCACAATGTCTATGTAATAGGAGAGTGCTTGTGATTTACACATTAAATCTCGAATTTTAGTCAGGACGTGTATTCCTTTTAGGAGCCTAAAACAATCAATTTTTTACTCATTTACCTGAATTTACAAAATATAATTTAAAAAATAAGCTTAGTCACATCCAAAAAATATTATTCTTCACGGTATAAATTGTAAGTGAAACAATGACAAGGAGTCACTTGGTGAAGTTGATGGTTGTACATTAATTTTACCTAATAAGGTAAGGTGTCACATTTTATCAGGTTTTTTTGTACACTTCCATCTTGGAATATCAAGACCGGGGAAAAAAACTCATCCATTGGTATAGTGCTCAACTTATCCTTTTTAAGAAAAGACAATTACATCGTTATTGAAAATCACATTTCTAGAATTAAGTGTGATGATTAATAAATTTTCTTTTACAAATCACAATATAGTAAAAAAAAAATTAAATCTTAGAATATGATTCACATAAATGAAACGAAATCTAAAATGTCAATCTACGCATAGAGTTTATCTTTTTTCTCAGTCAAAATATGTTGCATTTATTCTTGAACGGGTTAGACTTACTGATAACAAGACTGTAGATACTCCAATTGAAGTTAACGCAAGGTACTCTTCTTCTGATGATACGCCTTTGATAGATCCTATTTTATGCCGCACTATTGTTGGGAGTTTGGTATATCTCACATTACTCATCCAGATATTGTATATGTTGTTCATATTATTAGTCACTTTGTTGCTTATTCTACTACTGTTCACTGGGCAGCTATTCTTTGGATTTTAAGATATCTTCGGGGTATAATTTTTCAGAGTCTTTTACTTTCATCCACCTCTTTCTTGGAGTTGCGTGCATGCTATGATGTTGATCATGGTAGTGATCCCACAGATCGCAAATCTGTTACTAGGTTTTGTGTCTTTTTAGGTGATTCTCTTATTTCTTGGAAGAGCAAGAAATAATTTATTGTTTCTTAATCATCTACTGAACCAGAATATCACGCCATGACATCTACTTCCACAAAGATTGTTTGCTTACGATGGTTACTTGTTGATATGGAAGTTTCATTTGCTCATCAAACTTCTATGTATTGTGACAACCAGAGTTCTATTATGATTGCTCATAGCTTGATTTTTCATGAGCGCACAAAGGCACATTGAGATCGATTGTCATCTTACTCGTCATCATCTCAAGCGCAGCACCATTGTTTTGCACTTTGTTCCTTCTACCTTGCAAATTGCAGATTTCTTCACCAAGACGCATCCCATCTCTCGTTTTTGTTTTCTAATTGGCAAGCTTTAGATGCCTATAGCTGCCGTATCGTGAGTTTAAGGGGAGATGTTAAATAATAATTATGTTGATTTATTTAGTCTTATTCATTAAGAGTAGAATAATACTTTATGTTTAGCCTATATATAGTTTAATTGTAATTAGGTTAAGCTAAGAACTCACAATTGTAGCCTCTCTTTTATGTTTTTGCTATTAATTATTTCAACATATTTAACTTGGATTAACTTGTAAAACATGTGACTCAAGTTAATATGTCCTGAGTTATAAGATTAAAATAAGTTCATAATAAACAAATAGAAAAATCATAAATCTCAATGTTCAATCAACTCAATATTGAATGATAAATTAAAAAAAATAAAACAAAAACTATGTAATTTTTTTAACTCAAATCAATCTAGATTAACCTACCAAATCCGTAATTGGGTCATGATTTTGAGATGACGAGTAGAAAGTGAATAAAAAAATACAAAAAACAAATTTTAATTAATCTAATACTGAAACATAAGATTAAAAAAATAAGAAAGAGGATAAAACATCTTTGAGCTAACTCTAATTAACATTAAGAAAAACCCTACAATATGGGTCACGGTATCAAAATAGCCTCATAGAAAAAAAATCAAAGATAAAAAGAAAAATTAAATGAAAAAAAGAGTAAATTATCAATTCGAGAACTCAAATCAGCCTAATTTAAAAGAATAAACTCAAAGATAAAAGAAAAATTAAATGACAAAAAAAGTAATTTTAGTGTTATTTCAAGCTATCATAATTATGTAAGTGTATGGACATCTTTTTTTAGCAAAGTATTTAGGTTTATAATTTAATTGTAATTTGTAATTCTTTATTTGAATAAAGTATGAAAATAGTAATTTATTTGTATTACATTTGATATAATGAAATTGAATCAATATTAAGTGAGATTTAGGAGCAATAAATCTAGTTTTTAAATTTATATAATGGTTTTAAAATATATTTTGTTAATACATATTTGTCCACCAAACTATTTCAATTGTCATATTCTCTCAAGGCATGACAACGCAACGATGATAAAAGAAAAAAAAAGGAAAGAGTTAATCGAGTTGTCCTTAAATAATAAGATAGTTTACAATGCCCCTAGAATGTAAAGGAATCACTTCCCTTATTTTGATTTGATGATAAAATATTTTTTAATATATTCATATATTGTTTTTTTTCTTTTTTAAATGCAAAACAACCCTTAAAATATATAAAAAAGAATTTATTTGGAAGACTTTAAGGAATAAAAAAACTTTGACCTGAGAAAATAAAGCAGAAAATAGAAAAATGAAAAACTCGAAGAACTTCGAATATATATGAAATAAACACGTGAAATTACAATTTTGAAATTTTCATGACCAAAGTGTGAGTAGAAATCTACAACAGACGACATTATTTTTTCCTCGAACTCTTTTTTTTCTTCGTTTGATGAGGTTTTTTAATTTTATTTTCTGTCCGTATTTCAAGTTTTCATGCTTAAAGACTTCTTGTTTTTTTATTTTCCTGAAATTTATCAACCCCATGTTTTTCAGGAGCATTTCCTGTCCATACACACAAAAGGCAACGTCGACTGCTGGGCGACGGGGGAGGCGTTGAAAGCATGAAAGAAGCCTTCGTTGGAGCAACAGGGATCCATATGTCCTGGACAAATTAGTCAATTTTCCATGGATGCATGCGGATAAGTTTCTCAAAAGGTCAATCTTCCCACGAGGTTGACCAGTCCATGGGCATGATGACGACCCACATCGTCATCAGATTGCACTCCCTCTCCTTCCAAGTTACCTTCAAGGAAGGTGCATGCATTGATCTGTCCCTTTTTTTAACCTTTTTCCCTTCTTCTCCAGGACGATTTTCTTATCTTCTTGACCTTGACAGCTAATTGGGATTTGGGACTGGCACAAACGGTGTCGTACTTTTCGATATTATTGATGCTTTTTTAGGCCGGGGCCATGCCAGTTGCTGGTTGACATAGCTATTAATACTCGATCCTCGTTCCAGTTTTTCGATTGAAAGGAAACGTTCTGGTTTCAGAGATTTTTGACTTTCTACTTCGGTGTCGTAATGTTCATATATAATTATATATATATATATATATAAATAAAATAAAATATTAATTTAACAAACATAATTAAAATTTAAATTCTTTTTTATTTAAAATATTTTGATGTTTTTAAATTATTTTGATGTATAGATGTCAAAAATAATTTTTAAAAATAAAAAAAATAGATTTTAAACTCGGAACGGAACCAAGGCGTTCCGGCCGGAATTTTCGGAACGGACCAGAATTAAAACCGGGACAAAAACAACGCCGTTTTGTCCCGGTTTTATAAATGGAACGGCCCATTCTGGGCGGAACGGAACGGATTTGATATCTATGTGGTTGGTGTGGTTGGCGACTTGTGGCAGCTGATATTTTATTTTATAAAAACAAAACTCATTTTCCTCTTTGCTATTATAATTTATAGAATTCCTGCGTATTTCACCTAACTAGACAATTCAAATTTGTGGATTGAAATGATTTTCTTAACATTGTATCATAATTTATATAATTTTAAACTAAAGTAATTATGACTGGGAACACATTTAGAATGATGTTTTTCACATATTTGATTTTTTTCTTAAGAATAAAATTTTATTTATATTTTTATATTGTTTTTACCTGGTGCTATTAAAAATAATTTTTAAAAATAAAAAATATATCAGGTTCGATGATTAAACCCGTGAATCGAGTAACCTAGATCAACAAGTCAAACCCGCAAATAAGATAACTGACTCTATTAGAATTAATATTTTTTCTAAATTATTATTTATAATAGTTGATCGCAAAATCAAGCGTCAAACTATATAAAGCAAAACAAAATAAATTATAAAATCCAATTTTTAAATAGCTCAATATCAAAATATCAAACGATAAAAAAATGAAAGTAAAGAAAAGAAAAGAAATGTTAAATTCACCAAATCTGCAAAGAGGCCTGTAAACTTTCTAAATTTTAACAATATGTTTGATTTATCAAAAAATATTTTTTAACTATATAATAAAAAATAGAGGGCAATCAGGGTTATCTTACTAAACTCGCAACTTAAGTTATTAACTCCATGAAGTTTAATAACATGGTTTTTTATTAACTCCACAAACTATATAAAAAACAATTTTATATATATATATATATATATATATTTACAAAAATACTTTTGAAATGATCTACTCAACACGGCCTGAATGTTTATTATATAACGCATGATGAATTCCACAACAAGGATGGCATGTGCTTATTTACCGAAAACATCATCAACAGTTTGATAGATTACATGAAATATTTAATTGAATAAAATGAGTGATCAAATATTCCAATAAAAAATGAAAAAAGAGATATCCAATTTCAAGATCCTAGATTTTAAAAATAATATTATTTTTCTTAATAATTGTTTTCACCTCATTAGTTTTCCCTGGACCGCCAGAATGCCTTGATTTTCAATGATCTTTACCTCTCATGGCCAGTCTTGATTGTCCATACACAGAAGAAATGTAGTTCTATTTTTTTTTTCTTTCTTAAAAGGGAAAATAGTCTTAGAAATAGATATTCAATACCCAAAAATGGCAATTGGTTTGAGAAATATGCCCTTGATAAGACATACTGGGATAATGGCGTGTTTAAAAGAGCAATGGATCTTATTTTTTAGAATTTAAAAATATATTAAAATAATATTTTTTGAAATTCATTTTGAACATGCACGTATGAAAGCAATAATTCAATATACATGTTAATTGAAAGACAGTATAGCCGCAGCCTCAATCAAAGAGGCTTTGAAGCTGACAGATGCGGTCAAATAGTCTTAACACTTGACTTTCTACTGGTCAAATTTGTCTGAATACTTGACCTCGTAGTAGTAGTTGTAGTTGTAAACATTAAACAGCCATTTCGGTCCAACGTGCGCCCTCAAACTCTTAACGAAACGACAACGGAGGTAGCGTAAGCAGTTATGGTCTTGGAATGAAATTATTCAGAACAATAATTTAGCAAGTGGCAACATAATTAACTCTCACACCTTCACGTGTTTTAATTTGGAGGCTGCTGGGATCCTTCCTGCTTCGTATTTGACGTCAGTTGCGTCGCAGTTTGTACTTAAAATAACTAGCGATGTAGCCGCCCAGAAGTTTTTTAAATCTGTTTTTTATTTTTCATTTTACAATAAAAATAGATATTTCAAGAAAAATAACGAATAGAATAATACAAAGAAAGTATATTTTTATTTTTTTAGAAATTATGCCAGGACATTTTAATTGTGAAACCCATATATCATGAAGTTAAAACCCTAAAAACCTATTTTTTTTATTGTTCAATGTTCGATATTCAGAATACTTACGGGGGTTTGGCTAGTGGAAAAAACGGCCAATGTAACCCTAAAGCATTCTCAAATTAAGAGTCTGTTTCGGAGGACAATTACGGTTGTTTTTTAAAGTGTTTTTCATTTAGAATTACATCAAAATGATTTTTTTATTATTTTTTAAAAATTATTTTTGACATCAGTACATCAAAATAATTTAAAAACAACAAAAAAAATTATTTACAAAAAAAAAGAATTTTGGCCAAACACCGGTCTGACCGCGATGCCAAACAGATACTAAAAATCAAAGTTACTATTTATAGAACCTCTATATAACATGTTTAACTTATGTTTGGCAAATTATATCAACCTGGCTGAGCCTAATTAACAATTTGCATTGCAAACCTTAAGAAACCTAAATGCTGCCTTACAAGTTATTGTTATTTTTCCATAATTGCTGTTGTGATATTGATTTATGTTAAAAACACCTAACATTCCCCATGTAATATTAAATTTTAATCACCATGGTAGGATACAAAACGCCACAAATTATTGCTCATCATGAAAGTGCTTCATATGTTATGACACATTGTCGCTCCAACCATGTCTTATATATATATATATATAGACGACATGAATTTGCATAGGTTTTGTGCAAGGGATGAGTTGGGCAATAAAATAGTTGATGATGCGATGGCAACGCATGTAGTATTGAGATTACATGAACAAGAAAGAAAGGAAGAAATTCACATATATAAACTCTCTCAACAATTAAAATGCCAATGTGTTAATTATTGATCTATTTATATGATATGATATTGATCACGATCGTTTCAAAAAAATAGGATCATTTCTTGATAATTTGTTTGAATTTGAATGTATCTAAAAATTTGTAATGCTCAAGAGTGTACGGAGCAAGTCGATGGTGGCTGCCTGTGGTAATTAATGGTGCCCTGGTTGAATTATCCCTTGTTTCACATTAATGACGCATTTGAATATTATTACATCTCGAGTCTTAATTAGAAAAAAACAAATGCCATTTATTTTATATAAGAAAAACTCTTCAATCAAGAGGCAGAACCAACGACACACATGCTTCATAATTTCAATAAAAAAGGAACTAGAGTCTCGAGCAATTGATTAAACAATGGATATAAAAGTTCCCTGCCATATAAAAATGTATCTACCTTGTTTCCACAATGATCAGTATGATCATACATGCACAGTGGACCGTAGAAACTGTGTGCTTAGCAAGGTCATGGCGGCTTTGATCTTACCGCGCGTGCTCGTCAATGACGTAATTGCAGCTTAGCAATCGATAAGAAAGAGGCCACCATGCAGGATTAGGTTCCTTAATCATAAAATATAGGATCAAGTTGATATTAAATCCTATTACGAATTCAAAAGAATGGCCGATTATATATATATATATATAAAAGCTTGTAAGCTTTATATTCGTGTAGAATAATGTTTAACATGTATCTAGTTGGGTTGGGCTCGATTACTGGTTTGGATGACCGGGCTTTTCTTATGGTGGTGCAGCTTGGAGAAGAAAAATGGTGCTAGCTTTGTACACCTCGACTCGAAATTGGAATGCCATCTTCATTTTTTTCCCAATATAATATACCATGTTTTTTTCTTCTTATATGATCCTTTGAAATTAAATGAATGGATAAATTTTACAAGCTAATAATAAAAAAATATGCAGCTCTTTTGTATTTTTTTTTAAGGAGAAGTCGGTTATTGGAACTTTTTAAAGTGTTGTTTAGATTATTTTTTAAAGTGATTTTTGTTCTTAAATATATAAAATAATATATATTTTTTATTTTTAAAAATTAGTTTTGATATCAACACGTGAAAATAATCTAAAAACATCAAAAATATATAATTTAAAGTAAAAAAATAATTTTTTTTAAAACATAATACCAAATAGGATAAAAATAAGATAATCCTTCGTATTATGTAACAATTAAATAAAACTAAAACTATCATCGAGACTTCAACCTATCTCACTTGAACTTCTAAGCTATCCTACATGTGTAGCTACTGATTTCTATTAAAACCTGTCTTAGCCATCATTTTATTTGCACAAATTAGCTTTAATTTTCTTGATTTCCTTTTAACAATCTTGATTATTTGTTAAATCTGTAATGATACTGACAATAGAAATCTGTAATGATACTGACAATAAAATCGTAATACTTGCCTGTTAAGGTTTCTTCTATGTTGTAAGTGGCTGATCGGTGCATGGGAATTATTGCTGTCAGTGTGAAGGAGAGATTATAGTGGCGTGGCACGAGAGTGGTGGTGCGGTGGTGGTGGATGAGGTTGTCGGTGGTTGAGAGAGGGCTATAACATTTGATGGGTTTCGGGTGGTGGTGGGTAGTAGGGCTGGGGAATGATCTTGGATAATAATATAATCATAACCGTATTTAAAAACAATAAAATACTTATTAGCCAATATTTTGAATAAACAAGTCCAATCCACACTATCAGAATAAACAATAATTTCATGTAATTTTTGTCTGTAAAGACCGACTAAAATCCAGTGGTAATGTTTACAGAAAATACCATATAATGAAAAAAATTCGTCGGTATTTCCATGTGAATTAAACAAATTTTCTGGCAGTGCCATCAAATTTCGAATATCTATTTGGATAATTGTTATCCATCCACTTTCTTTCTTTTTAAAATACCAAATTGGATAAATGATTTTAATGTTTTTTTTTAATATATAGATTTTCTTAACAGATTAAAAAAACGACAACTTACAAGTAGTAATACTAAATATTAAAAAAATATGACAAAAGAATATAAAATACACACGAATTATTGGATTATTAGTATATGGATTAGTTGGTACTATTAATATTTTTCAAGAAATATGACCTGATGACAGAAAACTTATAATCTACATAACAAGTATCGAGTTCGAGTCAGAACATGTATTTCTTATAAAAACTTGAGACAATCAGGATTTTACTCGTTAATTTGGGTTCATGCTTTCCAAATAATAAAATTTCATCACATAAAAAAACAAAAAAAGAACTATGAATAGTTATGTAAAATCAATCTGCATCGTTATTGTCGCACGTCGCCGTGTGAGTCCCAGGAGGGATCTAGCTCTCGAAATGAAGTGGAGGGATCTGACTCTCTCAATGGAGTTGAGAAGGAGTCTCCACCTAGCTATTGGGGGTCGCTAGGAAAACCTGATTTGCACTGGTCTGATCAGAAGTTCAAAAGTAGAGGACTGGTTGTGTAAAAGAAAGGTATTAACACTCCTAGTATGCCATACCTGAGGTAAGCTACATTGTCTATCTTGATGTGATTTTGAATGCTTCAACAAATTGTATTTATTCACATAAAAAAAATATTCCAATTTGAAAAGAAAATCGGTCACGGCTCAAAATATTCCTATGAATTTTATTGATTATTTATAGATATGCAAATGCTAGCCTACTTGTAGTTTTTTCATTTACCACATGAAATTAACCATTAATCCTCATGAATTAATTTCGCGATTGATCGATCCATAAAAGAAATCGACCACTGTTCAGAATAATCCTGACAATTTTGGTGGTTATTCCCAAATATGTAAGACCTACGTGTAAATCCTGCAATTACTACCTAAAATCAATTGTTAATTCACATTAATTAATTCTATGATTTGTTTTAATATTAGCCAAAATTTCAAGATTTAATAAAGTTGTTATTAAATCTAAAATAAATTTTCGGGAAAACGCTTTGGTTATATGCGAAGAAAACACATTTTTTATTTCACTTTATATTATTTTTTCTTAACAAAAAAACATAAATAATTGAATAAATTAAACACAACACAACACTGCACAACACACACATATTTTTCTTTTTCATTTATTTTTCATCACCTTATATAAGTAAAATACAACTCGCACACATTATTTTTTCAATATTTCTCAAATAACAATTAAACAACAACAAAAATTCAAATAAACACATAAACATAAAAGAAAAATTACATAAAAGGCCTTAGGGCATCTCCAGCGGGAGGAGCTATCCCGAGAGCCAAAGGCAAAATTTCAAAAATTTAGTTTTTTTTGATAAATTTTCGTCTCCAGCGGGAGGAGCAAAATGAAGAGCCAAAATAACTTCTTCATCTTCAGGAGCCATTCGGGAGTCATTCCTACATGTGTATCCTGAGGAGGCAAAAAAAATAATATGATCGTTGCATATATTACCGTTGCAATCTCCACCACTGTCTCGCTCTCCATTTCCAGATTCTTCCTCTCCTCTCCAACCCAAAAACAAAAATCCAGCAGAAAAACAACAGATCAAAAGCAAGAAAAAAAAGCAACAAGTCAAAAGAATTAATCACCTCAGTTTGTTCACCACTGTCTCCGGGACTGAAGCTTAGCCATAGACTGGAGAGGAGTGGACGGTGGGTGGGTGGGTGGGGAGACGATTGGAGGTGGGTGGGTGGGAGACGATTGGAGGTGGGTGGGTGGGGTCGACGACTACTGGAGGGAGAAGAGAATGAGTGGGGTTTTTAATTTGTGATGAAGGGGACAACGACTGGAGGGAGAAGAGAAAGATGTTTAGGGTTTTTTAATTGTGATGAAGGGGAACAAGCGAGGGGTGAGTTTATATACTAATTATTATTATATTATAATTATTATTATATATAATAATATTAATTATTATTATTAATTATAATAATAATATTTAGCATAAAAAATAGGGGTATTAATTTGTAATTAATTTGATTCAATTATTTGTAATGGAATGTATTTTTAATTAATTATGTTTGAACTTATTGGTTATTTGTTAATATGTTCATTTTGTTTTTTAAAATTTTATTAACACTCAAAGACAATAAGTAACATTAATTAGCTTCAAATACAATACCCGTAAAAAAAACATATAATTACTTGAAAAACATAAAATAAGCAGCTTAAATTTCAAATATTGTGGGTCTTATTTAAATTTATTTTTTTAATTTAAATATAATTAAAAAAAAATAATGATTTTATTGTTGGAGGGTTTTTCAAAAGCAATTATTTAATTATATAACTTACTCATATTAATTGTAGAATTACTTATATAATTAAACTATATACAAAATAATTGAACTTTATTTAAAATAATATAAAAAACATGGCTCTCCAAAATGACTCTTTACCATTGGAGCACGCATCACCAAAAAAGCCATTTACATACTATTCAAAGAATCATTTTAAAAATTTAGCTCTCTAAAATGGCTCTTTGAATAATATGTAAATAACTTTTGGTGATGTGTGCTCCAATAGCTTCTTTGAATAGTATCTAAAATGACTCTTGCCATTGGAGATGCTCTTATGGAGCAGCTTCTGAACAATGGCAAGCAGGAGGAGGATTGGTGGCGCGTCGACTCACGGGCCAATAGTCACTCGCGACACGTGGAACCACGCGCCACTCGTTGGTGAATAGTAAGGGCAGGGAAGAAGATCCGCTTCTTTCCTTTCTCCTCTCGTCGGTGGTGACTTCAACGGCGACTGCAAACACAAACGAATAACACAAGCAACAAACAACAAACAAGAAACAAAATTCAAATGTTTCTAGATCCGCCTTTCTTGGCTCCTTCAAATCTCGGATCTTCTTCTTCCTCGCCGGTGAGGAGCTTCAAGATGACCTAGGGAAACCAACAAAAAGCACACAACAAAACAAACAAACACAAAAATAATTATTCTCTTCGAATCTCGATTTGTTCCTCGGTTGCTTCGCTCGAAGAGGCGATTATACTCGATAACTACGCTGCCGAGGAGAAGCGATGGAGGAAGAGGTCGTAGGGGTTGCAGTACAACCGGTCGATCTGTGAATGGAGGTTGGAAAGTAGACAGTGAGGGTGGGTCTGCTGTGATTAGGCCGGGAGGAAGAGAGAGAGCAGGGAAATAGGAATAAATGCAGTATGGATGATGGGGCTCGCTGTGGTTCGGTTGGAGTGAGGTCGTGAATGCTACTTGGTGGTCGATGACAAAGAGGAGAGGAAGAGGAAAGAAGATCATGGGGTTGTTGGTCGGAGAAGGAGAGAGGGTGGTTGGTTGTAGGAAAGGGGCTGAAGGCAACGGGGCTACCGAGAAGGAAAATGGAGGAGAAGAGAGGAAAGGTGAAAAGAAAGAAAAAAATGGGGTTGCAGCTGCACAAAACGCTCGGCGGCTACCCCCCCCTAGTGGAGAGAAAGAGATGGGTTTAGCAACTCTATTTATAGAATTTCTAAATGCAAAATTCTAAACAGAGCCCTTAGCTTGGTCTTTTTTTTCAATTTAGTCCTCAATTTTATGATTTGTGCATTTTGACCCTCAATTGACTGTTAAACTCTCAATTTATTCAAATTTTCCACTCTAACAAGTTATTTTTGGATTTTTTTTAGTCTTTTTTGATGTTTTTTTTTATTTTTCTTCTAGAATCTAAAAATAAATAGATATAACAACAAATATATCTCTTCGGCGAAGAGAGTTGTTAATTGGTTACACGTTTACTTGTGAAACGATAAATTATGTGTTCACATTTTAGAAGACCTATTCAAATGACCTCATTTTTTTTTTTGAAAGACGTTCATACTAAAAAAACCCAAGAATTTTTCAGACATCTCGAACTTGAAGCCTCAATTTGCTATTGTTTCCTTACATGATGATCACGCTGGCAAGTTGTAAGCAAATTATAAATAAAACATTTCAATCCAAGTCGAATCCTTAAGGAGACTATGAGCAACAATTCACCGATTTTCTTAATACATTCCTTCATTGAATTCTTCTCCCCATACCCGCAGCAGCCGTTTTTCTTCTTTAACCCCACTCGCCTCCACATGCATTACTTTTCCCTCCTCATAGTCTAAGGGTATATTTGTCATTATATTAGGTTTTATTTAGAATTTTACAGAATATTGAATAGGTTAAATCATATAAAAATACATGTTTTTTTTATGGACACGTTTTTATTCCATCCCCGCGTTTTGAATTACTAGCAGAAGGTGCATGCATGCACCCCGCTTTTGTTAACCACATGTGGTTTGAGAGTTGTTAGAAAGTGGCTATACGAATTATTGGTTCGCCAACTTAATTCATTAGTCAATTGTTTATATTGAAACAATGATCTTATTTTCTTAATATTGGCCTGACTAAATTCAGATTAAATTTATTCGAGTGAACAAAATCAACAAAAATGTAGTGATATACCTAATTCTGGACTAATTGAAGGATAAGATTAAAAAAGATAAATGGAATTGATATTGAAATATGAGTTTTGTCTTTTATAAGAATAAGATGTTGGTGATGTTTTTTTATTTTTAAAAATATATTAAAAGTTGTGTTCGAGAAAAAAGAAGACCCAACTCGCTCTAGCTCGATTTAGAGATAGCTCACTAGGCGATAAAGAGAGTGCTAGCTCACCCTGGGTTAGACCCGGGGTGTGCTAACCCAGGGTGTACTCGGGTCTAAACTGACCTCTTTTTTTTTATCTCTCTCTAATTTTGTTTCTATTCAATTATTCTTATTTATTTCTTGTGCAATCCTATAATTTCATGTAAAACATATTTCAAGAAGATAATTTTATTGACAATTGTCATGAAGAATCAGTTACAACCTTATTTACAACCAATGAGGATCGCCCTCTTGTTTCACACGATAAGAATCTTACTGGTAGTGCCACCAGTAATATGAATCCTCTTCTCTCGTACATAATTTTTTAAAATAATAAAACATAGTCACGAGGCAGGAAAAAAAAAGTAATTATTAAATGATTCTTTTTATTAAATGAGAAATAAATAAGAATACTTATTCACATCCATCAAATATTTTACACATCCATCAAATGCTCAATTATTAAATGAAAAAATACATTTCAAATTAACAACACTATGTTATAAAAGAATAAATAATTAACATATAAGAGCATGAATATTCAAAATATAATCAAAAGATACAAGAGATAAATATCTTGCTTAATATGAATCTTCTATTATTCCAAAGTGTAAAGAATACAAGACAAATGGTATATTTATAGTAGAAGGAAATGAACTCAAGGGTTATGGAAATTCAAGAGACTAAACTCAAGAGTCATGAACATTCAATACATATAAATATGAATTTATTAAGAATTTATAACACACTAATATTTAATAAATTATTTGAAAGTCTATTGTCTTATTCATGATTTCACGTGGAGGACATTATTAGGGTTAGCATCTTCTCTTCCAATCTTATTATTATAAACCTAAATCTCAAAGAGACAAACAAGTTTCCGAGTGGTTCGTCTTTTTTCAGGAAATCTGTAGATGTGAACAAAAAATTGGAATGACGAAGTCTAGTTAAGTACGAAAGCATGTGGTTTCAAGAAACATTTTTGATAATTTTTTATTTTTAATTTAAATTAAATATTTTTAGTATTTTTTAACATTTTTGATAGATTATTTTCATGTACTGATATAAAAAATATTTTTTAAAGAATAAAAAATATCATTTTGATTTATTTTATAAATGAAAAAGAATTTTAAACCGACACTAAATTATATTCATTCTACCGGTTAAAATATTACATAAGAAAATCATGTATTTTTCTAAAGAATTAAAAAGGTATTCTTGAAGATATTTTAAATATATTCTAAATGATTATTTTATTGGCTAAACACATAGTTTTTCTTATGCTTGCTATCTTGTAAGAAATAATTTAAAACTTTTTAGCATAATATTAAACATTTTTTTCCGGCAACAAAATATGATTATTTGTTTAGTATTTTATTAGGAAGGGCATTGTTAATTGACTATACGAGTAAACCGATAAATCTGCGTTCATATCTTTGGAAGATCAGTTCAAGAATTGTCTCATAAATTTATTATTATTATTATTTATTATTCTTGAAAGATGTTCATACTAAGAAATCTAAGAATCATTCAGAAAGCTCGAACATGGAGCTTAATTAATTTTATATTGTTTCCTTCCATAAAGATTATGTTCGCACGTTTCAGGCAAATTCAGACTTGTTTTCCTTTAGAATCTTTCAATATAAGCGTAACCTTTAAGATCAGGCAGCTATAAAATACATGAAAGTCATATATATTACTTTTTTAAATATTTTTTTATTTTAAAATATATTAAGATAATAATTACTTTTTTAAGATCTATTCTTAACATAGCACCCCCACCCCAGGAAACCCAGCTTATTCACATACACCTTAAATTCTCTTGCAAAATGCATAAATGTATTCAATTCAATTTAATTTTAATTATATGTTTTAATGTGTTTTTAAATAAAAAAAAATACTTTAAAATATAATGATATTCACCGTTCCAAATCTTAAATCCACTTTGAAGCACGTTTGTTTCCCACCCATTCGTGCGCTGCTCTTGGAAGCAACCAGGAAGCGCAGACTACAGAAGGATAAGAAATGCCTTGCCTTGTAAAATTCAAATTAGCAACTTGTACGTCTAAGCCCTAGCTATCAGATTGTCCGTTTGACCACTATCTTCAACTCAATCCAACGGTTCAGAATAGATAAAGACTGCGAAAAGGGGGTAAGACCTTCTGTGGTCAAAGAAGCTCCGTTGAAAAGTCGCCGCTTTTCATTATTCTTGTCCTATCCTCTGTCTGTGTGTATATATACTTGCATACACACACACCCTTTCCACTCCCATCCTCAGCTCCCTGAATATTTCAAAACGCAACTAGCTTTTTTGAAAAAGAAAGGAGAAGGAATAATCTCTAAACCTCTTCTTTTGTTCTTTGAAATTAATTTTGAAGCTCAGCTCGATCCAGTACGTACGTAGTGCAAAAGATGGAAGCTGATCAAACTCAGCAAGTATCTTCAGCCTTAGAGCTCATCAAACACCATTTGCTTGACGATCTTCTTTCACCTGTTGCTACCTCCTCCTCCTCCTCTTCTATTTATCATTTTTCTACAAATTTTGAAGCCTCTACTTCCCCACAGCGTGAGAGTACTGGCTGCTCCAGTTCTGACTTTCCCACCGCACTCCCTGATTTTTTCGGTTCTCTCTTCGACTTCACGTCCGTTTTGAATCCCGCTCAAGAGAATAACACCAATATCTTTGAGTTTGAACCTAAACCTGAAATCATTGATCTCTGTACGCCACCGCCACTCAATTCAACCCCCCACATCAATTTCCTGTCAAGTAGCAGCAGCGGAAGCAGCAGCGGCAGTAACTTCTTCGAATTTGAGCCCAACCCTCTAAGTCATCAGAATTTCGAATTTGAGTCGAAACCACAAATCGTTTCTCAACGAAGCAACAGTTTCTTCTATGAAGAGCCGAAGCCTCAAATTCAAGCAGCTCGGAGAGGCTCTTTGAAAATATCGCTGCCTAACAAAAAACCCAAATGGATCCAGTTTTCTAACCCAAGCCCGAAAACAGTGCAGGATAATTCTGGCGTTGCTGTCCAAGAGAAAAGGCATTACAGAGGAGTCCGACAAAGGCCATGGGGCAAGTACGCAGCGGAGATCCGGGACCCGAACCGGAGAGGTTCACGTGTGTGGCTAGGAACCTTCAGTACAGCTCTTGAAGCCGCTAGAGCCTATGATCGAGCTGCCTTCAAGCTGCGTGGGTCGAAAGCGATTCTCAATTTCCCATTAGAAGCCGGGAAGTGTGTGGAGGAAAGCGAGAGGAAAAGAAGTAGAGACGGTGGCGTGGAAGAGAGAGAGGATGTGAAGAGGGTAATGAGGGTGGTTAAGAGGGAGGAGCCTGAAACTGAGAGGGATATCCCGTTGACGCCGTCAAGCTGGACGACTGTTTGGGATGGTGGTGATACGAAGGATGTCTTTAATCTGCCCTCGTTGTCTCCGTTATCTCCTCACCCGCCATTGGGATTTCCACAGTTAATGGTTATTTGATTAGAATTGAAGAGCCGTTTATCTTTTTATTATTCGAAATACCTGAGTTTTTTTTTCTCTCCAGTGTGTAGTGTGTAAATATAAGAAAAAAATTATTAATTTTTCCCCTAAATAATAATTACTATACTCTTCCTTAATCATTATTTCACCCTTCGTTATTCTAGAATCTTTTTAAAAAATAAATAAATTGTGTGTATTTAGATTATTTTGATATACTAATGTTAGAAATAAAAACAATATTCTTTAAAAAATAACATTTAAAAACAAAAAAACAACCGCTATGTAGTATAAAATAGACAATGAAAGCTCAAACCTGCTGCAAGGAGTATATATATAAACATCTTTTAAGAAAATAAAACTATTTTCATATATTTTTAAATAAAAAGAAATTTTAAAAATCCCAGTGAAAGCGAAAATATTTGGATAGGACATTATGCTCCACAAACACGACCGCAATCCCCAGTCCTTAAGAAAGATTGTTAAATTTTACGTTGTTGTGTGTGTCTATATATATATATATATATATATATATGGATCTTAACAAAGATGTCGTCCGGGATTCGTGGCAGATGATTAGCAACTCTATCATCAACTAAAGTAAAACTAAATAGTTATTTTAATTTATTGTTTTTGGCTTCTAGAGATTGAACCTTAAAGCAATTAACAATCCCAGTGAAAGCAAGTCTTACGGAACCTGTGAGCATGATTTTTGCATAAAATATTTAATATTCGATTTCTACCTGACTAGTCAAAATCTTCCTGTGCAAAATGAGCGAGTCTTCCCTGTGACTTGTTCGTCCCTCTCTATATAATTTTATTTCGTCGAGTAGTTTTATATGATACGACTTGTGAGCTAATGTCCAGGACAAATGCGCTTGGATTTAATATTTAATATTTAATATTTAATGTTGCAGGGGAGATGCTTATCCAGGGTGTGTCGTAACCGTCGCCGGCCTTTTGACCTCTTCGTTGAATTCCGACGAGTTCAAATGATGAAAAGCTCACCACATGAATGACTTTTTTGGGTTGACCAACCTCGTGCTTATTGGGTATTTGGCCATGTCAATTTCTTTACATATCCATTTGGCAGGACTGTGTGAATTTAAAAGACTGGCGTAGGGATTGAGAGATGCATGAGAGTTATTGGTTTGACTTGCTTGGTGGTCAAAGAAAGCGATATAGCAAAAATGGCTTGCCTCGCTTCCATTTCATGACAAGGTTTCACGTTTGAGTGAGTTGTGAGAGAGAGAGAGAGAAACTTTGGTTTCGGTTTGTTCGGGTCATCTTGTGCGTGTTTCGACTAATCTCATGAGTCCTGAAATTAAAAATCATATAAGCTTCTAGTGACCATCATATTGACAAACACATGACTTGAACCTGAGACAACAAGAGGAGCAAACCTTTTAGTTCCAAGCTCTTGCCACCGAGTCACCTATTAAATTGTTAATATTGAATCCATAATTATTATATTATCAAGTCATCTAGATTGTGAATTAATTTTATTAGATCATCAAGCTTTTTTTTATGCGAGGAAACTCTACCCTCTGAAAAGTGCATTTCATGGGTCTTGGTGAGCGAATAAAACCCGACTATCTCAGACTCTTACAAGAAGTGTACACCATGATTCGAACTTGAGACCTGATATGCAGATAGCAAGTCTTTTGCCATCACACAATACCACCTGGGGACTCATCAAGTTATTTTTTTTAAATGGTCAGAAAGAAAATCAAATTTGAGACCGCTCCAAATTGACAAATCACTTGATCACCAAATTCAATAACTATCTAATAAAAATCAATATATTATTTAACATTTGAATTTTTCAAAAAATCTTGTAGAAGCTTCATAGACTTTCAGTTTCTTTCTTGAATATTTTTTTATATTTTATTATTGTTAATGCGCTTGCATTTGACATAATGATATCTTGTTAAATGCTTAAGGACTTTTCAATTTAAGAAAAAGAACTTTCAATTTATTTCTTCTAACTTCGAGAAGAAGATGATTTACAGCGAGCTGGGAAAGAAACAAGCGAAGGAAGATGATATGTGTAGAGTGAGAACATCAGGCATCCAAACAACTGGCCATTCTCCAAAGAACGAAGATGATCTCTAACCTAGACAAGTCATGTGCTATACGACTGCTTTCACTTAACTTTTTAACATTTTCTGAGAGACAGAGAGAGAGAGGGAGATTTAAGTAACCATCTCAATTAAAAGTTTAAGCTTATAAGTGAGATTCTATAATATGATTTATATTATTCTCTAACACACCCTCTCAAGTGAAAGCCTTTTGGGCTTGAAACTTGTACAGATACACATCATCTTGTGTTTAATTTTTATCAAATAGAATGGAGGTGATGAGTTCAAACTTGTGACCGATGAGTCAACAAGACTCTGATACCATGTTAAAGAATCATCTCACCTAAAAAATTGTTCACTACCAAACCATTCAAAAACTCAACACCGACACTTGGTCGAAGCAGTAGGTTTCGACGGCTACTGGCAACTCTTGCATCATTATTGCATGGCGAAATTAATCTGCTATCTTTAAAGTCAAACGAAACCGAGCGATCGGGTCAAGTTAAGAACGTATACCAAGATGAATTATTTAGTTTTCAATTATATATGAATTTCGAATATATATACTTTGATCCTAACGTGATTAGGGTCAAACCATATGTTTGAGAATTATTCTTTTAATGAAGAGCTAGAATTCCACAGTAATTACGTAATTACCACCAATTAACTTAGTTTATCTCTGACTGCTTTGCAATCGAGGATTATTTTAAAATAATTTTGACCAGTTTGGGATAAGAAAATTGGACTCTTTAACACCTTCATAGCAAATAATGACACGTCAACTTTTAATTAATTCATTCTATGAGAAACTTAATTGGTAAGATAGGTAGAATGTAAAAGAGATTATCATGTATAGTAATATGTTTTCAAGAAAGTGATGAATGGAAAAAATGAATTAAGATCGGTGAAATAAAGGATAATTACCTGTTTATACTGTGTTTCAAAAATACTTTTGAAAAGAAATAAAATTTTTATTTTAAATTAATTTTTTATTGTTTTTAGATCATTTTCATGTGTTGATGTCAAAAATAATTTTTTAAAATAAAAAATATATTATTTTGATGCATTTCTGAATGATTTTTTTTAAAAAAGAACCATAATCATACTCCCAAACAGGCGATGAAGAAAAAAAATAACAGGAAAAAGTTGGATGAAGAGAAAATAGATCTGATTGAGAGATAGAAAAAAAGAAGAAGAATGGTTTATAGCAAGCGAGAAGGAGAAGAGAAAGTATGTTTCAGTAAAATAGATAGAGAGAAAATAGAGTTACATACTAGATATATAAAGGGGAATAAATAAATTGTAGATGCGAGAAAAATCAATAAATTTGGTATAAATAGAAAGCTATAATTTTTTAAAATTGTTTTGTGACTGCAAAATCCAATCACAAATATAAGAGAATAAAAGGAAAAAAAACATATTACTTTGTTTTTAAATTTAAACTTTTAAATTTTGAGTTACAAAAACTGGATTAAAGCAAATTGATTTCTTGATTAATATTTGTCATCTCTAACACGTTTATTATAAGGGGAAGGCGTCAAATATATGTCATGTTTACTAAGAAGGATAAAAATCCTAGGAAGAATTGGAGGGATTCAATGTTGTTGGGTTTCTTAAATATTATATACGCAACGAAAGTATGTAACAAAATTAATTTATAGTTGTTTAGAAATTTATTATTTAAAATGTATTATCTTTTTTTTTATAAAAAAAATAAGGATTAAATATAACAAATAAAAGAGTTGAAAGACAATGAAGATGAAAATAAAATATTTCAAAAAAAAAATACAATAAAAAGTGAAGTCCAAATATAATATATAGAAAAATATATATTTCAATTAACAAAAGGATAAGGGAAAGATAAATACCAATTGAAATATAAGGACAAATAAATTATAAGGGATGGAATTAAAAAGAGTCCAAAACAAAATATATAATAATCAAGATATTGAAGATCGAGTTTGATATAATTAATAAATACATGACATTGTTAAAACTTTCGTGGCTTTTAAAAATTGTATTACGCCCATAAAAAAATATTTTTCTGGAAACTAAGTTAAATTTTTATTTGATTATGAAGTATTTTTTATTGACTAATTTTTCTAATGATGAACAGTTATAAGAAAGTTTTGAAAGTGATTTTTTTTCTCTAAATATAAACAAGACTTGTAATTCACAAAACTTCTAATTTGTTTGGATTGACTTTTATCTATCCATTATTTATATATAATTTTCAATACTTTTAAAATTTGATGGATTGACATTTATTTAGTCAAACAATTAGAAAAATGATAATAAACTATTCATCTTTTGTCATCTCTTACCTTTCTTTTTTCACTTCATCTTTCTTTCTTTCTTCTCATCCATCCTTTTAGAAATCAAAGCCTTAATCTACCAATTTCATAAGCACATGTGAACTTACAAGGTTTGACTCCTATTCATATAATAGAGGGTTTGAAACAAGTTTCATGGTCAAACTCAGAATTATAACTTGATGATCAAATTTGTAAACACAAGTAGTTATTGATGATTAACCATCATCAAGTCATCTTTTTTTTAAGACCAAGCAATCATTGGTTCAGAATGCCTGTTCGGTTCATATGATAATGATATGTTTATCATTTTCTGAAATTACTAACAAAAATAGCTTATATATAAAATGAATCAAAATAAATTCATGTATCATACAAAAAATTATAAACAACTTATTTTTTAGGAAGAAGATAATATAAGTCAAAGTCAATATGTTAGAAGTTAATGATTTTATAAATTAAATTTTAATTAAAACAAATCTTTGATTCAAGTTTTAGCACTCTTTTAAATTCAAGTCAAAAAATTATTTATAAAAAATATATTTATGTCTTTCTAATAAAAATATTAAAAGAATTCACATCAACTTGCAAAAGTCATATTAAAAAGAAACATTATATGTCAATAACTTATTATATCTATTTATTTATCTATATAATTCTTTTTTTTTAATTCAAATCCAAATTAAAGCTGTTAGGTTGATTAGATCTTCAATAAAAACATATCTTTGAATTTTATCTATTTCGAAGATTGACTTTATTATTGGGCACACGGTCAAAGTCACAGCAAGTAGCAAGTGCTTGCACCAGCTAATGCATGGGGACATTTGCATGTTCAAATCTGCGAAACGACTTTAAATTGTCGTGGTTTGTTGAGAAAACGCATGGCTTGAAATTGACCACGTGGTTATCGATCATTGTTTCAGAGTTTAAAGTCTACTGCTTACCATTTCCATTCCTTTTATGAACAATCTCTTGACATTCGAATTCACGAGTAGCTTCGATTAGCAAGCATTCGATTTGTGGCTCGGATACGTGCTGAACTTTTTTATATATTATTATTATTACTACTACTACTACTGTAAAATCAGGTTAATTTCTTCTTTGATTTAAAATTATTTTTTTAACAAATAAATTTTTATATAATAAATATAACATATAGAAATTTTAAAAAATCACTTTTCATGAAATAGGATGAAATGAATAAAAAGACAACGGGTTTTGGAATTTACCAGTCTCGTTCATGCCCAAAATGGATATTTAAATAACTTCAACAAGGGGGCCCACTTAGCTCTACCCGAAGAGGAAAGAAGCCATTGTAGTTTTATACTAGTTGGATTGCCCACACTAAAACAAATAATTTTTATAACTGTTGAGATTAAAATATAATATTTTAGTATGTAAAATTTGATATAATGAAAAAGATCAACATTCTTTATTATAATAATATTAAATCAAGTCATAACTTTTTAAATTATTATTACCATCACTGTCAAAATAATAAATATTATTTAATAAATCTCAGAGAAAAATCAAAAAAATTAATAAAAAAGCACGTAAGAACAAAAACCTAAGATTATTATTATTATTATTAATATTCATATTGTTGTTGTTTTAATAACGGGAAGAAAACAAAATTAAATGAAAGGTTTAAAAAAACCTAAAAACATTAACAAAAGAGCAAATGAAAAACTAAAATAAATGAAAAAAAATAAAAAAAATTATTGAGTGGAAAAAAATTATTTGACCTGAAAATTTATAAGAAAATATTACACTACTTTGCGGACTGAGTAAAAAGCTTGTATAACTATTAAAAGAATAGAAATTATAAAATTATCCCGAGAGAAAAAAACCTAAAAAACATTAACAAAAGAGTAAGTAAGAGAAAAACATTAAATTATTATTATTATTATTATTATTATGCTAATAATGAAAAAAATAAAAGACTAAAAAAATCATAAAAACTTTAACAAAAGATCAAATAAAAAAATAAAGTAAAAATTACCAGGTAAAAAAAGTCATATGATGTAAAAATAAAAAAGAAAAAAAAACTAAAAGATATAACAAAAAAAAATACAAATATCAATTTCCAAATGATCATAGATATAAAATAAAATTTAAGAGCTATTTTTTTTGAAAACAATATACTAGCCCAACAAATAAGAAAATAAAAAAAATTAAAAATCAAAGCTAAGCACAAATACACACACACACACACACACACACACACAAAAGTAAGGATTATTCTTGAAATTAAAAGAAATAAAGGGATTAAAATAAAAAAATTAAAAGTAATAGGGCTGAAATGAACATTAAATATAAAGGGAGTAAAATCCAAAATTAAAAGTGTAAAGGCCAAAATGAAAACATCGAAGTCTTAAAACCTAAGAATATTATTGCTATTACAACTAAAACAATAAAAATTATTAAATTATTACGGTGAAAAAAATAAAAAACATAAGAAAAAGAAAGCAAGAAAAAAAATTAATATTATTATTCTTATTGAGTTAATAGTTGGCAAAAAAAATTCAATAAAAAAATGTCAATAAATTGTTTTTTTTTTAAAAAAAAACATAAGTGAAAAAAAAGAAATAAAAAAACATCAAAAGAAATAAAAAAATCAAAAAAATAAAAATCAAATAAAAATCAAAAAAATATATAAATGAAAAAAAATGCACTAGGCAGGGGTTAAGACACGCCTATGTCTTTACCAATAACCTACATGCTTTTAATTGTCTCTTACTGTGAAATAATATATAAATAGTATAATATTAAAAAAAAACTACTGAAATCCACAATGTTTTCACTCACAATACACAGTGAAACACCGAGCTCTTTTAGTATATTTTATAATTTCATCGAGCAGACCCAAATGCATTGACATGTCAGAATGAATCTCAAAAAAGTTGTGCTCACAAATCGTTTTTTTGTTTTGTTTTTAATAAGAAGAATATCCTCCCATCAGTTTTCTCTTCATATAGAATTTCAGCTCATCCTGCAAAATTAAAAGAATGAGGACCGATTTGAAACTTCAAGTTATAATCAATTTCAATTAAATGACGAAATTGAAACAAATCAAAACCTATATAATAGCATTAAAGACAAGAAAAACAAATTATAACATTCAAGGACTGAAAAATGATGCAATATTGCTTGTAACCATATGATCAAAGCATGACTTTGACCACCCATAGATATTGCATGTTCAATGTGATAGATACAAACGCATCTCACATAGCTATATTTCTTTTAGTTTTTATATTAGTCAAACCAAAAAAAATACTTAAAATGACTATGAAATTAATGAAAAAAACATATGAAAAGCACCAAATGGTTTATTTTTTTACTTTTCAGGCTAAATCTTTAATTACAAATGAGTCATCTAAAAAATACCAAAATATCCTTACTAACAATAATTTTGTAGAGAACAATAATCATTACTATGTAACAATAAATAGTAGAATTAGAGGGTGTCTATAGTGTTTAATAAGGAGTTTCTTTCATGTTTTTTAGTGTTTTTGTGAATACACTTAATTGTAGTATTGACTTTTTTATAATTTAATATATTTAAAATAAAAGATTTTCTTTCAAAATTCCTTTCATATTTTTCATATAAAACTAATAAAATGATTTAAATATTCTCAATTTCAATAATATTTACCTAAACTGATTATTTATTTATGAAAGGATTATTGTTTGTTTATGAAAAAAAACAAAAAAAAATCGGAACCGAGGATTAATCATGGTGCATTTAAGCTAGCCCGGACACCTCAATTTGAGGTGTCCGGGCTAGCTTAAATGCACCATGATTAATCCTCGGTTCTGATTTCTATTTTTATATATATATATATATATAGAAAAAGAAAAAAAAATTAAAAAAATATAAAGAGAAAAAATTTTTATGGAAAAAAATATAATCAACAAAAAAAAGGAAAAAAAAGCTAAAAAAAATATATCTGAGGATTAATCATGGTGCGTTTAAGTTAGTCAAACATTATGATTATATATATATATAAGTTGAAAAAGGAAAAAAATGTAACCATTAAAAAAATATTTTATGAGAAAATATGAAAAAAAATTGAAAATAACATAATAACAAAAAAGGCAAGAAAAAAAAGAAAAAAAGGTAATAAGAAAAAAAAAACAAGAAAGAAAACTAAGAAACGAATAAAATATGAAAAGAAAAAAAAGAAATGAAAAATATAAACAGGAAGTAGAAATCAAAAAGTGGTCTCTGTGGTTTAAAAAAATAAAAAATGAAATGACAGATGATGGTCAGTGATTGACTGCGGTTTGCTATGGTGTTATCGAATTAATTAATTTGTCAAAAAACAGTTATTATTTGTTTTGTAAAAATTGGTGGTTGGAACACTTTTTTTAGTGGTGGACCTATGGAATTGTGCGACTGGTTTTGGGTGTTACCGAACATCAATTATACAGTTTTTTTTATGAAACATGGTTTAGATGACGTTACCAAACGGTCACTAAACATCACTGTTGCATTTCTCCATCTTTAGCCACCTTATCAGTAAATCACCACAGACAAATTCTCACCATCGGAATCTTCATGTGTTCTTAGGAGGAATATTCTTGGGAATCCATGCCGTCATGTAGACAACGATATATGCTTTCCTTTGTCACCCTTCCTATTCCTGAAAGGATCTTTTGACAAAAAATCTCATTTTTAAACACACTCCCCTTCCTCTTTCCAGATTAGCTGGTTTAATTTTACTGCTCTTGTCATCTTCATTAGCTGTGAAATTGTTACTTGAATTAGAGATTTTTTCTCAAGCCCAGTTGTCATTGTCATTCAATCACCATCCATTTTACACCACAAGTTGAGCAAGATTTCTACTATACTTTAATCTTTTCTTTTTGTACCATATATATGATCAAGTTGAGCACATGTTTTTGTCAATTAATGAAGTTTCGCGGCATTATTTAGATCTGTTCGAATATGCTATTTCTTTGACAATTATCGAACTTTGCCATGCAAACTATTGTTGACTCCGAATGACGAAGAACCCAACAGCATTTTCTTGTTGTGATCAAGATTTTTATTCAGAGTTAGTATTTTTATTGTTAATAACCTCTCCCTCTCCCTCTCCCTCTCACCCTGTGTGTGTGTGTTTGTGGTTGCTTTCGATTTGTAGGGTTGTGTTTAGTTGGATTTGAGTTACATTTTCATCAATGGAGCTGAAGTTTCTAGATTCCAAACCATCATCTTTATCTGAGAAAGCAGCCCTCGTGGCAAGGACAAAATCAAGTCCGTTTTCCAGTTTCGAACATTCAGTTGGTGTCAAATTCTCTCAAGAGTTCAGTTCTTGTAGAGGTAAGTGAGACTGATGATGAATCATCGTATTATCACTGCAAGTCCATGCGGTGGTGTTATATTCCTTGTTTTTGTCTGTGTTGCTCAATCTTCTTGGCAATCAAGCAGGGGGATTCACACATTTCGGTTTGAAGGGTTTGCTTTTGTTTCTGTACCAGACATTTTGATACCCAGTTCATGCTTCGAGCCATTCTTTTTTCCTTCTGAAGTTATCTGTGTTTTGCCGAGGTTGCTCTGTTTTTTGCTAATTTTAGTCGTTAAACAGAGACCAGGTGTTAGTGAAAACGGATAGCGATGTCTCATCTCTTTAGGTTATAGAATATACTGATTCCTGCTCTTGCTCCCCAATTTGGCATAGCTGGTGATCCGGCATTTCATTAGCAGAAAGGCATTTTTTTCGCATTAAAAGATGAGCCAGTGATTGTTTTTGTTTCCATGGCTTCTTATGTTCAGGAATGTCTAAGAAGGCATCTTATTTGAGCTCAAACGGTACATATATGCCACAGAGGGCTAATAGCTCAGTTGACAAAGAAAAAACAGCAGCAGAGAATTACTTTTATCAGATTAGCGGCACAAATGGTGCTAGTTCAAGTCTGTTTTCCAGAAATGTTGGAGTTCTTGATGCCTGCGATGATGAGTATGGGGGAGTTGTGGTTGATCCAGATAGATTACCGTTTAACCCAGATGACTTTGCTCCAATGCTCCAATTTTCCCTTTCACATTGGAAAATGAAGGTAAGCTTCTGCTTAAATCGCTTCCTGGATATCCTATGCTGGTCAACAAATTGACTTCTGCCATGTCAATTTACTGCAGGGGAAGAAGGGAATCTGGCTCAAGCTGCCATTGGAACGATCAGAGCTTGTTCCAGTTGCTGTGAAGGTAAATTGTGCTCAAACTTAAACAATTCCGAATTGTTTCATTTCGTTGTCTTGAAGCTTCTGCAATTTACACCAGTTTTCATTAAATGAGTCAAGAAAATGGTGAAGAATGTTTGGCTCCTTCAATCTTTTCACGAGACATGGAATCTGAGTGGATGAGTAAATTGATTAACAGGAAGGTTTTGAGTACCACCACGCAGAACCAGGATATGTGATGCTGACTTACTGGATTCCCGAAGGACCTTGCCTGCTTCCTACTAATGCTACACATCAAGTAGGTGTTGGCGGGTTTGTGATCAATGACAAAAATGAGGTATGATTATTGAGGAAGATAAAGCTGTCCCAATTAAATTAAAAACATTATTTTGATACATTTATAAAAGAAAAACATATTAAAAAACACCGGAAACCAACATTATATATTTAGGCTCCTCCTTTTCCAGATAATAGACTGCTGGTGATACGTAGAATATGGGCCCCGCCACCTAACATAAGAGAAATGAAGTCAGTCAACGACCTTAGTTGATTATAAATCTGTGAACTGCATCGACTGCAAAGCAGTACGTACATTAGTGTTCACGCAGGAAATATTAAGGTTCTGCAGCTCGAAAACAGGGGAGCTTAAATAACTTTTTGCTTGAATTTGTGGACTAGCCATTGATAATTTAGATCATTAGTCTCGAAATGATTTATCTTAACAGATCTTTGGCAATCAATTGCAGGTTCTTGTAGTGCAAGAGAAATTCTATGACCCATCATTTGCCGATCTTTGGAAAATACCGACTGGTTTTATTCTTGAGGTATGTACTTTTTATCTTGAAATAAGGAACCAGCTATCTATGAAAAATTCGAATGAAACACCAACCTTAATATAGCATTTCAGCTTCTAGATCTCAGTTGCTATATATTGTTTCAGTCAGAAGAGATTTACACAGGAGCTGTAAGGGAAGTCAAGGAGGAAACTGGTGTAAGAATCTTCAATCTCGTACTTAATTTATTCACACCATAATTTCTCTTACAGGACCATTGATAGTCATCAGCTTACATCAGCATAATAAATTAACATTGAACGATCAAGCCGTGCCAATAATGTCAGCTGAGTTTTTGTTTATTTGGCAGGTCGATACTGAGTTTGTGGAAGTTATAGCATTCAGGTTAAGAACTTTTGACTTTGGCCTCACCTGTTTCCTCTCATAGCAATAGTCATGCACTGAACTGTTCTGGAAATCTGCAATTGATCCCTTTTGCTTCTTCTTTTTTTGTCGAGCAAAGAAAAAAAATTGAATAATTGATTTGTAATGGAATCATCATAGGTTCACAATCATGCATATCTAGCTACAAAGATGCTATCCGTGATGAAATCTTCTAGATACACACGCGCGCCCACATGTATGCATTTCCTGTCCCTAAAGGACTTGACGTGATGGCAGATGACTTGCAATCTGCATTGCATGTTTCGAATTTGAGTCAATGTGTGCGCTCTTTGTAAGAGTTTGGAACAATCGGGGTTTTACTCACTCACAAAATAAGCTTTCCGAGGGGTGGGGTTTCCTCGCATTAAAAAAATTAATATATGCTTTTCCCAACACTCTGTCTAATGTAGCCTTCAACACTGATTTCAGGCATGCTCACAATTTGGCTTTTGATAAGTCAGATCTGTTCTTTGTATGCATGCTGAAACCCTTGTCAGCTCAGCTTAAGGTTGATGATCTTGAAATCCAAGCAGCAAAAGTAAGTGCCTCTCCTTACTGACGTGTGTTAGTTATCTTCACATTATTCATTTTTGCATAAATAATTGTGAATTTTCTGGAAATGAACTCTTCTGCCTGATCTAAGGAGGTGTAATTCAATCTGCAGAAGCTATGGCTTATTTGTCTCATGCATCACTAATATCCTGATTGGCCTGACGGTGATTCATTATATAAAAAGTCGTAGTGTCACTCCAATTCAATATTTCAATTGAATGTTTACTTCATTTGAATCGGAATTTTTTATTTCCTTACCATAAATTTCCTTAACCCAAATGCAAAAATAATATTACATCTTGGGATCAACGAAGAGTAATGGTGATTGAAGCTGAGCTAGGAGTTTTTCAGGGGATTCACAACATTGGATTTTACTTGCAAATTTATTGTCACCGACTACTGTCTCTAAATCTCCTCCATTTCTTGTGTTTTCATCCTGCAGTGGATGCCCCTTGTTGAGTTTGTTGCGCAACCACTAATCCAAGAAGACGGATTGTTCATGAAAATCGTTGATATTTGCATGGCTCGGTTAGGGAAACATTACTGTGGATTACTACCTCGTCAAGTGGTTTCCAAATTCGATGGCAGATCATCCTGTCTATACCACAACGTTATAGACGCCGGAAACGTCACCTGCAACGGCAGTTGAAGCCATCCAAACACTCTCTCACAGTTCTTAACATCCCTTGTCTGTCTTTACCTGGAAATCATCTGGTATTTCCCCTTCGAATCAAGCAAAGGTAGCAGCTGTAGTGTAAGCATACGAGGCTCGACAAGTTAAGGAGCAAGGCACTGAACATGGAGTCTTGCGTTTATTACACCCGATGTGCTGTAACATATAGTTTCAAATATCTTTGATTGTAAATATATGTTTTACTAGAAGAACGTGGTTATTGTAAATGTGTGAAGTCACCAGTTCTTCAGTTACTAGTTAATGGATTTTCACTTGTAATTTCTCTTAGCAAGTAGCCATTTTTCCTTTTTATGGCATTAAATTTACTAGCTCTGCCCCTCGTATTCAACGTTGTGATTTCCCTGCAAACCATTGGAGCATCGTTTTGTGTGAATTTAATGTTCTGAAGCTATACCAGAAATGGAGCGGAGACTTTCTGCTGCATCGATCAAAGTTAAGTAATTGCCTATTGCTTCTGTGTTTGGTCCAAGCAGTTTACTTTTGGAATCTTAAGAGATACGCACAGCAACAGGTCTCGAATTCGAATTCGAGTCAGGACATGCACTTCTAGTAAATAACCAGAATTTTACTTATTCATCTAAACCCAAAAAAAATATGATTTTTAGGTTGAGTTTCCTTGCATAATTTCTTTGTCTCTCTTGGACTTGCACACGAAAGAAATACTTGGATGTACTTAACAGGATTCTTTCTAAGAAAAAAAAGAATGCATAATGCACGCAGACAGCACAGGATTGTAGTTAGGGGCTCTGGTTGGTGACCTGCATAAGAACCCAGTAAGCTCTTTTCAAAGCCGGGATACTATCTTTTTGGCCCAGCACTACCCCGCGTACTGGTTCTTCTTTTTTCAACCTAAAATAACATTAAGACATTAGAAAATTAAAATTTTGATGAATAATGAATGAAATATTTTTCAAATACGTAAATGATGATATATTAAATAATATATATTTAAAAAATATATATTCAGATGACTATATATTAGATCGACTCAGAACATTAATGTTAATATATGAAACTCGTAATCTAGGATGTGAAAATAGGATAAAACCATGGAACCCACACACAAAAAAATATTCAATTATAATGAACCAAATACTGAAGGATAAAATCTAAATTGGTAATTATAAGGCATAAAAAAGATAAAGCCCATTAACACATGATCAAATTATGAGATCAAGTAACCTGATAGAAAAAAAATCACAAAATTCATTTTTTTAAAAAAAAAATTGTTAGATTATAAAATTCATGATGTAGATCATCTGACCAAAAGCATTAAATATGAAAAAAAAATGAAGTTTAATCCTCAATAAACTAAATATTAAATAATAAAATTAAAAAAATCACACACAAAAGAATTCAAAAGAATCGAGAGTAATTAAAAATATGTAAGCAAACTCATCAGCTAGGTCATGAGACCGGGATAACCAAATAGAAAGAAAAACAAAGAAAACTATGAAACTTATTTTGTAAGAAAATCAAATCCAATCAATGATATCAAAAAAGAAAATAAGTATATATAAAAAAACAAAGGTAATCCCTCTTAGATTATAAAACTTGTGACCCGAGCTATTTTATCAGTAGAACCGTATATGAAAAAACCATGAGAATTTATCAAATGATGAAATGAAAAAATACAAAAAGATAAAAAAAAATTAAAAGATCGAGGATAAATTTTGAGAGAAAAAAGGATGGATAATTTTGAATAAAAGTGTTAAATTGAAAAGAAAAGTTAGATTCTAAAAAGATGAAATCACCAAAAGAATGAAGTCTAAATTAAGAAAAATAGCAAAAATTGAAAATTATCAAATTATGAAACTGAAAACAATTGAAAGTTCATAAAAGTGACAGAAAAATATAAGAAATAAAATAACCATGACTGAAATGGAAGAAATAAAAATAATAAATTTTAATTGAAGGATAAAATTGAAAAAAATAAAAATAAAAAAGTAAAAAAAATAAGGATTGAAACTCAAATACATACAACTAATGGAACTACCTAAGATCTTAAATGACCAACATAAATTTCAAGGGAGAAGATATAAAAGGAGAAAAAAATAAACATTGTCGGCAACAATCCGCCGAGCAAACAATATTTTTTAACCATCAGATTCTGCTATACACGTCGCCTGAAGGCAACAAAGCAGCCAACACGCTAATGCTCGTAACGAACGTGTCAAGAATATTTTTTTCTTTTTTAAAAAAAGTTATTCCTCAATTTACCCCTGGAACCAAATAATTACTACGAAATAATCTTCATGAAATACAATAATACCCCTGAATCCTCATTTTAACCAGCTCTTCTTGACAGAGAAACAAACAGTAGAAATTAATAAATGTCGTTTTGGTGACAAATGGACAAAACCCTAGGCCGGCTTAAAATCCATATTCCGGCCACCGTTCCCGGTTCAAAGGGCAAAGTTAGACAGTGCCATGACGATGATCTGCCCTTGTCAAAGAATGCATGGTCCCGAAGCTAGACGATGAACTGCCCGTGTCAAAGAAGGCATGGTCCCAAAGCCAGAGGGGGTCACCGTTTTCATTTTATAATCATTTAATTTTCTAGCATGGTCAATTAGTTTTTGTAAGCTGTTGCGTGACTGGGAAGTTAACCCATTGCTTGGTGCTCAGCCAGTTGCTGGAGTCTTCCCAGAGACGTCCGATGAAGCAGTCGTTGGAATGATACTGAAAGGGAATGCAACCTCTTCAGTCTCTGCACATTCTGTATGCCATATGTTTTTGATTGAGAGCCCATATTCTAAAATCCAGAATTTCAGCCATAGGTAGCTTCGATTACTGGCAAAAATTCCACTTTGCCACTAGTTTCTGCGCTGTAACTAATGTTTTTTATCTGGTGGAATGTTCAATCATTTTCTTCTTTCGCAGACACTTTGATGGGACGTTGCTCTCCGATTCTTGCAATGGCATCAAGTCTAATTTTTCCTTGAGAATTAGTTTGCGTTAATTTCATTTACTGGGTTCACTTGAAGTCCGCCAAATTGATGCGATGGTCCACTTCAGGGAGCAAGCATTCACGAGATTTCAACCAGTTTGATGCGACAAATCTATAGCAGACACTTAGTGTTGGTGGACGAAATTAAGGTTCATCTCAGTGATGTTGATATCTTTTCGTTTTGGCTGAAATATAAGTTAAAAAACAAGATAAAACCATGCAATTTAGTTTATTTTAGAAATTTTACCTCAAATATTTTACTCGTTAAATTAAAATGAAATTTAACAAGGAGTCTTTTCATATATTTATATATTATGTTAAAATTTCAAAGCAATAAGAGAATGTAATGACCTTGCGATATTGATGATGATATTCTCGTAATATTATACATGTTTATAATTTTATTTTAAAAAAATATTTTATTATATTTTTTTAGATTAAATTATGTAATTATGATAAAAATTGTATATCTTAAGAAAGTGGAAAAAGGATAGTGTTTCATTGTTCATATGAACAGTGTTGAGCCTTTCTATCTTTTTTTTCTATATTTTTGTTTTTCAAATACATCCTTACCGAGCTTAATTTGATGAAATTAAGGATGGAATTATAATAAAAGTATCAAGTTAGATGGCTAGAAAGTAAATCATGAAGAAATAGATGCCTAACCACAAATGCACAACAAGTTCTATTTTGATATAAAACTTTATTTTATTTATTTTTCAGTCATTGTTTGCTATAAAACAACAAATAGAGGTTCATCCCAAAACCTCTTCCCTCATTATTTTTTTTTAACTTCTTACCTGTCCTTTGGGTCCATGTGAAGCTGACCATCCATCCTCGTTGACTTGAGTGATCAGGCGATTCAGAATGAAAGGAATGTTTTAGGCTTTTTAAAAGAAGGTAAGAGACACTACTGAACATAATTAGCTAAGGAATTAAATAATAATAATAATAATTAAAAAAAGTTACTAACTTTAATTAAATAGAAGCTCAATTATTCAAGCCAGCTCCTTTTCTTTCCCCCTGGAAAAAACAGGAACAGCGGAACGTGATTCAACCCGTCCCTCCCACTTTCCGATCCGAGAGACTCATATTCCAAAACAATCATCTCTCGTAAGCTCCCTGCTTCTCCCTGCCTGCGATTTTATATATAGATAAACACTGCCGTTTCTTTCTTGCCCTTCTTCCTTCCGTTACAATTGAATTGTTTTCTCATAGTTTTTATGTAGTTTCAATTTTCGCTAGGGTTTGGTCGCTTCTGTTCCTTGCACATAACTCGCTTCTGTTTGGTTGCCGAGAAAATGCAAGAAAGAGTTCAAAACTAAGCACTCCAACTTTTCACAGCAACCAAACAGCTTGATTAGCTTCTTTTTTTTTTCTTTCTCTCGCATCAATTTCTTGTAATTTTGTGTTATTCTGTTTTCCTTAGGATTCTATTGAATTGATTTAGAGGATGGTGAGTTTGTGATAGAGAAAATCTGGACTGTAAATTGAAGAATCGTTGATTGCAAACAATGCGGTTGTTTCCTTTGAGTTCAAGTTCAAGCGCAAACTCGGATAAGGAGCAGAGTAATGGAGGGAGCAGTCGCGTGATGTTGTATCTTAACATCTATGATCTTACACCTATAAATGACTACCTTTACTGGTTTGGCCTCGGGATCTTCCATTCCGGTATTGAAGGTAATTAATTGAATGCTAATAGATTATACTTTTATTTTGTTATCTTTTCTGCTGCTTAATGTGCATGATTTTGGCATTTCTAGTTGAACTTTGCTTGGATTGAGTGTTCTAGCTTGTGGACTTTTGGCATGATAGTTGCGCATTAATAGAAACTTCAAATGATAATCATTGTTCCACCTGCGTAGATTTTTTATTTTGCTTTTGGTAACAGGGTATGCTAGGGTAAAAATTCAATTTCTGGAGGCTTTTAAGGTAGACTGAAGTTCATGATGAGGGAATCATGTGTCAGAAGAGTTTGACATTTTTTAAAGGATAAAGACTAGAAGGTTATGAGCAAATGCATCACTGTTATGCATTGTTGCATTTATCCCCATCAAACCAAAATTTATTTCCCGACCAATATGAATTGAATATGGAGCGTAGAGATGCAATATGCAGTAACACAATGGCTAAGATGTACATCTACTTCTGAAAGTAATCAATGGAATCTCTTGTTTATTTAATTCAAAAGAGCTATTGCTTAAAAATAACACAAAATATCTATCTTTGCAGATGCAGATAGAATAATTCCTGTCTCATTGGTAGGATAAATCCAGTATTCAAATTTTCTTATAATCACCCTGCACAAGTGACACAACTCATTTCATTCTTTGCTAAATTAAATCTAGAAGAAGCAAGGAGCAGAGTTATGCTATTTTATTTCCTTCCAAGGTCAACACATTCACAAACTGTTAGAGTTGAAGTTCCAAACTGGAAGAAACTACGAGCAGGAAGGATGGACTACTCTTTCTGAACTTGATTCTGATACCATGTATATGTGGAAATAGGCTAACTTTTATAAACGGGATTACTAAGAAGATTGTGCTAATTAACATTTCCTACTGTAAGGGAATTATGATGGTGCCACTCATGAGACATCCTTAAATTTTTATTTGAAAACTAGCTTTCCCACGATAACTGTAAGGAGGGAGAGGGGGAGGCAAATGCACCAGAAGGAAGGAAGATGGAGATGATAAGAAGCAGAATTTTATGATATATTTGAAAGAATATTTCTGGCTCACCTGGAAGCTTTTCCAAGGCCCAAGAGCTGTTTTCACAAACAGAAAAATAAACACAAAGTGTCCTTTCTCAAAGAAGATTAATTTCACTCCCAGAATGACTATATAAACACCCAAGCACCTTAAATAATTGCCTTGGAAAATCCATATTATGTGAGACAGTGAAACCATAATGCATCGTGGATTGTGAAAATGCTGATTGTGAAAGATTTCCTTTGCTTAGATAATTTTCCTTCAACTGTTATGTAGAAAAGAAAATTTGATTCATCTATATTAGGTCTTGTGAAATTTAGAAAAATGTTGTTCAAATGCTCAAATCTCTTGCATCAAATAATTTATTTAACATTTATATTTTCATGAACTCTGATGAGATTGCTTAAGTTATTGCAGCTTTGAAGAAAATGGTTGCATTGATCTGTCAAGATTGTATTGAATAGGAACTCAAAGCCTTTCTTTTTTAGTGTCTTGTCTCTTAAATAGACAATAAACCTAGCTACAAATTAGGGCTAAGTATGAAAGCATAAGTGTTCTACTAAAACACTACTATCTATAACTCATAATTACTTTCCTAATTAATATTGATTCCCTTGACATCCCCCCTCAAATTGATGCTAGTCGATCAAAAAGCATCAAATTGTCAACTAAATAGTAATATCAGTCCGGCTAAGATAGTCCAAGGGAAGCAAGCCCAAAAAAACACAAAGAAGAGAGCCGAAGGTGTTACTGCAACCCAAAAACAGAGCAGTAAACCCCACACCACCACCATGACAACCATCGAAACAGAAAACCCACGAAGTCGATGACCACCGACAGTGCCAACACACCAAAAAAAATTTCCTGCCACACCAGGATTAAAAAAAATCTTCGTGTGTCAACAGACACAGCCACAACCAAGAATCACGCCAAAACAGAAGAGAACCGACGCTACAATCACACGAGAGTCTTATTTCTAAAAAATACAGCCCAGAAACCAAGACGATGCCGAGGGGCTATTCTCCGACCCAACCACAACCAAGAATCACGCTAGAACAGAAGAGAACCGACGCTACAACCACGCGCTACAGCCACGCGAGAGCCTTGTTTCTAAAAAAATACAGCCCAAAAACCAAGACAATGCTGAGGGGCTGTTCTCCGACCCAGCCACAACCAAAGAATACACCATAAGCGTTGAAACAGATGTATTTAGGAAAAATACAGTCAAAGATACCGAGAGCCATGGATAGCACGGGGAGGGGGCTGCTGCAGCCCCTTAAACAAAAAAAATTAGGGTTTCCTTTGTGTTTAGGATTTTGGCTCCGATACCATGTCAAGATTGTATTGAATAGGAACTCAATGCCTTTCTTTTTTAGTGTCTTGTCTCTTAAATAGACAATAAACCTAGATACAAATTAGGGCTAAGTATGAAAGCATAAGTGTTCTCCTAAAACACTACTATCTATAACTCATAATTACTTTCCTAATTAATACATAATTGATTCCCTTGACATTAACTTGCCAAGGAAACTGACTTGTGATGTGTGCTTCATAATTTTAATATGCATAAGCAACTCCCCTGTATTTACACACGCCCCTGCCACTATTTAGTTTTGAACTAGAAATGTTTGCCCACTCAGCTTCCTCTCCTAGATTTTTACCTGTAAAATTAATTTATACTATGTGGTTTGAACTACAAATGTTTACCCGCTCATTTTTCTCCATTATTCTTTTTTCTTTCCCCTTAAAGCCAATTGGTTGTTAAATACAGAAGTTAGAAACATTGTTGATGTGATTTCATGAAGATGGTAACTACTGCTGCCCAAAGAAATAAATGAACCCCAAATCATGAAATTCAGTCCATCATAGGCTGTTCATTAAGTGTGTAGGTATTGTTTCAGGGAGTTTCATTTACATGCAAAAATGAAAATAATGGAGCAAACTCATGGGGCAAATTACTTGCCAAAATCAAAGTTGCATAGGTGTTTTTATATAGCCTTCCCTCCTAAAAAGCATTTATCTCTAACCAATTAAGAAAGAAAGTGGTATTTTGCCTTTGAGCAACAATTCTATCAAATTTTATATCCTCAAAATTAGCATCAATTTCAAATATTTCTGGTTAATATTGGAGGTGAAATGGAATTCTTAATTTTATTGTGGCAGCAAACTGACATATCAAAAGCAGACATACGGTTAGAAAAGAGCCAAAACACTTTTCATTCTACACCACCTTTAACTGAACATTAAATATTTGAAACAAAGTTTTTAGCTTAGGATGTTCAGATCTAGTGCATTTCATCTCCTATCAGGATCAAACTTATCTCACAGCAGCTGTTAAATGTGGGCTGCTTGGATTATGAATTGCAATCAGTAACGTGACGTTATTTTACCTATTTGATGAAGGATTTTGTTAGGACAACTATGAGTGCTTGAGGAGAAGTTAGGTCTATATTTACCTGAAAGAAACCCTTGAGAATGGCAATACTCTTGAGGTAGGCTTAGCAGAAGCTACTTAAAGGTGGCTTGAAATTATCTTCTGGTCTGATTTTCTCCATTTATTAGGATGATTTATCTAATATAGTACTGTTGAAGATAAGATAAAAACATTTGCAATATTGAAACATATTTCTAATCTGATATGTTTGCTTTTTGTGGATGAGTTCTAGCATCTTTTCGAATTCATATGATAGAGGATTACTTGTTGGATAGGATAGAAGCTAGTTATATGTGAGATTAGTAAAGCCTTAGCTGTACACTGCATGTACGGACCCAATTATACTCTTGTCAAACTCCTTGTTCCCAACAGTCTTCTTTTTTCTGTCTTCATCCTGTATTCTTAAAACAAAATACAAATTATGTCTGAAGGTCAAGGGAACTCGCTGTTCCAATTCGGAGGGTTCATGGTACAGCAGTATCAATGGATTGTTATTAGGAGTAATCAGATGGTTAGAACCTAAAGATGTAATTGTGTCACATGGGTAAAATATGCTTGCAAAAGGTTTTGTGCTATGCTGTGGTCTTTATTTTCTATGGGCTATCTAGAGTATCAAATGAAATAGTTCTTCTGTAGGATTCTTTTGTTTGGAATTAACATTGTTTGTATTAACATAGTAAACTGACCCATTAACATGAGATTTGAAAACGAGATAAGAAATTGAGAATCATATTTTGAGTTGTCCGGAGAAATAGCTGGAATTCTCCCATTGTAAGACGTCTCAACCATTCAATGACAAGTAACACCTGATAGAAGCTTTTCCAGCTGGAGTTAAAAGTAAATTACTGCTGGAAGTAGGATAATTTCCTCTAGATGTCTATTACTGAGATCCTAAGGTATGAGTTTCTTTTGGCAAGACAATGGAAACTCTCCTTTTCCTTGAATGGCTTATTTAAGATATGATAATTCAAGGTTACTATCATCAACATCATTGGTGTTGTGCTGTACTTAGTTGCTAACTTTGTGCAGGGTTGGGACAGATTACCTGATAGCTGACATCAGTTACTCAGGGAATCAAGTGATTACCAGGCAGGGCTACGTGAAAACCACTCAAGTTCTGTAGCATACTATTCCATAACTTGGAATTCTCATGATTACATGATCCCTCAAATTTGAGTTTTCTACTTCATCTACAAGCATGATAATGTCGTTATAATGCGCTGTTATGATTGCTTTTAAGGCAGTGCCATCAGATCTCAGGTTATCACATCTCATTATATTTGATTACCATGGTTAATTTTCCAGCTGCAAGTTTCCTTTAAACCTTATCGGTGTCTTGTGCTTGCTTCTCTTGTGTTTCCTACTTTTCTTATCAGCATTAGGCAGATCTCTAATCTGAACTATTGACTGTGGCTATTTGTAGCTAGTTATATGCAAGTCATCAGACAGGAAAGATCACTTATCATTTTTGTTATTGAGGAATTTCAGGAAGTCTAGGTACAAACAGCTGCACTCTCAAACCCCTAAAACAACAACAACAACAACAAATTGTTTTATTTTGTATCTGGCTAAAAATAACTCTTAATTGCTGTGGTGATTTGATAATCCTTGTAGCATTTCAAATTGAGCTGAATTTTAGTTGACGCAATCCATATTCTCTAACCATGACAGTGTTCCAATTTCAATGATTGTTTTTACTCTAATATCAGGTCTGTGTGAGTAATATATCGAGCTATCATTTTCTTTGGCATCTCTATCTTGAAAATTTATGTGCATTAACCTGTTGCAACTGATCTTTTAATTAGTCCATGGTATGGAGTATGGCTTTGGAGCCCATGAGTACCCAACTAGTGGGGTGTTTGAGGTGGAGCCAAGAAGTTGTCCAGGCTTCATTTTTCGACGGTCTGTGTTATTGGGCAGCACCAACATGTCTCGATCAGAATTTCAGTCATTCATGGAACATCTTTCTGCAAAATATCATGGAGATACCTACCATTTGATTGCCAAGAATTGCAACCACTTTACTGATGAAGTCTGTAAGCAATTAACTGGAAAGCCTATTCCTGGATGGATAAATCGAATGGCTCGATTAGGTTAGTTGCAAATCATGTTATGAGAAGCTACTTTCTAGTCCACTGGAGATCTTCTAGGCTTAGTACTCACAAAAGTGATTTTTCATTAAAAAAGAGAAAAAAGTAAGCAATTTTAAATGTGAATCTTTGTTGGGATATATGTCAGACCTGGATCCAGAATTTGTGGCTAACTGCGGAATAACCAGCGCTGCTTTGTAATTTTGTAAATAATATGAGTTATATGGTGGTTTCTAATGTCCGCAGCAGCCTACCTGCTAAGTTTCTCAGCTCTGTATTTTTGGATTTTGTGGTCCAGTTTATATATTTCCCTGTCTAATCGAGGGCTCTTATTTGAGGTTTCAGGTTCTTTCTGTAATTGTTTGCTGCCAGAAAGCATACAGATCACGGCAGTTAGACATCTTCCTGATCATCCGACATTTTCTGGTAATTTTCTTCCATCAATCATGGTTCTTCCCTTTGTTAGTTCAAGATCTGCACGAGAATTTATCTTACTGAGTGTCCAAGTTGATGAAGGCATTATTTAAAGTTGTATTCCTCAACAAAGCGAATTGACTGTGTATTCCCAATGCCAATGCAGATAATGACGACGACGACGATGATGGCGATGATCAGGAATCCGATGCATCATCTACAACAGCAGGGAGTGAAGGAGAGGGTTCAAATCATCATCTGCTCACAACACCGAATGGTGAAGTTGCATTTTTAAAGGAGAAACCAGTGAGGCTAGCAAAGGAACTCCTATAGGGTTTGTCCTGCAATTCCCATTCTTTCTATCTTGGATCTTTCTATTGCTTGTACTTTGGTGTATGATCTTGGCAGACAGGAAAGTGTGTCTTGGCTGAATTATTTGAATACTTCTGTTTCCTGGCATATGACGATCTTGCTTCAGACTTCTCTGGCGCCTTTGACTTTTCTAGAGGTATGGTTATACCTAAGCATCTTGTACCAAACAGTTCATGCACTCTCGTAGTATACAACCCCCAATGGGCTGCTGATTTATGATATCAGTTTCCAAAGAAGCTCGCATTGCTAGTTCATAAATTGTGACTGTTGTAGTATCCAATGGTGATTTTTTTTTATTTTTTTTTTTGCTTTGGCAAGTTTTAAGTTGGAACTGACATGAAATATGATGCAATTGAAAATGTCATGTTTCGGCTGATATGATAGAATGCAAATCTAATGAGCCAAGTATTCGATGAACCATTCTCTTACTTTGTATGGCCCAGATTGGTTTGTTTTTCTTTTTTATCAGAATTGTTTAGCTTTTGCTACTGAACTATGCTCGCAATATGTTGTCAGGTTGGATTTATTTAATTTTAAATGTAACAAAATTATTTAGGCTATAGAAAATTATTTGATATTATTATTAAATTTAGCTTACTGGGTCAACACTGAGACCTTCTAATTCAATTTTGTCAAAGCTATCACTCAATTGACTTGGTTTGTCTAAAAGTAACTTGGCCAACCAGAAAAAAAAAAAAAGAAGGTATGAGGATGAAATTAATTTTTTTCTTAACGAAACTAACAAAAAAAATCTCGAGCGAACTATATTTAAATGACTTGTTCAACTTAGTTAGTCTAATAAAAAAAAAAGAAGCTAAGACTTTAAAATTTAGAAAATGATATAATTGAAAGAAAAAAAATCTCTTAATACTATTTTATTAATTTAATTCTTAAAAATGCCATTATAAACTCGGTGCATTGCAACTGAGTTTACGGTTTTAACTGAGATCTTTTATTTTTTTTAATTTATTAATAATGTCTAAAATCTTACGAAGAAGTCGAAATTACGTAAATGTTAAGAAACAAAATACAGTGTTTAGAGTCTTACAAAATGGGAGAGAGAAAAATTTGTGAATAGCATGCGCCAAATGGTCAAAATCACGTAAAATGTAGGCTAAATACAGTGAAAAGTGATGCTCTCACGGGAAGACTCACGATTTAAGTCTTCGAGAGGACAGAAGAGAGACAAGTGGAAGGTAGCAGAAAGTGACGTGTGCAGTAAATGATTTTGAAATTTTGTAAACATCACCACTGGCTAGATTTTAGACCACACCCTGGAGCTTCCATCTTGTTTCCATGCCCAGATTTATCAGTCGAGTCCAAGCAACCTCTTCAACTCATCTTCCAACTCAGTTCGAAGCCCAATAGGGAATGCTCGCTACTCAAAGGAAGTTTCGCAAAACTCGCAAGAATCCCGTTAATTGCTTTCTGTAAAGAAAATATTCCTGCACCTCGTTTATGAAAAGCAGTACTGGAACAAAAAAAGTAGATGAACCCCACAATTAAATCATTTTACTTAGGGCCGGCTACTGCTTCAATGACCAAGACTTCGCAGCTCGCAGTCTCACTCTACATTAAAATATTTTGTCTTCCATTCATACAGGGTGTGCTAGACTTTCCATGGCAGGTAAGTTCCTAGAAAAGTGGTGCTGGGCATTTTAAGAATTGATAGGAATGAAAATTAATTAATTGCCTTAAAGTAAGTTGTTTCCAAGAAATTTTCCCATCATATACGAGGAGCAAACAAATTTTATAATACTTTGACTAAATCTATATGAAAGAAGTTTCTTTATTTACATTTCAATCGGACAAGGTTGATGTGCAAGATCATTCTATGGCATATTTATAGGGTAGAGTTGTGTGTGTTTTATTGCAAACAATGGATGCTTTCATGTTCTATATTCTCTTCTCCACCATGTTTCTAACCATAAATGCTTTTGAATCCAAATGTCCGATGGTTAGGTGCAGTCCCGGCGGTGCTGATATTCATTTCCCGTTCCGAACATCGGGCCAACAGCCCCAGCACTGTGGTCACCCTGGTTACGAACTTGTTTGCAAGGATAACACCACCATGATTCATTTCCCAACTTATGGACCCTTGGCTGTGAAATCCATCTCTTATGATGTCAGAAAACTCAGTCTTCTTGACCCCAAAAGCTGTGTCCATGAAGTTTTTCTTAATCTTAACCTCTCCGGTACACCCTTCCAGTATTACTATCTTTTGAAGAACTTTACATACCTCAACTGTTCAACCAGGCTTTCGCCATCTTTCGATGAAGTTTCATGCTTGAGTGGTCCCAGGCATCATGTTTACACCGTCGAATCTTCGTTGCCTGTTCCGGACTCTTGCAGAGCATTGAAAACTATTCCCATTCCATTTCCATACAGTCCTTATCTTGCTGATAATAGTTTTGGCCTTGGATTAACTTGGAGTTTGCCTGGACGCGAAGATTTTGAAGAAAAAGTAGGCTCCTGTATGTTCCAGTCCAAAGCAGGACCTGAGACTGGATGTACCAACATAGCACTGGATAAAGAAGGTAAAGCCATAATCTTCAGAAATCTTTGCATTTTCTTGAGATCCTCTTTAACATATCAACTCTGTAGAATGGTCAAATTTAGTCTTTGTATAAACAACAATCACAACATAGTAAATAGAACAAGATCGATCGTTGAATATAATTTTTTGCCCTTTTAAAAAATAAATTCCTGCTTGTATTGAAGTGCAAATAACTGTAGATGGAACAGCAGAAATTGCTCGTGTTAGCCCATGGAACACTGCTAGCTACTAAGAGGTTACTAATCTGATGCCTGGAACAAGTTGATCGAATTGACTTTGAATTGTAAACAAGACTACGAAAAATCTTCTGGGTATTTCATGAAGTTTCCATCCGGCTACCAGAGAGAGAACACTCATTTTCTAAAATATCATAGTAGTGGTCCACCTTTCCCATCCTTGGGGATTTTTAACTATCAAGTATCCACAGTACCCACACACATTTTTCACAATTATTGAGAAATTAAAATCTTCAGGTTTTGCTGTTGTTCACTTGGGTCCTCTGCTGCCATATCCAGAATCAACTTGTACACATAATTTGATCTGGAGATCAGTTTAACATTCAGGTCTTAATTACGTTTGCAGGTTTTTCAATCGTGCATGTATTGTCAGGTGAAACCGGGTCTATGATCTTGAACATTCTGCTATGTATTTTTGTGGTGGCAACAATGATAAGCATACAAATCTGCAACACGAAGAAGGTTGATGAACAGACAGAAAATGAGAATCTACTGTAGCAAGTATCCAACTGAATGTTTTGTCCCTCTACACGCTCGAAACAGCTTCTGAAAGATTGAGATTTCAGAAGGATATTCTTAACAGAGTTGGAGCCCTGCTGTTATGTCTTCTAGTAGAACAGACTTAACAAGATACGCATGTAACGTGAGAAAAAAAAAAAACACAGGGCAAGCAGATTCTGTACTATCAAGTTCTGAAATCTTGTTAGAAATACTTTACAGTGGAATATTGCTGTGGAAACCAGAAGGGATAGACTAGGATGTTTTTTCTCTCTTGAAATATGATGCATAAGAATCCTTTTTTCTTTTTCTTTTTCTTTTTTACTTGCATTAATTGTTCTCGTTTTGTAAGATTTATGATCTGGAAAAGATAAAATATTATTAAAATCCAAACACTGTGTCCTTTCAAAATAGCCACCAGAATCTCTCTTATTTCCCTTGTCATTTTTCTACCTTCTGGTCTAGATGACATCATATCAAGATTCGGATTTTTGTTTTACAGGTTTCTCTGTTGAGGTTGATATGGAACTCCACTTCTATGATCACGTGAATAGGTTCTTAAAACATGCTTACTTATGATAATAGTAATAATAAAGATATTCTTCTCCTTGATCTGAAACCATTTTTCCACAATGAAGGAATGAAAGCAGGAAAAAGAAAAACCTGGTGGAATTGGAATCCCTCCCTTGCCGGCTTATTATCCAAGATTGTAGCTTTATAAAATAAATTGTCTTAAATCAAATTGATTTCATAGAATCAACATCTTTTGTTAGAGGATAATATAAATCATATCTTAAAGTCTCATCTAACAACTTAAATTTTTAAGTAAGATGCTATTAGAGGTTTGTTGACTCAGCAGTTACAATTTCGTATCTCACCACCCCATTCTATTTGATAAAAATCAAGCACAAGGTAGTGTGAGTTCATACAAGTTTATAGCCTAAAAGGTTTTCACTTAAAAGGATATGTTAGAGAATAATATAAATCATATATCGGGACTGCACCTAACGGTTTAAGCTTTTAGATGAAATAGTTTATTAATATTTTTGACATGTCTACAAGTCCATTTATTTTCAAAATCTTAACAAAACACATCTACTGAAAATTTTGGAGTGAGAGCTAGAAGGATTATATATCTTGCATATAATCTAAAGCAGACTGTCAGCTGCAGGCTTCCATTTCATTGCCAAAAGCATCACTGAGGCACTGCTTCATTATATCTGTTGTTTCCGCATCATTGATGTATGTATACAATGCTCACAAACACAATTCTTTTGATCCTTCACAATTTCCAGATGTTGACTTCCTATAACCTTTTTTTTCAACCATCATGTATCTTTCTTTTTTCTCCATAATTCTTTTGATCCTTCACAAACACATAAATATGGATCTCTTTGATGCTAATTAGTTCTCCCATCACTTTTTTCATGAAAAAATTACATGGACAAATTACATGAACTAAGTATATTTTAATGATTACCAATGTTTACTAGAGAATTATGCAACTTGGATAAGTATCCCTGATGATATGCTTAGGGCACCTTTCATTGACATACTTTTATTTATATCCCAATTAATCAATAATGTTTGACTAGTTCTATCTTAGAGTTATTTATCAATATATAGTTTATCACTAAGGTGTCTTTATAAGGGAAATTCATATCCTCTCCAAATGTTAAGGTAAACATAATTGGCTTATCCTATAAGTTCATGACAAAGGACATCACCAATACTTAATTTCTATACATTTTATTTTCCTATTGTAGTTTTCCCAAGAGGGTGGTCCATTTAGGATCACGTTTATCTTTAAAATACCTCTTGATATCCCTATTTTTACCCCTTTTTAGTCTAGTTAAGAAGATCTTTTTTTATATAAATTATTAGAGATTGCCCTTGCTTATAAGCCTTTCTATCTCTTTTTTATATATATAAGTTTGAGCACTCATTGCATCATAGTTTTATATTTATATATATATAAAAAAAAACAATACTTTTCTTATGATTTAGTTTTGTGAATATCTTTTTATATTAGATGGTGAAACTTGTAGTATTTTTCTTGGGTAGTTGTGTACACTTTTATTAAGATGTCTTTAAAAAGATGGCAATTCACTAACCATTTTGTGTTTTTCTTATTACTTATTGGTTGTATAAAGATTAACTGTACTTGAGTATCTATCTTTCACACTTATTTCATCCACCCAAATATAATCCTTTGTGACTTGCTTAGCTTTACAAAGTCTTCTATCCAAAAAAGGTAGTTCATTCAATAAAGCTAGATATGATCTTATGATCTCATCTTTATTTAAAAGACAACAAACAAGTTTACATAACTTTCTTCTGTCGGGACACTAATGTCAAATTAAAAAATGAGTTAAACATAGAGATCCTCAAATATTAGGACATAGTCGGGGTCTAAGTTATGATATCGTGTTTGAGCTCTCTAAATGTTGCAGGCAAAATCTTGCACATTACGTACGTTGGTATCTTACACGAACAGCTATGGGTTACTATGTATATTTTGCACATGCTCTCTAGAGATAGTTAATCCGTTAATTAAAACTATATAAGTTTATTTTGATGAAGATAAGATTTTAACAAGTTTTGAGATATCTCTTAGTAGTAAGAAGATATTAACCTAATAGGGATTGTATGACTCTACCTCAATGATCAGACCCATCATTGAAAAGTGAAACCAAAGAAAGGGCTAGTTAGCAGGGCTTTTGATTGTCTCTGGCTTTAGTTAGAAGCTTCATTTGTTGATCTAACGTTTGGAGATGGAGAAGCATTGGTAGGTGGAAGGTCCAATACTTCATCTCAATTAAAGATAATATCTCATGAATATCTAGATCATTTAATTTTTTATTCTATTTAATCAGCTGGGGGTAATTTCTTTTTAAAAAAATCCCCCCCCCCTTTTTTATATGTAAAAGAATTAATTTTAAAAATAAAAATAATTGATTCATATGTCATATCACACTGCATGCTTGTCAACATTAACATGGAACACGGACTTGCAATAATTGTTCTTACCATTGTTGTCAATTCCGCTCCGCCTGAACGTTCCGCTTTGTTGAAAAAATCGAGATGAAATGACGTCGTTTATGTTTTGGTTTTAATTCGGACTGAACGTCTCGATACTGCTTCAGGTGTGCCAGTCCGACCTTAAAATCCTTTTATTTTGATTAACTTGTGGTTTTTTCTAATTTAGAGATTATGTTTGTTTGACTTTGTGTTTATATTGTATAATTTAAAGTTAATTTATCTTGAATTTTAATTATGTTTTTAAATTAATATTTTAATTTATATATTAATTAATTATATATAATTAATTATATATAAATAATACAACTCGAAATGGCACGCTGAAATGCTCGAAATCAGAGCGTTCGTTCCAATAAAAAACCGAACAGCGATCAAAACAATATTGAAAACATAAGAAAAATTAAATTAAAACATTACCATTTAGGCAATTACTAGAATGATTAAGATAATGCCACGCAATTACAAGTATATTTTTAGACCGCTACGTCACCGAGTGTCCTCAACAACCTTTGATCGAAAATGACATCCCTTTTCGCACACGATTAGCAAAATAAATTATTTTTTTTCCTGCCAACCCTATGAACCCCTTTTTCAGACGAAGACCCTGATACAGTTAGGACACGTAGACATTGAAAATAATTTAGTCCCTGTAGTTTATCAAAACGAATTGATTACTTCCTATATTATCTAAAATAATTAAATATTTTCTCGACTGACATGGATGATGTTTAATTTAATACTCCCATGTACTATATTTATTCTCTTTTTTTTTCCTATTGTGAAAATTAGTGGAAATAGCATGGAATTGATGAAAGGACTGGATTACAAGGAAAGTTGAACATATAGGGATTAAACGGATAGTTTCTGAAACTATAAAAACTAATTAATTATCTTCATTAAACTGAAGGTACTAAACAATCACAGCTGACTTTTTTATTTCTGTCCCTTTGAAGTTTGAACAATGATTCCAGTTGGCGAGTTGAAGAAGCAAGAGCAACAGCTAACAACGAAGACGCCAAGTGACTAGTATCCGATCAGATTGCTTGTCCAAATAAATAAATGCCACTGCAAGGGGCGGTGTTAGAATCACGAGATCTTTATGGCCTCCATGTTTTTAGCCTTCTTCTACCAATCCTAAACCTCTTCTTATTTATTTTCATTTTCTGCAAGGATAAGAAACATCTTACTTCTATCACAGAACAAAAATCCCACCTTTTACATCATGCCTTTTCACTCTCCTTATGTTGTCTTTCTCTTCATTATTTTGACTATTGTAATCAAACCAGTTGCACATTCCTTGCCCTTTATAGTTCTTCATGGTAATTGTCTCTGCTCTTCTGCAAAGTTTTTTTTTTATCATTTTCTGGTTTATTATTTGGATTTTTTAGTGATCTGTTCTTGTATCCTGCTCTTTTCTCCTTTTGGGTGTGTTAATTTAGTCAGATAAAAGCTTATAATGGAATATTGTGGAGTCTGATTGTGTTTATAATTAGATTAGAAAGTGTTGTTCTGCTTTTGTGTAGTTAGTTCACTCCTAGAGTGAATTATACTGTTTTCCATCTTTTTTTTGTATGAATGAAAAGATAATTATATTATAATGTTATTAATGGATTTGGCAATTGGCATTGACCAGTGGCGTTAAAAATTCTGTTTAGATAAGATGCCTTGCCGCCAACACTATTTCGATTTAATCCGTTTTATGAGAAATTTGAAAAGAAAAAAAGTGAATTTTTGTGGGTATTCAAGATAAGCTGCAGATTAGGAGGAAGATGATAGGGAGCATAGCCTAAAGATTTAATGGTGGAACTGTTTCTTAACAACCTAATCTGCCCTCGCAGACTCTTTTATTTTGTTTTGTAGGAGAACTTTAGCAAACAAAGCATAACACTAAAAATCATGATTTACATGCTGCTCACCGGAAGGAGAATAAAATGAAATCTAATTCCACATTTGAGAGAAATTATTGTTTGAGGAAAAAGATTGTAACTTGTGTATTTTCATACCAGGTAAATCATGTCGTTCAATGTTACACTAAAGTAAAAAACTCTAGAGAATGGATGTGTTTGATTTACCTACACAACTGATCTTATGTTATAGAAGTGAACTCATAAATCAAGGATTGAGGGCATATGTTGCAAATGTATTCAGACTGGCTGATTGTGTAAGCTGGAGTTGGCAACAAAACAACAATTACTTGGATTGCATAATGTACTGCATTCTTGTGATAGGACATTCTTATTGTGGCAGATAAATTAATGCATAGGTTTTGGTCCCCATGCATGGAGTAAATATGGTGAAAAAACTGTCTAGAATATGAAATACATATTACTTAGCAATATTTGGTTGTTCTGCAGATTTTAGACAATCAAACTGTTGAGTGTGAATCATTTGTCTTTAATGCAGAATTTGAAATTAGATGAATGTTTTTGTTTCACTCTGATTTTTTTTCTTTTTTGGTGATTGTTTAATTTAAATTTAAGCATTTCCAAGCTATTAGGCTTTTGTTTTCTATATTACTTATGTTAGTTAACCTTTCTTATTGACAATGCATTTTTACGCTTCTGTGATTTTTTTTTTAATTCTTCCTTTTATGGGCAGGCATTGGAGATCAATGCAAGAATCAAGGAGTAAAGCATTTCACTGAGGAACTGACCAAATTTTCTGGGTCTCCAGGATATTGCTTGTATGCTTTTCTACTTTCCTATCTTCATGTAATTTAAATCATCCTAATATATCTATTTCTCTACTTGTTTAATTCATTTCTCGCTATTTAAACATTGGTTTGTATTAAGTGGTCACTGAGAATGTGAACCTATTAAATTTTTATGTAAAGTTCTTTTGCTACAGCTAACCAAACCAAATTTCTAGTAAAGTAAAGTGCTAAAACTTGACTTTTATTGTCTTTCAAGGAAAACTATGAGAATTTCAATCTCTTTTATCTCCTTCCATCCTGATAATTGTTACAACATGAACACTAATGGGTAAATTATTTTTCATATATGGTTCCATTGCATCATTTGCTTTTCTTTGTGCAGAGAAATTGGGGATGGAGCGTGGGATTCCTGGTTTATGCCTCTTAATGAGCAGGTAAATTTAGTGAAATTACTATCAAGCCTATCATTTTTGACATAACATTCCTCACTCTCTTACAATTTGAAACATATAATGTGTTTGCAGACAAAAACTGTTTGTGACAAGGTGGGAGAGCTCTGTGGGTAATTATGTTTTTTTTTTTTTTATCTTATTATGCTTGTTTGACCACTAACATAGTTGTTGCTATACCTACAGGTCAAGAAAATGAAAGAATTGAGCAAGGGCTACAACATAGTTGGTCTCTCCCAGGTAATTTATTGTTGTTGCATTATTTCCACATTGCATGTTTTTGTTTGGAACATTCTCTCTGTCGATGTTTATTTTTTTACATATTTCAAAGGTGCCTTGTTTTCTTATATCATATCCGTACTTTTATCAATCCTTTTACCTACGTGACCTGATTACTGTTTCATACAGTAGGAAACCAGTAATAAAACTTTGATCAAGAACAGTCTTACAAAGCTGTAAAGGCAAATCAACTGCATTTTTATCCCCTCATCAGAAGTCAGAACATGATATTGAAAGTGTAGTGCATATGTGTTTGTAGGAGTTCATACAGGTGTATTAAATATATAAGGTATCCCCATCTTGGTTATCCAATTATTGTTATGAAGTTTTCCTAAAAAAAGAGAGAAAGAAATCAATGTCATCCCTCCATTCAAGTAATTTCACATCAGTACATGTGATCTGAACCCTCTCTTGGAAATTATTCTTCATTTTTTAATTCAATTGTTTGTTAGTGCATCCTGTTGCCTCTTAAGAAAACTGGTTGGTTGTGCAAAGTCCATTGTGGGATCTAGTCATGTCATTCCGTGTTTCTCTTGTAAGAGAAGGCTTTCCTTTGGATTGTTGACTAAAATGGAAGAATCAAGCTGGTTTCATTGTTTGTACATGCTGAATGCAGCATCAAACATTCATTTCAACAGGAGTTTGTATGAATGGAATTTGACATGCATTTTTCCTCGTCAGTCACTGCAATCGTTTTTGGTAGGACAGAGGTATAGGGAGCCAAGTACTAAGAAGCTGTCCTCCCTCTTGTACTTTAGCGCATGTAGTTTGAACCATTCTCCTCAATATCTTCATATTTCTCATCTCATCCTGCTATTCATTCTTGCTTTCATCATCTGCTTATGATGTGATACTAATTTTCTTAAGAGCAAAGGGCATGAAAAAAGGAAGCAATATAGAAATCACAGAGTCAGACGAGTTAAAAGGAGGCAAAAATAGAACCAGAGAGAGAGAGAGAACGAGTTTGTAGGAAATATTCCAACTCTATTATAACATCAACTAACTCTCCCGCAAAACCAACTAATACCTTCTAATTAACTAACTTCTCAAATTTTTGCCACCTATCCAGTATAAACAGTCATCAGTCTTAACCATTAGCTTCATTCCATCTGTCCCTCCAGAATTTGTTCAGCTTTATGGTGAGAGATCACAAGTTTTTCTACTTGTCCAGAATGGTTTGCATTTAAAGTTGTTCTTGTAATGAGTAAAATGGACAATTAATTTCAGCTACTGGCCTGCTTGTTTGAAAATCTTGTGGAACTGTATTGATGTAGCATATTTACCATAAGGTCCATAACTTTTCAGGATATTGTAATTTGATGTGATGGTTTTTTAATTGGTATACCAATCTCATAAACTTTCTTGAGGATAAAAGATGGTTCTGGTATTTTCTGTGGGGAAAATGGATGAATAAATAAGTAAATAAAGTCAAGAATGCACCTCTAATCTGCATTTGTTATGTTTAACTACTTAGAGTTTGCTACAGGCTATAAAAAATTATGGTTTTGTTACCTGATTTTGATGGTTTGACAACTTCTGTCTAAGTTGCTCATTCCTTTTTTGTTCCCTTTCACCTTTGGTTTAACAGGGCAACGTAATTGGCCGGGGTGTTATAGAGTTTTGTGATGGTGGACCTCCTGTAAGCACAACCTCTATATCAACTTCTTTAGCTCTCCCTTTTGGAAATACTATTACTGTGTTCTGCGGTTCCTTTTTATTATTGCATTGAGCAGTGTTGCATTAGGTTGATCAATATTTTGACAGATCAATCTTTTACATAACATTCTGAAAGTAGTCTGTTAAAATACATTTTTAAGTAACAAATAATTTCTCCACCTCCAAACAGGTTAAGAATTTCATTTCTTTAGGGGGACCACATGCTGGCACTGCCTCTGTTCCTCTTTGTGGGGTAAGCTCTTTCGAGGTTTATCTTTATTTGTACTTCATCAAGATGTCTCTTCATATGCTTATAAATGCCTTAGCAAGGTTTAATGGGATAAATGCTTTTGAGAGTTAAACCACTGAAAATACAGAAAATCCCTTCATATTATTTATACCTATTTGCAATGATAGAAAGTGGAAGCAGGTTCTTCAATCAACTCTTATGATGAAAAACTATTTTGCTCGTGGCCTTGTTTCAAGCTGCAAAAATCCACCACCTTAGCTATATATAAACTTGATTTACACGTTGTAAAAGATGTAAGTGGTTAAAAATATCGTTAAGCTTCTTGACGAGACAATGTCAAAGCTACTATGTTAAAAAGCTTTATTGTCTCCCTTCTATTTGGTGATTGGTAGGAAGACTGCACTGTAATCGAACCTGTGTTATTGAAAATGAAAGGGCCTTTCTGGCCGAAATACTTGTGGATATTCATTCTCATAGATAGGAGATAAAAAGTTTCATACTAACAGAAGATTAATTGCAACTTGCTAGCTGTTGTTTTGATAATAATTCACAAATGGCATAGCTATTTTTTGCAAATTACAGCAAATGAATTTTAAGGGACCAGAGCACAAATTCATGGAGTTGAAATTCAAATGATGGATTTGAGGTACAAAGGAATGTGCTTAATGCATAATAAATAGAATTTAAGGCACAAAGGAGTCCTGAGTGTTCGGTTGGTTGGTTTGGTTGATTTTAGGGGAATTTCTGAAGGGAACAAAGAAAAATAATGTTTTCCTACAACAGTGCCATCTGAGTGAGTACCAATTTAAACCGAACCAAAAACTTAAGTTTAGTCTTGGACTTATTTTGCTTTCTGGACTGCTTGAGAACCAAAACATTTGATCAAATCAATTAACACTTGAAGCTTGCTGTACTTTCCAAGCACATCCTTGTTTTTGTTTCTTATATTAGTTGTTAAACATGAATGGAATGCCTTTTATTCAAGATGGTAACAAAATAATTATAGAGGTGGTTCTCATTTTAAATGATGATGGATTCTTGAGTTTTGTCTTTAGTAGTGACCCTGTTTTTGAATGAGTTCACGATCGTACTCCTTATATTTAGGGCATTAAGCTAAGTCGTTTTTGTGATCTCAGACCAACTTACAGTACTCTACAGTTTTCCATAGCAAAATGTAGATTGGTTTATGCATTTCTGAAAATTTTAAAAATGAACCATAAGACTGGTCTTTAGCTTATAAGTTGAAGACAAATCAAAGAATTAAAATTTGTTTGGTTGGTTCTAAACCGTTGATCCTCATCCTTATAGAGGTGTTGGACTGAAGATAGGGATATAGGTTGAAGAATAAAATTATAGAGTTGAAGGAGAAAGAAATGAGGTTGAAATACAAAGGTACTAATCAAGTTTAAACATAGAGTAAGACACGAATGAATGGCACTGAGGGGTATGGGGTTTTATGCACGATACAGGGTAAAAAATGCAGTAATTTGGACTTCAACTACAAAGGTGTGGAATTGACAGAGGTCCAAGAACTGCTTGTGCATACATTTATGAAGGCATTATTATGGTTTATTATATATTATTTCTTCTGAATGTGGGAAAGCACCTATAAAACAAACTCGTTTTTAGTTTCCTTCTAAAGGTTCTGATTGATATGTTTAAAGTGATTATGCTTTTGCAGTCTGGCATTTTTTGCATACTTGCAGACACCTTAATGAAGTACGAGATCTATAGCGACTATGTCCAGGTATGCATCTATCGCTAGCGTTTCTTCAACTTTTGGTGGAGCAAAGAAAAGGATTTTTTTTTCCTCTATCATTACTGCTGTCAATTATCTTTCTCATTCAAATATCCCTGAGAAGGCTTGAAAATTTATAGTTGACATGTGGAATTGCAGGCTCACCTGGCTCCCAGTGGCTATCTTAAATTTCCTAATGTGAGTAGCATGCTTTGTTGGTGTATAGATACCAAAATGAAGTTTCTTTTGACTGCATGATTTCTCTGTGATCAATTTCTTCAGGAAACCTACCTGTATGATTATGCAATAAACACAGAAATCTATAGCCTTCATGGACCAATTTATTGCTGGTTTATGATTTATTTTATTTCTTAAGTGTTGTCATGGAATCAATCTTATAAAAGGATGGCCATTATAAATAGGTTTTGTTGTCTCCTTAAATTAAATTGTTTTATACTAATTGCGTAGTGATAGCTCAACATCTTGATATGACAATTATTTCTTGATTGGTAGGATATTCCACACTACATGGATAAATGCAGGTTTCTTCCGAAGCTTAACAATGAAATTCCTGAGAGAAGGAACACAACTTACAAGAAAAGGTTCTCTAGCTTGAAGAATTTGGTGCTTATCATGGTGAGAAGAATTTCCTTTTTTTCCTAATATAACATTACTTGGTCCTCTTGGCAATTATATTCTTGATTGCAGTTGTCGGAATTCTAATTGTTCCTTTTTTTCTCTTTAATTTCAACAGTTCGAAAATGACAGTATTTTGATACCCAAGGAGACCTCTTGGTTCGGATATTATCCAGATGGGGCTTTCAAGCCAATTGTCCCAGTAAAAGAGGTATAATCTGTTTATAAACAAATTTTTAAATCTTAATATATTTTGTCGCTGAGCTTTGTGCAGAAGTTATTGAACTTGACATACAGAGATTTCTGCATAATCTCTGTTCAACTGAAACAAACAAGTGAATAGCACAAATTGCCTGGATCTCATTTTAAGATTTATTTATATTTATGAAGTTTCTCTGTTAAGGAAAAGAAATATAGCTGAGCAGGAGCTTAGCTATCGTAACCTTTTATCTTTTTCCTCCATGCAGACAAAGCTTTACACCGAGGACTGGATTGGTCTGAGGACCCTGGACGAGGCTGGAAGAGTTCATTTCGTTAGTGTTTCAGGAGCTCATCTTGGAATTTCTAAGAGCGATTTGAAAAAGCATGTTGTGCCCTTCTTGGTGGACGAAGCTTCAGCAAAAAAGTATAGCAATGGCAGGATGCATGGATTTCCAGACAGAACCACACAAAACTACCATGGGAAACAAGTTGCGGGGAGCTTTATTGGCGAAACATCGAATGAAAGGATAATCGACAGACTATCAATGAAATTCTTCAGTAAAAGACTCTTTCAGGGAACTACTTGAAGAGGAGAATGATTCAGATTGATTTATGAACATGGAGTATCGAAGCCTACTGTTATTTGTGCTTGATCCTTAACAGGGATCATCGACACGTATATTAAAATTATTGTCCTCTTTTGCTGTAGCCTTGCTATACCGAAAACATTCTGATTAGATCCCTTAATGCTGTCATTCCACGCAACTCCAGGATCTGGCCTGTATTGTTGCGATGAAAACGTGATATTTATACATCAATAGACTTCTCGTAAAATTTTATTTCAATCTAACGTCGATTAAGAATTATAATAAATATTGTAAAATTATTTATTATTTTAAAAAAAATATTATTTGATCGAAACAGAACAAATGGAACGTTTCAGCTGAAATTTGAGCGAAATTTCTAAAATGGACTGAAATTTTAAACGATATGAAAACTATGTTGTTTTATCTTGTTTTTTTTTTTAATTGGTACAAAACATTTAGAGCCAAATAAAATAAAATTAACAATACTGTTTTAACACAGCAATCATTGGTATCGTTGGCGTTCTTAGATCCATTATTTTGTATCTCCCTGCATCTGGCTAGACATGCGTGCATGAAATCCAGGTTGTCCTGGAAACACATTTGCACGCAGGTGCAGCTATAGCATTTGCTAGTTAGTTTTTATCTGGTTATTTCTCGCCCTACGGCAGGATAAAAAACAGAACTTTAACATAAAAAATAAAAAAAAAAATATCCAATTATCAGTTAAACTCGTTTTTAGCAAATCAAACTTAAGAAAACTTCGTGTACAAATTTCTGGGTTTAAAATGTTTTTTCAGTTAATAAGTCGACAAAAAATATCATTATTAATTTGAAATAACCTGTCAAAATATTGGGTTCAATAAAAAAAATTAATTTAATTACATGTTATAATTATTAAAAAAAATCATGTGTTTCAATTTTTTTAATAATTATAACATCAATTTTAGTATAATATAATATTTCCAAACATTGAAGGGTAAAGCACAGAACGAACGAATAAAGTTTTCAAAAAAAATTATAAAGTTCGAATAAAAAAAGACATGGACAATGGGATTTGAAATTGAAACTGCATCGAGAAAGAAGAATAAACTTTAAGTCCATTACTTTGAGTTGAAGACACCAAAGCAAAGCAAGATGTAAGAATAAAAAGAAAAGGTTGAACAGATTTAGAATAAATTTTTATTCTTAAAATACGTATAAAAAAGATATCTTCAAAAACAATATTTTATTTTTTATTCCTAAAAATCATTATAAAAAACTCAATTTTAAATTTATTAAACTAGCATGTCATGATAAAATAGTTATTATTATAATTTTAAAGCACAACTCGGGAGTCAATCCGACGCACGGGGCAAAGTTCTAGATCACGGGTCGGGTAAACCCAAGTTGGCCCGAGTCAACATATAATTAAAAATAATTATCATCATAATTTAAATTTAATTTAGAGGTTGATGTAGGACAAGGTTCAGGTCGTAAGTGAGATTGAATATTGACCCAAATCATTATAAGAATTAAAATGATTATTAATATAGTTTTAAAACCTAACTACTATTAAGGAGCAAAGCTTTGGTTAGGGGTGAGGCCTTGATAATGCGTGAGGAAGGTCAGCATAAAATAAAATTAATAATTATTAAAGTTTTAAAATTTAATTTTGAGGTCAACTTAGGTCATAGCCCCAATTAGAATGCTCAACCTGGGTTGACTTAGATATATGTAGTGATAAAAATTTATATTATTATAATTTTAAATTCTAATTCGAGAGGTCAAACAAGACAAAGATCTAAATCACCGGTAGAAATAATAACCTAGTTAACCCAAAAAAAAACAAAAAAAACTTATTTTAAATAATTATTTTTTCAAAAAAGCCAACAAGTTTTTAACCCATACTTTATCCTAAATTGATCTAAGTTTTAAATCGAATCAGTTCAAGTCAATCTTTCCTTTATTTTTTTTTATAAATTTTGACTATTCTAAATTCGAGCAACCAATGAAGTTAATCTTAGATTTATAACTGAAACTCTTATAATATTATTAATCACAAGAAATAAATGATAATATACAATTATTTTTTAAAAATATATAAAATTATCAACAATACATCTTAAACATAAAATAAAATTTTCACATTTTATTCTGCCTTGTCCGTTATAACCTAACAATAAACAAATAACGTGTCTCCTCTGTCTACAGTCTCCTCCTGACACAAAACGGTACTTTATCATCAATTAATATTTATTGGTCCATTTATTACAAGCATTTGGGAAATTATAACCTTCAGAATGGCAACATTAAATTTGAATTCTCCAAGCATCTCATGCTAGCCTAAAAAACATGTGACTACATAGCGAAATGTCTCTTTTGCTCATCATCTGTTAGCCCTTCTCTTTTGCTCATCATCTGTTAGCCCTGGCTGTGATAGTTCATCAATTCATACTCTCCTGAGCTAAAAGGATAAGCTCACAATTTGCTGGTCCAGGATCAACATAGCAGGCATGATGCGAATCACATCACAAAGCATGAAAACATATTCTTCCACGAACAGCACCATCATTAAATTGACCATAATGCTCATGTTTCTTACATTGACTTGAGACAGAGTAACTCAATTTACAAGGGGTAGAAGGAACCTGAGTTCTTTCCTGCCTAATTGAACATTATTACTTTCACTTTATATACGAGATTAAGAAGGAAAAAAAAAACTTTTCAAATTAACATGCAAATTTACCAGAGCTATTCAATACACATGAATGTCAACACTGATAGCTCCCAAGTGATCCGCCCTGATGGAGCAGCTGTTCTTCCTGTTTAGCTGCTCCCCAACAATCTTTTGGTGAGCCTGGCAGCGGAGCCATAGGCAGGATATTCTTGCCAGAGCTGCCTGACCAGCAACTCGAACACGGCAGACAACACTTAGGTCCGCCCATATCTCACTTCCCAAAGGCCCAGATTCAATACTTTGATTAAATCCATCAAGATCTGCTTCTGTTACAACAACCACAGAACCATCATCAAATGGCACCATACCCTGCAGAAGTGCTGCCCTTGGAGTTCTCGAAACTAAATCAGTCATTTTGAAGTTGTGATCAATACTGTCCACCTTTAGATAATAATATTCCTGAACAGCCTGCATTTGCGAACAGGAGCTAGTAACTAATCAAGGATATGCAAGAACCTTGTTAGAAAAGATCTAGGAAGTTCTGACATGCATTTTATGGACTTTGGTGAGAATATTAAGTTAAAAATGTCATCATTTTTTCCTTTTGATTTCCTTGGTTATAGGAATCAGAAGAAAAGGCAAAAATGCGGGCATTTGAGACCAGAAATTCTAACTATCAAATTCTTTTGTACTCAGTTTCATGAAGTTTAGTAAAATCTAGGCATGAAAACTACAATTTACACATGAATCCATAACTTCTTGAACTAAATCATAGCAAAAACATGGTCCTTCCCAAGCATACCTGCCATTGCGCAGATGCTAGAAGCACTCTTGGTCGGATTGACCTCACATAATTATATGCAGCGTCAGGTGTCATCTGCATGTGGTGCACCTGCATTTTAAAGCACAACTTTAGAATTGTTGCAAGAAAAAAGAAAACCTACAAACTTTTGAGTTTTGAATTGGGTTGGTGACCAGGTAGCATATAACAATGGTTGTGCTGCGTCCCCGACCAGCTTTGCAATGAACGTATGTAGTTTGTCCTGATGATACATTTTCTTCAAAGAAAAACAAAACATAAGCAGCATGAGAATCACAAGAATAATAACTTCACCTGCATGTAAAATATTTGTTGTAACGAAGCACAAATGAATCTCACCATGAATAAAGGCTACAGCTTGGCATATATCATTTAAGGAAGGAGCAAAGCAGTAGTCTCTCGTGGGGATCACCAGATGATTGATGCCATAAGCCTACCAATATATTTGTAAGTCAAAATGTAGAAGCTTCAAAAAACAAATGTGTGGAGTATCATAGAAATAAATGTCAAACCATGAGAATTGACAAAATAGAAACAGAATTAAAATAAAAAAGCAATCACAGGACAAACAACACAGCCAAAATACAAGGTGGAAAACCACAAAAGCAGACAACCGTCCAGGCTCGTTTAGTAGACAGAAAACGAGCAGGAAGCAAGTGTTAATAGTTCATATTTTTATGAGCTGATACATGTGACGACTCTTCACATAGCACGTATCAGCTATCTGCTGAGGTTATCAGCCAACAAAATATGAAGCATTAACACAGGCACCCCGCCCCTATCAAAGGATAGAGAGGATAGAAAAAATGCACTTACATGGTATAAAGAAGTTGGCACTAGTGTCTCGTATGGTTCATTCAGTGTTATCACTCCACCAACACCAAGCCCCTTCAGGCATGGAACATCAGAAGGGAATGGGACAGCACCTAACAATATAAACTGCAAATAAATATATTAGAATAGAAGAAATTGAGAAGGCTACTTGATATGAAATTATTTACACAAAGGCACAAGAATGCATAAATTCTCAGACAGTTCCGAGAATCTTGAGCTCAGAGAACATGGAGTACTACACCTACTAATGATATTAACATTTGCAAACACATCATGTAAAAACATCACAGAATAGACAAATGAAAAATCGTTCAAAGATAATCTATGAGCAAAACTGCAACCATGGTTCACCAAATTAGAACATTTGATAAAACAAAATGCAAGCATTATTGATAAACCTTCATCCAAGTTTAAATTTTACAAGTATAAGGAACCAGTGATAAAAGCTATAGATCGGAGTGGCTCCTTACTCCAATCATCAGAAGTTCAGCGTCCCAGTACATTTACAGGCACAGAGAAAACAAATGTGTTTTGATACAAGCGAACAAAAATAAAGTTAGCGAAAGATATGGAAATGAAGATAAACTCCCAAAACAATATAGTCACTTGCTTTGAGAAAACTCTTTAATAACTCCCCAATCTCCTACCCTCACGCTTCCTTCACTTAATCTACACCCACAGACATCAGAACTCAACCAAAAACTGAAATAACCCCATAAAAAGAGCCAACACAACAAAACTTATTAGCATCAAACACATGGCAAGCATGTAAAATCCACCCACCCACCCAATCCACACAGTCGTATACTATATAAAATCGAAAAACAGAATCAAGTTTCATACGTCAAACACCCCCAACTAAACCAATTTCCACATACACAGCAAAGAAAAAATATCAAAGAACTCCAAAAGCAGCAGGGAAAAAAAAACATCGATCCAAGCATGAAACAGCGAAAATTATACCTCATGAACTCTATCCCACCAGCGAAACTCAGCCTGGACCTTATTCCTAACAACATTATAAAGCAAAGTTGGGTAAAACAAAGCCCGAGCTCCAGCTCCAATAAAAACCCGCTTTGCATTCCACGCAATAACGCCTTCATTATTTTTCTTACCAGCACCCACAGCACAAAATTCCTTCTCCTCCTCCCCTCTCACCACCTCACCTACTCTCAATTCCTCAATTATCATAATATCCACAAATTTTGACACCAAATCAATCACAATCACGTCCAAATTCCTAATAAACCCTCACTAACTATATCTCTATATGCTATATTCCTGTGTGAATCTATGGGTATTTACACAATAGTTGACCAAACTGAAATCTTCACATCAGTGAAAATAAAAACCCTAAGATAATAGCTCTTTACAGCGATTACAGAGATGGAGACTGATTATAGGAGAATCGATTGATTTCGAAATAATTGAATTGGGATTTCTAGATGAAATCGCCATCGTCAGAAAAAGAAAAGAAAAAAGAAAAACGGTTTTGACAAGACGGTGAAATCGAGATGATGAGATCGTGATCGATGAGAGTTGGTGGCCAATTTAATTTTGAGAAAGAATTTTTGGAAACTCAAACCCTAGATTGCCTGGATTCTACTCCTTCCCCTCTTTTTTCTCAACCAACTTTCACTCACATGCATAGAGAGTACTAGAATAGGAATTTTAGATATTGAGGTTAAATTGACGAGCTGGTGTTAAGCATGGACTTCTGAAATCGGATAGATGGATGACACGTGGTGTTGGGTAGATATGGGTTTGAAAACAAAACTGGGGAGATGTTATGTTGGGCCCATGGCGTGGAGAATGCCAACACTTTTAAGACGGTTCGTGTATGTATCTGTATTATATACGTATTTTTTTTAATTTCACGATTATTCTAGATTTAATTTAATATCTTTTTTGGAGACTACATATCGGGTTTTTTTTTTATTGAAAGGAACATATGATATTTTTTATTTATTTATGTTTTGGCTTTAGTTTTCCATAGTATTTGGTATGGCGGTCCAATTATATTTTTAAATTCTTTTTATTTTTTATTCTAAAGAAATTAATTTAATATGTTTTGAGATTTTCTTATGTTGACAATTTGACATAAGGAGTTAAAACCGAAAGAAAATATTATTTTAAAAAAAGCAATTTCTATAACACTCAAACAAAACTTATTTTTTTTGTTATTTGTTTTTATATGTGAATTTAAACTTGACCATGATTAAGGTTGGAGCTCCTTCCCAAGTTCAGCCCTTTTTCTATATCAATTATGCAGTTCTTCTCTGTTGAGACTTCAGCACACTAATGTCTGTTTCTTCACCATGGCAACTTCTTGTGGAGCTTAAGTAAAAGCTAGGAGAAGGCACTTAAGTTAAAACTAGCTACTGAATCAGATAGATCTTGAATTGTATTTCCACCCTCGGACAAGACCTCGCACTGGATAATTCAGGAGCTGCGAAATGATAACAGGGAAGGGTGCTGCTAGGTAATAAGCCTGCAAGAATCATAAAATTTAAGCAATTAGAAAATCTATTCGTAATTAAATTCAAATGATCCCTAAACCATAAATTAACAGCGCATAAATAGGAAGAAAAATTAGCAATTGGATAGAGAGAGTTACTTGAAAGTGTAGGTGATTGATGGTGGCAAAAGCACCCAAACTGTTGTAACCCACTCTAAAGAAAGGATCTGCTGCTTCTACAGCCATGATCAATCTTCTGAGGCAAGCAATTCAGAACTTGGGGTATCAAGAGAACATGTCCATACTCAATTGGACTCCCCTGATCATCAGCATTTCACAAATAAATGAGACGAGCAAAACATATATTCCTATGAAATATGAAAAGTGGAGAACAGTATAAGAGAATCAGAATAATAAGATCAATTTGCTTACATTCATTGCAACCACACTTGAACTGTTGGAATCAGCTGTTATAGGTGGGGGGAAATGCCTCTTGTGGTCATTGCTTTTTTCAAAGCTGAAAAGCACTTCTTGTCCTACTTTGGTGAAATTGAACTCAGTCTAAGCACCTTATCAAACCTGAACTCAGTGGATCTCTTCTTCAGATGGCGGCCCTTGTTCAGTTGCGCAATGAAACCGTATCTACCAGGAATGATCTTTGTATCGCAAGCAGTCACATCATGGCGGAAAAGGCCACGGCTCATTCTATCCTCCCATTGTCCCAGCAACAGGTTGTGCAGGAAACATACTTGAGGCTGTTCTTCTGATGATTTCTCAACAATATTTCCAATCAAATTCGAATTGTCTTCCTTGGATGCATACAGAGGCAGCTTAGACACTGGGGAAAAAAACATCAGCATTGGAAGAATTTTTGGAGAGAAATCAAGAGCGTATCCATAATATTCTGTCACTTTTTTTTTTACACATCCCCTGTCAAAGCCACTCATAGCTTCTAAATTCTATAGGAATTAGCAAACAAGTTTGCTGCTTTCCTTTTCTTCGTAAGACTTTTAATCACAACACTTTGCTAGAATTATCTTCTCCTTTCCTCCAAGACTTTTTCACTATTTGGAACAGGGCTTAGTTCTTGTATGAAGTTTTTTGCACATAAAGTTCAACTCTTGCCTGCTATCAAAATCAGGGGTAAAAAAAGAGCCAAGATCTTCATAATGAAGACTCATCCACACCCTGCCTAACAACCCATCATCAATCACTCAAAAGAACATTGTTTTCCATGTTTTCTCCACAAACAAACAAGGCTTTACATGCCACTAAATGACCAATGCCAATAACAAAGTCATGAGAGTTGAAAAGTCTCTTTATTCTACGTACACAGAGACATAATCTCTAACCAATATTAATCAAACAAGACGTCTAGGAAAAAAACTACATACCTGGTAAACAACACTTCCTAAGGCAATTCATGCCACACCCTTCAAACCCTTTTTCAGAATTCCCCTGATAATTTGAAACCACGGTAGGAACCTTCTTTATCGTCAGCATCTTTTATATATATCTTGTTTTGATCAAATACAAATATACCTAAGGAAACCTGGAAAAATCTCTATACACCAACTAGTATATAATAAAAAGAAGAAAACGCAGAAACTGTCAAACTGCAGCTGCCACCGCCAGCAAGGAAAAGGTGATCAGAAGGGCAACCACCGTCAGAAGGAAGAGCACCCCTTCCACCGTGTGGTGATGAGATTCTTGCATTGCCTATCTTGTTCTTGTTCTTTTGGTATTGAAATAGTAATTCTCGGTGGCTATAGTTCTGATTTCGGTCTTGTTGGAATCCTTTCCCAAATAAAGAAGTCGTGTTTCTGGAAACTGATAAATAATCAAACTTCGGTTTTCAATTTTAAAATTTTTTGTGTGCCTTTCCGTTTCTTTCTCTACTCTTCGTCTCTATACTTGGTCTCTCTTCTCTTTTCACTAGTTGGTTATGGCGGTGCCTCGAGCTCCATGAGCTTCAAAACAATATATAATATAAATACTTTTGCATTAATTATAGGAGTTACTAGAAATACAAGCGAGGTTTCCCTAACATACGCTGACAAGATTTTAAACTTTTGTCTGAAGAAGACAACTTCTTGCTCGAGTGGAACAAAATAAAGTGACAACACAAAAATAGAAACTAACAAAGGCACTGATGCAAAAGATCCAAACAGAAATTGGACCTTCAGTTTCTTCAAATGACTTCCCGGGCACTGTTGGCAGGTTACCGGAGTCGCACTTTACTCTACGAGACTCCACACACAAATCTGGATTTCCAACAAATGCTCCAGGAAACCTTCCATACCCCTCTTTCAAGGGAACAAATCCAGACAAACTGTTATATGAGAAGTTCAAGAGTACGAGTTCTTTAAGCATGGAAATATTTCCTGGTGTTTGACCAGATAAAGAGTTATGTGACAAGTCCAATGCCCTTAAACGCTGCATCTTCTCTAGACTGGGAACCTGACCATCAAGAGAATTGTATGACAAGTTCAAATACTCCAAACCTTGTAGTCCAAATAAGCCACGTGGAATCTCCCCATGTAACAAATTATCAGATAGATCAATTCCAGCATTTGAAGATAGATGGTAATTGAAGCTTAATTCACTGTTATCAACAACCAACACAGATATTTTGATCTCAATATTTCGAATTGCAAGAAATGGCTCTGCAGGCAATCGTCTAACATCTCCATTATTGAACTCTGAGCTAATGTTGAAGTTGCCATTGGGCAAGAGGCCAGAGAATTTATTGCCTGAAAAATCCATCATTTGGATCTCTTCAAATGTGAACAGCCAACTGGGTAAACTTCCACTGAATTTGTTTCGAGCCAGGGAGAGATACCTGAGATTTGACCATTTAGTTATTGCATCATTCAAATTTCCCGAAAGATTATTGGAGCTGAAATCTACTATCTCAAGTGATTTGCAGCCAGCCAAAGTCAGTGGAATCTCACCAGAGATCCCATTGTTGCTTATATCCAATACTTTCAGGCTATCCAATGCATCAAGTTCCGGTTGAATTTGACCAGAGAGATTGTTGTTATTGAGAACTAGTGCAAGTAGCTGAAAACATCCAACAATATTTAAGGGAATTGAGCCCGACAATGAGTTGCGTGAAAGATCTATCACTTGGAGATACGTCAAGTTCCCAATCCTTGCAGGGATTTCCCCAGTAAGAAGATTGTGAGAAAGAAACAATGCTTGTAGACTTTTCAGCTCGGTGATCTTCAAAGGGATACCACCAGAGAAACAATTGTGGGACAAGTCAAGAAGAACAAGGCCTGATTTCTCTGTTGTCTCTGCAATCTTGGTTGGAAGTGGACCAGACAGATCATTGAAACTCAAATCCAATGCAAGAAGCTTCTCAGAGAAAACAAGTCTTGGAGATATTGCAAAATTCAAGTGATTAGAAGATAAATTCAGATGCGTCAGTTCTTCTAGGGAAGCAATGCATGTAGGAATACCACCCACAATAGAATTCATAGCTAAATTCAAAACAATGAGAGATCGTATGGAAGCAGAAAAACAAGGCAAAGTACCTGAAAGCGAATTAGAGCTAAGATTGAGAAAAACCAGAGGCTGAAAAAAGTCATGAAGATCACCCGACAGGTAATTGTTTCCAAGATCCAAATATTTCAATGACTTGGAGTTAAACAAGCTTTCAGGTATTGTCCCATGGAAAGAATTGAAACCCAAGTCAAGTCTTTCCATATTGGTCGAGAAATTACCAACCCACCAAGGAACAACACCTCCCAAATCATGGTTCCCATTTAAAATAAGCTCCTTCAATTGTCCAAGCCTCATAAGTGAGTCAGGCACAACACCACCAAATCTATTGTGACTAAGATCAAGGGTTTTGAGATTTTGCAACCTACCAAAGCACAATGGGATTTGGCCCGTAAAACCATTTTCAGACAAAATCAGGGTTTCAAGAAACAAAAGATTGCACAAATTGGGGTGAATATGACCAGACAGATTCAAGCTTCTCAAGTTGATAGAAATGACCTGGCCGGTGTGATTTTGGCAGACCAGACCTGCCCAGGTAGTGCAGTTAGAACCAACCCAGGTTGACAAGCCATGAGCCGGGTCCTGAATCCAAGACCGGAACAGTAAAAGAGAGGCTTTGTCTTCACGGTTGAGATCAACAGAGGCAGATTGGTATGGTGCGCCCAACAAAAGTACCAGCACAAAGAACAGGGGTGACAGAAATTGCAATGTACAAGGGCGAACAAAACTCGACATAACACCGGAAGGGAGAAAAAGTGAAACCCTATATGCTTCTGAAGAGCTAGAAACGGGAAAATTTCGAGTGCGTGTTTGGCCCCGTGGTTGCGTTCGAGGCTGTGTTAAAAAGCAGAATTTTAATGTTTGGTTGAGATTGCACCAAGCTGTGGGGTCCATGAGAAACTGAGGTTAAAACTTAAAAGCAATAGTTAGCTTTTTTTTAACTCGGTTTCGGGAGGGAGGCTCTCACAAGTTAGTCTTTTCAAAACATGACTGGGATCTATGCTACTAACACGGAGCATAGTAGCCGGTGTTGTCTCGGCCGTGCTGTTAAGCCCCGGAGAGAGGCCCTCGATTGTAGGGATCGGAAGAGAGATGATCGGGCGTTGGGAGTGACAAGAAGAGAGGACTCGATGCGTGCAATGTTGCCAGGAGCTGACAAGAAAGAGATTCGAACACCATGGAGGGAAAGCTTATTAGAGAGCTGCATAAATGGGCTTATGTGACCAAATGCAAACCATGGAAACATCGCCACATGAAGCTCCGATGATGATTCGCTAGACATGTTTTTCAGGTAACGCTCTCTCTCTCTCACTCTCTCTCTAGACATGTTTTTCAGGTAACGTTCCTCTCTCTCTCTCCTTGCTTTTTATTTTGGTTTTTATGTCTGCTGCAATATATACTAGCTGGATTACCAGCACTACGTTATGGCAGAACAAATAATCTTTTGAGATTACAATATAATAATCTAATATATAAAATTTTATATTATGAAAAAAATCAATATTTTTTATTATAATAATAGTAAATCAAATTCTTAACTTTATAAATTACCATTATTATCAAAACAATAAATATTATTTAATAAATCTCAGAGAAAAACCAAATAAAATTAATAAAAAAACCTAAAAACATTAACAAATAAATATAATAATCTAATATATAAAATTTTATATTATGAAAAAGATCAACATTCTTTATTATAATAATAGTAAATCAAAGCCTTAACTTCTTAAATTATCATCATCATCACTATCAAAACAATAAATATTATTTAATAAATCTCAGAGAAAAACCAAACAAAATTAATCAAAAACCTAAAAACATTAACAAAAGAGAATATGAAAAAAATTATTGACTTGAAAAAAAATTTATTTGACCCTAAAATTTATAAAGAAATATTACACTACTTTGCGGGCCGAGTAAAAAGTTTGTATAATTATTAAAAGAATAAAAATTATCAAATTATCCCGAGAGAAAAAAAAACCTAAAAAACATTAACAAAAGAGTAAGTAATAGAAAAATATTATATTATTATTATTATAATGAAAAAAATAAAGTAAAAATTATTAGGTAAAAAAAGTCATATGATGTAAAAATATAAAAGGAAAAAAAACTAAAAGAAATAACAAAAAAAATACAAATATCAATTTTCAAATAATCATAGATATAAAATAAAATTTAAGAACTATTGTTTTTTTTAAAAATATATCAGCCCAACAAATAAGAAAATAAAAAAATAAAAATCAAAACTAACCACAGCACACACACACACACACACACACACATGGACAAAAGAAAGGATTATTCTTGAAATAAAAAAAATAAAGGGATTAAAATAAAAAATTAAAAGTAATAGGGCTGAAATGACCATTAATTATAGAAGGATTAAAAGTATAAGGGTCGAAATGAAAACATCGAAGTCTTAAAATCTAAGAATATTATTACTATTACAACTAAAACAATAAAAAAATATTAAATTATTACGATGAAAAAAAAAACATAAAAAAGGAAGCAAGAAAAAAAACTAATATTATTATTCTTATTCAGTTAATAATTGGAAACAATTCAATAAAAATATCAATAAATTATTTTTTTAAAAAAATATAAGTGAAAAAAATGAAATAAATAAAAAACAATCAAAATAAAAAAAAAACATAAGTGAAAATAAATAAATAAAAAAAACATCAAAATCAATTAAAAAAATAAAAACAAAAAACGATAAAGTAAAAAAGTAAAAAAAGCGAAACACTGCAGGGGTCGAACCCCGCCTAGCGCCTCACTCCACCCTCCCCCGCCTCCATCTTTGCCAATATGCTACAACTCTCTCTTTATCTCCTTCTATGAAATAATATATAAATAGTATAATGATAGCTCAAAAATGAAAAAAAAAAAAACAACATTGTTGAAATCCACAGTGTTTTCACTCACATGCTACAGTGAAAACTATAATAAATCTCATTATCTCTTTTAGTTTATTTTATATATATACACCAGATTAGAGTACGGTAGTTTTTTTAGAATATTATTTTTATTTAAAAATATAATAAAACAATCTTTTTTATGCATAGTTTGATTTTTATTTTTTTATTTTATATATTTTATATTTATAATATTTTGGAATTTTAGAGATGTTTCTAATTTTGAGATTATATTTGTTTGATTTTATATTTGTATTATATAATTTAAAGTTAATTTATCTTTAATTTGAATTATGTTTGTTAAATTAATTTATATATATATAATTAATTAATTATATATAATCAGTACAACCTCAAAATGACACGCCAAAACGTTCCAAAACCAAAATATTTTGTATCAATTAAAAAAACAAAACATCAACCAAAGTGGAATTGATAACCTGGCTTCGTATTGCTACTTTTACTATAATAACTTTTTGTCTTGTGATATCATTAATTTGTAGAGATTATTTTCAGTTTTAGCTTTAACAAGTCATTTTTTATATGCTCCGCTGTAGCAGGAAGAGCAAAAAATTTTAAAAATGTAAAAAAAGGGCAAGAGTGTGTTTAGTTTTTTTAATATAAAACTATATGTTTGGCTAAATTAATTAGCCCAAACAGAATTTTTGTTATGTAATTTAAAAAACAATTATAAGATGATAATAATAATAATAATAATAACAATAACAATAATAATTTATTATGATGATTGTAGCGCTTATAATATAATAATAATTCAAGTAGTTTATCATTCGATGTTGTATTTATTAATAATTAATTTTTGTAACTTCTTTACATATAATGTTTTAAATTCAATATCTCAAATCAATAATCTGGAAAAACTATGTGGCCCAATATTGTTTTTAATTTTTTTATCTAATTTATTTAAAATTGTATTACTTCATATCAACAATAAACAAAAAAACTTGTCTTATTTAATTTTTGTTTTGCATTTCGATCTTCATTCTTTTATTTTTTTGGTTTAGTTTCAATCCTTCTAATTTTTTCGGTCCTTCTTGGATAATTCTTATTTTTTGTTTGTATTTATGTATCTATAATCTTAGTTTTGATTTTTATTTATTTTTGTATTAAATGCAACTTGCATTAAAGAATAGGGTAAGTTTAGCTTTGGTGTTGTTAAATGAGAGTGAAACTCTCTTTTATACATGTACATTGAGTGTTTTGTTGTTAGTGACTTGTTATTCCTATGTGTTTTTTAACTCATTTTGTCTACTTGTGACTTGTTAAATTTTTAGTTTAAATGAATTTTTATTTAAACATAAATAAAAATATATTCTTTATTTCTTAAGATTTATTTTTGAAATTATTATATTAAAAATATTTAAGAGCACTGAGATTAAATTAATTTGAGAATAAAAAAATAAACAACAAAAATCTTAGTTCAATGTTTTTTATATTTTAATATGTTGATATTAAAAAAATACCAAAATATATAGTTAGCCTAACGTATATTTAAGCAAAAAAATACTTTAAAAATAATTGTCATCATTATTTTCAACACTTTATCCATAATAAAATAAATATACAAAAAAACCAAATAATAAAAAGATTTTAGGCAAATAAAAAAGAAAATAATAAATTAACTTATATTATGGTTCATTATTTATTTCAGCGATTTTTTCATCGGTGTTGCTTAAATCAACATTGTATTATAAAAAACAAAAAATTTTAATTAGTGGTGGTATTTTTGGAGTTTTAAATAGAGTTTATAAGGATTTTTTATATTAATTTAATGTGTTAATATTAAAAAAATATCAAAATATATTATTATTCTAACATATTTTTATGAAAAACAAATACTTTAAAAATAATTGTTATACATATTTTCAATACCTTATTCATAATTAAATTCCTATATACTAAAATCGTTTTTTATTAATAAAACCATGATTTTTATTTTTGAGTTAGTAAAAATATGCTATTTTTTCCAATAATTAACTATATACGAAAATATTTTTCATCTTTTATGCTGGGAAGGGAAAAGGCAAAAGAACTTGGAGAAGGTAAAGTTGTAATGGTCAAGTGGTTATTGCATATGTATCTCATCTTATCCTAGAAAATACATAATCTTTTTTCTTATCTCAACCAATTTTTTAAAAAATAATATAGCAATACACAGTGTTATGTGAAAATAGATATAATACTTTTCGCACACCATTTAGAGTATAGTTAATAATTCCAAACTATAATGTGTTGTTACAAATCTTCTAGCAATTTGGGTGACAAAAAACTTCATATTGTTGTCAAAATCTTGAGTCGGTCGTTAAAGTTTTATAATTTTACGAGTCAATATATATTTATCTATTAAATTGAATTAAAACTTAAAAACTAGTAAAATCAGCTTGATTCGTGCAAAATTAGTAAAATTAATTTGATTTTACAAATTTACTAAATTTATAATATGAACCAAATTGATCTGATAAAAAATTTAAAATGAAAACATTATTTTTATTATCATATTTTATTTAATGTTGAATAATTATTTCTAATTTAGATTTTTTATGGCACATTAAACATTGTTTAATAGTTTATTTTAATTATTAGACTTGTATTAGTTAATAACTAGATTGGACCCATTACCTTGCAACCTAAAAAATGTCCTATAAAACTTCTTATGATGAGAACAATTAAGAAGTCACTAGGTTCTTATGTACTTCCTACCATTTAGTGATTGCATGTATTCATATTATCTTTTTATTTATTTATTTAGATTATTGATTGATTATAATATTGTTGATTATTCTTATCAAATTTTAATGTAATTTAATTTTTTATTGAAATTGTCAATATATAATTAGTTAAAAAAATTATATATAATTATACAATCTAAAATTACATTATATTTTTCATATCATATTTAAAAAAAAACAATTTTCACAAACTTGTGTTGACATATAATGTCATACTTTGTATGCTTTATATATTTTGATGATAACAATAAAAAAAAATGGACTAATAATATGCTTGGATGAGATTAAGCTCTAAACAGGTATTATACAAAGAATACATCAACAAGCATAATGGAGTACACGAAGAAATCACTCCAGGAAGTCCAAGATGCAAGCAAGTGAAGACTTAGAATAAGTGTTCATTTTAGTGCTTTATGTAAATCTCTATTTCTATCTTGATAGCACAAATTAAAATGAACTCACACACTTCACATTGCATGCATTAAAAGGGTTTGATGATTAGAGGTTTAAGTCATAATCAATCGGTTCAAGAAATTAAGAAAAGATAATTTGTCAAGATATAGTTTCGCATGAACCGGTCGACCAGCTTGGGTTACCAAGTGAACTGGTCGACCTCTTGGAAGACAAATTGCCTTTTGAGTTGAACCGGTTGACCGCTTGGGTTATCCGTTGTGAACCGGTCGACCGCTTGATATGACAGATTGCATTCAAACGGCTAGTTTCAAACGGCTATAAACGGCTATAAACGGCTAGTTTCTCTTTGAAACTTATAAATAAGCCTCTTAATTGCAAACTAATAAGACACAACTTCTATATCATATAGTGAGACAATTACTAGTGCAAAAACATCTTCATATCATCAATCCTCATTAATACTCATATTTGTGTTTAAATCTTCATATCCTAACACAAAGAGTATTTCTCATTCTTACTACACTTAAACACCTTCAAATATTCTAAGTGTTATCAAGTGAGATAAAGAGATCATAGATCTTCATTTGTAATATCTACACTATTAAGAGTGTATTGTTGTTTTACAAAAACAACCATTGTGAAACTCTTGAGAGTTGAGTATAAAACTCTTGGTATTGGTGAGGGAACATCACCAAGGAAAAATCTTGAAGAGGGTACATCTTTAAGTGGGAAAAAGGAAATCTTGAAGAGGGCATATCTTCAAGTGGTGTAAAAGTCTTGGTGTGAATTCATCAAGCGAGATTTGTAATCTTGTTACTTGGATTAGTAAGAGAGTACAATACTCAAGTACAGGTTGATACTTGAGTCGTGGATGTAGGCTTGCCGAACCACGTTAAAAACCGAGTTAGCAATCTCTCTCTCTTATCTCTTTACTTTAAAATAATTAATTTTAAGATTGCATTATTTCTTGTATTGTTGCCTTAATCTGTGAATTTCAACATACTTGCTTCATACTTTGTATCACATTTGATATCGAGCTTCATCGGCATTTGCTTGCCTATATATCTTTATCAAGGTTGTCAATACCATTTCGGTTGCTGTTTTATTTTTTATTAATATGAAACGTTTCGATTTTGGAGTGTTTCCGCGTGCCGTTTCGGGGTTGTACTGTTCATATGTAATTAATTAATTAATTATGTGAAAAAACTTAAAAAGCAAAATAATTAGATATAATTTTTTATATATAATACATATCTTTAGTTTTTATTATTTTTATTTTCGTATTTTTAATATATCTCATAAACAATAGCGTGTGTGCGTGTGTGTGTGTGTGTATATATATAATATTATATATTTAATAGTATACACACATATTTTCACTGATTTGATATGATTTCACATTATTTAGTGGATGTCTATATATATATATTGATTATTTTTCTGTAATATTTTCTCCTTTGAAATCATATTTAATCTTAGATTATATCATGTCCTTCAATTTTACTCTAAAAACTAGAGTTCGTTTATTCGAGTCATTGGAGAGTGTCAAAAGGTCATCGGTTTTTTCATATCATCAATCAAACTCAATAATGTCAGGGTGTGTTTGTTTACTCAGTGCAGGTGTATTTTATAAAAAAAATATAATTTATTGTTTTGATATGCCGTGTTAAAAATAAATTTTTAAGAAACAAAAACAAATATATTTTGAGAAACAATATTTACTAAAATAATAAGAGATTGAATAAGAAAGCGATCATCAACATGCTGACAGAAGTTTGGAGCATAATTGAAGCGCTTATCACACCAGCACTAGCGTTCAAAATGAAAATCCATTCGAGTCATTGCAAATGGAGGGTGCTAAAGAAAGCAAAATGGCAAAGGAGACTGGTGTGGGTTATCTTCCACTCATGATGTTCTTCACTGTCGTAGTCAAATTGAACATGGAAATTTTAGAAATCTACAGAAGAATTGAGGCTTTTTGGCAATTTCAACTTGTTGTTTTCATGAGGTGTGGCGTGATGACAAAAATCTTGAGATCTGCACAGTAAATTTCAAGTTATCAGGACGAATCACCGGTTAAAAGTCTTTTATATTTTTATTTAGCATAGAGGGATTATTATGTCAGGAATGTTAGCTTTTTATTTTGTGACTAGCGTAGTCTTTCTATACAACAAAAACTGTTATACAAAATAAAAGTTATAACCTTTAATTTATAGGAAAATCGGGAAAAAAAACTATGAATTAGTCTTCAATATTAGAAAGATCATTAATAATTTGACTTGAAAGGGCACATAGCGATACTCAAATATACCCAATTAAAGGGATTGCCCTAAAATTTTAAATGCCATATATGAATTTCGAAGGAGAAGAAAGGGGGGAAATAGCTTAAGAAATAGGATATTATAACAAAAATACCACTTGAAAATACAAAAATGTCCCTAAAGAAAGCTTTAATGAATTTTTAAACGAATATTATTTTCAGTAAATTCATTATGCTAAAAAAAATATGAAATCTCAAAAAAGCCACAAGAAATCAATTAACTTCTTTTTTGTTGTTTTTAACAAAAAAAAAACCTTTGAACCCCAAATAAAATAAAAATGATAATTGAATTATATTTCAAATGATAATTGAATCACATACAAAACATAACCTAAGCTTAGTTTTCTTTGCTATTTTTTTATTTTTTTAAAAATAATTTTTAATATTAACATATTAAAATGATCAAAATATATAAAAAACAAAAAATAAATTTTTTTTTAAATACTTTTAAAATCGGATGCCGCGGAACGGGAACTTATTCGGCGGTGTGAAATAAGCAAAAGCATGGAATCTGATCCGTTACCTGTGAATCTTTCCAAGGAACATGGCTTTCGGCCACAAATTTGAGAAAAGAAGAGAGCCAGGTGTCCTCTTTTTTCCTTTTTGTTGCTATGCTATGCTCCTTAAGGCACCCATTAGGGTATAAAATTAATTAATTAATTAGATGATTAAACAGACCTTCACATGGCTGTCGGGTGATTAGCAAAAGTAAATATTATTCCTTGATAGATTTAATTGGAGGTGTGACTCAGCAATTGCGTGGCAATGGCATGTATAATACGAAGACTTGCATTTAGGTCGCTACTGGGCCTGCTGCCTCACATCTTTGACTTCTTTATTTTAATAGGTGTTTTTAGATTATTTTTATCTGTTGATATTCAAATAATATTTTGTAATTTAAAAAAATTATAAAATATCATTTTGATATATTTTTAAACGAAAAATACTTTTAAAAATAATTAAAATCACACGAGTTTTCTCGGGCTGAATAGAAAGATTCACTACATAATTACCAGATGTATTTTCAAATTAATTATTAGGTTTATTATGTGATAAGTCATCTAAGAGATTCCCAATTAGTTGTGGTAGGAAAAATAATTATATATAGATAGATAGATTGATAGATAGCAAGATCCTTGTCTATTTAATTTCATGTCCTTTTAAAAAGTATAGTTGATATTATTTTTAAAAATTATTTTTGACATCACCCATAAAATGATATAAAAACATTAAAAATTTAATTTTAAAAATGTAATTAAAAAAAAAACTTTTAAAGAAAGAGTGTGAAGCTTTCAGCCTTCGAAATGCAGTTGATGATGATGCCGAAAGGACTCGTTTCCTCGTCGTCATTCTTGAAATCGATGGAAAGAATGACTGCGTGGCTCTTAAGAGCATCTAACATCATCTTCAAGCTGAAGATGGTGAGGGTGGCGAGAGAGAGAGGAGAAGAAAAGTATTCCATCCAGAGCTGCAAACAAGCAACTTTCCTTTCCTTTTTTTTTCTTTTTTTCTTTTAATTTCTTACCAGGTATCTTTTGGGCCCCACAAAAAAAGATAGCGTACGCGGCCCAAAAGAAAAACCCTGCCCACATTCCACGCAACCTATATGGCCTTACATTACCCGTATTCCCATAATATCCCTGCTGAAGATTCTTTGCCATGGATGCGCAGATCCCTGATAACATATTCTGTGTCTTTTATGGGTGTTAATTAGCTGCTCCTTCCTGTCTTTAAAAATTATTTCCAATAACCCAGAAAGAAAGAAAAAAAGCTATCTTACAGATGCCTTACCTCTTCATTTAAAAAGTAGAGGTTGCCGAAATATTTTGAGGATCTTTATATGTGCAATAATCTAGAATCATATGATATCATTTCCGATTTTTGTTTTTTTAACTTTTTTTAAAAAAAATAGATTTTTTTTTTCAAAACATAAAAAATAGCCGAACAAAATTAAAACCATATGAAATAAAATGAGAAGGATAAAAGTAAAATAAAAAATCAAAATGTTGAAGGATGAAATCTAACAAAGAAACAATTAAATGGGAATGCAATGACCTCGTAAAAAATAAAATGAAAACGACAAATTTAAAGAAAATAATATAATCTAAAAAAAGTTCAAGAAAACCCGACTTGAATCCACTTTGATTAACATGTAAAATTTGCAATCTGGTTATGATATTGGGACAACACCCATCAAAAACAAATTGAAAAAAGATATAAAGTTTAATTATCAAACAATCTAACTTTGCATAAATAATTTGTGTTTTAGTGCACAATGAAATACTAATGGATATTTGTTTTTTAATAGCAAATGTGTCTGATGAATTTAAGATATGTAGTCGTATTTCTCAAAGAGCACAAGTACGCTTAAAAAAATATAGAATTTTTATTACACTAGGAGTTTATCACCTTGTCTTTGTTCTTTAGGTTGTTTTTTCTAGAGTTTGTTTAATGTGTTCCATTTAGGACTTAACTAGTAAGTGCATCCGTGTTTGTGTAAGGGAAGAAGGTGTAGGTGTTGTGGATGTGTTTGCCAATATCATGATTTTTTTATTAGAGTTTTTAAATACAATCATGGTTATGTTATCTCTTATAGCCAACCTTGATTGGACATTACATTAACTAGATATAAAAAAAATATTTTTTTCTATGGAGACTTTGAAGAGGATGTCCATATGGACATTCTTCTAGGCTACACGTCATCCTTAAAAACTAGAGTTGCATGCAAGTTACAGCTTGCAATATATGGTCTGAAACAATTACCTCGAGCATGGTTTGGAGATTTCATCAAAAATATAAGGAAGTATAGCTTATGCCAAAGTAATATAGATCAGACAATATTTTTAAAGCATTGAAGGGACAAAGTTGCAGCTTTTTTTTTATGACCGGGGTGTCCGGTTCAACTTACGCGCATCTCGATTATTCCTCGGGTTCAGTTGAACACCCTGCAAGCCCAAATGAGCATGTAAAACATCGCGGGGGTGACAGAAATACCGCGCAAGGATGGATCCAGAAAACAAGAGAGGAGGATCCCTCCAGCTCCCACTGGATTCGAACCTGGGTCCGCTGTGAAGGAAGGGGCGTCTTTTCCCGCTGGGTCACATCACTTGCTAGTGACAAAGTTGCAGCTTTGATTTTATATGTCGATGTCATGTTCATTACATGGGATGATATGAAAGGAATTGTTAAACTCCATAAACGTCTGTCAATCAAACTTGAGAAGAAAAATCTATGAGAACTTAAATGTTTTCTGAAATATAGGTTAATATATCAAAGTAATGTATATTTCTATCTCAATTAAAAATAAAATATATCACTGTAAAAAATAAAAAACATGACTTGAAAAGAAACTACAACTGACAGCATTCTTCAATGATCGATCGATTGATCCACTTTGACTTCGTTAGCGAGCCTAACTCTGAAAAACACCTGACTGCACACAAAATATTCCATTCATCTTTCCATAACAAAAGTGTCTGAGGTGTTCACCGCACATTAGTCTTGAGCTTAATCACCATTTCTACTCGATCCCGGAGGGATCAGCAGCTACTTTCCCCGGAAAAGCACCGGATAAAAATGGGAAAAGAAAAGCATCAGAGCCACCACACTGATGAGTCAACAAAATGCTAAAGCCTAGAAATAAAAATGAGGTTTAAAGATCGAGAATAAAGCAACAGGCATTGCCTAATTGCTATATCATTTGCAAAGAACCATTAAAAGCAATCCAGCCTAAAAGCTTGAAATTTGCTCCACTGTCTCTCTCTACCTCTTGCTTCTTCTTCTCCTTTTTCTTCACCCCGAAGTCTTCCCTTCTTCTTCTTCTTCTTCTTCTTCTTCTCTTTGAATCAAAACCAGCAAACAATCACCTAAAGATCTTCTCCTGCTGCTTCCTTTCTCTTCTTCAATGGCAGATGCAGCATACCATACCAAATACCAACAGCAAAACCAGGGAAATCCAACCAAGTACTATACTCATTTCCTCTACAAAGCTCTCATAGTCACAATCTTTTTAGTTATACTCCCGCTTTTTCCTTCACAGGCCCCTGAATTCATCAACCAGACTCTAAACACCAGAGGTTGGGAGTTTCTCCACCTTGTCTTTGTTGGTATAGCTGTCTCTTATGGCCTGTTTAGCAGGCGAAATGATGAAACAGAAAAGGAAAATAGCAGCTGCAGCAACCAGGCGAAATTTGATAATGCTCAGTCATACGTGTCTAGATTCCTTCAGGTTTCATCCGTTTTCGATGATGATGTTGATAGCCCACCTAAGTCCGAAGAGACCAAGGTCCAAACGTGGAGTAACCAATATTATAGGAATGATCCTGTGGTAGTTGTAGCGGATCAGAACTCTGTTCCTGATGAAGAGCAGAGAGTTACCAGTTCAAGAATTGGTGAAAAACCACTCTTGTTGCCTGTTAGGAGCTTAAAATCCCGGGTTATAGCCGCAGATGTTGATGAAACGGGTGAAGAATCTACCGGTAGATCTGCTTCTATTAGGAGGTCTAACTCTACAGGTTCTAAAAGATTTTCAAGCAATTCGAGTAAATACAAGAGTGGAGAGTTTGGAGGGTGGGATTGTAAGGGATTGGAAGAGAATCTGAAGGAGAATGTTGTGCTTCCTTCGCCAATTCCATGGAGATCAAGATCAGGACGAATGGAAATGAAAGAAGAAGCAGATATTCCTCCTTATGATCTGCCTCCTTCGTCGGAGGAATCTGAATACAACAGGTCTTTTAATTCCCAAATTCCTCGATCAGCACGAACCGGTTCTGCAACTTCTTCACCGAAACTGTCCCCTTCACCTTCATTTTCTTCACCAAAAAAGTTTTCTGCTTCACCGTCTTTCTCATCCGAGGTGCAAGGCAAAAGTGCTGAGGATTCTGTGAGGAAGAAGAGCATTTATAGGTCTCCTCCTCCTCCTCCACCACCACCACCACCAATGAATCGAAGATCATCAACAATGAAACCAAGTTTTAGTGCTATTCATGATGAGGCTTTTCTTGAAAGAGAACTGAAGCGAAGTTTCACAACTGAACCAAAAGATTTGAATAGGGGTGGCAACTTAACAGTGCCAAAGTCAGTTAAGACAAGTAGAAGCAACGATTTTCTTGGTGAGGCGAGGAAGGAGAAAGAATTTGATGACAGAATCAACAGCAAAGCAGAAAAAACATCGAAGCAAGTTGAAGCAAGTGCAATGGAGAGAACAGGAAGAAAGACAGTGGGATTTGATCAATCCTCATTTAAGACTGACAGGCAGAACCGTCACAGCGTGACTTTTACGCCTCCGTCAACTTTCATGGAATTCCCAGAGGAAGAGAAAGAAGAGTTCGTCGAGAAATTGGCCATGGAATCTGACGAGGAATCAGAGACTGAGGAGGAGGGGGAGGATGAGGACATGGCAGGAAATTCTTTTGCTTCAGGCAAAGCGACTCTTCCAGAAAAAGAAGCAGCGGCTGATAGCAGTGCAAGTGATGGAGGACCTGATGTTGACAAGAAGGCCGATGAGTTCATAGCCAAATTCAGAGAGCAGATCAGGCTCCAAAGGATAGAGTCTATCAAGAAATCAAGTGCACAGATAAGAAGAAACCCTTCAAGGTAATCTTCGAAGATCATTGGGTCTATTAGAGAGTTGACAGGATGGATTTGGATTCTGTGTTTAAGCTTTACTTCTTCTTACTCACATAATGACTATAACTTTACCGAGATTGCTTAGTTTACTAATATGTAAACTGCAACTGAATTGGAGAATTAATCTATCTTTTTCCTATTTGTTCCCCAGTCTTGTTGGTTACAATACTTGTTAAATTGTTCTTACTAAATTACCATGGACTTTTTCATACATTCGATTCTTCCTTCCCAGCATACCGTTGGAAAGAAATGTTATCTGAACGGTTATTTTTCATACATTCGAGTCTATTTCCTCGTTTGAAATCAGTATCGGGAAAATGGGTGTCAATTTATTGGAACCCTGCGTGCTGCAAATGAATGCAGTAATGGAAAATGAAGGTCTGATTCCTTGCTTGAAATGTTGAATCATAGAAAACCCTGAAACAGCACACTGGCTAATTGAATCATATAGACCCTTAGCTGAACGGAATAAAAGTTGGGAACTACGCTTAGAAGGTGTTAGATCCCATTCCAATTTAACAATTCTGACAAGTTACTGAAAATGCTAATCAACAAATGAAATCATTCAGGATTCAAATTTACAATCGCTGATTCCAACTCAGTTGATTGATAGACTCTGCAATCTACATGATGCCTTCAGTTCCTATCCTTGTAGAAGCAAACTACAAAGTTCCATCCTTGCTATTGCTTATGAATAATCATTGCAAATCCTTCGTGTTCCTTCTTGTAATTGCTTCATTTTTATCTCAGATAAATCTATTTTTGCAACGGACAGTGTGCTTACCCGAGGCTGAGGATAGTAATAGCTGAATCTTCGTTAATGCTTGGAGTTTCTATCCTGTCCAGAACAGAGTGGTCAAACAATATTGTCCGGTGTCGATTTTGATGTACTCATGCAAATTTAATTTGGGTAGAAAATGTGCCAATCAGAAGCTAGTATCACCCATAATTTACAATTTCATGGTGAAGACTTTTTCCAGAAGAAAAAAAAAAACTATTTTCTTGTGTTCCAAATGCCAAGAGGACAAAGTTCTTATGCAGATCGCAGCGTAAAATCTGAACTGGTATTGAAACTGTGGGTAAAAACCATAGCCAGTCTGTCAGTTAGCTTGCCAATAGACTTTTGCTGCCATAAAGGTCTTCGCGTTTAATCCTGATCACGTCCGAGACACAACAGATTCGATGGAGCTGGATACTTCCGCAACATACCCTAATTACACAGAAAATGTGTTAAAAGATAAGGTCAGGAAAAAATTCCTTCAGCAGGATCAAATACCTGTATCACAACTGGAAAAAATGGAAAACCTCTGGGATTCTGAGCAAATGATATTAGTAGCAGCAAGCTAGGTCCATATTTTTCTCTTCCAATGTTTTGTATAGCTTGTCGATGACGTCGTGAAAAACTTCGGACAAGAATGGGCTTTCCAGGTTGTGTCTTAGGCTAGTTTGAGTGTGGGTTTACTCTCTGGGAATAATGTTTCCTGTAAAACAAGTTTCCTGTGGGAACTTGAAACATCCCGATGCTTAAGTTAGTAAATGTAAGACAGGAATATAATATGCGGAGAGGAAACATAGAATAAAGTTGTAGAGTGGTGGATAATTTCCATCATAGCCTGGTGATCAAGGTAGGTATCTATAGATCACAGTCATGTTTGCTTATCTTATGGAGCGAATGGAGATGTACCATTGATGGAGACTGTGGTGTTTGCTATGCCTACTCTCCGGCACTGATGTAAGAAACTGTCAAAACTTCCCCTGCATTTTGTCTCGCCACTACGTTCCGCCGCCGCCACAAAATAATGCGTATATGAGCTGGAAGACTGAAATTCTGAAGCCAATCTGTTAGTGCCATTGTTAGAATCAGAAGTTTTAGTTTCCTGATCATTTCTTTGCCGTCCCAAAGAACTTTCCCTCGTCAGGTCTGCAAAAACATTTGTAATTGTTTGGAATTTGAGGTGTTTTTTTAAATGTTTTTTTTATTTCTTAAAAATTATTTTTTATATCAAAAATGATTTAAATACACAAAAAAAATAAATTTAAAATAAAAATAAAAATATATTAAAATTAAAAAAAATATATATAAATATTTTTGAAACGCAAATAAAACCAATTTTGTTATGGCAGATTCCCACCCCCATTTGCAGCCACGACAACTTGCATTTTCTGCCCCATTGTGGATCGTTAGCACATCCACATAGCGAATCAACCTTCTACTTTCACGAATAATTCTTGTAGTAGATATATTCTTAAGATATGTTTTCTTATAATATATTGATTCTAACTTTTAAAAGCAAGATATTGAAAGATGATGTTTTGTTTTTCTTCTTTGTATATCAGTGGATTCAAAATTTATTTATTTTAAAAAATAGGGAAATTGTTTTATTAACAAATTGTCAAACTTTAGTTGAGAAATAAATACTTGTGGAGATAAATATTAAACTTCGGATAATCTTTTTAAATTATTTCACCTTTTTTTTTATTTTCCTCACATTTGAGCTTTTATTTCATACAACTTCACCACTTGACACGTTACCACTTGTAAATATAAAAGAACTTTACAAGTTTTATTTGTCAAGATAATCATAAATTTTGAGATAATTAAGCAATGCCCTTATCACTCAATCTCCATCGTAATTGAATTTCGATTAATATAAAATTCTTTTATATTTACAATTATTCCAAACCAAATAAAAATGGCTAATTCAGAGGGAAAGTTATCTCTAATTTGCCCGTAATTGCTATGTCCAAGAGACCCAGGTGATCTATAATCTGATTGAGTCCAGTTTATCTGCAATTAAGCCCTTTCTAATTCAGTAAAAATACTTCAATTTCAGCTCCCAAACTATGAGAACCCTCCTTGACTAGTAGGGCAATCATCATCTCAACGTTAGAGATGAGTAAGGGGTAGAGGATGGGAAAAAGGTTCAGATTTTCTTGGGAAAGAGAGCTCTATTCGGAATTTCATGATTGTGTCAGTGATGGTTTAGGATTAGAATATTTTGTTAAAAAATATATTGAAATGAAATGATTTTTTTATTTTTAAAAAATTATTTTTGATATGGGAATATTGATTTAGAAAAAAATACAAAATTTTAATTTAAAATAATAAATAATAAATAAAACATTTTTAAAATAGAGTGATAGACAACTACTTGCAGGCATAGGCTAGAAAAGTAAACCCTGAAATGCTGTTGCAGTAATCCCGGCCATTTGCTTGGCTCGAATGGGATTTTTATTAAAAAAATTATCTTTACATCCAAAGTCTTTAAAGTATTTTTTTGTTTAAAATATATTAAAATAATATTTATCTTTTAATTATTTTTAACTTTAAAATAGCTTAAAAATACTGAAAAATAATTTAAAAAAAATCAAATTTTCTCGTAAGTTTTTTTCGTTGAAGCGAAATAGCAAACAAATTCCTAATCTAATCATGTCGACCCTCTTTTTTAAGAGAGATTGATGGGTCAATAATACAAAACATGAAGACCCACCAAATCGCACTGCAACAACCATATCTTAGACCAAAGACTTTGAACACAAGAAAATGGTTCGCTATTACACCTGGTTCTTGCCCCCTCCATTTCCTACACATCCCTTTAGCCTGCCTTTCTTCCTGAACCAGCTGAGAGATGATGATGGATTCAATGACCACGATGCACTTGTTTTCTGTTCTAATTACGATCGAGGACGGTGGACATCAAACGGACCTGGCCCACGTGTGATTGGCGTAGCTGGGGCCCATGGGTTGACGGGGATGGGCTTGTGATGAGTAGGGCCCATGTGGGGATGAGACCTAGCATCAACGGTGGATGATGCGGATGGTGGGACCGCAACACGCTCACATGATGGGCACATGGTGAGGGTGGTTGGTGGGGTCATTTGCATGTAGAACTGCGGGGAAAGTTTCAGTGCTCTGAGCTCCTGGACTTCCTTTTGCAACCTCCTGTTCTCCGCCGTCAGGTTCTCGCAGCACCTCTTCAAGAACTCACAGTCAACCTCAGTTTGCTTCAGCTTGGTCCTGCAGAATTTAACGTTCTTACGTCAGTACAGCTTCTCGAGCAGGCATTATTAACAGGCCATTAAGAAAACGAAAAAATGCAGGGGATCATCTCACCTCGCCCTTCTGTTCTGAAACCACACCTCCACTTGTCTAGATCGGAGCCCTAGCTGCTTGGCAAGAGCCATCTTTTGTTTCTGCGGATAGCAAAACAGCAGGTTGTCAGACACAATTACCAAAACACCCTCCCGGTAGTTCTTTATACCATGGCTAGCCCGATAAAAATAAAGTTTTTTTTTCTGTTGCACTGTTTGGTTGCTCAGGAAACACGGGGAGGCCACCAGTATTTCCTTGCTTTCTGACTCTTAAGAGTCAGATAAAAAAAAACCACCAGTCAAAATTCATTGTTGTCCACCTGCCCCCCATTTACTCAGAGCAGCCAAGGAGGAAAGTTTGGGTTTTTAGCTTAAAAAAATAGGATACTTACCGGGTTGAGAGTGTTGTTTTCTTTAAAACTTTCTTCGAGAATAGCGGCCTGATCTTTCGAGAGCCTGAGCTTCTTTCTCGAAGTATCACCGTCCTCTTCATCGCTGATTCCACGAGAAGAATCTCTCTCCATCTCATGCTCCTCTCCGTTAATCCCTTCCCTTTCGCTTCTCTTTCCACTTATACTCGATATCGTGCTGTTTGGAGATGATACACCCGCCTCCTCTTCACAGTCAGCTGTTGATGGCAAACTGTTCACGTCGATGCCTCGAAGGAACGATCTTGTCTCCGCGCGGTATGAATCAGAGTTTTGATCTGTGAGATGAATTTGAGTGTCATAAGGGACTTGAATTAGTCGGAGATCAGAAGTTAAAAAATTTGAGGGTTTGGATCTTGAGAAAATAAGAGGGGGGTGTTGAGTTTTCGAGTAGAGGAAAAGCTGAGTAAAAGCGACTGATAGGAGCCAATACAGCATGGAGAGAAAAAAGAGCAAAATAGAAAAAGAACGCTTGTTTTATTTTATTTGAAAAGATAAAGAAAGAGGAATAGTTTTTAGAAACAAAGAGGCTTTGTAATGTGTTTGTTTCCCGGGAAAGCGAAGGGAAAAGGAGAAAGAAAACAGTTGAAAAGGGAAGAAACAAGGCTGGATCTGAAACTAGAGGCCATGCAGATCTTGAATTTACCAGTGATAAAAAGGACATACCTGGAGGAGGGAAGGACACATTCCATGAGGGTTTTTGAGGATTGAACCCAGGAAGAGAAGAAGCAGCAGCAGTAGACGGAACCAGTGAAGGCATGCGATTAAACTGCAGGGAATGCTGATTTTGAGGAACACTAAGACTTAAACTCAAACCCAGATCTTCCTTCTCAGCCATCATCTTCTTCCTTTGCCCAGAAAGAAAAAGGATATATTTGAACCCGACGCTACTCCGTGCTGCTATTTATACAACCTAGTTTTATATATATATATATAAATAGGAAGGCAATTACAAAGCTTCAAATTCTGTTGAGAGAGAGAGGGGATGAGGGGGATGGAGTTGATTGCGTTTGGATCAGGAAGAGAGTGCGTGTGGGGGATTATAAAGAGAAGAGAGAGAGGGAGGGAGGGATGAGGGAGTGGTGGTAGAGTGTAAGTTCAATCATGACTTCTTGTCAGGGAGGCTAATTATCTCAATCATGGCTTCTGCCTCCGTATTTAAAAATATACAATACAACAAAACCTAACTCTTGTGAACGGGAAACAGAGAGAGGAGGTTTTCTGTTTATTTACGTTGTACTTGGGTGGACAGACCGGAAAGGCTATCTACTGCTTGACCATGCTGGAAAATTAAAATTAAAACGAAAAATATAGCTGCTCTTCAGCAGCTTCTTTGTTTATTTATTTTGATTTGATGGTTATAATCAAAATAATTATAAAAAATAGATGTCAACGATTTATTTAAGTTTGCAACATATATATTAAGTTTCATCGTTTAAAGTTTATTTAATTGGAGATTGGATTATATTATTTTTTATTTGTTTCCTAAAGGATTTTTCATTGATTTAAAAAAAAATGACTTGGGTTATCTCAAGTCTTTTTACCCGTAATTCTTCGTTAATTTTAGATTTAAAAAAAAAGAAATTTTGTTTTTTTAATTTACTTAATTTAATTAATTAGAAGCTTGAGATGCCTAATTCATAATTTTTGATTTGATTTGATTTTTGAGTCGTTGCTCTTATGACGCATGAGATGTTTTTTAGTGTTGCCGTGTAGCCTTTTATAGTGGTGTTAGAACTATCCCACTTAATTCGTTCTCATAACAAGGTGGTATCGATTATAGGATGACAATGAGTTTTCAATAGACTTTTTTATTTTTATTTTTTCTCTTGATAACGATATTAACAACTCATTTTTATAGTTTACAATTGTTATTTTTTTATTAGCTTTCTTTATTGCAATTGTTTTTTTAATTATATTATTAAATCAATTGGGTTTATTACACTTAGCCAAGTCAATGCCCCGAGTCTTTAAAAACTTTATTCAAAAATATTGGCATCACTCGAACATCTTTTTTATATTATAAAATAATGACCTAGTTTGCAACATAGCACTTGCACTATTTTTTTTCACAATTATGTCCTCGTATATATTTTTATTAATCGTCTAGGCTGTCTTTAAATCAACGAAGTTGATTGAATCATGTCAGAACAACTCTTATGTGGTTTTAATTTAAACTTTCTCTATGCAAGAATTTGGGTGGAGAGGTTTTTTTTCTCAATCTCGTCCTCAAACTTTTATTGATAGACAAGTTGCTTTTAAATTGACTACATGTCGGAATATTTTTCACTTGATATAATTTTAAACCTAGATTGGGCAAGCGGTTAGGCTATATGTTTTTTTTATCAAATTTTTTTATTTTAAATTATCTTTAGATTCTTTTTAACTAAACTATCATGTTGCTTTAACACTAACTATATCAATTAGGTTTTATCAGAGCATTTTTCATGTAGTTTTTTTTTAAAGTTGATCTAGACCAGGGGTCATGTAAAGATATTTTAAAATTAACATGCTTGTCTAGATGTAATAACAATGAAAAAAAAATCTAAAACATGTGGTGAATTTTTTTCGTATATTTACATACAACTCACATTGAGGGGCGGGGATGTAAACCAATCTGGAACATATAATTGATTGATGGATTTAGGGTATCAGAGATCGATTGCCATTATTATGTTAATTAACGTGCTTGTTTGGATTAGTTTGTGTATACCTCGATTAATCTCATGAATTCTAAAGTTAATGATCATACAAGTTTTTAATAGCTATCATATTAGTAATCATAGGACTCAAAATCTGAAATCACACTGGAGCAAAACTTTTAGTTTTAAATTCTCACCACTAAACCATAAGGTTACAATTACCATTATTATTTGCTTTAGTCTTTATCTTTCGTAGAAACTTAACTCATTCATTGTCAATCCAATCACTGTATTTTTATAATAATGAAAGTAAATTTTTATTTGCTTTGCCGCCGTTAAACTAGATATATAGTCATCAAATATTTTATATTTATTTTTTATTTATATACAAAAAAAAAACATGAATGACACTTTGCCAAGACTACACATGGTTTTTTACAATATCGTTGGTGAGAAGGTGTAATTTGAAAGCGAAATAAACCTCTTTTGAGAAATTAAATAATAATTAATGGGCACGAGTAAAAAAGTCAATTATTATATTTCTTCCCACCATAAATAATAGATAACAGTAGGAAATTTTAAACCCTAGAGAACTCGACACTCATAGATCTCCCCCATAATTGAATTTAAATATAATAAAAACCATTAGCACCATGGAGAAGAAATAAACTTCATGGAATAAAGAAAGATGCGCGCATCTCCTTCATTTATTTGTCGTGCTCATCCTTCGAAAGCTCTAATTCCTCTTATATATATCCCTACATTCTTTGAATTTGAGATTAATGTTTTCTCTTATGTTTTTTTTATTATTATTTTCATCCTCATAGGATCGATAAAACCTTGAATACTACCCTGTGTTTCCTTCATTTTATTTTGTTAACATAGTTATTTGGCCAAACTGACGTATATCTCGTTTAATCTCATACGCTTTAAAGTTGATGGTCATGTAAATTTTGAGTAATCATTATATTAACAACCATGTAATTATGATCTAAAATCACAAAGAAAATAATTTTTTTTCATCTACTATATGGTTTGATTTGATGTTTCCTTCACTTGATGACAGATGGAATCGCCATCTCCGTCCATTTAATTCTCAATAGTATAACTATTATCATGCCCTTCCAAGTATCAAAAATAAATGAATCTGTAGTTTTAGCCTTTGAGGTAAATATGGTTTTTTGCACGGGGTTAATTGGTCTATTTGAAATAGGTTTAACCTTTTGATTTTCTAGAGCAAAATATAAAATTTACAATACCCTTTAAAAAATTAAAAAGATTGATAGTGATTGATTTTTTTTATATATTTTAAAAGCCTAATTTAAAAACTATGTTATTTTAAAAAATATTTTTTTCAAACTTGAACCCGGTGATTTTTTTGTATAATCAATTTGTTTTTTAGTAGATAACAATTTCACTTTGGCAAGTTGCTTTATTGATAAATGTAAGTATTATTTAAACAAATAAAAGTGGCTAACAAGTGTAACATGCACATCATGAGTGACACCACATGATGCATCATCCGACGTCCAAACTTCACATTTTATGGTAACAATTAAATCTTTCTTGTGGTATGATATATGTACACAACAATGTATTAGTTCAACTTTGATGTTTTCTTTTCTTTTCTTTTCCTATATCATTTCTTTATCTTTTCCTTTCCAAAATATATAATCTATTAAACGTGATCAAATAATAATTTTATTTGTATGTTTGGTGTATTTTTGACTAGATTGAACAATCTTATTATTTTGTGTTTGGTAGACATTGGACAAAACTTAGCATAAATAAGGTCCAGATTAGTTCAGGTCAAATAAAAAAAAACTAGAGAGTTAGAAACTCGTATCAATCAGCAATTCGATCAAATTGAGATAAAAACATGAAAAACTACTGACTTATATATATACCAAGTCGACTCTTGAGTTGGGTTTCAAAATCATAATAATAATTATTTTTATTATTACACTGTACAGGATCAACATGTGTAAAAAACTACTGACTTATATATATACCAAGTCGACTCTTGAGTTGGGTTTCAAAATCATAATAATAATTATTTTTATTATTACACTGTACAGGATCAACATAGGTTGACCATCTAAACCCGTAACTCAAGCTTGTATAGGGTCAAACTCTTCAATTAGATCTTCAAATTACTATAATAATTATTTTTATTTTTATGTTGATCCATGTCAATAGTCAACTCGGCCCGTGACTCGATCTTGATTAATCAAGGCTAGCCGCAAGTCAACCCCATAGTATTGCTTTTAAAACTGCAATGATAATAATTTTTATTTTAAGGTTAATTCTGGCCCGTGACATAATTTGACCCCTAGTCGATTTTTTCAACTATAATGATGATTTTTATACTTATATTGACACGAATCAATTGTCATCCTCACCCATGACCTTGGCATAGCCTCACTTAAACTCCCAAGTAAGGTTTCAAGACTATGCTTATAATCATTTTTATCCATATATCAAGTCGAGTCAATGGTAAACCTCGCCTGTGACCCAAACCTAACTTCGACTCGATCTTCGAGCTAAAAATAATATTTTTAGATAAATTTTGATGTAGCAATTTCAAAAAACAATTTAAAAAAATAATATTAATACATTGTTGAACAAAAGAATACTTCAAAAATAACCCTTAACACACTCCCGACAAGGTCGAGACTGTTTGATATTGCGATCGGAAAGTGATTATGAAAAAAATTGAAAATTTTTTATTTTTATTTTTTACTTTAAATTAAAAAATTAGTGTTTTTGGATAATTTTGATGTGCTGATGTCAAAAATGATTTTAAAAAAATAAAAAAAATATTATTTTGATATATTTTTAAACATTAACCACTTTCAAAAACCACTGACCAGGTCGGGGCACTTTGAAAAGCACTTTCAAATAACCCTTAACACACTCCGAGCAAGGTCAGTATTGTTTGGCATTGCGATCGAAAATTGTTTATGAAAAAATTTGAAAATTTTTATTTTTATTTTTACTTTAAATTAAAAAATAATAATATTTTTGGATCATTTTGATGTGCTAATATCAAAATAATATTTTAAAAAAATATTTTAATATATTTTTAAATAATAAATAATTTCAAAAATCACCTAAATCATACTCCGAAACCGGTTATAAACGACGGTGATTGCCATCGCCATCGCCATCGCCTGACATGGAAAAAATCCGAATGGGTAGCTTTAACACAGAGTGAGGTTTATCATTATTTCATACCTTCCAATCAACCAACGGCTGTGATCAAATGGTCAGTATATCGAACTTTACGAGTAGGGCCATCATATCCTGAGCTCATTACATGATTAGGGCCAAGGGAGTAAGGCACGCAAGACAACCATCAAATCAAGGTGTGGATGGTGATGATTGGAAGCTGACAGATCAACTTTTGTTTTGATGATCACAAGTGGGCCCCTCATTTTCCACCCCTTATCTTTTTTAATAAAACATCTTTCCTCGTGCTTTTAGCACGAGGGGGTGTTGCCGGACAAAAGCGTCGCTTTCGCAAGCTTTTCTAATAATATAATATTGTGGTCGCTTTCCATCTGCGGGAAAGATCTCCTCCATCGATTTTTCGCGCGTGGTTACAACCGTGCATCAGATGAACCATGATTTGCCAGCGCGTGGTGAGGACGTAACTGAGAAGAGAATATGGACGTGCACCTCTAGATCTAATAATTGTCTAAATTATCGAGATGGCTAAGAGCTGCAAGCGTTTGTCGGCTTCAATATCATGCTTCGTGACAAAATGATTGTTGCCACGTCGCAGAATCTACAGATTTGCTATGAGCTATGATCTCAATAATATAATAATCACATAAAAAAGGAAACTTTGGGGTATTTTTCATCTCTACAACCCTTGAACAGGAGTTTTGAAAAACAATTCTTTGGTTAATAGAAATTTTAACAAAGTTGCTATAAAAAATGAATAATAGAATAAAAAGTCAATTGGGAACAGAAATCATAATAAAAAAATCAAATCGAGATATTTTTTAAAATAATAACACTAAATCTTAAAAACAAATCACGAACACTAAAATCAATCATTAACCGGGGGAATGGTGGTCATTTTGTTTTTTGAAATTATTATTCTAATTTCAAATGAATTTTATTTAATGTTATCTTTTAGTATTGGGTTACTGGTGATTTTTAAATAAATAGAAAGATAAAATAATATTATATTTACTATTTTTGAAAACAAATACTAGTATTTGGGCTTGTTTTTGAAATTTAGAATTATAGTTCTGGGTTAAGGTGTTAGTTATTTAGTTTGCAAAATTATTTATTTTAATCAAGTTATTGTTCTCAATCATGTATCTCTTAAATTTGCTATTATCAATCCCATCTTTGATAAAATAATAATATTTTTAAAATATTTTTATGGCATGTGCTATTTATTTTTTATTTTTTTTGATGACCGGGGTGTCCAGGTCAGCTTACGTGCACCACAAGTCCCTTCAACCGCTAGGTGGGACTTGCACCCTGGTGCAGAGGAAGGAAACAAGTCCCTTCAACCGCTAGGCCAAAACCCCACTTGCACATGTGTTATTTATTATTTTAATTTGTGCTGTTTTGTCAAAACAAATCATCAAATATGCTACTTTTTAGAGAAACATCCATTAGATGATGATGTTGATTTCATAAATAAATGAATATTTAGTATCACAATTGTTTTGTCCATTTATTCAATGAGAACATAAGGATAAATTTGTTTAGTTTTTTGAAACATCCAAAACACAACAACAACAAATTGTCAATTTGTTTTATTCATTTGTTTGTGATTTGATTTTATTCTCTTAGCAAGTTAATTGTTCAAGGACTGAAAAAAATATTTGTCTCTTATTTATACACTTCTTAAGTACTTGTGCTATTTCACTTATTTATCGTCTGAAAACAATGCTTAATTAGATCTAATTTTTAATTAAAACCTTAAATTCTTTAAATGTAATATATTATTTTGAATTAAATCCAAACACTTTACATTTCACCAAAAAAATTAAAATAATTTATTATAATTTGTTTTCTCAAGTAAATATAAAACTACTCAAAGGAAAAAATAATTATTATTTATCAAATAATGTCTGCATAAATACCATTTTCATTTCATAACATTCACTGCCCAGTGGTCAAAATATATTTATAATTAAATAAATGTAGATATTTATACCAACTATTTACTCTAGAATGTTTTCAATGTGATAAAGGATATGATGATCTTAAAATTTGGTATCCTCTCCCAGCATGGAAATACAGTAAAATTAATAAGTCAGCTAAATTTTTGAAAAACAATGAAGATTTTTTTTCTTTACATATTTCTCCAATCAATTCTCAATATCAAAAAAAAAAATTCAAGTATAAACTTGGGTTTTCATGCAACGCAAAAGACGTGCTTTGATACTTGTTAGCATCCCGTTTCGATTTTTTTTATGTTAAATTAGTTTTTTTGGTGTTTTTTAAATTTTTATATGCTGATGTCAAAATAATTTTTTTAAAAATAAAATTTATTATTATAATATATTAATAAACAAAAAATAAGTTTAAAAACAACCTATACACAATTATAGTTTATAAAAAAAAAATAACAAAAACAAAGGCTCGCAGCTGATGGGTCAAGCTGAGCCGAGTTGATGGAGTCTGAGCAGCGGAAGCGAACGATTGGAGGTCTTGCTTTTCAGTCCAAAATCCAAATGTGGGGGTGGGGTGGGGTGGGGGGGAGAAAGGAGGAGACAAGAGACAGTGGAGTTCACGTGGGGTGTGAGGGTGCGGGAAATAAGGGAAAGCGTGGAAGAAAACACCTCCTCCCCTTGCCTCCCTCCCGAACTCACGTGGACCACCATGTCTTGCCTGGAGACACGTGCCTCCACACCCCTCGTGGTCCCCGCTGTCTCTCTCAGCAGTTTACCTGCTGGCCCACACGTACTTCATCCATATAGCATTGTCATGTTGTCCCTTCATGCACCGACACCGGCTTCTTCACAATCATTTGAACTCTTTCTTAAATTAACTTAGTTCACGTCCATCTCTTTTCACGGCACGTGTACTACACCGTCCTTCCTCCCAGTAGCGTTCTTTACCCGTGCCAACTGCCAATGCCTCCCCGTCCGCAGTCTCCTATTCAGAAATATTTAATAATATGAACTACATTGAAAATAACTAAAAATTAGAATAATCATTCCTCTTCTTATTAATATATTCTCAAGGTTATGATTGAAAAATAATTTAGAACAGATATTAAAAAAACTAGATTGGTTTTTATGGTTTATTTATTTATTTATAAAATAGGTTTTTGTTTAACCACATGATGATGAAAAAAAATGCAAGAAATATACTGAATATAATTACAGGAGAATATTTAAAAAAACATTGTAATATTTTTTAAAAACAAACATCTAATAAAATGCTATTATCAAAATAATTCCATGTAGCCCGGGTGGACCAGACATAAAAAATCAAGTCAGCACATTTTAGTTTGACTTTTATCAAATGTTGTCCTCCTATTAACTTTGATTTTTGGGATCCACTAACTATTTATGACTTCTTATATGAAAACATATAATAAACATTATTGCAACATCTAAACACCGATTACTCAAGTCAGAACAACTAAAAATGGGTCTAGAAATGCAAAATCAAATAGAAGATTGTTTTCCTTTCAATCTCTATCTATTCTTTCCATTGGAAAAATGCTCAAAACTTCTCAAAAAGAATTCATCTCGTTAATTGAAACTCGTTGATATAAAAATAATATATTTTTCTAGATCATTTTTTTATTTATTTACATAATTTTATATTTATTTAGTTGTGAATTAAGTTATATAGTTTGTTTTATTTTTTATTTTAAAAAATATATTTTCTTAGGTTATTGTGATATATTTTTTAAAATGTAATTCATCTTTTGTTGTTTTTGTTTATTTGTTTTTATTTATTTAAAATTAAAATCAATTTATTTTCAAACTACATATATTTGTTTTTTTTTATAAAAAAAAACATTAGCTTTTTGTAACCTGAGCTCACGGTGTGGATAGAAACGGAGGCCAGTAAACAACTGCACTTTTTTGCCATCATTGTAAGTACTTTTGTTTACATAAATCTTACGGAACTCAGTGAAAAGACAGCTTCCAAGTTTGGAGAAAATTGTAAAAACAAATACGGTCAAATAGTCTTTAGCTGCATGGTTCAGCCTTTCTAATTATGACTGTAACTTGCATTTTAAAAATAAATATTTTATTTAAAATTAATAATTTTTGATATTTTAAAGTAATTTTAATATGTTAAAACCAAAAATATTTTTACAAAAATAATACCTTTATTACTAAAGACATTTCAAAAACAATTTTTTTAACTTAGGTGTCCATGCCGACTACACGCATTACAATTAATCCCCGGACTCACTGAATATTCTGCAAACCAGTGAGCATGTAAGACACCGCGGGGTTGATAAACGTGCATGGTGGGACTTGAAAGCTGTTGCAGAGTACAGAAATAAGTCTATTCAACCGTTCGATCAAGACCCCACTTCCTTCGAAAAACAACTTTAATCTTATCAGTTGGGTATCCCAAAACGCTAATAAAATATAATTTATTTATTTATTTTACGGGGTGAAGAATAAAATATAATTATAAAATAAACTCATGTATACTGCATTCTAATTTTTGAATAAAATAACAATAAAAATAATTATTTTTTCGAAAGTGTTTTTGAAATGTAGTGCCAAACAAGTCCTAATCAACAAAGATATTTAATTTATCATGGTTAAGATAGGTTAAATAATACATGTAATAAAAATATAGAATTTATAAATTCTTATGAATATTATAAGCATGTAAAAACATAAGTTGTAGCAAACATGTTTTTAACAAAAAAAAATATAAAATAGTGGCATGCATAACAAACATGTATTCAAGCTTGTAATTAATATAAAATAAAGCATCATAGCATGCATGCTAATAATAAAATTAATTGTGCTAGAATTATAACAAAAAAATACTTACTTGTTAAAGCACTTTAAAATAGGGAATCTCTTGTCATTGTCAATGATAAATCATTTATTCTTAAAAACATATTGTTTTTCAGTTGTGCGACTACCTCACAAGATTTCAATAACATCATTTTAATTTAAATATACTTTAAACAAGGTTTTTTAACCAAAAATTATGTAACTCAAATATTTTAAAACAAGATGGATCTAAGCTATGGATTTGAAAGGAAAGACAAAAGCATAAAAGGGGAAATAAAAACACTGAAAAAGAGGTGAGAGAAAATATGTTGAATATGGAGAGAAAAAGTTAGAAAATCTTTTTTTGTTATTTTTTACAGTGAATTTTTACTAGAAAAAAGAATAATTACTTGATTTCTCATTTACTCATAATTTATTTAAAATTATTTTTCAACAAACCATATCTGTAAACATAACTTTCAACAAACTGTTTCTCTGTTATTATTTTATTTTCAACAATATTGTTTTAATTTTTCTAGTCAAAAAATATTTTCACAGTTCATTCGATTGTTTTTGGACCAACAAAGTTAACTAGGTCACATTAAATCAGTGTAAAATTATTTTTTCTATATTTAATAAAATCGAATCCAACCAGCGACATAATATGAAAAATTATCTAGACTAATTCGAAAAGATAGATTTGTTGGTCACATATACACAATAGCTAAAAGACCTCGGGCTCTTACTGTATATGTAATAGAAATCACTGTGGACTGGTTATTTTTCGGTCGTGCATCGCGGTTGTTTGTCCGCTTTTTTTTCTTCTTCAATGCACAGTGTTACGACGGTTTTAGCCCCGGTAATAAGACAAAATAGCGCTTGGGCTTAGGGTAAAAACGGGTGAGGGTAAGGGACATTCCTGTAATTGAACACGTACGGACCGGTCCGGTCCGCCGCAGTTCTTTTTTTTTAAATATATTTACAATGGTCATTTACGGTTCTGGGCACGCATAAGACAAAACAATTGATTTCCGTCTAGGGGCAGTACGGTAATTGACCACATTTTTATATTTTTTTGCCCGTTTATTGTCAGAGCGTGTTCCACACGCGCCAACCTGTTTAACGCCCCACGTTCTATTAAGGTGGCGCGTGCCACCTCATACGGCGGCCAAAAACGGTGTTCCGACGTACAGAGCGGTTCGCCTTGGGGTCTTCTTCCTCCCGCGGTGGCGCGTTTAACATAAATATGCCCGTGGACGCGCCGTGGACCGGTTAAACACGCCGACCACGTTACTCTCTCTCTCCCTCTGACTGACTCTCTCTCTCCCTCTGACGAGCATCCACATGTCAAGTGTAGAAAATTTGTGCACCTTTTTACTTCAGTCCCTTGAGTTTTGATTTTGTTTGTTGTCTTAATTTTGGTAGCCTAAGTTTTGATTTAGTGCGATTGGGTCCACCGATTGCAATTAATTGGATGTCAATGTTTCAGTTCGGTCCTCCTTCTTTTAATTTTCGGATTCGGTTTAAATTATTCAATAAATACAGTACATAAGTTTCGATTTCTTCAATTGGATCCTTGGATTGAAATTGATTATATATTGAATTTTCATTTTGGCCCTTATAGTTTTAATTTGTAATTTTAATCCCTTGATAAATTTATATTTGTGTTTAATTTTCCAATAGTCACATAATAATAATAATAATAATAATAATAATAATAATATAATAATAATAATAATAATAATAATAATAATAATATTTTTTTTTGCTTACTTTTTTTTGAATGGTTATTAGTGTTTTTTTTTTATTTTGGGATAATTTGATAATTTTAATTGTTTTTGCAATAATAGCAATAATCATTTTATATATAATATTACTGGGGATAAAAGACAACTCAAGAACAAAAAACTAAACAAATTTACCAAGGTTATCTACCCTTAAAAAACGATACAAGTCACTTTTGTCTCGATTACACTGTTCTTTATCTCGATAAAGAGATAAAAAAAATGACCTCGCATTTTTTGCATTAAAAAAATTCATATCAGCATTCTTAAATAAATTTAATATAATAATATGATGGATAAATCATATAAAAAAATTGGCTTTGAATTTTAATTTTGTTCTCTTTTGTTAAAGTTTATTTCTTAAAAAAAATTAATTTTTAATATTTAAGATCTAATATAGCCCCGGAAAAAATACAGCTCAATAAAACAAAAGGTAAACAAATTTGCCTAGATAATCTACAATTAAAAAATATATGAGGCACTTTCCGTTTCAACTACACTGTTCTTTTTTATGGCAAATAAATAATTATAGCACAAAAAAATATATTTATTTTTTGAAAATTAACATAATAATAATAATATATTCTTTTTCTTACTTACTCTTTTGTTAATGTTTATGAGTGTTTTTTATTTCAGGATAATCTGATAATTTTAATTGTTTTTTGCAATAATAGCAATAGTCATTTTATATCTAATATTACTGGGGATAAAAGACAACTCAAGAATAAAAAATAAACAAATTTACCTAGGTTATCTACAATTAAAAAACGATACAAGTCACTTTTGTCTCGATTACACTGTTTTTTTTAAACAACAAATAAGTCATTATTATATGTTTTAATATTTATTGCATATTATCGCCTAAAAGTATATAAAGAGATGAAAAAAATAACCTCAGATATTGTTTCATTAAAAAAATTAATATCAACATTCTTAAATAAATTGAATATAATAATATGATGAATAAATCTTATATAAAAAAAATATTTGGCTTTGAATTTTTATTTTGTGCTCTTTTGTTCAAGTTTATCTCTTAAAAAAAATAAAATATTAGAATTTTAATATTTAAGATTTAATATTACCCGCCTAGATTATCTACAATTAAAAAATATATGAGGCACTTTCAGTTTCGACTACACTGTTCTTTTTTTACGGCAAATAAGTCATTATAACACGCAAAACAATTATATTTATTTTTTTCAAAAAAATTGCAGTGTTTTTATTTATAATGTGTAAGATCTAATATTATTGGGGGAAAAAGGAAACTAATATGTTTTTTTTACAAATTTACTTAGGTTTTCTACAATTAAAAAAATATAAAAATCACTTTCCATTTCGATCACACTAGATAATATGTGAGGCTAAGTATATGTATTGAATATTTATTTAATAGTCTCACCTAAAAAAATGACCACCAATTTCTTAAAAAAAAAATTAATTTCGGTATTCTTAAATATAATAATATAATGAATAAATCTTATAAAAGTTTAATATTTATTTAATAGTCTCGCCTAAAAATATATATATAGAGAAAATAAATTACCTACAATTTCTGGAAAAAAATTAATGTCGGTATTCTTAAATATATTTAATATAATAATATGATAAATAAATCTTATAATTTTTTTTTGTCTATGAAGTTAAATTTATATTTTAGATTCTCTTTTTTTTTCCTTTTCAGAAACTGTAACCTTTTTTCCACATGTAGTTTTTTATTTTTTAATGTTCAAGTCAGTTGTTCTTTTTTTACCGAGTTTTTTTTTTGTTTTTTTTTACCAAAGTATCCATTACAGCAAATTTCTAATAAATCATTTAACCTTCTTAGCAAATTTTCTAACAAATTTTATCAAAAGTTTTTTAACAATAGCAATATTCAATCACATTTTAGTTGAAAAAAAAACATTTTTAATAGATTTTATCAATTACAAGTCTACTAATTAAATATTAAAATAGTACAATACAACATTTATAAAATCAATCAATTTTCTACATAGATAAAAAGGCCAAGCAAAGCGGGCAAATCAGCTTAAAAATCAAAAGTTTTTTAACAATAGCAATATTTAATTATGTCAAATTAATTATATATTTGTATATTTATGTCAAATTAAAATATGTAAAACTAATTATATGTTTGAATATTTATTGAATATTATCGCCTAAAAATATATTGAAAGAGAGGAAAAATGACCTAAGATTTTTTGAAGGACAAAAATTCATATCATGTTTTCTTAAATATATTTAATATTATAATATAATTAATAAATCTTATATAAAAAAAGATTGGCTTCAAAATTTAATTTGTGCTCTTTTATTTAAGTTTATTTCTTTACAAAAATTTCCAATGTTTTCATTTTTAATATTTTAGATCTAATATTATTGGGAAAAAAAACAACTCATAAAAAAAAATGTTGACAAATTTACCTGCATTAACTACAAGTCAAATTAAAAAATATACAAATCAATTCCCGTTTCCATTAGACTGTTCTTTTTAGACGGCAAAGAAATAATTATAACAAACAAAAAAATTAAGTTTATGTTTTAAAAATAAATTACAATATTTTTATTTCTAATATGTCTGATATTTATTGAATATTATCGCCTAAAAATATTGAGAGAGAGAAAATGAATTTGGATTTTTGAAAGACAAAAATTCATATCAAGTATTCTTAAATATAATTATACTAACTAAATATTAAAATAATAAAATACAATACATAAAAACAATCAATTTTCTTTATAGATAAAACCCACAAGCGGGTAAACCGCTCGTGTACTACTAATTGACATATAAAATAATATCAACAAAACATTTTAAAAAATAATTAAAAAGAATAAATTCATTCTATTTCATCAATAATTCAAGAAATTGACCCGGGATGCACAATAAAAATATCCAAAAAAAGACACCCAGTATCGATTGATGTGAAATTAATCAGAAGATATCCATCACAATAAATTAAAAAAAACAATAAGTGAATTGGAAGCAGAGAAAACAACAAACTCTCAAATCTTGACTCGGACGATTCGATTCCAAATTGTAAAATCTCTCCAGCCCTCCAAATGGCAAAGTTGTAAATGACCGAGTCTCTATCGATCACAAGACAATCCCGTCGCTCTCGTTCATGTCTTCTTTACCCGTACGAGACTCGTATGCATGTGATTCTCACGTGAACCCGGACCCTCCAGGCGTTCCTGTCACCCAACGACTGTGCTGTCGTCTGGCGCCACGCAATCATGTTGCGTTCAATCATTTGTGCTCTTCCGTTACATGGCTAGAGTTTCCGGTCCCTCGCTACTGGATCTCATTTCGGTACATCAACATGTGGTTGAACGACTTCGCGGTTAGGCCTGGCCATGTCTTGATCACACAGAATCTCAGCCTTTCTCCGCATTAGGTTGCCATACAAGTCCATATATGTCATCGGTAATTAAATAAACCATTTAAAATATCTTGAATAATTATAAATCTAATGGATGTTATGAGCTGCAAAAGACATGGTGATGTTAGATACAAGATGTAATATTATGGACTCGTTGATTAAAGGCTTGTCGATGGAGCTTCTATGTAGCTCATATTAGAGAATTGACTTGAAGCCTTTAAAAGACTAAAATAGTACAATAATGGCAACAATACCTAGTTGATTGAAGATCTCGAGATTTGAGTTCAAACAAGAAACCTAGTCATATAAAACTCTTGGTAGTACTAGGAAACTGTTATTTCCTACTTGTTCTTGTGATGAAATAAATGTTAGGTGTAGAGTGATAAGAGGTGAGGTGAGATCTTAATGATTTTTATAGATTGGTACACCAAGTGGAGCATAGCATAACACTCTTGATGAAATACTACCCACACAAGTGAAAAAATAAAGTTGTTTCTTTTAGATTTTTTTTGATAAATAGTAAGTTATCTAAAACATTCATAAATCTAAGAGCTGTTCAAAATCAAAATGGACAAAATAACGAGAGCCAGATAAATTCTTCAGGCAGAGAACCACGTGAGTATTGTTATCTTGATTTATTTATATAGAAAATTGAATAGTTCAAAACATCTCATCTACTATTTAACCGAGTAAATACAATGGTGTTTCACCAAGAAAAGTTCAAAGCTACATATCCTAATATGGTAATTATCGGATTTGTATCTTTCATCAAATCTTTAAGTTGGTGAGACAATTACGACGACGATGACGGATTAATTCTTATCAATTCACAAACTTTATGGGTTATATAAAATACTATATAACGAAGTTGAATGAAGAGTTTCAAACTTGAGCTTTTCATATTTTTTTCTTATCATATATTTTATTATTTTCGTTTTATTTTAAGCCTTAATTTCCTTCAAAAGCTAGACTTCAAGTTTATATTGTTGAATGATATTTGAATCTTGTATTTTTTTTTCTTCAAAAACCTTGTGTATGGATAGATTATTTAAACTACGATGATGCTATTGAACTCTTGAGACATTTGTTGGAAAGTGCATGAAAGTTGGTAGTTGAACGGAATAATATAACGAAGAAAGGAAGGGTGCATGGAATGAACAAAGAAACCACCCAATATTCACTCATTCATTTATTTAAAATTGAAACCGCATTCAGGCAACCTCGGGTACCTAAATCCAACGTGCGCCTCCATTATTACCTCTCATGTGGATCCTATGTGGCTCGCCATTCCCCATGCACCCCTAAGACAGCAAAGCACACTTGTGTCCTCAAAACCCGCACGTGCACTTTCGGTCAAAGTCACCTATCTTTGCTGGATCTGTTCAACGGTCAACCCCCCAGCAAAGCATTTCCCTGTTCGCTGGCACCAGCGGTGCCATACGTACGAACTTCTCGCAGCCGTTAGATGATTCTCAAGTTAATCCAAACCGCTGATCACGGGATTTCCCACACGTGCACGTGCAGCCATTAACCAAGAAAAGAAAGTTCAAGCTTGAAAGGTTAAAAAGGCCAGCTTTGTGGTGGCCAGTAATGGGCGGATGTTGCCACCCCCATGTGACCGGCTGAGCTGGTTACCATGTGATTAGCGGTTAAGCAGATCCTCGCTTAGATTGATATTTTCAGTTAATCAATGGTTTGGCAGGCAACTACTAGTTGTGCTGCACGTGCTTTTATGCACGCTCTGGTATGATACGAGAAATTATGGCAGTGCTTGATATTTTGTTTTTTTAGCATTTTTTTATTCTGAAATATATGATTATAATATTTATTTATCTATCTATCTTTTAAAATTTATTTTCAAATTAACATATAAATCGATTTTAAAACAGTAAAAGAAACTGAGAGTAAATAATATATATTTTTTCAAAAACAAAGAAAGCACCGCCATGTCTCTAATCATGACCTAATGACACCCATACCCATAGTATTAAATGGAGATTATGATTGCACGGGCGGGTGGCAGGGGCATTATTGGATTCTAAATCGGAGGGAACCTATTTGTTTTCTCCAGGAGGGATGTTTGGTCGGCGAAGCTGTTGGGTTCAAATGGGAAATGGAGAATGATATAATAATAGCACAATCATTTAAAATGATAAATAAGTGATTAATCTATGAGTTCATTATTAGCTTACACTTGCCTCATCATGTCAGTGCTTCGAATGATGACAGTTGTAGTCGTCTTGTTCAGGATAAGATCTCCTCCTCCTCCTCCTTTCTCTTCTTCTTTTCTTAGGACAGCTGGAGCCCACTTGAAGGTACTTTTGAATCTATAGAAAGACTCCCATCTCGTTATCTCATCATTATCATCATTACCATTCAAGTTTCTTAAATATCGATTAGACTCTTAATCATGATCTGGGTCGCATCGAGATATTGGTTGGCTGTAAACATGAGGGTCACCGTGGCGATTAAGGTAATTTTAGGGAGTGTGTTTTTTTATGTTATTTTTTAATTTTTTTTATTTAGAAAAATATCATAATAATATTTTGTATATTTTTAAAAAATTATTGTTAATATTATATATATAATATGGTTTAAAATATAAAAATACTTTAAGATAAAAAAAATATTTTCAAAAGCATTTTTTAAATGGAGTGACAAACAAACACAAATCAATAAGCTGCCTTCCTAGCTAGCTAGTATTGTTCCCTATGGCCTTGGAAGCATGCACTTCCTTTAAAGCATAGTTATTGATCCCGTCCCGGTCCCGGTTCCGGATTTGTGTTTGGAACGGAACGTTCCGGTTTCGGTACCGTTCCGGGTACCGTTCCGGTTTTGTACTGTTCATTTTTATTTAATTATATATATGAAAAAAAATAAAATATTAATTTAACAAGTATAATTTAAATTCAAGATAAATGAAATTTAAATTATACAATACAAACATAATCTCAAAATTAGAAACATCTTTGAAATTCCAAAATATTATGAAAGTAAAATGTTCTAAAATAAAAGAAAAATACATCAAACATCCTCTACTACATCATTAATATAAAAGTAAGGATCTTGATCCAGTCGTGGAACATAAGGAAAGTCGTCAACAAGACATTCCAATAATCGGTCATCTCCACCAAGCTCATTCTCCTCATTTACACATGTCTCTTCATCATCTAAATTTAAAGTAGCGAAAGGTGCTTCGATACTCTCCCAACTTATGTCATCTCCATCAAGAAGACCGGGTTCTTCACAAATCCATTCATTCAATAGATCGATGTTGTCAAGGCTAATGGGATCTAAAGCATCTCTTGTTCTGCTCATATTCCTACAAAGAATAAACACGAAAGAAATTAAAAAATTAATAGCAATGTAATAGAAAATAATTACTAATATAATAATATTGATATTTTACTTACCTCTGTTTAATCTTTAGATTATAGCGAACAAATACTAAATCGTTTAATCTCTTGTGCTCAAGCCTATTTCGCTTTTTTGAATGAATGAATTCAAATACACTCCAATTTCTTTCGCACCCAGTTGCACTACAGCATTGACTAAGAACTCGAACTGCAAACTTTTGAAGTTCTGGAGTATCAATGCCGAATTGCTCCCACCATGAAACTAGATAACAAATTTTGAATAAATCAAATATTATAGATAAAAAAAAGACATTGTATTGTAAAAAATAAAAGTTATTACCTGGATTTAACTTTTCTCTATTACGAATAGCCACGGTTACACCAAAAAGACCAGTTGCTCTCTTATACTCCTCAATTTGGGCACTGATGTTATCTTGAGTATCACAATCAGGAACCAATCTCATAATTGTGGTAAGCAAACCTCGAGTTACCTCCCTTTGTTTTGAAAAAGAAGGCCTAAAATATATTCCAGGATTAAGAAAACATCCTGCTGCATGTAATGGACTATGAAGTTGCTTATCCCATCTAGCATCAATTACCCGAATATATGGTCCATATTGAGACATTCTATTTTTCAACCTTATTTTGATGGCTTCTTTTGCTTTATCCATTGCCTCATATAAATAGCCCATTGATGGTTTTTCTTCACTGTCTGCTAACCTTAGAACTCGTACTAAAGGCTCGCTGACGTTGACAATATGTGCACATCTCGGCCAAAAGTCGTTATCTTGTAAAATTATAGCAGCAATTTCAGTTCCAACCCGACTTTTGCCATGACTTGATTCAACCCATTTTGTGCAAGTAAACATCTGTCGAAGCTCCTTCTTAAACTTCAGTAAACATTGGAGGCTTAAGAAATGGGTTGCAAACCTTGTTATGCCAGGACGACATAAATCATGTCCATTTGTGAATTCTTTTCTCATCAAAGCTAGAACCCATGCATGATTATATATAAACTTGGTTATATTTCTTGCCTTTTTAATGGTTTCATCAATCATTGGAAAATATCTCGGATCACAAATATTTTCTAGCATTAAATCAATGCAATGAGCAGCACAAGGAGACCAAAAAAAGGTGCCATACCTTTGCTGCAAAGCTTTCCCAGCAGCCTTAAATGAAGCCTCATTATCACTAACAAATTGGACAATATTCTCTTGTCCAACTTCTTTGACAACTTCATCAAACATCTCCAGCAAAGTCTCTTTATCTTTTCGAAGTCCTGAAGTGTCAACAGACTTCAAGAATACGGTGCCTCTCGAAGAATAGGCAAGGAAATTCACAATTGGTGCATTCTTTCTATTTGTCCACCCGTCAGCCATAATTGAACATCCATAAACTCTCCAATCAGCCTTGATACTTAAAATGTATTCATGGACATTATGAACTACATCTTTCAAAAGTGGTCCTCTTAAATCATGAAATGATGGACCTTTAAACCCAGGTCCTATGGATGCTACGGCATCTAGCATTGGCTGATAATAATACGAATTAGCACTGTTAAACGGTATATTAGCATCATACCACCATGTTGCTACAGCTATTCTTGCATTGTGTTCCATCTCTTTAGTAGCCATTGCACTTCTAATACTAGGCTGGGAACCCGGGGTAGTTCGTGGAGCAAATAAAGGAATCCTTCTTCCAGATGTACTTGTTCCTTGCATTGTCATTCTTGTACTTGTTTGTGAACGTGTATAACCTGAACGAGGATTTGCAGCATCACCCACTTCTATTTCTTCATCATTGGAAGCTGACTGAGAATTTCCAATATCGGTTCTAATTCTTTTTCTTCTCTCTTTCTCCATTGTCATGTCATCTACCAGTTGTTTCATTTGCCACTTAACCTCCGGAGGGACCTTTTTACAAGGTTCAACTTCACCTTTAATACCAGCAAGGTGCTACTTCAACCGAGTAACACCACCACCATTGATCCGTTTATTACAATAAATGCATATACTTGCATTCTTTACACCAGGAACCACCTGTCCATGAGCCCATGCTGGATCATCTGATCTTGTTGGAGCTGAATACATGGAAGTCCCACCACTAGATGAGTTTTCAGCCATGTAATTTAATCTGTTGTAAAAAGATAACACAAGTCAGCCAAAAACTATATCTTTCCTAAGTTTTTTTAGTGACTTTCATTCAACTCTCGAAACTTGAGGGGATTAAATGTGACAAAAATAAAGTTGAAACTAAAATATAAAATATAAAACAATAATAACAAATGATATACAAATGAAAACTTTAAAGACTAAATTGAGTTTTTTGAGGTGAAAATGGAAAAGGGTTATATTTTTTTTAGAAAACAATCCGTATTTTCTTATATTATTTTTCATCGTAATATAATGCTTTATCTTGAACAATCGAACTTTAATTGAACATCAAACAATTTAAACAATCATCTAAACAGGATGTAAAAGCCTCGCCGGAGCTTTTGGCCTGCAGATCTAGTTCTCTTTATGAGCCAAAAAGGGATCATCATGCATACTATATGGCACTGGATTGAACAGGTTCTCATAGCTCTCATATAATGAGCTGTTCAAGTTCACGAAATGATTTGGATTGGGCTACCGGAACATTTTACTCTCACGTTGTTAAGGTTCCATCGATCCACTCTCCGCATCTGGGTTTCAAATTCATTCATTTTTGGATGTATGCATGACCTATACTTTAAAGATTGGGCTGTAGTGGTTGCACCCATATCACCAACTATACCCCTCACCAACCCCATATTTGTTCCAATATATGATAGAGTCCAAGTTAGGTTAGTAAACAATCATCTAAACAACCTCAAAATCATACCCCTAAAACATATTTTTTCTCTTTCTTTCTTTCTTCCTGAAAATATACCAGCAAACTATCTTACATCGAAATTTTTCTTAAACTGTCTTGCATGGAGAAAACACTCCAGAGACAGATGGCCGGCCACAAATTCATTGGAACAACACCAAATTAATACTCCTGCAGTGCTAGATTTGGGACCCCAATAAGATTTTAGTAATAATGCCATGATGCAAAACCCCCGATAATAAGATCGTTATCACTCGCAAAACGACATGAAAGAATCTCCGATTCTTTTCTGCAACTGCCAAAGAATATTTCATACAACTCCAGCATGATGCTATATATAAGCGACACGTTTTGAAGTGAAAAATAACAAAGAGGAAGCAAATCAACAAAGCAATGAAAAAATATCATGCAATGGGATCAACATGTAACTGCTCACATATGCAATAAAAAATCAAACATCATAATAGTGTTCGTGTTTCTCTCTATAAAAGGTGTATTTCACTCGGGACTTTCATCAAACACCTTGAAAGCCGAAATGCCAAACAACTATCATTCCCACAATTCATCAACAATAATCTATGCCCAGTTTAACAAGATCAATGAACATCTTCCAACTTCAAGTTTATGCAAACATTCCATACATAAATGCCCAGTTTAATCATTCATACAAAGTTTCGGCAATTTCAATTTTTCAACAAATTAAAAGATTTGGGGCCTCGAATGTGTACCTTTCACTGGAGATTTGGGGAAGAAGAACCAAGGAAGAAATTGTGCCGCCGTGTGGAAGAAATTATGCCACCGTGTAGAAGAAATTGTGCCGCCGTGATTTTGAATTTTGTTTTAGATTTTCAGACTTTGAGCTGATTTAGGGATTCAAAGTTTACAAATTAAGCTTTTCAAGTGAGGGATTACTAGATTATGAATCGAAAACTAGAGATTTGTGAGGTTAATTTAAGATTAGGGTAAGGGAAATTGGGGGAGAAATGGAAAATTGAAATCGGGGTCTGCCGGTCGGGGGGAATGATTTTGGGGCTTATGGATTTTAACAAATGAAACGACGTCGTTTTGTTACATAACTAAACGACGTCGTTTTGTATTATTCCGGAACGGAACGCCCGGTACCAAACCGGGGCGTTCCGGCCGGAATTCGGCCGGTACGGCCGGATCGGGCCGGAATTTTATCCGGGACAAAAACGTCGCCGTTTTGTCCCGGAAATTAAATCAGTACGGTCGTTCGACTGCTCCGTACGGAACGGTACGAGATCCATTACTATGCTTTAAAGCACCAACGTGGTCTACTTGTCCATTATTATTATTATTTTTATTTTGATCTTCTTCCTTCCTGTGTATTATTAAATCAATAAGCTGTCAAAATAATACAAGTGTGTGTATGTATATATATATATATATATAATCGCATCTTTTCATCAATCAATCTCGATGGAGAATGATCCGAGCATATATGGTTTGCTATCTGTCTTTGTTCTAGATTCGAGATTTAACCCTATGATTAATAAAATATCCAACCATCATTTATATAACTCTTATCTGATATTTTTTATGTACTCTTAGAAAACGTATTATTATGTTATTGATTAAAATCTTAGTTGTCTAATATTTTTATACCGGAATCACGTCCGGATTCGAACTCGAAATTTTCTGTATAGAATTATAGATTACAAGTTCTTTATTATCACGTCATATTATTGGAGTATTATCTAAGATCCTTCCCTTGCTAGAACATTGGTCGAGTCATTTATATCAATGGGAAAGGTTTATGTATTTTCTTGTAGTGTTTTCTTGTTCGTCATAGATTGTCGTTGTATCTCAAGCCATGTTAGAGAAGTATCAAAAGTTTGTTGATCCAACGGTTACAAGTTTGAATATCATTACCCTTGTTCTATTTGATAAAAATAAACACAAGATAGTATGGGTCTGTACAAGTTTCAAACGCAAAGAGTTTTCTCTTGAATGTATTTGTTAAAGAATAATATAAATGAAATTCCAGGATCTCAACCTAATAATTTAAGGTTTTAGATATGATAATTCCTTAACAAGCTATTATACTGGAGAATCAATCTCAAAAACATAGAATTTCATCGACGATATTATGCTAACCACCTTGCCTAGTGGACACGTACGATGATTCCTAGGATATCTGAGCTTGTTCAAGTATTTCCTTGCTGCAGATAACGTTCATCGTGTTTTCCTTTCAAGATAATTGTAACAGCTCGTAACATTTAGCGATTCCATTCATTTGCAAGCTCGTGATCTAGTTTATCATATCGCTTCAGTCTTAACAGATGGTTTACGTTCAATCCTTAACCTCTTACAACTCTTGGCTTCTTGCTCTGTTTCATTCGTTATGCGATTCCACACACGCTGCCGTTTTCATTTCCATGAGACCTTTCCGGAGAGAACCAGAAAATCCACGTCACCGGTCTCTTACAGCACCAGAAAATAGGCAAATTCATTCCGTCGAGGTTTGACTCCAAGAGCGCACCAGGAGATGCATGGTGAGCACAGCATGCACAAATACATGGGGATTGAAGAAGCTACAAATGAACAAGTCGTTATATGCATATGTTAATTCCGCTTCAGTCCAAACGTATCATTCGTTCAAAACCGAGACAAAACGACGTCGTTTTCATCTCGATTTTAATTCGATCCGCTCTGAAATCCCGACCAAATTTCGTCGTAACGCCTCGTAATCATTCCGAGCATTCCGTTTTGGTCAAAAAATTCTTATCAAATTTTTTAATTATTTTTATCAAATTAATATTTAATTATTTTTATTTATATATAAAATTCACTAAGCCTAAGAATAGACCTGGTGAACTGAGCCTAAGAATAAACCCGGTGAGCATGCTATGTAGTGACTTCCTGATTTATATTTATAGAGAAAACTCTTTGGCTGAAATCTTTTTAGCCGATGTGGGATAGAGTTTGAAGCTTTAAAACTACAGATTCTATAACTATCCCACATTCTAGCGACGTGGGATAGAAATGATTTGTCCAATTGGACAAATGAATTGATGAACGTTACAAGTTACAGAGCACAACTTGTTGCTTATATATATATATATAATAAAAAATAAAAAATATATATTATAAAAAGATGTTGTGTCAACTTTGATTTTATAAAAAATAAAAATTATATTTTGTTTTTTTTGTTTTTTAATTTTTCACACATGAGACACATATCAACAGATACGACACCAAAACAGCACACCGAACACTTCGAAACTAGAATATTCTGTTCCAATCGAAAACTAGAACGACGACCAATTGTCAACTTTAGTTATATGTAATGAAGATTGAACCGGGCTCAGAGCTCTACGACACATAGACGTGCATTTCTTGCCCATAAACTTTAATGGAGCTCTCCTCAAACAAGAATTATTTGAGTTAATTATAATTATAAATCATTACAAGAATATTAAAATGCCCTCTTACATCAACTTGAAAGCTTTTGTATCGGGGATAACGATCAAGAATTGGAAAGACTTATTTGTCCTTGATCAATTTGATAATGACAAATAAGTTTCATGCCCTTCATGACCCGTGTTAATGTTTTGAGTGGAGGGGCAAAATCATAAAAATACTGGGTCCAGTGAACAGTATTGTTTAGTCATCATCCAAAAACTTAGCCTTGATCTGTGTTTATCCAGAGAGCACAGGTCGGTGAGTCATGTTGAGATCCTTCCATGAATTGAATATTCTTTTAGGAGGTGGATAGGTCCAGATAATCTGAAAGGCCTCATATTATATTAGCTTCCCCATTGGACTTTAAGACTATGGGCCCAAAACAGGAAGTAAAATATAATTCCCGTCAATTATTGATTGGGCCCATAGGCCCAGGTATCCCGCTGGACTTGACTCGGAATGGGCCCCTCAGTTTTGGAAACGAAAACGCACCTCCAGTCCGAACAGAACACCAGCAAAATTATTGGCAAAAAAGTTTGAATTATTTACCTTGCCACGCCAGTTACGAAGTAGCGCAGGAGGAATGTCACCCTCCTCTTCTCCTTTAATTTGGCTCCTTTAATGACGAATCCGGCTGAAAATACAGAGAGAAACCAAATTAACGGCCGTGTTTCACCTTCTAGCTCCATCGACTGCGGCGGCACGGCAATATTCATGGCTTCGCCTTTTCAACCTAACTACAGCAGCCGAGCAGTTCAAGTACGTAAAATTCTATCTCTCAATCATTTTTTAAAACCCTAAATGCTGTCGCTAGCTATCATACTAATACTATATTTTAGGGTTTTTGGACCCTTGTTGTCTCATTCGCCGCGAGTGACAGAATTAACTTAAGTTTTAAGTTGGTTTGTTTTGATGGTATTGTTGTTTGAAGTTAATTTAGCCTTTTTATTTAAGCAGCTGCAGCTGCTTGCTGTTATGAATCTATCTGCTTATAGTTATTAGTTCATTGGAACGACCTCCCGCGGTAATCTCAAGTATATATGGGATCATCCAATCGGGGGTTAATCTGTGTGTTTGGATGTATTGATAATACAAACAATGAGTAAAAAGCAAAGTTTGAAGTAAAATGTAGTTGAGGAGTCAAATTTTTTTAATGGGTTGCTACTTCATGCATTGCACCTCTGTTTTGTTTTACTTAATGAGCATGCTTCTTGAGACTGGATTCGACAGAGAGGTGATATGCTGGATGTTTGTGTTCATAAAGCTGGTAAGGTCAAAACCCATTACTCTTTTACAAAGGAGGTTTTGTGGTGACCCAAATTTTCTTTCACGAGCATTCATCTGCCTAGTTTTATACCTAACTCATGGGGTATCGAATGTTTGGAGTTAAAGTTCTGTTCCCATCCAATTGTCACCTATCCATGCTTGAAGATTTAAGCGTTCATGGTTTTATTGTTTGCACTTCAGTGTAGGGATACAGCACATCTCGTGCTTTATGTTCATCGTTAACTTGTTTTATGAGGAATTATATCCTGTTGCTGATTCTTATTACAGGAAGCATTGGAACATTTGGCATCTATTGATTTAATTGAATTATGCAGTGAAGCAAAAGTTGAGCATTGTCGAGCAACTAGAGATTTGAGAAGTTGTGGGCGCTATGTTCAGTATGTGCTGAGCTCATGCAGTCATGCTTCCTTATGCTCTGAGTGTAGTCAGCGGTGTGATATTTGCCCCATTTGTAGAATCCCTATCCCAAAGACTGGAATTAGGCTCCGTCCTCGCCTTTACTATGAGTGCATAGAGTCTGGCCTTATTTCCAAAAGATGCGATGAAAGATTTCAAGACAAAGAAGATGCAGACAATGAATTAACTACTGATGTCCAGCGGCTCTATTCTTTATTTGATGTTGCCTTGGAAAATAACTTGGTTTCTTTGATTTGTCACTGTATCCCTTCGCTGCTTCCATGTTTAATCCCATTGAAAATTGGTGCATTGGATTCATTTCTAATATTTCTAAATGAAATCTACTCTTAACATTCTTGCAAAGGCAATTCCCTAAAATATTATTTCTTCACTTTTGTTCCTTTTTTTCTACATTGAAGCATTCAGACGAACTAAGAATACTGTAAAAGTGACATTTGAAACATGGACAGCCTAGTATTTCTGTTATTGTGTGATTGTCTGGGCATTCATGCTTTATAGAAATGTACTCTCATTTCTGAAGGAAATTGAAAAAAAGATGAAGTCTCCCTTTGCTGAAACTTATGAACAACCTTAACACGTTTAACAGATGTTACAGATGTTTGTATGGATGAAAGTGCTGTGTCCAGTGATCCTGTCATTGCTTTCTTGTTGGATGAAGTGGTTGTCAAGGATTGGTGCAAGCGAACTTTTAGAAACATCATAACAGAACTTCAAGGGATATGTATCCTTAATTGTTTTTTCAAATTTGATATTCTTAGGCCGTTATTACTTCGTGTAACTGCATGCATGTTATTACATTGATCACCTGTGTGTAATATTCTTAACAATCTGTTAGATAGCCTTGAAACAGAAGAAATGAAAACTAGGTCGAGTTTACTTCTTAAACTTTCTGTGCATCTGGTTGGAATATCCAATGTCCTTGAAGTTTTGGAATCGACATTTAAGGATAGTCTTTCATCACAGCTTCATGATCTGCAGCTCCTTCAAGAGAACATATTAAAGGCGAAGCAGGTTTGGTTGCTTACAGGATTGAGTTGTTAACAGAATGCTACATTCAATTGTTTATAGGCTCTAAACTTTCTTTTTTCTCCCCTGTAGTTCGTGCTTTCCATCCCTTTTCATTTCCCCTTGCAAAGATTTTGTGTATTCTCTTCTAGCACATTTAGATCCGATTGAGGACATGGTTTTTTAACTGATTTTTGAAAAGTCCTCTAAACAAGAAACTAGCATGGAATTCACTAATATCCTGCACATTCAAATTTTAATGCATGTACTTTTATCACTGTCACCTTTGTTGTAATAATGATACAGACCGCGTGTTCTATCGAACTTGGAATAGCTCGTTCAACTTCCGCAAGTGTTGCAGAAACCATATTTTGCAATGCCATGTCTTCTATACCTGCATGCAGCTCATAATTCTTTCTTACTGTTAGTTCTTGATTTTCAGCATGTGGAGATTATAACATGGTGTGTAAGACATCACTTTCTGGAGAATGTGGGATCCCGTCACAGCAATTTATCATCGTGGTGTACTGCTGTCCTTGAAAGGAAAACAGCTGCAATTAAGCGTTCATGGCCTGATGTACCAAATCAATCTCCTGAGTCCAGCATGCAGATTGGTTCCCTGTTCATTGAAGATGCTCTGGCCAATCTTGAGATTGAGCAGGGCCATATGCTAGAAAAGGGAGAAGAGTCAGAACTTGAATTATTGCTGAAGGATAGAGGGTTGTTTTTCAGGTCTAAGCTAGAGGGTTTGACAGCATGCTATCCATTTGAAAATCTTCGAGCTGCTGTTGATTTACTTTTTTTACATGGAAGTTCTGATTTGGTGCTTGCAAAGCAAGCAATTGTATCCTTTATCTATTTTACTTTTCTTAAATATGTTTCTGATGATTATATATTCTCATTTTGCTGAACATTATGTTATCCTTTGTTTTCTTAACATAGAATTAGTTTCTTTATTATCTTTTTGATCGGCACTGGGCAATGCCAGATGAAAGTTGGCGACATATTGTAGATGACTTTTCAGCTACATTCGGTATATCCAGACATTCATTATTGGAATCACTTACTTTCTATCTTCTGGATGATCACTCAGAAGAAACTCTGCAGGTAACAGAATTTCTACTTACTCTGATGCTGAATAGTCGATTAATCTTGTCACCAATTTTACCTTTGATCAAGGCACTGCATACAACAGTACAAATTTTTGTCAAGCTACATTTTTTGCTAGCAGTTCTTGTTATTCGTATATGAACTATGGAGTCTGGTGGTTTTATGATACAGAAATATAACATAAAAGTGAAATCTTTTAATTACAGTTTGAAAATGCATATATTTCTCACTATGTGTAGTTAATAGTACAGCTTGTCAAGCTAAATGTAACTGAATGCGGTTCAAGTTCTTATCCTACTTTGGTCAAAGTTCTTAATATGTATTCGCCTTAAGTAAAAGATCCAGAGATTTTATTACTAACAGGTAAAAACTCATTTGTGAAAAATTATACACTCTGAAGTTTGAAAATATCCTATCTAGATCAATCATTGCATTCTTTATTCCATGTTTAAAGTGCTTAAAATTCTTACATTCTTTATGCTATGCTTAAAGTGCTTAAAACTCTTCATATTCAATGTGTTGTGGTGACATACATTCTGTATTGAGGATACTAGTGTATTTGTAGCTACATTTTGGGATTTGCTGCGACATGTTTCTAATCCTCTCATAATATAGTGAACTCTGTGCTTTCCATGACCCTTTGTATGCTGACAGCTGTTCACTGATGTACTCTTCACAGGAAGCTTGCAACCTTCTTCCTGAGATTTCAGGCCCATCAACTCATCCTAAGATTGCTCAAGTGCTATTAGAAAGGAGGAATCCTGAAACAGCACTGATGGTCTTAAGATGGTCTGGGCATGATGGATCTCAAATGGTTTCTCTTAATGATGCTGTTACTGCTGTTCGGGTTAGGGTGGAGTGTGGGCTATTGACTGAAGCCTTTATGCATCAGAGAATGCTCTGCACCAAAGTCAGGGAAAATAGGTTCAAGGCTAGACCACTTCGAGATGCTTCTGATGATCTTAAAGGAGAATGCAGGACCTGGGAAAACTGGGTGGAGATACTGGTGACTGAAATTTGTTGTCTTTGTATCAAGAACAATCTGGTAGATCGAATGATATCGTTGCCATGGAATTTGGATGAAGAGAAATATCTTCATAAGTGCCTCTTAGATTATGCTTTCCATGACCCTTCAACAACTATTGGAAGTCTTCTTGTCATATTTTACCTCCAGGTAACTTCTAGCACTAATCTTTATCAACTTTGAGTTGGGTTTTGAAGAAAAATTGACTCTGAGATGAATTTACCACTTGAAAAGGGAATAGAATGTCAAACTAAAATTTTCAATATGTTTAGTTATGTGACTAACCCGGTTAGGTTTCAATACTCCGTAAGCTTTCCTTTTTATCCATGCTTAATCATGATGTTAGGTTGGTAACAATTCTGGGATCAATGATATTTTTGTTTGGTTGAACTGTTGATGTAACATTAACTGCATGTTTCCTAAGTCATTAATCAACTGTGCTGTGTAGCCCTAATAATGACACGGGCTCACCAAACTCCATATTAGGTACAATTCAAAAGCTACCATTTTCCTTTTCTCAAGTTCATTTTTAGTTAAAATGCACTCACAGCGAAGTTTTGACTATATATTGAAGCAAAGCTCCTTCTACAGCATATGAAGCAAGCAGGGTCACTTTTGCAAATGATTTGACAAATTCATCTCTATAACCTTTTAGTTTTTAAAATGTAAGACTATGCAAAAATCAAAATATTTGCTATTGGTCACTACTATCTAATTGCCCATCGGTACTGAACTGAACATAGGGGTAAGGTTGGAAATTAATCAAACAATGATTGAGACAAGACTATGTCTCATCTAATGTTTGATTAAGATGTGGATTTTGAAAACTTGGAACGCTAATGGTTAATGTTCCTTACTGTCACTAGCGCAAGACTCCACCGGGACTGCTAGATCTAATAATTTGATGTTGAGACTCGTCATCTTATAAATGATTATATTACAGCTATGTGTTGTTATTTCTATTCAATCAAGTTCTGAATTTCATTTTACTTCTAGATTACTCAGTAACTTTCTGTGACATATATTCTCTGTTCCAGCGCTACAGATATGTGGAGGCATACCATGTTCATTCCAAACTTAAGAGCGTGGAGGAGGAATTCATTTCTGCGAATTCTCTCAGTGAAGAAGTTTTATCCAGAATGAGATCAGCTAGTCACCACAGAGCAGAACTTGTTGTAAGTGGTAAAACCTTGTAGAATTTATGTGTGCATCTTTACTGAAAATGGAGCCTTAAACAGAGAAGTGGTATTAATTTCAAGTCTGATTTTCTTTAATCTAATCTCCCAAAATAGAATAGTGACCAACTAATTCACAAGCAAAAAACTAAATCAATCATGAGGGAAATCTTATGGACCAGGGTCCCCCCTCTGATTTGCTTTTGGTCAATTTTTATAAATTAATTCCAAATTGAACTCAAATCAATACCCTCAAAAAGGTCCCAAAGACATGAATCGATTTAGCCATGTGAATTGAATTCATTTCCAAGAGTTCCAAAACAGCCTGTAAGTTTTTGGTCTCTGCAGTGCTGGTCCAATTAGCAGTGTCAACTTCATTAGGTTTTTTAGAGCGAAATCATTTTGTCAATTAATGCAACTTAGAGCATATATGTTGGAACATCACTTCCTGTGCATTTCATAATAAGTATCTTTTGGGAAGAAATTGCATTAAAGTAACTGACCAAACTTTACCTTCTTTAAACAGGTTCAATCCATTCAGTTGCTTCCAAAAATTCAACAGGAAGAGCTTAAGACTGGAAAATTGTTACCTGAGGTCCATAATACCTCTGGTGAAGAAGTTGAAATTCAAGAAAGGGCTGATCGTCCCATGGCACAAGAACCGAAGTCAAGCAGTTTATTAATTTCCCTGCCTGCAGATTCTTCTCGGGTTTCTCAGACATATAATAACATTACTGTTAAGCCATCATCTCATAAAACTCCACCAAGATTTGGTGCATCTATCAAGAATCCTCACCTGGAAATGGGTAACAATGGTTCTTCATCTGTTCATCAAAGGTTATTTAGAACTCCAGAAAGAACTCAAAAGAATCAGGTCAGTTTCATTAAAAATTTCAAATTTGATGGCACCTCAACTCCTGGAATTCATCAAGGTAGTCACAAGAATACCACGCCATTAAAGGAAACCAGCAGAACTTCATTAGAAGTGCTTCCGAACAGCAACCTGCATCACAGTCTATTCGATGTAATCTCTCCAGAAAGGGAACACAATGGGTTTCCGAAGCAATTACGAAATACAAGTCCTCCATATTCCCATAGGATTACTGCTAATTCAGCGGCCATGTCTGGCAGCAACAATGGTCTTCCTAATGATAAAAATTATAGATCTTGGAATAAGGGTTCTATAGGTGATCCAAAGGACATAGCCTGGAGGTAAAACAAAATTTCTTTTCCTATGGATTCATTCTAGTGCAAAATAACCTATTTTAATCGTCACCTTTTTGTGTGCTTAATGGCAAAATAGTGCTCTTATATTCTGTTTGTACATATGATTCCGTGATATTTCAGTGATAGAGAATTCATTGTTGATGAAAGGGAGGTGAATGATGGGCTGAGATGGAGAACTGATGAAACCAGTGATGAAGAAGAAGAGCATATTCCAGAGAGAATTTTTGGAGCTGGTTCTTATGCAGCAACCGCAAGCAGAGTTAGAAGAAGTAGATTTGCTAGAAGATGAACATTGTTTCCTTTCTGTAACCTATAGGTGCCTCTGACCTTCTACGTTCGCTTCTCTCAGGATCAGTGACAAGCGGGAAGTGCATGAGCTAGCAGTGAAATGAGTCCATGATTATTTTTTTCTTGAGAGGGCTGTACTGCTAAGATTTACTGGTTTTGATGAGAGGTATATAAACCTAATGACTGATTTATAGTTTATGGACATGGAATATGAAATTCAAGCCATCCTTCCCCCCAGTTCGCCTCGTTTTCTTATGTGAAGTAATACAGGTCTTGAACCAGTCTTTTCCTTTCTAGACAGTTTCATTTTCTGCAACTTGTGTTATTGTGTAAGACTGTAAGTGCTTGATCATGAACAGGAAAGCCTGCAATGCTTACTTTGCATGAATATGCAAGCATGTTTTTTTTAATCCCACCATTCCATTCAGGGCTCATGTATTTCATGATTGGGAGTTGTAACTCTTGAAGAAGTACTAGAGTTGTCAAGATTTTCTTGTAAATCTCAATTCTCCGGCCGCCAACAGTAACAACCACGTTCAGGAATCATGGTGGTCGTTTTGAGATCATTATTCATTAATCGTCTGCTTGTGTACACGAGTGAGAAAACAACAAACGACTTGGTCACATATTTTGTTTTACTGCTTTTGCTTGCCTCGTCGACTGGATAATTGGATATGAGGCCAGAAATCTGTGGTCAGTTTGCTGACATTATTGATTGAAGGTAAGTAAAGGAAACATGGGTACAAAAAAAGATTAAAAATAAAAGGCTAATAAAATCGTCAAGGAAGTACCTCTGAATTTTTCTTTTACCGGTGTCTTCTACACTGCTTTCCGAAAAGAGGTAGTATGTTGTTTAGATTTTCACTTTACCGAATAGAAGTCATAACAACAGGTCATCATCACTGACTTCCTTATCACCTCACATCTACTTCGGGGGCTTCGGTCAGGAAGACGTGAGAAATGACAGAAACTGCGAAACTCCCAATCATAGACCTCTCATCGCCCGATCGCATATCCACAGCCAATTCAATCCGTCAGGTCTTCATTTCACGCTCCTCATTCTCACAACCTTTTGTTTTATTTTATGCCATGTTAATGTCAACCTCTCTCTCAGGCATGCGTGGACTATGGCTTCTTTTACCTAGTGAACCATGGAGTGGAAGGACAGCTTCTTAGCAAAGTCTTGGAAGAGAGTAAAAAGTTTTTCTCCCTCCCCTTGAACGAGAAGATGAAGCTGTCTCGCAAACACCACAGAGGCTACACTCCAATTTATGCGGAGAATCTTGATCCCCTTTCAAGATCCAAAGGTTTTTTTTTTCATTCTTTGTTCTTCTTTATTGTTCTTCGTTTAATTACACAATTTATTTGGCCCTTTTCATTTATTTGAACACGGATTTTTGCTACTTGTTGTTTAGGCAATGTGATAAAAAACTAGAACTTGATTGTCTTATTCAATGATTTGGATATAGGTGACTCAAAGGAAAGCTTCTATGTTGGTCCTGTGGAAGGGGATATGGCTCAAACTAATCTTAATCAATGGCCTTCACAAGGTATTTCCTTTCAGACATCTTTTTCTTTTACTGTTGTTGGGATTTTTTTCATTATATTTTATCTTGTGTTTTGAATCTTACATTGAAAACCATGGCATACCTTTACTGAGTATTCCTCGTTTGTGTATAGCATGCATGTTGCTACTTTGATCATTACTTAATTTGTTCTTTTGGCTGGGGAGTTTCAGAAATCTTCCCAACTTGGAGACTGACAATGGAGTGTTACCATAAAAAACTTATGTAAGTCATGATCTTTGTAGTTTTTATATTGATCGTGTATTTTTGAAGAGTCTCGTCATGAAAAACTTGCGCAGGTCATGATCCTTGTAGTTTTTTTTTTACATTGATTGTATGTTTTTAAATGGGTTTGCAAAGCTGAGTATTTTTTTTTATCTTGGTTGGTTTTGGGCTGTCTTTCAATTTGATTTCCTAGTAATTGTTTTTTGAGTGTATTGAGATTGTATCTGTGGAAAGTGTGGAAGTAGTAGTGGTTTTTGAATTCGATTGAGTCCTGTCCCTTTCATGGAAAGTTTTTCTCTAGTTAGGAAACTCTAACTTGGTACTTATATCTTGATTATATATCTCCAGGAAAATCTGCTTAAAGTGACCATTGTATGTTTGAGCATAGCTATCTGCTTAAGTGGATTATCTGGAGTTTAATCTGCAAGCGTGTTCATTAAGTGGTTATTTGGCAATTGTACTTTAGTAGAAAATAGCAAAAAAATACAAAGTCGTATATGGTGTTACTTCTGTTTGTTTCAGGTCTGCTGGGAAAAAATTAATCTATTTGATTGCTCTGGCTTTAAATCTGGATGAAGATTACTTTGAGAAAGTAGGAGCCTTGGACACACCTAATGGCTTCCTTCGCCTCTTACATTATCCAGGTATGCTGGCTGAGTTTCCCCTTTTCTGGGTAATATACATTTCAGCATTTGTCAGCTTGATGCAAAACTGATGATAGAGAAGAGGAAAACATGGTCATGCATTGATAGTTGGCCGGTCCCTTTGATTTCTTATAAAAATCTGGCCACCTAATTGTTAACTCAGGTGAACTGGGGTGTTTTAATGAGGAAATATATGGCGCTTCTGAACATTCAGATTATGGAATGATTACTCTTCTAGCAAGCGATGGTGTTCCAGGACTTCAGGCATGTGCATATTTCTCCGCTTGATGTTTCTTAAACCCTTGGGGACTTTATTAGTGTTTCATGATGCTTGAATACAATCCTCTCCCTTCAAAGTTTCAAGTGCAAAATATTTGGCCATCTTATCTTGATTTAAAATTTTAATAGGTTTGTAAGGAGAAATTTAATCAACCACGGCTGTGGGAAGATGTGCCGCACATAAAAGGGTGAGTTTGAAGTAGTTGTGCTTTATTGAAAGAATAACTGGTGTAAGAAGATGTAATGTTTTTAGAATGTTCAAACAGAACAATTAACCTTAATAATGCTTTGATTTTTATGGATACTCGTGTTTTTCTTCTTCTTTGAAACCAAATGAGTCATGATGACTTTGATATGATCATATGATCAATGAGATGTGAACTGTCCAGTAAGTACTCCAGTCAGTGCAATTTTTGCTGTACCATTTTTGTTGAAATGAATTTGTGTGGTGGATTGCTGTTGGAAAACCATAAATCCTATATTCTTAAGCAGACATCCTTGTCAGCATTTTACTTGTACGTTCAAATCTACATGACCACATTAATATGAATCTGCAGGGCTTTCATAGTTAACATTGGGGACATGATGGAGAGGTGGACTAATTGTTTGTTCCGGTAATTTACTATTCCTCTAATTTGAGGCATTCAATCTGTACATCTTTCCTTCTCTGAAGAGTTTTATCATGTTTTTAAAGAAGTTTTTCTGCCCCATCCTTTGGTGCCTTTTGATTCAGTCCTAATTCCATTACTTGTAGGTCAACACTGCATAGGGTGATGCCAACAGGACAAGAACGCTACTCTGTAACCACCTATTCACTTCTTATTTTTTTGGGTTATCTTTTATGGACTTGTGCTTCTAATAGTTTCGACTCAAAATTCTACTCATGAGCCTCTTTTTTAGACATGCGAAATATTCATGTTCTTGAACTTTTAGGAGTTTCAATATTGTGATACCAAACTTCTTGTTTAGACGCTGGCCTGCAGACTGGTCAGTTTGGAATTACTTTTATGGCAAGTTGAAAAATTACTGTATAATCCTACAGGATGGATAAGCAGTTAAATGGTTGATTGGGGAATGAAAAATAACACTGGGCTCTTTATAAATCAAACTGTAGTTTATAAATAAATATCTCAGAACTAAAATGCATCCTTTATGGTGGATCAGTCTTGAAAGTCATAATAATGGTTTAACATGATAATGTTGATATAAACTGGACTAGCATGATAATGGTTATAAAAAGAAATGCAAGTGACTGGAGCAATCACTCCCAAATGATGTCTAAACTGAACTCCATGCTTTTTTTATGCCTTGTATTCTGATACTGGATTTTTGTTTTGTTGTTGACCCTTTTTTGTGCTAAAATGTGGCAGTTGGCATTCTTCTTGGATCCCAACCCAGATTGTGTCGTGGAATGTTTGGAAAGTTGTTGCAGTTCATCATGCCCTGCAAGGTAGATTATTTTTGTTTTCCTTGTAAAGTTTTTTATTATTAGTACAGTGTTGTTTACCTAGTAATCAATAGTTACTGTATCTCCATAATAGGTAATTGATGTTCATCAACAAACTAGCAGTATAATTTATGAGAAAATCTAACTCATTAAGTTGCCCCTGAAGGGGCCATACCTTCTCCCTCGATAGATTTTACTAGCATAGTATTCCGAATTCTTAACCAAGTTGTCATGGTGGTTAAGCTAGAAAATAATGGATTCTATTTTTGCTGGCAACTTTGATAAAAGAGCACTGGCATGTCCTCAGTTTCTAATCACCAACGTGAAGCTCTAGAGCTTTTACAAGTTCTAGTTTGACATGGAGGTTGACTACTTGTTTACAGAGACCTTCAGAGTTCTATAAGGTGCTTGGACATTTGCTTTTCAAAAATCCGTACAATGGTGAAAACGGGCTCCTGTTTACCAGGAATGTTGTTGCTTTACATGTAAAAGTAATTATATTATCGTTGATTTGAATAAAAAAATGGAAATAAATTTCTTTTTTTTGTGTTTGTAGATTTCCCCCCATTCGCAGTGGGGCCTATTTGGAAGAGCGATTTAAGCTTTCGTATGGCGAATAAAAGCTTTAGATGATCAAAGACTGCTCGTATTGCTCTCAAAAGTGTAAGATCATAGTGCTATGAAGTGGGATTAACTTGTATCTCATGGTTTTGGTCCTCAACTTGAGAGGTATTCAGCAGTGATCTGTCTGCTCATTTGACATCCACTAATGACCAATCTTCTGAAGTTCCAGTTGAAGAAATTTTAGTCCTCAAGTTTCTTGGCTTGGAAAAGAAAATATGCTTTAGATGTAAAGGTGACTGGGAAAATAAAAAATAGAACAGAAATTTGGTTGACAGAATGGTTGCCCCACCAATATGTTGCTTAGAAGGAACACTTGCTTTTATTAAACCATATATGTGTGTGTGTGTGTGATCATAAAAATCTTACGAGAACCCTTTTTGTGTCCCTTTCCTTTTAGGTTTTTTCTGCAGCAATTGTCCTCAGCTTGTCCACCATTTACAGCCAATTCCAATGAACAAGCAAGGATTAGCATACAATTCCAGGAGCAAATGAAGCAGGATTCCAGTAGCAGCAGAGGCAGAGTTGCAGAATTTGCATCGTGACAAATAGGCAAATTCCACGTGTAATATGGGCAACAAAGTAGCTCGCTACTTAACAGAGAAGAATTTGTAGCTTGAAACACAAGAAATTCAATAAACAATACTTTTTTATGCTATTATCTTATGTTCCTACAATTCCTCTCCTATTCTCTCTCAGTTCTTAATACTACAGGCCTAAGGGTGTGTTGATAGAAACAATGTGAAAATCCCATTCACTTTCCTTTCCACTTCCCACCCCCCAGTAGCCCCCTCCCCCTATATCAAAAAGCCTTAACACACACCTGCAATGTTGTGGCCCAGCAGTGAAGGGACGCGTCTTCCTTCTTTTGAACTTTGGTAAGTGGGGCTGGAAGCTCATTTCCTCATGTCTCTTTGGATCTTTTCTTGAGTGGTACGACTGTCACCCCCGCGGTGCCTTACCTGTTTATTTTGGCTTGCGAGGTGTTCGAGTGAGCTCGGAAAATAATCGAGGTACGCATAAACTGGTACAGACACTCTGGTTATAAAAAAAATAAGCCTTAACACACCATCTGCTCAAAATACTAAGGGAAGTGATGACTCAGCATTTCTTTCTTTCTTTCTTAAGCTTCAACCGCCAACCTTCACGATCAATTTCTTAATAGCCAGAGCTACCAAGGGGCTGGTGAGGTCCTGCCCCCCCTATCCCTGGAAAAAGAGAATGTATGCTAGGGACTGCTTTGTACTTTTTCTTAAAAATTTAAACAATATATATAAATACAATTACAAGTTAAAAAGAAAATGTCATTTTCATTGTTCACCAGGAGAGAAAAATGGATTAGATTGTAATGGTGTTATATAATGGGTTTGTTTTTATTTATTTGGAATTGGACTTACTGCATAATAATCTTCAAAATGGTAAGTTGTACTATCATTTTATTTATATGTCTAATTGTGTTATTATAGGTTGCTTCATTTTATTTTATTTTAGGTTTTTTTTAAATTATTTTTTTAGTTTAGTTTTTTAATATTATTTTATACTGTCTTGATCTTAATATCTATATCCAAGCTTCATGTGTTAATCCCCAGTTGATTCTAGATTTTTATTCATTTATTTTTTTATTTGATTTTTTTTCATCCTGCTTTTTACAAGGTTATCTTGTTTTTGAGGTACGATTTTGGAAGGATGACTAAATTAAATCGGGTTGAGTTTTTTTTTGAATTTTTTGTAATATTTCAAATTCATTTTTTAATATTGGGTTGACCGAGAATTTAATTATTTTTTTTCTAGTGTTGTCTCTCTAGTGACTTAGTTAACATGTTTGACGTTGTTATCCTAGTTGACTTGAATTTTTTTTCTTTGTTATTTTTTTATAATTAAATAGTTTTTTCCAACCCTTCAATATTTGCAAATTTACCTCTATATTTATTAATAACTAAGTTTTATAATTTTTTTTTATGAGTTATCATGCTCTCATGAACTAGAATATGAATTTAATGAGTTAATCAAAGTTAATTTGACCATTTTAATAAATAATCTAAATATTTTTTAAAAAATATCATTAGTATTTTTTTAAAAAAAATATGTTATCTGACATGCATTGGGATATTATCTTTTTTTTTGCTTAAAATTATTAATTATTTTTTTACTAAAAAACATGTTAGCAATGTTTTTGTATCTATTTATTATTCATATTATCCATAGCATAACGTGTAACAAGAATTACACAAACAATAAGCGTTGTGGCCTCTGCATTATAGCCCCAGTACACAGCGATCGTGGATTCACGCAGATGCTGCGCCTGGTTTTGTCCCTCGGTCGCGCGGCAGAAGGGGCGCGGGAGGCGGGGATAAATCCGAGTTTTCCATTAGATTTTCTTCTTTTTTTAAAAAAAAATCCATTTGTGAACAGTGTATTGACGACAAAGTTCCTGGTAATAGGACAAAATAATGTTTACAGCTGAGGGGCATCAGCGTCATTGCACGCGGTCGGACCGGTCCGGTCCGCCGCCTATTTAGAATATTTAATTATTTTCTGAAATGACTAAAGACGATTTTAGCCCCTAATAAGACAAAACCACTTCTTTCGGTCAAGGGACAGGACGATAATTGTCCCTATTTTTAAAATTAAATAATCCGGTTTGACAGAGCGTCCGCCGCACGCGCCCGATGTTGTTTTGCCTCACGCCCTCTTCTGGCGGCGCGTGCGGCGGCCTACGGTGTCCAAAAAAAGTCTACCGGATGCCAGAACTATGCGCCGCCGCGTGGTCTTCCTCCCGCGGGGGCGCGTGTGACGTAAAAAAGTCCGTGGGCGCCTCTAAGTCCGGTGAAAGAAGGCGCCGACGTTTCTCTCTCTCCAGAGTGTCAAAGTTGCACTTTGGTCCTCCTACTTTCAATTTCAGGGTTGTTTGTTGATAACGCAATCAATTTGGTACCAAAGTTCCGATTGTTTCAATTGTGTCCTCTGATTGCAATTGACAATAAATGCAAGTTGCATTTCAGCCCTTTGACTTTTAATTTTTTTAATTTATGCCCTTTATATGTTCAATTCAGCCCTGATACTTTTATTTGTTTTTTATCCCTACTTTATTAATGTATATATAAGTGTATTTAACACAATAATAATAATAATAATAATAATAATAATGATTTAATGATTTTTAATTCTTACTCTTTTGTTATTTTTTTCCCTCCCAATAATTTGATAAAATTTTGTTTGCCAATAATAGCCATGGTAATTTTTTTTTTATCTTTTGTTAAAGCTTCTAAGATATTTTTAATCTTTCAGTTACTTTTGTTTCTTTCATTATTAACATAATAATAATAATTATCATAAGAATAATAATAATAGTGATTATTACTCATATTGTAAGAATAATGCTTATGTATTCTATTATTATAATAATAGTGATTATCTATTCTTTCATAATAAAAATAATAATAATGATAATTTTTAATTGCTTTTTCTTACTTGTTGTTTTGTTCATGTTTTTTCTTTTTTCCCCTCGGTATAATTTAATAATTTTTGTTGTTTTTATTCTAGAGGCAATAATAATTTTAGATATTAAAACTCCGAGGTTGCTATTATGATAATAGTTTAAATGAATATTGCTTCCTTTTCCCTGTTATTTTTTTATTTTCTCTTTCTATTAATTTATTTTAATAATTTTATTATTTGCACAATAATGATTTCAGTAAGTTTTTTTTCTTATGCAAATATTTGCTATTTTTTCTAATGTTAGTGTGCGCTCTTTTGTAATCGTTTATAACGCAATTCTTATATTTGAAAAGATGTACTTTATACATACGTTACAAACTCAAATCAAAATTTTAAACATATTATCTTTTAATCTATAATTTTTATTTGTTTCTATCATATAAATTGATCGTTGTAGATTTAACTGTATTAAATTATATACAAAAACTACCATGCAACAGCTGCGGCAATTATCTAGTCTAATCTATATTATGTTGTGGTGAAAGAGTCTTAAAATATACAAAAAATCAAAGGAAAATTAAGGTGAAAACATGGGTGAGAAAAGAGAAGATTGAGGAGCCAACTATTAATAAATACAAGGTAAGGTTAGAGTGAATTTTTCTTGACTAAGTTTTAATTTAGTCGGTGATCTTGCAAGTTAGCCCCTCTAGTTTTGAATATTGTAAGTTAGTCCCATAACTAGAGTTATCTATTATTTTTTTAAGAAAAATAAATCTGAGCTTTCCTTCTTCTTTTTTTATTCGAGCCTGGAAATTTTGATAGAATTAAAGGACACTTCGCTAAAGATCAATTAAATTGTCATGAAAAATAATAAAAGTACTAGCTTATAAGAAATATGAAAAATGAGGATGTCGGTCTTAATTATTTGGAAGTTTTTGGCTCTTGTTTTTTCCAAGAAATAAAATTTAATCCCTGCAATGGATTTGATTTTACAATCATGCCATTGCTCTTTATAATGAAATGTTTTTTTTTTTTTTTTGTAAATTATAACATAATGAGTCCTTGTGTTAATAGCTTCTTCTTTTCCCTTCTGACTCGCAAAGGGAATACATGTGAACACGCGTGTCGATGCACGACGAGAGAGAAGAAAATTATGAAGACTAAAAGTGAAGAAAATATGGGGAGGGGAAGAGGTCAAAGAGAATCAGTCAACTTCCATTCCACCCCATGTGTCTTCAAGAGACACGTGTAAAGTCTAAACCACTTGCTTTAGTTTAGGGTTAGGGCAGGGGGACCAGCAGAAGCATCACAGATGATACTGAGCCCATGAGTTTGAAAGAAGGTCAAGCAAGGCATGCGCTGCGTCGGATTGTTGTTGAATCCACACCGTACAAAACAAAACGAATCATGATTTGATCACGTTCACACCCTTTCCTTAAAGTTCACCGTAGTTTTCTTTTTCATCCATCTTGTTTTTATCCGCTCAATAAGATAAGAATTCCGCCAATTATCCTTTTCTTTTTTTTTAAAAAAAAATAACAATTATTTTTAATACATAAAAAAACTAGATATGATCGGGATTTTTTTAAAAATATTTTTCAAAATTGTTTTTAATCACAGCAACAAACAACCACGAGGTCACATATATAAAAATGTACACGGTGTGGGCCCACTGGTAAGGTAGCGCTGGTGGATAAGTGAGGGGGGTGATGGATAAGATGGGTAAGGGACAACAATAATTAATAGCAATCTACGATCAGAGATTGTAATCCTAAATAGGATGCGATTGTACGCTAGAATATGCCGTACCCAATCCCACTTTAATAGCGCGTCCACGTGGGCTAGACCTCGCTCACCGACTATACTATTTTATATTCAGATCACGTTGTGATTTTAGCATCGGTCCTCCTCCGCACACGTGTACCATACTGTTGCGGAAATTACAATGGAACCTAGCGTGCGGCTCGTGGAAATAATTTGAGGCTATATTTTGAAGGATAAAGGGTTAGATATTAATGATGATATCTAAAATTTATTTATAATAATAATTTGTAAATAAATATAATGAATAATTTATAGTGATATATTTTTGAATTAAAAAAAATAGAAGCACAAACCTCAAATTTCTCTCTCTCGTGAACCTAATCAGTTAACATTTAATCTCCAATTAGAGGTTAAATATAAACCCGAAATTTCTCTATTATCTAATAAAAATTAAAATTAAAATTAAAAAAAATTATAATATAGAATGAAGGATAAAGAAGAACCAACATGTAATGAGATTAAATATAAAGAATTTGTGAGGTGGTGTATGTTCAGTAACATAAAACTATTTTTCTTTTTAGTTTTTTTATTTTCTAATGAAAAAATTAAAAACATGTTCAAAATTATTATTATTTACAAAAATACATCGATATTATTACTATTTTCAAAAACAAAATCATCATATATAATAATTGTCTTGATATTTTATATTTGTAATAATCTAATTATAGACTGTTAATTTTATTTCATTTGAATTAAAATTATCATAAAACATTTATAGTCTTTATATTATATTTAAAATAAAAATTAAATTTATAACACTAACTATATATATTAATTCTATTTTTATATCACTAAAAGGTACTTGTATAAGAGAAAAATATAATATTCATGTATTTCATTGTTTGGAAAACATTCGAAAACTTGTATTGAAAAATTGTTTAGAATGTGTCGTTCAAACTTGAGAACTAGAGACTATTTTTCTTTTTTAATATAAAAATAATAAATCTTAACAAGAAGTTTCGATCGGGTTTTGAATTTCACGAGTTGCGAGTTTTAAAAATTCAATCAAATTTAAAAGGAATGATTTTTCTTTTAAAAAAAATGGTGTTTGTGTTTTGTTTTCTTAGATATTTGTTTTTTGTTTTGACTTCTATAGGGTTAGTCTGAGTTTTATAATGAAATTTATCATTTTCAAAGAATAATGTAGATTGATTATTTTTTTTTTAAAAAAATAAAGTTTTATTAATTAAAATTCTATGTGTTGAAAATTAATCTTCAAGTTTCCCCCTGTTATTCAAGCTGTTTCTCTTTTTGTATTTTTTTTATAAAATTATTTCAATTTTATATTTATTTTCACGGAGTTTATGCCACTTTACTTGTTTTTATTCTTCTTGTATTAGTGTCATTTCTTAACATTGAGTTTCTTATACTCTGTATACATTTTCTTTGATTTGTTTTTTGTTATTATCATTTTAGTTTCTCATTTACTGTGTTGTATTTTTTTAATTCATATTTCTAACCTTACACACCGGTGTTGTTAATCTCATTTTGTTTCGACCAAAAAAGCCAAAACATTTCGTATCAGTTAAAAAAACGAGATAAAACAGCGTAATTTTTATCTCACTTAAAATTTTGGCCCGTTCCAGAAATTTCATCCAGAACATTCTGATTTTGTTCCACCCGTTCCATTTCGGTTAAATAGTATTTTTTAAAATAATAAATAATTTTATAATTTTAATCATATATCTCAATCTGACCGTTAGATTAAGATAAAATTTTACTAGAAGTCTTTTGACATTATATATATATATATATAAAATGCTTTCCGATTTTATTGTGAATTGCCTATTGATATATATTGTCATGAAAGTTGAATGGGATGCTGAGATGACCGGGTTGGTCTAAGGCGCAGGTTTTAGTTTGAAAGGGAGTGAATTCAAATCCCACTCTTAACAATTTTTTATTTTGCTTGGAAATGTGATTGATTTTTTTTTAAAAAAATATTTTTTATTTAGAAATATGTTAAAATAATAATTGTTTTTTAAAACATTTTTAACATCAACACATGAAAATGATCTAAAAATATTAAAAAAATACAATGTTTGTTTTCTGTCCGTATTTATTAATTTATGCTTATAATTTTTTTTTCGGTTCATTTTTTGTCGGAGATTTATTTTTATTAGATCATGTTCTGAAATTTTAATTTATATTCGGGATACTTTTAAAATTAATATTGCTTATTTTTTCTTTTTTTTTGTGTTTTATGTTATTTTATCTGTTTTTGGATCGGATAATTTTATGATTTTATTATTTTCACAATAATAATGATAATTTTAATGATTTTTTTAAAAATGTTTTGCATTTTTTAGGGGTTATTTAATGATTTTAATATTTTGGGAAGTAATGTTGATAATAATTTTAACTGTTATAGTAATGAAAATGACGAAAATGTAGGGATGAATTTCAATTTATGTTTTCGTCTTTTTGTGAATAAAAAAATAACTATTTATTTTTTTATTTGATTATTGCAAGTCTTTTTCACAGTTTATATTTTGTTTTTAAATACGATTTAAATTGAATTATAAAATGAACTAATATTAATAGAATGAATTAAGTAATTCAAATATCTAAATCTTCTAGCTTTTTTAACGATGATGATAATTTTATGCGTTATTTTGTTGAAATCTACTAAACAACTAAATTTATATCAATTCAGAATTCATATATTTTATAGAAAATTTGCACTTCACAGAAATAATATTACAAAAAAAAACACAATTAATACATTTTGCGTTGAAAAAAATATAGTGTTGCCCACGAAGAAGCGCAGGGGCATTGACTAGTATTTATATATATTATGTTAAAATTTCAGAGCAATAAGAGAATACAATGACTTTTCGAGATCGATGATGATATTCTCGTAATATTATACATGCTCATAATTTAATTCAAGAACATTATTTTACTATGTATATTTTTAGATTAAATTGCACAATCCTAAATACTTTTATTTTTGAATTTGAACATTTTTTTAATTAATATATTTAATTATATATATATATATATATATTGTTTGAAGTATTTAGCTTTATTCTAGATTGTACTGTTTGTTTATATATATGCATAAACAAACAGTACAGTTATAGAATAAAAGCTAAAATACTTCAAAACAAAAAATAAATAAATTAACAACAGAATCGGAATTAAAAACCTTATATATATACTGAGAAATATCTTCGCCTGCATGCGAGGAAGCGCACGTCGCAGATCTAGTCATTGGCATTTTATAAAGGTCAAAGATAAATAGAGGGAGCATTATTTAAATGAAAGTGACGACAGAATTTCCTATCCTGGTCAAAGCTGAAGGTGCCAAGCACTTCCCATGCTTCTAAACTATAACCAAACCATCACAACAAGCAATTGCTCGAGATGTTCCCCTACGAATCTTCGTCACCACACTCCCAATTTAATATTTTAAATAATATTTTTCACCATCATTCCCTTAATATCTTTTGGCGATGACATCCATTACTCCCACGCAATTAAATCCCACCTTTTTTATTAAATAGAAAAAGAAAATAAAAAAAGTAATAGAAAAGCAACGTCCCATTTCTTTGACCATCACCATGCAATAACCATGTTTGGAGTAACTTTACAGTGTAATAGTGTTTTATTAAATTTTTTTTTTTGTTCAGAAATATATATTATTTTTTATAAGACTTATTTTTGAATTGATATATTAAAATATCTGAAAATACTAAGAAAAATCAATTTAAATAAATAAAAATTAAAAAAATCTATTTTTTAAATACTCTTAAAATACAAAAACAAAAAAGCTAAGAAATCCGAAAGACCGAGTTCAACGTCAGCTAAATATGTCCCATCTCTCTGACTAGATCAACGGCCAAGAAAATAAACACGAAAACATCCCGTATTATCAACTCCTATATATCTAATAATCCTCGTACCTAAGCGACGGATATAAGGATATTGCCTCCCCCTCTCTCGCTTCCTCCATTTGCTATTCTCTCTCCAATCTGGAGAAACAAAAAACACCATCTTTGTGTTCGGGTCATGCTAATTGGATTCTATTAGATCCGGATTAAAACCAATTTCTGATAACCTGAACCAGATTCAAAGATGACTAGGCGGTGCTCGCATTGCAGTCACAACGGGCACAACTCCCGGACCTGCCCCAACCGCGGGGTCAAGCTGTTTGGGGTCCGACTGACTGACGGGTCGATCCGGAAAAGTGCTAGTATGGGTAATTTAAATCACTATACTGGGTCTTCTAATATGGGTGGGCCCCTCACTTCCGGGCCTAACAATCCCGTATCACCAGGTGATACCCCTGATCACGGTACTGCTGCCGTCGCCGCCGGTTATGCTTCTGAGGATTTCGTTCCTGGGTCCTCTTCGAGTCGTGAGAGAAAGAAAGGTTGGTTTGAATTATGTGAAGTGATTAATTTAATTATGTTTCAAATTTCCACTATCCTGTTTTGATTTGATTTGATTTGATTTGTGATCATGAGTTCAGAACTGGGTTATCCTTCATGAGATTGTTTTTTCCATGTTTAAACGTTTAATATTCGTGTTTCCTTATGCCTTAATTTGAAAAATCGTTGGTTTTTAGCTGGTACTTGGTGAAAAATTAGAGCAGCCGCTATCCAGTGATCCGTACCAAATGAGACTGAAAAAAAGCCATTTTTTAAAAATTTATTTTGGTGAGAAAAACATTTTTCTTCTTCTTCTCCATATATAGAAAAAGAAAAGGTCCATGTTGGGTTGTTAGTGAATCCAGTTTATTGAAGTTTCCGATACATGAAACTTATTCCGGCGAGGAGATTTTTTTTTGGTGTGCGTGTAGGATTTTTGTTTTGTTTTCTGGAAACAAATTAGGGGTTGAAGTTTACATTCTTATTACTTTAGTGCTATAAAGACTTGACAATGTTGCCTGTAATCATTTGTTTGGTTTTTTGAAGTGAGGACGAAAAGAAAATTATACTTTATGCTTGGTTGTTACTTTGTTTTCCAGAAAGTGATAGGCTTGGCTTAAATCAGCAAATTGTTCTCCTGGGCATATTTCAGTGCTATTTTATTCGCTCTCCGTGTCCCATTCCCATTCATGTAGACAAAACCTTAGATATGTGATCTTTCCCTTTCAGCTATTTCATTTTTAGCTAGGCTGATATGGAGTAACTAGTTATTTACAGTCCCCATAATTGACTGATTTTTTTGTTTCTTGGAAGAATGTCTGCCTCCGTGAGGAAGAACTCTTTGTGTTTTTGGGAAATAAAGCCCATCGTTTAAAATGCTGAAATAAAGAAAACCATGAATATGACACATACAGTATGGGAGTCAATGAACACCCATATTCTAGGTTGGTATATTGAAGGTTAGTAGAGAAACGTAGGGACAGAAATTTCCATACAAGAAAACTTTTGATGAATAGCGTGTCTTTCAAACTAGAAATGTTGTTTGTAGTGTCAAATAATCACAGATATTCAACAAGGAGTTGTGAGGAAGATGTGGTGTCAGATTTAAATGTTTCTTTTATTGGTATATGCGCTCTTTCATCCTGAATGACTAATAACAAGTGGTGCAGGTGTTCCATGGACTGAAGAAGAACATAGGATGTTTCTACTTGGACTGCAGAAGCTTGGTAAAGGCGACTGGCGTGGAATTGCTCGTAATTATGTTATATCAAGGACACCAACGCAGGTGGCCAGTCATGCGCAGAAATATTTCATCAGGCATAGCAATGTGTCTAGGAGGAAAAGACGCTCCAGCCTGTTTGATATGGTTGCTGATGAAGTGAGCTCTGTTTTTTCTTTATTGTCTGCATGCGCAATGAATCACACATTCTACGTGCAGCTTCATCTCCATGCCACATTAAATATCACTCTATGCTTCTTCATCATGATATTCCACCAATCTCCTATTACCTCGCGATCATTTTATTGATGCATCAAATTTACAACTTCTCTTTATTTGTCCGCCCTTCGAGTTGTCTGATGTATATTTTCCCCTTTCCATTCTGCATTTGCAGCCTGGAGACACTCCGATGGCATCACAAGACCTGTCTACAATCCAGCAAGAGTCTGAAGGGCAAAGTGAAAATCCAGTGCCTGCCCCTCCTCCTTTGGATGAAGAATGTGAGTCAATGGATTCTACCAACTCCAACGAGGGGGAACCCCTACCTCCTAATAGCTCACAGTCTGCTTATCCAGTAGTATACCCAGCTTATTTCTCGCCGTTCTTCCCATTTTCTTTTCCATTCTGGTCTGGAAACGGTGAGGAGTCGACAAAGACAGAGACACATGAGGTTCTTAAGCCAACAGCAGTGCATTCAAAAAGTCTAATCAATGTTGATGAGCTGGTTGGCATGTCAAAACTGAGTTTGGGAGAATCTATTGGCCAGGATGGCACTTCTTCTCTTTCCCAAAAATTGCTTGAAGGGTCACCAAGACAATCTGCTTTCCATGCTAATCCAGCCTCTAACAGTTCGAGCATGAACAGAAGCAGCAGCCCAATCCATGCAGTTTAAAGGTAGCTTTGCTGTGATTGAAATCGTAGGTTAGTTCAGCGCTGATGAGCTTCACAATTCACTGTCTATATCAGACTATAACGTGCAGGCTGGTTTGGGTTCAATTATACATTCTTTCGTGGGATTCTTGTAATAATGCTCTGCTCTTTCAAGTACTAGAATTGACCTGTTCAAGTTAGTTATATGTAGGCTGTTAGCATATTGTCTAAAGTTATTTGAATCTTTAACGTTCTCTCTGTGCATTCTTTATTCTGCTTGCGTCACCTTCCTCCATTTATCAGTGCTGATTGAGAATGTCAGTCAGAAAACATCAACTGAAAACTGTGCTTGTTTGACGTTGTAAGAATGACTGATAAAGTAGTTTCAAGTTTCAACCAATCTTCATGGAGCAAAAGATAGGGTCGGAAACTGAAGTAGTTTCAACCAATCTTCATGGAACTAGAGATAGGGTCGGAAACTGAACGTCCGACCAACACGCATTTTCTTTCAAGTTTTGAGATCCATATAAAAACAAATCTTAAGCTGCTTCTGCATGTGGCATGGGAGTCCCGTTGCATTTTTAAGAAACTTACGAGCATTGTTTTTCAAACAATGTTGTTTAAGTTGCCATGAGCACCAAGATAGATCACAGAAGTCCAGAATGGGCCTCAATCTATCATCGCTTCTGAAATTGAGAAATCCAGTGCAACGTCCTGTAAAACAATTATTTTTGAAAAGCTATTTAACAAAAAAATAAATAAATTGTTAGTGTAATTGAGATTATTTTTAAAAATATCTAAAAAATAAACATCAACCCAACCAAAAAAAAAGTCAACTATTTTAAAATGAGCGAGTTAATTGTTGAACATGTCAAAATAATCTTTAAAATTTTGAGTTCTTTCAAAACAATATTGAAAATGATGCAAAAGCATCCAATTTTGTTTTTTAATTTTCTATTATATTTCACTTTTTTGATTTTTTGTAAAAAAATAAAAAATGGGTCATGATATGATATTAAGATTTTAAATTTTAATTCTGTTTTTTAATTAATATCCGTTTTCTCTCTCTAATTTTTGAAAAATAAATTGAAAGAAGATTGTATAAATGTAAAACATGCTAATGCTATAAGTTATTACGAATTATACAATATAATCCAATCATCCCACATTCTTATTAGCAATATTTGTTTTTTTTAAAAAATTAACCAACAGGCCTACTGGGCCGACCGCCAGACGTTCATCGGAGAGTGTCTCTTCCAAGTTCCAACGTTAAAACAAAAGCAAAAAGAGGAAAGGCTGAAGGAGAAGAGGAGAAGAAACAATGAAGAATGCTGCCTTCAATCTTGACAAAAGCACAACAAAATCATCATCATGGCTCAAGAAAAAACAAGCACAGCCTCTCAAATCTCCGCTCTCTCTCTTTCTAATTCTCTCTCTCTTCCTCTTTGTTTTCCTTTTCATTTCCTTCTTTAAAATCACCCCTAATTCACTTTTCTCCAAAACCATTACCGATAATCCTCTAATCTCGCAATGCACCCAATTCCAAACCCTAGCCCCGGGAGAGAAGTTCCTATGGTATGCACCGCACAGTGGGTTCAGCAACCAGTTGTCAGAGTTCAAGAATGGGATTTTAATGGCTGGGATTTTGAATAGAACCTTAATTGTGCCTCCTGTTCTTGATCACCACGCCGTTGCTCTTGGTAGCTGCCCTAAATTTAGGGTTTTGGGACCTAAAGAGATTAGGGTTTCAGTCTGGGATCACGTTCTTGACCTTGTTAAGACTGGCAGGTGAGTTTGCTCTTTAGCCTTTACTGGGTTTCTTTTCCATCTAATGGTTCTTGTGTTAATATGTTAATTCAGTTTTTGATTCCGAGTTTAGTTTAGGCAATGAGATCCGGTCAATCTTTTGAGGATTCTTATCAGGTGGTGAGAAAACTGTAGTGAGGAGAAGAGGTAGAACCTTTGCCTTGCTGGATATGTGAGAATTGAAATGTCTATCTCAGCTGATACTGCTAAGACTGTAAATAGATTTCAGTAGAATCCGAAATTGAGATCTCTGAGACTTACAATAATTTATTTTGAAGTTAGTCCCCTGTGGAAAACCAGCTAAATATTTTTTCTGCTGTTTTTTTTTTTTAAATCAAAACCTACTTCTATCACTGAACAAAGGAATGCCAAATTGTTCGACTTAGACCAGTGCACATTTCTGGAATTGGTTGAGTAATAGCCTTATTTTTTACTCTCAATTGTTGAGAAATGCAAGAATTGCACAGTATTTTTGAAACTATTTCCCAGCAGCCTGACAAGCTTTAATGTCTTGCTCTGCTGTTTTCTGAGTGCTGGGGTATGGAGACTGTGCCTCACAAGCTCGATATCTTGCTGTCCCATCAAATAATGAAGGAACACTCAATTTGCTTAAGTTTATTTGAATATTCCTCGCCCTATTGTTTTGAAGAATAGGTGTATTATATTTCTTCAATTGAATACTCCAATCCTTTTCAATATTATCTTATGCATATTCCTTTGTTAATTTGCAGCTATGTCTCTATGGCCGACATCATTGATATTTCTTCTTTGGTACCTTCTTCCATTCAAGTGATAGATTTCAGGGTTTTTGCATCGCTATGGTGCAATGTGAATATGGATTTCACTTGTGCAAATGATTTAAATGCCCAATCTTCTTTGTTTGATAGCCTCAAACTGTGTGGTTCTATGCTGTCCGGGATTGATGGTAATGTAGATAAGTGTTTATATGGTGTAGATGAAGATTGCAGAACCACTGTTTGGACTTATAAGAATGGTGATGAGGACAGAGTGTTTGATTCATTTCAACCTGATGAACAGCTAAAGAAGAAAAAGAAAATTTCATATGTTAGGAGACGCCAGGATGTATACAAGAGCCTTGGACCTGGTTCTGAAGCTGGATCAGCCACTGTGCTCGCATTTGGAAGTCTTTTCACTGCTCCATACAAAGGTTCGGAGCTATATATTGATATCCATGAAGCACAAAGGGATCAAAGGATACAATCTTTGATTGACAACAGTGAATTTCTTCCTTTTGTCCCCGAAATCCTAAATGCAGGGAAGAAGTTTGCTTTAGAGACCATAAAGGCTCCTTTTCTTTGTGCGCAGCTCAGGTTGCTAGATGGACAGTTTAAGAACCACTGGAAGGCCACATTTCAGGGCTTAAAACAAAAGTTAGAAGTTTTAAAGCAGAGTGGATCTAAACCTGTGCACATTTTTGTAATGACTGATCTTCCTCGAGGTAATTGGACCAGAAGTTTCCTGGGGGACCTGGCTAGTGAGTCGAACCATTTTAAGCTGTACTTTTTGAGAGAAGAAGATGAGTTGGTCAAGAAAATAGCAAAGAATCTCGCGGTTGCGGGGCATGGCCTGAGGTATGGATCTGTTCCGAGGAGTTTTAATGGAGAGAGCAAGATGAAGATGGATTGTTCACACCAGAGGTTACCTGACATACTTTTGTACATAGAGGAAAGTGTTTGTAGTTGTGCTTCCCTTGGTTTTGTTGGGACTGCCGGGTCAACTATTGCCGAGAGTATAGAGTTGATGAGGAAATCTGATGTATGTTCTAAGTCCTAGTCTGACAGCAACTTGACAGTTGATCCTGGTTGTTAGACTGATTTATGCCTGGGATGGATTTCTTTTGATCCCAATTGACAGCATTTTGCAACCATGATGAATCTGAGATTCAGCAAAACAAGTGCTGGTGCCAATCTAATGCAACCTTGTTCTGTCCTATGATTCTCAGCGACCCAAAGTGCACGCAAGAGTAGAACTTTTTTGTCTATCGGATTAGAGGATCAAATGGCCGCATCATCTGCTTGGAGCTTGGAACTGGAGAGGTTAGGATTTTGTTATATATATAAAAAAAGCGGACAGAAAAATTAGGAATCGAGCCCTGAAAAACACGGTTTGATTTTGTGTTTGGCTGCAAGGAAAGTTTACTGATTAGTGACAAGAAAGTAAAATAATAATCAATTAAGCGCATAGTTGACATACTTATGCTTTATTTTCCCTCTAAATAATATTTCTTTACTTCAGCATTTAATATTTAGTTTTCCAGAAAAGAAACTTGACTTCTCTCTTCTTCTTCTCGTTTTCTAAAGGGCAAATTACAATTATCTTTTATATTGATAGTTTATGTTTGCCAATTCATGTTATTTCACTGATAAAATATACATATCATATTAAATCTTAAAATATGATTTCCATTTGGTTTAAATAAAAATAATAACAAAAACACTTATGTTATTATCGATAAACACCCAAGTGTCTTGTACATGTGACTGGTCCATACAAAAAAAACAACAAAACTTGATGAGAATCTATTATATAAGTTGGATTTAGATTGGATTAACTAGACTATTACCAATGTTGTGTGTGGTATATTATAATTATATAAAAAAAAATTAAAATAAACCGTCAAAATTAATGAATTCAATCCACAACAATAAAAAATAATATGAATAATAATAATATGATAATATGACCCCCTCTAGCAATCATTCAATTTATTCTACAACAAAAAAATGATTAATGTAATGTGAGAAAAAAAATTCCAGGGGGGAACAAAAAGAGAGTCAATTACCTAAAGAGCTAAAAGAGCTCGTATTTCTACTGTAGCCGGTGACTCATAGTCATTATTCATTGGCAATTTGCTCCGGTGCATCGCAAGACGCCTGCTGTTTTTTTTTTTTTGCTTTTTCAACGAGTGTATTAACTAAAAGACCCCGCAAATGACAAAAATCGTCGCTGGTTCTGGGCGATCATTGACCATTCTGAGCCGTTTGGTCGGTTCATCGACCGGTTTTTTAATATTTCATTGCATAGTGGATTAACGGTTTTGTCCCTCGAAAAGGACACAAAACAAGTCTGGGGGTATGGGCTTCACGGTAATTAGCCAATATTTTTTTTTATTTTTCGTTGACATTTGCTGGCGCGTATCCGGGCGCGCTGTTCATTGCAACGCTAACGCGTTCTTATGACGGCACGTGCGGCTTCCTAAGGCGTCGGAAAAGGACCAACCCGCGTCTAGAATGATTTTCAGGTATGTTCTCTTCCACCTGGGGTGACGTGTATAACACTATGATCTTTCAAATGGTCGTTTAAATTCCCCCCCCCCCCAATTTCTCTCTCCTGCCTGCGCCAGATGATGTCAGCTAATTTTTTTTATCAAAGTTCAGTTCAGTCCCTGAACGTTGTAATTTGGTTTTCTTGCCCTTAATGCTATTATATAGATTTTGATTTGATTTAATTGCATCCTTCAATTGCAATTGATTATATATTGGACTTTCAATTCGGTCCTCATTCTTTTAATATTTCGAATTGGGCTGAAATTTTTAATATTTTTGGTATCAAAGTTTTGATGGATTTCAATTTGATCCTTCCATGGAAATTTATTATAAATCCTTAATATTTTTGGTCCCAAAGTTTGATTTCTTTCAATTTTATCCTTCGATGCAATTTAATTATGGATTTTAGTTTCATTTCGGTCCCATTTCTTTTAATTTTTAGGTTATGTTTTCAATTATTTAATTTTAATATTTGGATTTGCTTCAATTTTGTTCTTAAAATTACATGTATTATTTTAAGTATGTCAAATTCATAATATATTTGTATATTTATGTCAAATTAAATTATGTTAAACTAATTATATGTTTTAATATTTATTGAATATTATAGCCTAAGAATGTATACAGAGACAAAAAAATTCTCTAGGATTTTCTTAAGAAAAATAAAATAAAATCAGTATTCTTAAATACATTTAATATAATAATACAACCAATAAATCTTATAAAAAAAATTGTCTTCAAATTTTAATTTTGTGCTCTATTTTTTAAAGTTTATTTCTTAAAAAATATTTATAATATTTTGGTTTTTAATATTTAATATCTGATATTACTGGGCAAAAAATACAACCAAAAAAATGACAAATTTACCTAAATTATCTACAATTAAAAAATATTCGAGTCACTTCCCGTTTCGATTACACTGTTTTTTTTTAGACGGCAAATAAGTAATTATAACATGCAAAAAATTTAGGTTTATTTATAAAAACAAATTGCAATATTTTTATTTATAATGTGTCAGATCTAATATTACAAGAGAAAAAAAACAATTCATAATTTTTTTTTGACAAATTTACCTGGATGATCTACAATTAAAAAATCTACGACCAACTTTGCATTTCGATTACACTATAAAGTATATGAGACTAATTATATATGTTAATATTTATTGAGTATTATCGCCTAAAATATATATAGAGAGAAAAAAATGACCTATGATTTCTTGCAAAAAAAAATTAATATTGGTATTCTTGAATATATTTAATAAAATAATATGATTAATAAATCTTATAGATATAAATTTGGCTTTGAATTTAAATTTCTATTGTATACTTTTTTTTTTGTTCTTTTAATAAACGGTGACTTTTTTTCACATAATTTTTTTTAATAACCGTCGTGTCCAAGTCTTTTTTTTATAACCAGAGTATTCGTGATAAATTTTTTTTAACAAATCATTCACCTTCTTAACAAATTTTATCAAAAGTTTTTTAGCAATAGTAATATTCAATAACTTTTTGATTGAAATTTTTTTTTAATAGATTTTATCGATTATAATTTTACTAATTAAATATTAAAATAAAAAATATAATATTTATAAAATTAATCAATTTTATAGAGAGATAAAAAAAGGAGCATAGCGGCCGAATTGCTCTAATAAATGAAGAAAGACTTGGATAACTCATGGGGCAGCCCCGATGGAAAGACAAGAAAGATTAGGTAAGACTTTTCTGGCGGACCATACTTCCGTGTCGGTATGAAATTTACGTTCTTAGCAAAACGTGCAAGGGCAGGCACCGCAGATTTTTTTTAATTTAACATAAATATATTTTAATATTTTTAAATTATTTTACTGTATTAATATAAAAAATAATTTTAAAGATAAAAAATATTATTTTAATATATTTTAACATAAAAAACACTTTAAATAACTTTGAAAAATGACCTCATCCACCTTTCAAACTTCCAAACACGGACGTGCTTGTCAAAAAGGCTATGTTTCAAACCATCAAATATATCCATATGCTTTGCATGCTCTCAACAAAACAATTTTTTTTTTTTTTTTTATATATATATGCGCATAGTGCGCGTTCCTCTCTCTCTACGACTTTGCCACCAGATCAAACCTACCCCTTCTCTTTCTCTCTTTCATGCTCTGTAAAATCTGTTAGTTTTCGATTTATTTGCAAGAATTTATTGAATTTCTTCTACTGGACTTGAAAAAACACAAAAAAATGGAAGGAGTGGATATCCTGCCTCACGAGAGGAGCAAGACGCAGTTCGATGTGGATGCCATGAAGATAGTGTGGGCTGGTTCTCGCCACGCCTTTGAAGTCTCAGATCGCATGGCTCGTCTTGTGGCCTCCGATCCGGTACTCTTCTTTCTTTTTTCTTTGGAATTGGAGGGCCAATTACTTCTTTTGACCGAGCTTATGTTTTGTGATTTTAGCTCAATTTTTGTCATCTATTATTATTATTATTATTATTATTATTATTATTATTATTAACCCATTGGCTTCTTTTGACCAAGCTTATGTTTTGTGATTTTAGGTCATTTTTTTCCATCTATTGTTGTTGTTGTTGTTTTGAACCCATTGGTGATAGTAATTGTTTTCATCTAATTGAATTGGCTTGGATGTGTTTTCTATTTTGATGGGTTTGCAGGCATTTCAAAAGGATAACAGAACTAGGCAAGGGAGGAAAGAATTGTTCAAAAACACTCTGAGAAAAGCAACTTATGCATGGAAACGTATCGTTGAGCTTCGCCTTACTGGTCCGTCCGGCTTTAACTTGGGATTTGACATCGTTTTGCAATGCTGCTGCTCCCTTCCCTTAAATTATTTTTGTTACAATCTCCCCCCTTTTTTTATGATTTAGCTCTGGAAGTTGTTTTATTACAGAAGAAGAGGCTGGTAGGCTCAGGTTTTTCGTGGATGAACCTGCTTTTACTGATCTTCATTGGGTAAGCTCTACAGCTTGTTTTGCACTGGTTGTTTGTTTGTTTCTATCAATGTGTTTGTTGATTTGATATTTAAAGGTCAAGGTGCTCTTTACGATGTTCATTTTCTTGACGATTATAAACAAGGCCTCTTGAGTTATTCTTTTTCTTTCTTTTTTCCTACGCGCGTGCGCGGGGTTGGCAATGGGCAGGGGATGTTTATACCTGCTATTAAAGGACAAGGCACTGAAGAGCAGCAACAGAAGTGGTTGCCATTGGCATATAAGATGCAGATAATTGGCTGCTATGCACAAACTGAGCTTGGTCATGGATCCAATGTTCAAGGGCTTGAAACAACCGCAACCTTTGATCCTGACAAGGATGAGTTTATCATTCATAGTCCAACATTAACATCAAGCAAAGTAAGTAAACTGCTCATTAATAGTCTAACTGATTAGTTTGAGATAATGTACGGGACTGGAGAGAAGTGTTCATATTATCTGCCAATGTGATCAAATATCCATGTGATGCATGGAATTGAATTGGCACAAGTGTGGAATGTTGAACTACAACAGGATCAAGAGTTTTCATTCTTCTTACTGGAGAAGGATTTTATCTCTATTGCTCTTCATTTTGCAGTGGTGGCCTGGAGGACTGGGTAAAGTTGCCACACATGCTATTGTTTATGCACGCCTTATAACCAATGGTGAAGAACATGGAGTGCATGGTAAGCATGAACCACCCCCCTCTCTATTTATTCCTGAATCTCCCATTTTGAAAATGGTCTTCTGAGTATTAATTAACTATATTAAAATGCAAATTTCAGGTTTTATTGTTCAGCTTAGGAGCCTGGACGATCACATGCCTCTTCCAGGCATAACCATTGGTGATATTGGAATGAAATTTGGAAATGGGGCATATAACACCATGGATAATGGTGTTTTGACATTTGATCATTTTCGCATCCCAAGGAACCAGATGTTGATGAGGTTGGTACTTCACATACCTCCCCCTTCTCTTTTTCCTCACACAGCTTTGATCAGTGACAAGTTTCTTGTAGGATCATAATTGGTCATCTTGAATTGACCCCACTTATAGAATTTGCTCTGACACGGTTGGAGGCTTCCTTTTTATCTCCAATAGTTAATAGTGAAATTATGAAACTTATCTAAAAGGTCAGGGAGTTTCAGATTGTGATTACTCATAACACCAAAACTTTGCATGTTATCATTATATGATTGATGTGGTGATTTATTTACTTTTTTAGACTTTGGATGTTTCAGAGTCTTGCAGGTTACCAGGGAAGGGAAATGTGTGCAATCTAGTGTTCCGCGACAGTTGATATATGGCACTATGGTGTTCGTGAGGCAAACAATTGTAGCTGATGCATCCTCTGCTCTGTCTCGGGCAGTTTGTATTGCTACAAGGTATAGCGCTGTTCGCAGACAGTTTGGTTCACAAGATGGTGTGGAGACCCAGGTATACTTTAAAACATATTTCTTTATGCTAATCTTCATTCTGAGAAAATGCTTTTGCTAAAGCCTATACCCACAATCTGCTGTGTGCCCCATAATCAACTGATAATTATAATTCTTTTTATAATTTACTTATGCATAGTTATTTTATAATATTTCATTGCATACAATATTTATCTACGTACATATTAATGAATGTAAAAAAAGAAAAAAAAATCTATTTTTCAGCCTTCAGGATATAGAACCAGCCCTGATCAAGGGTGAGACAGTGAAGGCAAAACCCTCTCCCTGTCCAGTTTTCTCCATCCTAGCTAATTGTTTTAGACAATACCAAACTGTGGACTGCAATGCATGTAATCAATACAGCTGTCCATGCACAGGTTGAAATGGCTGTTAATCAGTCACACTAATTTTAAAATTACCATTATGGTACCGTGTACATATATCACCTGTTTCTTTGTCCCAAACTAAAGAGTATAATCTTGAAAAATGTGTTAGAAAGTGTTCTTGGTCCCCTCTCTCTCCACTGGCTGATTGAACATTGGTATTTTAGCTGCTCCCTGAGAATGTTTCTAATGTTCTTGTTGTCTACTCTGTTTCAGGTGATTGATTACAAAACTCAGCAAAATAGACTCTTTCCTTTGCTGGCTTCTGCCTACGCATTCAGATTTGTTGGTGAATGGTTGAAATGGCTGTATACGGATGTGACCCAGAGGTTGCAAGCTAATGATTTTTCTACATTACCTGAGGCTCACGCATGCACTGCGGGCTTGAAGTCTTTGACTACTACCGCCACTGCTGTATGTAACTATTACTGACCTTTTTCTACTAGAATTTATCGGTTGATCTTACTTTTCTTTGAACTTGGTTGAGTATTGCTCTCTGAAGGATGGACAGCATAATGAGGTTTCACAAGCCATGCTGCTTAATTGCTCTCGAGCTTCATTCATTGAGCTTTAAACTTGGTGATCTTAATATAAAACTAAAATCATGGTCCACTGCTCCTATTTTTAGCAGCTTCCTCATGCTTCCCTGTATTGTTTCACCAGAATAATGCTATTCTGGAAGGATGACCTGTTGAGTTCAATTTACCGTCTAAAAAGCAACTATTCTAGATTAACACTGATAACCAATTTATGCAATTGAAGAATACAAAACTGTGACATGCTGTTAATAATTCCACATGTATGTATTTTTCCAAATGTCAGTGGATGAACAAAGATTTTTTATTATGGTATTTTAGCTCTTCTATCTTTTGCAATCAATTATGCTCTTGTATTTTATTTCATACGCACTTTATACCTTTGTGGAACTGGGTCTGGATTACAGTTCTATAATGTTAGCTTCAAGCATGACACTTTTCTGTCCTTATCTTTTATTTTCTTTTGTTATGACTGATCTAACACATTAATTTTTTAAAAACAAAATTTCACTTTGGCTGCAGGATGCTATTGAAGAATGTAGGAAACTGTGTGGTGGCCATGGTTATCTTTGTGCCAGTGGGCTTCCTGAATTGTTTGCAGTGTATGTCCCTGCTTGTACATATGAAGGAGACAATGTCGTGCTCCTTTTACAGGTATGGAACATGGTGTATCATCATTCTTGTATTTGATAATGTTTGTGTTTTCATTTCAGATGCTGTAACAGGTAGCTGTTGACGGAACATGGCCGATTATGCCTTATTTCATTTATATTTTTTTATGACAACCCTATATTTAGCTTGATATACCAGCATTGGAGAATTAAATTACAAATCAATTGCACATTTGCAATAATATATGCGATTTGACCTCTGTGCATGTTCATGGGCAAAGAAAGAAAACATTTTATGGCCAAGATGGGAAATACAGTGGTTGCACTTCAAAACCTCCAGCCCCAATTATATCCATGGAACTCTAGCCTTGAACCATTGCATATAGCAAATCAGAACAGATCCTTGTGTAAGATCCAGAAAAAAATGGTCTGAAAAAAAGAAGAAATATGACGTCAAACTCTTGACTCGAAAGCTTGCCCAGGAAACTTGAATTGGATACTGAGCGGCAGAGTCTCAGAGTGAAAGGCTGACCAACTCGAAACCCTTCAAAACTGTTGACCAAATTACTATTCTCTTCACACGCATATAAAATGAAGGGAATCTAACACACATTTGGTTCAGGAAGCATATGATGAACATCCATAACTGACATGGTAGAGGATGAGCGGTAAAGTGAGAACTGGTGGCTGGACTTTATCATGCATATTTTCTGAAAGATCATATTCTTGGCTACTTTAATTTTCCTGCCGCCTTCACATATTCAAGTACTCAACTCATCTATAATAATTTGAACTGCTTCTGATGTTCTACTAAACAAACATTTTCTGCAGGTTGCAAGGTTTCTCGTGAAGACTGCTTCTCAGCTTGGTTCTGGAAAAAAGCCTACTGGAACAACAGCTTATTTGGGACGAGTCCAGGATCTTATGCAGTGTCGATGTGAAGTTCAAACAGGTAATATCTTGTTAGTTTTGTTCTCTTATGTGCTTTTCAAGCTGTTTTCATAATGTTTATTGTTAAAAATTGGTGAATGATAAGTTAATTAAATAAAACCAATAGGAATTCTGACTCTTGGACGAATTTGATTAGACGGTGATTGTTAGTTCCTGAAACAAATGTTCTTTGATTGCAATTTGTCATCTTAATTTTTTCCAAAACATTAGATTTGAAATAGTGCATATGCATTTGCTTAAGTTGGTGTTTTTATTCGTTATGCAGCTGAGGATTGGTTAAAGCCTAGTGTAATGCTGGAGGCATTTGAAGCCAGGTCCGCCAGGATGTGTGTTGGCCGTGCTCAAAATCTTAGCAAATTTGCAAATCCTGAAGATGGTATGTTTTCACTTCCTTGATTTAGGTTGAAATCCTTTCCTGTCAGTTCTCTTCTTCTGTACTTTGTTTCTACCAAATATGTCATGGGAGCACTAGAAGATGGTTGGAGTAAGGGGAATTTTTTTTCAAGTTCAGAGACGACATTTTTCAGCCCCTACTGGTGGCTAATTTTGACAAACTTTCTGGACAGCAGTTTTTTAATAGTTTGATTGAGCTGATAGAAATCTGATTATGAAATTGAAATCTCTATATTCTACTGGATATATGCTCCCCTCATGCACTGATAGAGTAGTTCCTTTTGGTTCTTTCAAGGGTAGTTGTTTCTTGATGGTTCACATGCCTTCCCACTTACTCATCCTTTTGCTTCAGGTTTTGCTGAACTCTCTGCTGATCTAGTTGAGGTTGCGGTTGCTCATTGCCAATTAATTGTTGTTTCCAAGTACGTTTACTCATCTTCATGTGCCAACTTAAAACATGCCATGTCAGATTTAACTACCCGTAGACATTAGATGTTTGGCTCTCTAGTACACATGAATAGAACTAAGTTGACCAACGATACATTGTTAACTATTTTTTCTTCATAATTTTTTTTTATCAAGCTGATTTAGATTGGTTAGTTGTTAGTGTTAGGATGGAGGGAGGAGGGAGCTGAACTGAATACTCGCCACCAAAGGGGATTACTCTGACCCCAACAGCAAACATGAGGGGCTAGCTTGACCACCTCGTCACAATTTTAAAACCTAGACCGATTTGGTGGCCTAACTGGGCTCTAGAATGGTCTGGGTTCATACAAAAACCCACTTGAAAATTATCCCAGTCCAAACCAGGAGACTTTTGATTCGGGAGACTTGGAAATAGTGTTGTTTTGAATTAGGGAACAATTCCAAATTCACAAAGCTTGGGCAGCCACATGCAAAATAACACAAAATTAGAAGAGAAATTTCACATGAGAGAAAATCCCAACTCCCCTAGTCTTTTTGCACAAGATTTTCCTATGCCGAATAGTATAAAATACATATCTGCTAATCATTATGGCTAAACCCCATGTGAATATTGAGAGGTTGAGATATATGAGAAGATTCCGAAGGGGGGGCCATGAAGCTCAAGACCTGGTTTCTTCATATGGAACAAAATCCATGTCATGGATTGGTTGTGGTGTACAGAAAGAGACTTGTAGCTTGTAATTTAGAATTTCCTTTTTCTCTTTGATCCATTCTGATCAAGAAGCTTTGGTTTTGACTTGGATAGTCACTTATCTCCTCCTCTCACATACACAAGTAAACTTGTAAACCTTTTCACCCTAGTGTGAGCGGGAGAGGATTTTAACAAGTTAAATTTTTCCCCTAATTTTTAGGGCTGGACCAGCTTGACCTGGGTCAGCACAGCTGACCCGTGACCCAGCTATTGATCCAGGTCAACCTCCAGGTCGGGTCTTAAGACTATGCCTCTTGCATGGGGTGGAAAACCTGTGGTCTCTTGGTAGAACCATGAGGCAACTACCAATGAGCCAAATACCTATACATTTGAAACCATTTTTGCTTTATCAATATCTGGAGTCTGCTAAAGTGATGCAAGCATGACTGATTTTTGAGTGAACTGGAGCTGCTCTCCGTACATATTGTTTACAAAGGCATGATCTGAGATTTCCAGATCTTGATATAATCCGCACTAATTTCACTCTCTGCAAGTTTTGGTGATTTGGTAATCTGAGAAACTAAAATTGGATGCCTGTCCCGATTCTTTATATTTTATGGTTCAATTTCCTAAAATTTCCTGATCTTCCAGGTTCATTGAGAAATTGCAGCAAGATATACCTGGAAATGGGGTGAAACAACAGCTGCAGAATCTCTGCTACATCTATGCTTTAAACCTTCTTCACAAACATCTGGGTGATTTCCTCTCCACTGGCTGCATTACCCCCAAGCAAGCATCACTTGCAAATGATCAGCTGAGATCTTTATATTCCCAGGTGAGTTTCGGGTGATTTATTCTATATATCCTTTTACTTGTGTTATCTAAGCTCTAATCTGATTTCTGATGTCATGGTTTAGATCCGACCCAACGCAATTGCACTTGTTGATGCATTTAATTACACCGATCACTACCTCGGGTCAGTTCTCGGCCGCTACGACGGAAATGTGTATCCCAAACTTTATGAAGAAGCATGGAAAGATCCTCTGAACGACTCTGTTGTGCCCGATGGCTACAATGAGTATATCCGCCCTATGCTGAAGCAACAGCTCCGTAACGCAAGACTCTGAAAGAGTAGGATGCTGTGCTGTTGGCTCCATATGCTTTGGTGCCGTGAATAATAAAAGCTAATAAGGTGACCTAGACCATAACCACCAGGAAGTTAAAGCTTTAGTTTCTTAGAAGCTATCGTATTTGTATCATCCAAACTGAAAATCTGGTTCATATAATTGTTTTCTTTCTTTCTTTTATGTGGCAAATGAGCCGTGGATAGTAACGAATTTATCGAGCACACTATATATCACCACTTTTCCAGTCATTTCTTTACCCTATGAAAATTTTAGTCTCACGATTCATCACTCCCCCCCTCAGAAATTTATAAATCTTGATTTCCCTTCTTACTACTTGTCTATGAAAGTCTGTTTTTATTTGTTTTAACCCTTCACTCGCAGTTCTTATAGTAGTAGTAGTTTGAGCAAGAACGTTGCATGGAAATTTTAAACTATTGCATTCACAGGCTTAATGAAAGAGAATAATTAGTATTTTAGAAGAATAGGATTTTGCAAGTCTAGATCAGTGGTGTTAATATTATTTCTACTGGTTAAAAAAATAAGATAAAATAGTTCAGTTTCTGCCTTGATTAAAATCGACGTGTTTTGGAAATTTCATTCAAATTTTGGTCGGAATGTTCTAGTTTTGTTTTGATTGTTCTGTTTCGGTCAAATAATGCTATTTTTAAATACTATTAGATTGAGATAAAATTTTACGAGGAGTCTCTTGATATATTTTTTATATATATAATGTTAAAAAATTAGAGCAATCAGAGAATATAATAACATTGTGAGATTGATGATGATATTCTTGTAATATTATATACGTTCATAATTTTGTTCAGAAAAATCATTTTATTGTGTTTTTTTAGATTAAATTGTACAATTCTTTTATTTTTAGATTTGAACTAATTTTTTATATATATATATATATATATATATATATATATATATATATAAACCATACATTCATGAAACGACACAGTAAAACCGAAACATTCAATTCCAATTAAAAAAACAAAATTACATCAGAATTAATAAACTTGGTCTAGATATGTAAATAATGGAATAGAAGAGTACAACGACGAATGTTGTCGTTGTTATCCTGTAGTGTGTCACTAAGTTTGGAAGAAAAACAACACCAGCTGCTGTGTTCATATGCTTTTTATATTGGTTATGTTTCTGATTCTTTCCGGCAGATTTTGAAAACTCCGCACCAAGTATACTTCTTTCCCCTCACTGTGTAAGAGAAACGATAAAGCTGTAATCCTCGTACATGTGCTAAAGAGGAGAGACGGAAATACGGTGTCAACTGTCAACACATCATGAATTTTATGGTCACTGATAGTATTTCACAGCTTTATTATTTGGCTTCGGTCACTTTCTTTTTTCAGTTATTTTAAAATAATTCTTATTTTTTATTTATATTTATGTATCTATACTCTTAGTTTTATCTTTTAATTTTTATTGTTATTTATCTCTGTATTAAATGCAATTTACATTAAAAAATAGAGTAAGTTTAACTTTGATGACATGAAATGAGAATAACACTCCCTCTTATGCACATATAGCGAATGTTCGCTCTTAGTGATTTGTTCTCTCAATATTTTTTCATTTGTTCTGTCTACATGTGACTTGATATATGTTTAATTTAAAATAATTTTTATTTAAAAAGAACTTAAAATATATTTTTATTTTTTAAGATTTATTTAAGGCATTAATATTAAACAAGTATCAATATATATAATTAGCCTAACATATTTTCAAGAAACAAAACCTAAAAAATAATCGTTATTATTATTTTCAATGTTTTATCCATAATAAAATGAATATATATATATATATATATATATATATATATATATATAATCAAAACCTTTTTAGGCAAATAAGAAAGAAAATAACATATTAACTTGGATTGTGTTTGGTATTCTACTAATGTCTCATAATGATAATAATACTAATTTTGCTTTTGTCCTTTAATTTTGTTCTTCAAATATTTCTATCTGTTCTTTATAGCATTTTTTTCAATGATGTTGATATTGTTTTTTATTTTACTTTCAATCATAATAATAACAATGAGAACATAATTCAAGCAATTTATCATTCGGTGTATCTATTAAGAATTAACTTTTGCAAGTTCTCTATATATAATGTTTCAAATCTAATATCCCGGATTAATGATTTGAATTTTTTTTTGTAGCTCAATATTGTGTTTAATTTTTTTATCTTATTTATTTAAAATTGTACGACTTAACATTAGTATCAAACAAAAAACTTTTGATGTTGTATTTATTAGAAATTAATTTTTATAGCTTCTCTATATATAATGGCTCAAATCTAATAATTTATCATTCAATGTTAAATTCATTAAAAATCTTGTAACTCAATGATGTCTTTAATGTTTTGCCATATTTCTTTAAAATTTTATTATTTAATATTAGTACTGAACACAAAAAAATTTCCTATAATTATTTTTCATATATTACTAATAATTTTTTTTGTCTAGGTTGATTATTTCCCTCAAATATATAGCATCATAAAAAAAATCTAGCACCATTAATAGTTTTTTTACATGTTAAAAAATTTGGTTTCGATTGCGGCGAAGCGAGCAGGGCAAGTGACTTGTATATTTTTTCAATGTAAATTATTTGGCCTATTTTTTCCACCTATTTTGTCTATGTGTGATTTCATATATTTTTTGTTCACGTGATATTAGATCTAAAATACCTTATATAGAAAAGCCACAAAAGACATTTTTTTTAACAAAAACAACATCAACTAATGAATTATTTTGATTATTATTCTTTTTGATATTATCATAATTGTTAAATTATCACAATTATTATTGGTAATATTATCGTTGTCACCATCATTATTGTTATTATCATTGTCATTATTATAACAATAATCATTAGGATAACTAACACTATTATTTTTATTAATATCATTTAAATTTTAATTAGTATTATTATCATTATTAATTTATTATTTAATTGTTTTGTAATTATTGATATTCTTCATATTATTTTATGAGTTATTGTTATTATTATTATTATCATCAAAGTCATAATTATTAACACCATAAGTATTATAACCATTACAATAAATTACAATTGTTATTATCATTGTGATTAATAATATCACTATTATTACCATGATTATAACACCTAAAATTATTATTATTATTGCTAAAACAATAAAAAAATATTACATTTTCCCGAGGAATCTCAAACACTCAAAAACTTTAACAAAAAGAAGAAAAAACTAAAATTATTATTATTGCCTAAATAAAGGAAATTCTAAAATTACCCCGAAGAGTAATAAAAGACCCTAAAAACTTTAACAAAAGAACAAACAATAAAATAAAATAAATATTATTAGCTTACAAAAATCATTTGACTGAAGAATGAAAAAAAAGAATAAAGGGAAAAAAAGAAGAAATATCAATTTTCAAATGATCATCAATGCAAATTAAAATTTAAGGACTAAATTAAATAAAAATACAACCTCAACAAAAGAGAAAATGATAAAAAAAACAAAAACTAAGATCATATACATATAAACATGGATAAAAAATAGGGATTATTTCAGAAAGATCAAAAAAATTAAAGGAAATAAAATCAAATAAAAAATTAAAAGAACAAGGGCCAAAATGAAAACAAAATATATGATCAATTTCAAATTGAAAGACAGAATAGAAAAAAAATCCAAACTTCTATATCGAAAACATTAAGGGATTTAAAATCAAACCCAAAATTAAAAGAATAATGACTAAAATGAAAATTACCTAAAGACTTTTATAGTCAACTCTTAGATTTTATCTTTTATGAGAGTATATCCGTATTTTTACTTTTTTTAAAAAATAATTGAAATACCAGAAACACTCCCACTGACAACTATTGTTTTTTGTCTTATTTGAGGGTAATATGATCATTTTAGTGTTCACATTAGTATAACAAATAAAAATATCCCCGAGTAGTCTACTGGGATGAGTAAAAACATTGTTTTATTTACAAAAATACTCCGAAAAAACTCATATACCCAAAACAATTAGAGAATGTTAATAGGAAAATTAAAATGCCCCATGAGTCTCAAGATTTAAATTTTTATAGAACTGAGGGGCAAACATTATAATTCACTACTTTCTTGTTATTATATTTGATGGATGCATTGTTCCATGTATCTTCACTGCAATGACTTACCACTATATATGTCGTTAGTGGCCAATAATCCCTTTGTTTCAAGCTCTCTACCACACACATCTAATTTATTTCTCTTCTTCAACGTCTTCATCATTTCCTTCTACAATGAAGAATTCCACGAAACAAGAGTCCCGGAACAGCTCTAAGGGAAATCAGGCCCCGCCGCCGGAAAGCAACTGTGGAAGTGACAAACAGGCTGAGAGTAGTGGAAATTCCGGAAGGCACCCATCATACCGTGGAGTGAGAATGCGTCAATGGGGCAAATGGGTGTCCGAAATCCGGCAACCAAAGAAGAAGTCAAGAATTTGGCTCGGATCTTTCTCGACAGCGGAAATGGCGGCTCGAGCACACGATGTAGCTTCCCTTACTATCAAAGGCCGTTCAGCTCTGCTTAATTTTCCCGAACTCGCTCATGAATTTCCACGCCCGGCTAGCTCGTCTCCCAAAGATATTCAAGCTGCCGCTGCCCTAGCAGCTACCTTGAGCTGCAAGACAAGTCAAAAGGGCCGCGAAACTGATCAAGATGGAGCCGAGCTGATGCCTCCTCGCTCCCTGGATAGTACTTCGGCATCTAATGAGACGCCGGAGTATTCATTAAGCTCACCATTAAGAGATGATGACACATTTATCGACTTGCCAGATATTTTGCAAGACATAAGCCATCAATTTGATGAGTTTTGTTACCTGTCACCATGGAAGCCGGTTGGAACCGAGACTTCTGATGATGGATTTTGGCATCACGAGGAGCCTTCTTTATGGGAATACCACTCAAGTAGAAACATTTATTAAACCCACAAGTTTATATACTGTTTTTCTGTGCGTAATTTCTCCAAAAGACACAGAAAAATCAGTAAATCAAAGCTCGAATATACAGCTTTGGTTTTGACAGATACTGTAAAAACCTGAGTGCAGCTTGGATTTTCATGTAACGAATTCATCAGGTCTGCGAGTGTGTGTGTGTGTGCAGCAGCGCCTCAATTATTTCGTTTCCATCTACATGAAGCTTGTATATATAAGGAGGAGATGAATGGCAGAGTCTAATCATCTCTGTAAATAATAATAAATTCATCATTTCCTGAAGTGTCTTCTCAAATTTGTTACCGAATCAGACTCAACGAGCCAGATAAATTTTGCATATAAGATCGAGGGCTGAAGTCTGATTATGATCATATCATTCATAGCAACTAAATAAGTGGCGTCTAGCCTCTCTTCTCCATGCTTTTCTCTAAAGATACAGTCCTAACCGGTCGGCCATGTCCTCTAAACATTCAACCTCAAGATGTTTCATATGGAGAATCATTTATTTTCATACTATAAATTATATCTTTGTATCTTACCTAATTATTTAAATTTTTAGATGAAATTATTCATTTATTACCTAACGGTTTAAACTTTTAGATAAGATAGTTCCTTAACATGGTGTGTTATATGTTAAGTAACCATCTCACCTAAAAATTTAAACCGTTAGATAGTTAAGGAGTCGTCTCATCTAAAAATTTAAAATTTAGTTGAGACTCCATAATATGATTTATATTATTTTCTAACACATTCCCCTCAAGTGAAAACTCTTTGGACTTGAAACTTGCACATGCTTACAGTACATTGTGCTTGATTTTTATCAAATAGAATGGTGGTGATGAGATTCGAACTCGTGATTGTTAAGTCAACAAGGCTTAGATATCACGTTAAAAGATTATCTCACCTAAAAGCTTAAGTCATTAGGTGAGGCCATAAAATATGATTTATATTATTCTCTAACATAGTATCAGAGTCTTGTTGACAGAGCGGTCACGAGTTCAGATCTCACTACTCTTATTTTATTTGATAAAAATCAAATATAAAATTATATAGATGTGCTTACGAGTTTCAAACTTAAAAAACTTTAATTTTAAAAAATACAAGTATAAATCATATCAATATTCGTCTCCATGGGAGCAAACCACCGACAACTTGTTTGAAAACCAGAGACGATTGGTGGGATTGCAATTGTAAAAGACAACATTATAGTTAATTGGAAATAATGTCATAATTATTCATCAACTCCCTGTCTAAATTAAACATGGACCCCTTGGTGTTGATAAAACACAGAGCTTGGTCCCAATGGACACAACTTTCAAATTTGATAATGACTAATGAAATGATATCATGTAAGGACACTATATATATATTATAGAACGAATCATGCTATTTTCGATGTCCAATAATTTTCTAGGCTACACCGATCAGTAGCCACCATCGTCCTTCAAGTATTCGCAAAAAAATGATTTCATAGATATGATTGTTTTTTTTTAAAATGAATTTTATTTGAAAATATATTTAAATGATTTTTTAAATTTATTTTTAACACTTTCAAATAAAAATTTCAATCTAAAATAAAAAATCTTTTGACTGAAAAGAACACGCAAAAAAGTTATGTTAGATGGATGCCAAAATACGTGTGGCTAGAATTAAAATGAATGTGCATGTCGTTTTCAAGAGAATTTAAGCCAGCCCCAAATAAAATTCATGATCAAAATTGCTTACAAAATTTACAACATGTATGAACAAGAGAAAGTGACCTATTTTGATGGCACCCAGAGGATCCAATGCTGTGGATTGATTAAAATTATGGTGTTTATTTGGAAAAAAAAAATATATTTAATATACTCTAAAGCGAAAAATATTAAAAAAAATATATTTTACATCATAATACCGAACACACAAATAAAATAAAAACTAATGGCCTCAAATAAATAAATTACTATATATATTAACACATAAAAGAAATAATTAACTATGAAAATTAATCAAAATTGGATTTATTTATAGACATTTTGACATCATTTTAATTTATTTGAGCTTAGTTTTTGCTTTCAAATTATGAAACCCTGGTAATTGAACTCTCGGGCTTCTAATCTGATTCACGAAAACTTAAAATAAAAATAAAAGATAGATTTGTAATTTTAGAAAATCATTTGACTTTTCGGGAACTGTATATAATAATAGGATGTCCTCCAGGAAAGACGGGGGCATAGCGGGGTCCGTGGCGCCATGTGTGAATAAACTATCGAACGAAATGAAAAGGCACGGAGAAATATAGGCGGCCATTGAATTTTTTTATAATTAAAATGATATATTTTTTTATAAAATTAAATTTTACTTAATAAAAAGTTTGTAAAATCAAATGATATTGATTCAAATTAACTTGAGAATAATGAATTAACATAGCAATGAAGAGGTGTACCATGTATGATTTTATTACGCTTTCCTTTGAATGTTTATTGACTTATCAAAAGCCTTGTTAGGAAAAATCCGATGAAAAAAAAACTAAGTTGGGAAAAAAAGAGTACGGTGTGTATTAACTACCCCTCGAGAATGTATCACTTTAAATTCTTAAGCTGTTGTATTTCAATATTGTATTGCAGTCTTTCAAATATTGTAGTTGATACAGTTTTGGTAAACAAATTTGCTAGATTATCTATCTAGCAAATTTGATGAACATCAATGTTGTCACACTTATTAAGGTCATGTATGAAAGAGAATTTCGGTGAAATATATTTTATTACATCTCTTTGATGTATCATTCTTTTAATTGAGTCATGCATGAAACATTGTCTTTATACAATATGGTTGGAGTTCCTCTCCTGGATAATAATTCATATGTTTCACGAACATATTGAGTTATTGATCGCAACCACACATATTCTCGACTTGCTTTATGGATTACAAGTATTTCAGAAAAATTAGATGAAGTGACTACTAATATTTAATTTATAGATCTCCATGATATAATAATATTACTACACATAAAGAGATAACATGTTTGAGAAAAGCCTTATATGGGTTAGATGAATATCTTGTCTAAGCATATCTAATGAATTCATGATTACCAATATTTGAATAAAATGAGTCCATATCTATAGTTCCTCGTAGGTAATGAAAAATATGTTTAGTTTAATTCCAATATCTTCGGATAGATAACTATTATTTACTAGCAAGTTCATAGAGATTGATATATAAGGTCGTATATTAATAACAAAATACATCAACATACAATTTGCACAAAGGTATGGTACTTCACGACCAAGTGATATTTCGATATCCTCAAGAGGGGTAAAATGATAATTTGTTTTACATCAAGTGATTGAGAAACCTAAGGAGAAAGGAGGGATGGGTATCGGGAAAATGGAGTTGGTTAATAAAGCTTTTATTATGAAGCGGCACTGGGGTTTGTTAAAAGATACTAGCTTGTGGGTTCGGTTTCTTAAAGATAAATACATGAGTACTAATAGGGAACAGAGTCATCGGTGGCAAATTCCAAAGATTCGTTATCATGGAAGTCCATATACAATGAATGGGAGGAAGTACATAAAAATATCAGCTGGAATATGGGAAACGGAAGACGAGTATTGTTTTGAAAAAATAGTTGGGTGGAAGGTTATGGCCCTCTTGTTAATCATTTACAACAAGAGGTGCAGATTGAATCCATAAATTGTTCAGTGGCTGACATGGTGGACAGTAGAGGCAACTGGAAATGGGAAGATTTTGCTCACCTCCTTGCGGTTCACGCAGTGATGGGAATTGCTGGATATATCCCTCCTCGGTGTGATGCGCCAGAGGACTCAGTGGTATGGGAACCTTTCGCAAATGGAAGTTTTAATGTTAAAACAACTTATTTGGTCCGGGAGGAAGGCGAGATCATGGATCAAGACCCTATATGGAGAATTGTGTGGAAATGGAAAGGAATAGAACAAATCAAAGTGTTCCTATGGTATGTAGCTCATAATGTTGTACTGACCAATGAAGTGAGATGGAGAAGGAGGTTAACAGATAATAAGAGTTGTAGTGTTTGTGTTAATGAAGTGGAATCTTTAATGCACGCTCTTCGAGATTGCCCTAAGGCTAGGAAAATTTGGGAGGCTTTTGTCAAAGTGGAGGAAAGGGAAGTATTCTTCAGTCAAAATTGGTATACCTGGTTGGTCTCAAATTTATCTTCTAGGAATAATACTAATCGCGTTGGTGATTGGCCGCTGGTGTACGGAGTAGCATTATGGTTCATATGGAAGGAGAGATGTAATAGAACACTCGGAGGTAATCAAGGAAATTGGTATGGGACTGTGCTAGCTATACGACGAATGGTGGAAGATAGTAAGATGGTGCAGAATAGGGGTATTGGGGATATGAATGGAGATAAAGTGACTAATTATATAGGATGGAAATATCCAGCGGACGGATGGATCAAGTTAAATGTTGATGGATGTAGTAAGGGCAATCCGGGTTTGGCAGGGGCGGGAGGGGTGATTAGAGATCATATGGGTACTTGGTTAGGAGGTTTCGCAAGAAATATTGGAATTTGTTCTTCGAGAATCATGGAGTTATGGGCGGTTCATGATGGATTGCAACTCACATGGAACAAAGGCTTTCGGAAAGTGGTTTTGGAGTCCGATTCCAAGATTGTGGTGAATCTAATTAAGAATGGTAGTGGGGAGATGGATAGGTACTATAATCTTGTTATGCAAATAAAAGATATGTTGAGGAGGGATTGGGATGTTGAAGTTGTCCATGTTTTTAGGGAGGCCAATTCTGTGGCTGACTGGCTGGCTAATTTTGGGTTGGGGAGAGATTTAATAGATAGAGGATCGGATGCTATAACCGATCCTCCATCCAAAATCTATCCTCTGTTGTATTTTGACCTCATTGGATCGACTATTTCACGCGATATTTAGAAGGGCGTAACGCCCCGATTATTACCAAAAAAAGTGATTGAGAAACCATTGGAGTACTTAATGGATGTGTTTAATCCATATAAAATCTTTTAAGGATTTTGTGTGTGTAAGTTGTTTGACATTATCAGAAAATCAACAAACACATATGAAAACACCGATATATTTTTTTCATCGGTATTATGTTGTGAATTTTACCGGAGGTGTTTTTCTGTCTTCTTATCCATTAGTAAACACCAAAAAAAAAAATCTCTCGGTATATACCGACAAAATTACAGTGTGAAAAAACATAAAAAAATATAAGTATAAGATGGCATATGACTTCTACAAACACAATTATTAACATAATTTTCTTTCTGATATTTACTAGTAGCAATGACAAATGTTCCCCTTCTTTCGGGGATTGTTCATCGTAAACATCACACACTATATTATTGATGGATTAATTCTATCAATATATTATAGTAGCCAAGGGAATTATTTCATTTCCCATGAGACTTACAATAACTGTGCTAATTTACTATTGATTTTTTACCGACAGAATGAAAAGTAATTGGTTATATGTGGAGCAGTTTCTAATTAATATTTCTCTTCTAATTTTTACTTGTTATTTTTTCTCCTCCTTGCATCACTTACAATGAATTTAAGGTAAGATTTCTCTTTTGTTTTTAGGTATTTTTTGCATTGCTTTTTTTTTTCTTAATGATATTGGTGTGAGATTATTGCATTGATTTTAATTATTATTATTATTTTGGTGTGGGATTATTGTATTATTTTTAATTAATTTTTCTTGTGTTCATGGATTATTAATTGATAATTTTTATGTTATTAATGGATTGTTTTTGTGTTTTTTGCATTATTGTTTTAATTTATTTTTCTGTTAATGATGGGTCATTCAATGATAATTTTTCTATTATTGTGTATTGTATTCTTATTTAAATTATTTTTGCTAATATTATTAATTCAATATTTTTGTTGGGTGAATGATTAAATAGAGAAATTAAGGTGTTTAGTATTATTGTCATTAATTTTTTTATTGTTTTTTGATTTTTTGTAAATTTAGAAGAACTTTTTCTAAGTTTAGGATTAATTTAAAAAATATTATAACATAAAATTAAAATATTCTGGAAAATTATTAGATGTACATGAATAAAATCAACTGCTTAGTGGCATATATGATGTTTATTTGCAAATTTTTAAATCTTAGGTGGTCTCACGTATAAATAGATGCTGTTGATTTTTTTTTTAAATGTAGAAACCATTTAATTGTGTAAAATCAATGATTAAATAAAGAAACTAGTTAAATATAATTTGCTTTAACAATTCAATTGTTAGTAGTTTAAGGAAAAGTGTAGAGCATAGATTTAATTATTATTGTCATTTTTTAATTATTTTTTGTAAATTTAGAAAAGAAAAGAATTCAAAGTTTAGGATTAATTTTTTAAAAATATTATAATTTAAAAATAAAGATATTCTATGAAAGTTTAGAAACCAAACTGAACTTTTCCAGAGGAAAAAACAATAGCAAAAGAACAATTAACACGTTTTAGTTTTGTTATTAAGGCAAAAGTGATATTTTTTTATTTTTAAAAATTATTTTTCATATCATCATATTAAATAATTTAATAAGTTAAAAAAATAATTTAAAATAAATAATAAATAATTTAGAAATGCAGGGAGAAACTGACAATTAATTAATTGATAATGCTCAAGTGTGGTGGTATCTAGAAGAGATTCTCTTTGAAAGTCCTTCAACCACTTCCCACTGTCACATAAAGAGATACGACGATGGTCGGGGATTTCAATTTTTTTATACATAGGAGAGGCAGATAGATGCACGTGCTTCCCCCCTCCGGCCGCTTCATGAGCTGCTCAAGTCCAGAATGCGTTTCTCTCCCTGATCTCATATATAAATCACCATTGGCATCTCTTTCTGTGCTGACTCGCAACAATTTCCTACTGGAAGAAGAACTCATCATCTGTCTTTCATATACTTAAACTTCTTCATCTCTCTTCTCATGGCTCCCAAGAATGCTGTCACTGATGCATCCCCTAAAAAAGTTTTGACCAGGGGAGCTTGGACGGCTGAGGAAGATAGCAAACTAGCTCTCTCCGTCGAGGTTCATGGTGCAAAGAGGTGGAAAACAGTTGCACTGAAATCAGGTCAGTCTCTGTCATCATAAACAGCTAGCCCCTTTCATTTTAGCAACTACATTTTGCCAGGGTTTCGAGCAGGTAGCTAGTGCGATTACTGTTAATATTTTTGGATTACTGAAATCTTTCTTATTTTCTTATATTTTGCAGGTTTGAATCGAAGTGGAAAGAGTTGCAGATTGAGATGGCTGAACTATCTGAGACCTAACATCAAGAGAGGCAACATATCATGCGAGGAAGAGGACCTGATAATCAGGCTTCATAAGCTGCTAGGAAACAGGTTGATTATTCTCTCTAAACCCCAGTCCACTGCTCTAATTACGATCGAGAGCTATAAATGTTCATTTATATATCCTGTGCCGTGCGTTTTCGAGCACTAGTGCTGTCTGGTATGATATATAGCAATTTTTTGACATGAATACAGGTGGTCGCTGATCGCCGGGAGACTTCCGGGACGAACAGATAACGAGATCAAGAACTACTGGAATTCTCACTTGAGCAAGAAAGTTACAAATCAAACTCGAAAGGAGAAAATGGCGGATCAACCTTCCACGCCTCTAGCCATTAATGATCAGGTCGAGAGCACTAGAGAAGCAATGAACTTGGAGACTGGGAACTTTGATGTGAACGAGTTCCTTGACTTCTCCACTGAAGGATCTTGTGGCTCGGAATGGGTTGATAAATCTCTTCAACTTGATGGGATCCAGTGGATCCTCGATGGAGAAGAGGTGAGCATTCTGTGATGTAAAGAGGTCGGTGTTTTCTCCTTGCGTTCAAAGGATGATACCTGATGTAAAGCCATAAAAGCTGCTGCTCCTTGCGGCTATGGTTTATTTCTGTGTTTTAAAAGAAATTGAAATTTGATGTCATTATGTTTAAAATATTTAATATAAATAAAAATAAGATTATTCGAATCATAGTTGGATTAACACGTGACCTATCATATGAGATTATAATAAGCCTGCTAAAATCATCTATTAAAAAGGAAAAATAATTATCTAATCCGATCTTTCAAACTCGTAACTCGAAAGTTTTTTTTGGTAGTAATCGGGGGTGTAAACGTTATATTAAATTAATCGAGAAATAGTAGACTCAACCAGGTTTTAATACAATAAAGTGTACAACCCTGATGGTGGTTTCATTAGTGCATCAGACTTTCTATCTAATAAATCTCTAGTTAATCCATAATTAGCCAACCAATCTGCTACACAATTGACCTCTCTATAAACATGTAGAGTTTTGACCTCACAATCTCTACCCAGCATACTTTTAATCTGCATGACTAGATTGTAATTTATATTCATGATCACTCTATCCCCTTCAATAAGCCCAATTACAACATGAGAATCAAACTCCAAAATAACCTTTCTATTTTCTAAAACCTTGCCCATGTAAGTTGTAACTTGAAAGGTTAACACAACACTAATCAACATAATATTAGGAGATAAAATTAAAAAGAAAAAATCCAATAAAAAAAGAGATCTAATATGAAAAAATTATTTAATTAAAGGGCTGCTTTGAAAATATGTAGAAGTTGGCCTGAAACCAAGAAGAAGAGAGGAAAGAAATAAAATAAAAGGCAAATAAAGCAAAAATCAACATCTTTTTGCCGCCCCCCCCCGCCCCCCCTATAATAAAGGCAACGCTATGAGGATTAAAACGTCATAGTGGAAGCTAGACTTGGCACAACCCATGAGCGTCTAATAGTAATTTATTTGTGCAAGAGATACTACAATACCCTTGTTTACAAAAAAGACAAAAACATCTCAAATTCAAGAGCTTCGCGGCAATTTTAATGTGGAACTAAAATGAAAAGGTCAAAAGTACCCCTCTCATCAGTTTTTAAATTTTACTATGCAATGGCACATCAAAAACTTTACTATGCGAATAGCAATTAAAAAATAATGATAGCCCTGCTTCCAATAATCATAGTCATGGTGTGTTGGTTCGTTAAAATTTGAAGAAAAAAAACTTATAATTAATTTAAAATTATTGTTTTAAATTGCTAATGGCAAAAATATTTTTTTAAGAAAATATTTTAATATATTTATGAGCAAAAACATACTTTAAAAAATAATTGCTATCACATTTCAAAACAGCTCTAAATAATTTCTATAAAGTCAAAGAAGCCCACTTTATGATGTCAACGAAAAACATTAATACACGTTTATTTACTTATTTATAGACCGATTAGCATGGAGTTTCTATTTATTTTTTAAAAAAAATATTAATATTTTTTGTCTAAAAACTATTAAATTATTTATTTATATAATTTTGATTTTCTGATATTAAATATCTCAATTCATTTAATTCCCTGGCTCATGCGGGTGGCTACATTAACTCCTTGGAATGGTCATCTTGGCTTCATTTATATCGCCTTTCTCACTTAACATGAAAGGAATGGAATGAAAATGATAGTTTTGAATTTCTCTGCACCCTATTTGTAATGAAATTGAAGTTATTTGTAATGAAATTGAAGCACGGAAACATTGATTCTACAACCTCCTGTTTGTCCCGTAGTTGATTTAAATTTTTAAATGAGATGATTTAATGATATGGTGTAATGATATGCTGCCAAGCCTTGTTAATCCAAAAGTTATGAGTTCGAATCGCACCAATGCTCTCGTAACACGGGAAATCTGGAAATGAAAATCTCAAAGTATGACTCGAGCTTTTTCTCCTCACCATTCCTTGTGTGATATCAAAATTTCAGCGCTCTATGTAATGATTATAAGTGTTGGAGTCATCAGATTCGAGTTTTCAAGTATCTGTTGGAAGAGCTGCTACAGCTCCAGATAACAGACATTTATCAGGTTACGACTTACAAATGGCGCAGCTGCCATTTTACATCGCTAAGAATTAAACGTTAATCCAGTCATTTTGTCCGAGCTCCTCCGTTTCATGGTGACAAAACAATAACATAATGGAAGAGGCTATAAGCTGGACCAGTTACACATCCAAAGGTTCAATACCATTAAAGGCGAGTGGGGTGGCAGCTGAGAGCCATGGACCCTCCAGAAGAGCAGATTCATGACTAAAGATAACGCAATCTGCAAATCGCGCTGTACATGCCTGTATCATGAATTCTCATACGTCCTTGGCTCTCTTCCCGTAAAATATTCATTTCTGCTTTTTTCATTTGAAAGTATCAAACCATTTTACAGGGACCACGGCAGTTTTTTCCTGTGTGGATTCATAAGCCTCCGTCTAGTCGGAATTGATACTGGCCATGTGGAATGTCTGACTCTTTTGGGCTCATCATCAATACTCTGCTGTACTTTGCCGACACCAAAATGAACCACTACGGTTGTGGGATTTGAATCTGGTTCAACCTGCTAAACCAAATGGAATGCAGAATCATGTGGAACAAATCGTATCTGAGCGGTCTAGGGTTCCAAAGAAAATGCTTTTGCACCATCTTCAAGTTAGCTAGCATTGTAAGATATCTTCTCAAGGGGATGGTCAAAAGGATCTCCTTCAGCTTCGGGATATCCTTCTCTGCTATCACAACAGAGAAGGCACTCCAATCCAGAACTTCATTGAAAGGAAGAACAAAATTATCTGCAATGATGACCGGAACACACTCGTAATAAATGGCCTCCACGATCCGAGGGCTGTTCACTTCATATCCCATTGGACATATGCAGTACTTGCTAGATTTCATATGCTGAACATAATTCATCTTTCGAGATACACCGATGGGTAGCGGCCCGTATATTTTCATGTCATCATCTTTGTTGTGCCAGTACTTCAGCAGTGTCGGTCGGACCCTTCCATGCATATTCCCAGCAAAGAAGGCAAGGATTGGACGCTGTGATACTCTCAGACCACCACCGACATTTCTAAGAGGTCTTTTGGGACTCCTTATGGTAGTTTCAGGCAGGGAAACGTCCTGGCCAGCAGTGAAAATACCTTCAGACACATCTGCATTGCATAAAGCCTTCACGGTGTTTTTGGTTAGTTCCTCGTGCATAGTCAATGTGTAAGGTCCCTGTATGAGTTAGAACATGGGAAAACTAGGTCAACAAAACATAATAGCAGCAGGTGAACAATGTTCGAGAAAAAGAATTCCAGCATTCTCAAAGTAATTGAAAGAAAAATCTCAAGAACAAAATTCATATTTCAAAACATGTATCAAGCTGCACGAGTGCATATGTGTAGACATTTAAATGAGTATAGCCCACATTTGGAGGACAAGTGAAAGTTGAACCAGGTCTACCCCCTCAAACAAGAATTATAATTATATTCAGCCAAGGTTGGTTGAGAAAAAAGGATTAATCTTTTTGACCGAGTTAAAATTAATAATAGTATAATAATCTTAGTTATAAAATCTGAAATTAGCTCAGCGGGTCAACCTGAAACTCAACCGACCCAAGATTTAAATTGGTTTGAGTTTAAAAGCTTTTTTAGAGAATTGACCCGGTCAAAAATTAGATCGATCAGTGACCATGTCAACCTGGGGTAAAAAATGGATAAAAAACCAGTCCATTTTTTAATATATATATATATATATATATATATATCTTGATGACAGTAATCACCGGATTATATGTTCAACCAGAACAGCTGAATGCTTCTAGACATGTCAAGCCAACGAAATCATAGACTATATGCAAATGCAGTTGAGGTTTCTAGACCATCTAAAATTATTTAAATTTTCTAACATGTTTCTTCTAGGCCAACATGGATGTCTTTGCATTTGGCTGCGCTGCTCCATGCACTTTAACTACACTAGATTTTTAACCGTCTTGAATGGGGCATTTGTCAATGGCAATCATCATCATCATCATCATCAATGGATGTGATAGGAAAAACTACAGATGTGTCTCATGTCATTTAAATGCTGGAAAAATCTAGATTCCCTCATTTTAGTGGTGCTATCAACTCCCAGTCAAGATGATAGATTCATGACTTTTCTTGACCAAAAACACAATAATTACCCCCAAAAAAATGCAATCATGTGTTTCCACAAAGATAGAGACAAGGAATTTAAAGTTCGACTATAAAGCAGCTATCAGTGCTCACGAAATGAAATTGAAGATCTACAGAGAGGAGGATAAGAAATTACCATACCCAGTCATGGCATGCAACAAGAAAATGGTCCCTTCCATGTGTGCGGTTCCAATATGGATACTTTGCAGCAATCATGTTGGCATAGTCTCGCATAAAGTTTGATAATGGTCTCAAATTATGTGAATTGGGCACGTAAACCGCTAACTCCAGCTGGCGTGCACTGTATGGAAGATAAAATAAATGAGCCTTTTCTGGATCTCTCGTGACAAACTCCCTGCTTTCCTCCATGAACTTCATAAACCATCCTTCAGAAGCATAGATTCCATAGAGATGCGGTTGATGAAAGATGGGCTTATCTCCATCTGGGTAGATGTAAACTTTAAGTATCGTTTCCATCAACTCGTAGCTTCTGAAATTCAGGTTGAATTTGTTTTCAAACACATGTTGTTTTTAAACATATGACACCAGTAGAATCATGTTGTTGGAAACTAGAAATAAGCTGACTTAGAACAGCTACAGATATGCTAGCACTGTGCAACCTCGACCACTTATTGATTCAATTAGTTTAAAATTGTTTCATACAAACGTTACTCTCCCCCAAGACATAATAAAGATATATTATACCTGGGCGAAGTATTTTTATTCTGATCATGATGCGTTTACAGTATGCAACAAAAGAGAAACTTCTGCCATGGCAATTCAACAGGCAGCTTTAATAACAAGTTTCGTGAAGCTTGCAGGGAATCAAAGGCTTGTCGGATTGGCTGACATAATTGTTAAATATCCTAGCTTTTCATAAATGGAAAAGATGAAAGTGAAAACTTACTAAACCACAAATCTTAACATAAATATATGAAAAACAAATTGGTGAATGCTCAAAAGTAAACTTAAGTGAGGCTTAAATCGTGGACAAGAAGGATTCACATGCCAGTACTTGATTATAGCGTATGCTATATATAGTTGACCCACGTTTCATTGTTAATATGATCAAGTTTTTGTTTAACATAAGAAAATGACAGGGTATTGCTAATAATTTTTTTAGAATGAATTCTTTTTTATCTTGAATTCAAAATCTAATGCATATTGGACACCACTTTTTTTTAAATATTGATACGATGAGATATTGATTATAACATGATTTTTGTTAACCTAGTACAACCTTTCAAATTTACATCATGAATCATGAGAACGTGATAATATTATAAAAAATAAATCATAAAATTTAATTTTTAACCAACAAAATATTGAGGACAAAACTAGAAAAACAAATAATTTATTTATTTAAAAAAACAATCTAAATTAATCTTTTAAACCCATAACCTAGCTAATGAGAACATGATGAACTTATGGAAAACAAAATGAGAATAAATCCCAAAGCAAAAGTTCCTCATCAACTCAATATTAAATGATAAAATTAAAAAATATAAACAATTAAAAACAATTGAGTCTACACGGGTTAACATATTAAACTTGCAACCTAGGTTATGAAAATAGGATAAGCCCACAAAAAGCAAATTAGAAGGAAAAAAAACATAAATCTCAATTCTCAATGATTAACTCAATATTGAAGAATGAATTTGAAGAGAAAAAAAAACAGTAGTCAACGAAATAATCTAGGTCAATTTAGGCTAGCTTGTCATACACATGATTCTAGCTACAACACCGAGATAACCTCATAAAAGTAAATAAAAAAAATCATAGATTTCAATTTTAAACAAAACTAGTGTTAAAGTATGAAATTGAATTTTTTTTGAAAAACAACTCAAATTAACATAGGTTTACTCGTCAAACCTGAAACTCGAGTTATGATATCGAGATAACCACATACTAAGAAAACAAAAAAAAAAACATTATAAACTTCAATTCTCAACCAATCCAATGTTAAATGATGAGATTGAAAAAAAATCCAAAAAACAAGGATCAAATTTGACATCCAAATATAAATAACTATTCACTTTGAAAGAGAAAGAAGAAGAAAGAAAAGCTCAGCCAGAGCTTCATCGTGTGGCACGAGCTATCTTGAGAGGAAGACTGTGTCGAGACTAATCAAGTGGTACCATGGAAGGCTATCTTCAGACGTTGCTAGTTATCGCCCGTGTCAGCCCAGTACAGCCATCTTTTTTACGCACCGGCACAAGTGGTACATGCATTAGCCACTTTCTCCCTTTTCATCCAATTTAGTCTTTTGAATATTTATTTCAATTTTAAATTCAATTTGGAAGCCTCGAGTGTTTTAAATCATTGAAATTGAATTTTATTTTTTCAAATCAAGTATCGACTGGGCACTGGATGTTTCTCTAACACCATGGAAGCCTCTCATTCCTGTTTCAATTTTCAAATTTGATCTCTAAAGTTTTGATTGTTTTAAATTTAATCAATTAAATTTTATTTTGTGAAATCAAGCACCATAACAGCAACGCAATTATGATTGAACGAAACGAACTATGCCTGTTTATCGAATTTGGACAGGGAATAATAGATATAGTCATTAGAAGAACTCAAAATACAAGACTTGTATATGAAGTTGCAAGTTAAACTGAATAACACAACCACAAAATTGAAATGAGCTACGACTCGACAAAGAAAACAACCGAACTATATGAAGGAGAATTAATACTACACCGTTTTCTTTTTCCTTGATCCATTACTAAAGATCTATGCTTTAAAGTATCTTCATAGTGCATGACCGTGACAAACCTGGTCGAGCTAGTTGTTTAAGTACTGCAAATTCTACCCTCTTGCAACTTATGCACTTCTATTTTGTTTTCTTTATCAATTTCATCCAGTCACATCCTCCTTAAATTCGTAGATGAAACCGACAATGAAATGCCTATCTGTCTCGCTCTCTTCATATGAACAACTTAGCATAATTCATGGTATCTTCTAACTTAGGTGGCCATAAACTGGCGGTGATAGAATAATAGTGTACTTGGGGAAGCATTACATACCTCTTAAAAACAGAAATGTTGCGGAATATAGGGGCGCTCAGATAAGGATCATCAATAACAACTGGGGCATGCTCAATCTCCCTTTTGGCGTATGTAAGTGCATCATTCGGTGACAAGGACCAAATGAATCTCTGAATTGTATGGAAGGAGTTAAAAAAAATTGTTTGTAGCAACTCATTTAGCATAATTCTCAACGAAAAGTTTTAGGTTACAGTAATCAATGGCTGTACCTGCATACGAGGAGGCATGGGACCGCGAGGGGGAGGAAGAACAACCTTTGACTCATCATTTTCCTTGCTCTTCTTCTTTCTCCTTTTTAACACAGAATTTCTCGTCCGGGAGACTTTGGCTCTTTTATTTTTAGATGGCACTGTGGTGTTCGGAGAAAGAACTGAAGCAGCAGAAACAGGAGGAAATTGTTGAGCTCTTGCTTCCGTAAGAGCCTCTCTTAACTGCATGCTGCCATTCAAGGAATCGTACGATGCAGCAGCTAGAGGTGGAGAAAGGAACCACATATTCACTGTATGAGGAAATGCAAACGTGGGAACCAAAATTCCAAATATTGTCATTATCACACCAAGGAACAGCAGTTTTCTCCAATCAACTTTTTTCCAGGCGCAACACCATAATAACTCTCTCATCAGAACAACAATGGGTCTCCACAATAATTGTTTCATCAAATCATGGGGAAACAGTTTTTTGTTCCCTGTCATCTATGTAGATATCACAGTATCAAAAATATCCTTCATATAAATTATGAGCACATCAATCTAGTCCCCTGGGATTGAAGATTCAGAAATTTCACAGATTTGGTTGCCAGGGGAGGCCAAAACAACATTACAACCATCGGGGGAGCGTGAAAAAGCAGAATTTTGATAAATTACACCCTTCCAATCCACAACTCCAAAAAGGGCCAGCTTCTGAAACAAGAAACTGAAAACAACAATAAACTCAAAAATGAGAAATTTTAAGCATTTACTCAATTCAACCGGAGTTAAAATTAAACCACTTATGAAAGAACACATAATCCATCCTGACAACATATATTGCAATCTATAGATTAACTAACTTTAGATAGTCACAACAATCCAATCTCCAATCATCTGTGCACGTCACTCCTCTCCAAAATTTGGAGGTTTTATTTAATAACCACACTTGATTACAAAAAAAAAAATGGTTTCATTTACATTTATTTTTCAAAGATGGAGACGAGACAGGTCCATCAATGGCATGCTTTTCAAAATTTATACCAAATAAATCCTCTTGTACTTCAAAATCAACCTTAACCATTCCGTTATCGAGGAGAGATTAATGAGGGAAGGCAAATTAAGCTTGAGAATTCAAATTCAAAAGCAATTTGTGACTTGAAAGTTGAAACAACTGTAAGAACAGATAGAAAGAAAGAACCTGGTGTTGGAATAGGGATTGGAGCAGAAGAGGATGAGATTGGGAGGTGACTGCACCTTGCGAAATTGAAAGGAAATGATGAGATATGAAAAGCTTTAGTGATAAAGGTAGGGAGGAAAGAAGGGAGAAAAGTCCGTTTGCGTGGAAGAGAAGAAGGGAAAGCTTGGCGTTTGCAACGGACCCGGTAAACTGACTGACCGTTATGCCTTAAAATACATTTTCTCAATTCTAACTTTTTCTGAAGTTTTTTTTTTCAGTATTTTTTTATTAATATAAATATAAATATTCGACTACAGCATCTGTTTTTTTACTACAGCATCTGTTTTTTTACTACGGCATTTAGATATTACTAGTTAATTGTCCGCACTACGTTGCGGGCCAAGTAAATATTTTTTATGATTATCGAGATTGAAATAATTAATAGATTTTGATATTTCAAAAATATAATATCTATACATGCAAGTTTTGATATAATAAAACACATCAACACATCCTGTTATAACAATAACAACATCGAAGGCTTAATACCTAAAAATATCATTACTATTATTTCTAAGAAAATAAAATTTATTAAATTATTTCAATGAGAAAAAACTGTAATTATTATTATTATTATTATTATTATGTGAATAATAGAAAAATCAATTCAATAAAAGAGTAAAAAACCCTAAAATTTTAACAAAAAAAATTATTTCATGTGAAATTAAAAAAAAAGAAAAAACAAAGAAAAAAATCAATTTTCAAATGATCATAAACACATACTAAAATTTAAAAACAAAGTTTTTGAAAAAAAAATGTTATCTCAACAAAAGAGAAAGTAATAAAAATTAAAAACCAAAACTAAAGACACACATATATAGACATAGACAAAAATATGGATTATTTAGAACTATAAAAAATTAAAGGAATTAAGATAAAAAATTAAAAATATAAGGACCGAAACAAATACAAAAATATATTATCAATTTCAATCAAGTGAAAAAATTGAATAAAGTATAACATCTATATAAGGTTTGATAGAATAAAACACATGAATACATCCTATTATAACAACAGGAACATTAAATCCTTATCAACTAAAAATATAATTAATATTACTGCTAAAACAATAAAAACTATTAAATTATCCGGATGAAAAAATTGAAAACATTAGGAAATGAGAAAGCAAGAAGAAGAAAAAACTAAAATTATTATTTTTTATTGTGTTAATAATGGTAAATAAAACATTAATTGAAAGAAAAAAATCAATAACTATAACAAAAAAATAAAAAAACCAAAAAATTTATAATAAAAAAATATTTGATGTCGAAATAAATAAATAATAATAAAAGAAAAAAAATCATAAGTGAAAAAAAATCAAAAAATTAAATTACCCAGATGAAAAAAATTGAAAACATTAGGAAAAGAGAAAGTAAGAAAAAAAACTAAAATTATTATTTTTATTGTGTTAATAATGGTAAAAAAAATCAATTGAAAGAAAAAAATCAATAAATATAACAAACAAATAAATAAAAAATATAAGAAGAAAACATTATTTGATGTCGAAATAAATAAATAATAATAAAAAGAAAAAAATCATAAGAGAAATAAAAAATAAAAAAATAAAAAAAACGAAATAAATAAATAAATAAAAAGAAAGAAAAAAATCATAAGATAAAAAAAAGGAAACGCACCTGGGAGGGCTCGAACCCCTCCCTAGGGAGGGAGGCACCACCTTCCACTGGGCTAAAGGTTCAACTTTGTATTTGGTTGTTCAATAATCTATTAATATAGTACAATAGAAAAAATCAAAAGAAAAAAAAATAAGAGGAAGAGCGCCTGGGAGCGGTCGAACCCCTTCCCACCTTAAAAAGGGAGGTGCCATCTTCTACTGGACTAAGGGTTCAACTTTGTACTTGCTTGTGAAATAATATATTAATATAGTAAAATAAGCGAACTGAATTCTTCTCACATGCTACCGTAACCGAACCTGACCTCTTTTAGTATATTAGACAAGCGGTATACCCGCATGAATGCAGCTGTTTTTTTATCTATGTAAAAAATTTATTGCTTTTATATGTATTGTATTTTATTAGTTTAATATTTATTTAGTATAATTATAATTGATAAAATTTATGTAATCAAAATAGAAAGTGACGCGTATATTTTTTAATTGCAGATAACCTGCGTAAATCTGTATTTTTTTTTAGTTTATTTTTTCCCCAGCAATATTATATTTAAAATATTAAAAATTAAAATATTATAAATTTGTTTTTAAGAAATAAATATAAACAAAAGAGTACCAAATTTAAATATTAATTTTAAAATGATATTAATTTTTTTTATTCCAAAAAACCTAGGTCATGTTTTCTTTTATATATATATATATATATATATATATATATATATATATATATATATATATATATGAGATAACATCCAATAAATATTAGAACATATAATTAATGAAAGACTAAAATTATCCTAGAAAATTTAAGAAAATTAAAAAAAAAATATCATTGTCATCACTGTCAAAACAATAAAAATTATTAGATTATATGGAGAGAAAAAAACAATAACAAAAGAGTAAGCAAGAAAAACAATTAAATTATTATTATCATTATTATTATTATTGTTATTGTGTTAAGTACAAAATTAAAATTCGAAGACAATTTTTTTTTATGTTATCCGATTTATTCATTATATGATTATAGTAAATGTATTTAAGAATACTGATATTAATTTTTTTTATTCAAAAAATCCAAGGTCATGTTTTTTTATCCCTATATATATTCGTATGAGATAATATCTAATAAATATTAGAACATATAATTAATGAAAGATTAAAAATATCCTAGAAACTTTAACAAAAAAAAATATAATTGTCATTACTGTCAAAACAATAAAAATCATTAAATTATACGGAGAAAAAAAAACATCAACAAAAGAGTAACCAAGAAAAATAATTATATTATTATTATTATTATTATTGTGTTAAGTACAAAATTAAAATTTGAAGGCAATTTTTTTGTGTTACCCGATTTATTAATTGTATGATTATATTAAATGTATTTAAGAATACCGATATTAATTTTTTTTATTCAAAAAATCCTAGGTTATGTTTTCTTCTCCTTATATATATTCCTATGAGATAATATCCAATAAATATTAGAACATATAATTAATGAAAGACTAAGAATATCCTAGAAAATTTAACAAAACAAAAATAAATAAATATCATTGCCATTACTGTCAAAACAATAAAAATTATTAAATTATACGGAGAAAAAACATTAACATAATAGTAACCAACAAAAATTATTAAATTATTATTATTATTATTATTATTATTATTATTATTATTATTAATGAAAGACTAAGAATATCCTAGAAACTTTAACAAAAATAAATAAATATCATTGCCATTTTTGTAAAAACAATTAAAATTATTAAATTATACGGATATTATTATTATTATTAATATTATTATTATTATTATTAAATTAAAGGACAAAATTGAAACAAATCAAAATTTATATAATTATAATAAATAACTTTCAAATGACAAAATTGAAACAAATCAAAACTTATATAATTATAATAAATAACAAATAAATATATATAAGTCGAAAAAGAAAAAAAAAATATAATTATTATTATTAAATTAAAGGACAAAATTGAAACAAATCAAAATTTATATAATTATAATAAATAACTTTCAAATGACAAAATTGAAACAAATCAAAACTTATATAATTATAATAAATAACAAATAAATATATATAAGTCGAAAAAGAAAAAAAATATAACCAGAAAAAAAATATTTTATGGGAAAATATGAAAAAAAATAATTAGAAAAAACACAATAACAAAAAAAGGCAAGAAAAAAAAGGAAAAAACGAATCATAAATATAAGTCGAAAAAAAAAATATAACCAGAAAAGTTTTTTTATGGGAAAATATTAAAAAAATAGTTAGAAAAAACACAATAAAAAAATGGAAAGAAAGAAAAAAAAAGAAAAAAAATAATCATAAAAAAAAGCAAGAATACAATGAAAGAAAAAAAGAAAAATATAAAGTAAAAAAAAAATAGAAAACCCGAAAAAAAAAATACCAAAGAGCACATACACATGAGAAATAGGGAGGAAAAACTGTCAGTAATCTACAGTAACAGACCTATGACTTTTAGATATATGTAATAACTGTCAAATTATAAGAGAAGAAATGGAATATTGATGAATCTACTGGACAAAAATATAGTTTACCTTGACTCTTCTTTACCCCTCGGAGGGACACGGCCCCTCGCCCTCTACCGCCAAGGAGAAGCCAAAAAAACTCTTCCAAGTTCCAACACGTCAAGATTTGACATTCCAGCCAATGAAAATATACCACGTCATCGCAACACGATGCACTGAATTGTGGTCCAATCGGAAAAAAAATTGTTTTTGTTTTAAATTGTTTTTTATTTATAGAATCAATATTAAAAATAAATTTTAAGTCGTAAAAAAAATATTATTTAATATATTTTGAAATAAAAAAATATTTAATGATAATCTCCATTAAAAACTTCAAGCATGTACGGACAGTTAACTCACAGCGCCACCGAATCACCTAACTTTCAAAGGCAAATCAACAAGAAACAGAGTACTTTTTCGTAATTCCATATTCCTGTATTAAATAAAGAAAAAGAACCGTTCAGCTCCGAGCCTCTGTTAAGTTTTTAGATTAATTTTCGGTGTGTGAGAGTGAATTTTTCTGATCTGATAACGTAATTGGAACTATTGTTGTGATCTCCAGGATAGAATTAAGCGACTTAGTTTTCTTTCTGCTTCTGTAATCCTGCGCCTCCATGGCTGCACCCTTCTTCTCAACCCCGTTTCAACCTTACGTATATCAGGTATCCGATTTCACTTCATTTTCACAATTACGTCTACATGATTGGTCGCTGATGTCAAGAAATAAAATTTGAATGATGGAGGTTCGATTTAGGGTTTTGGTGTGGTTTGATCCCTCTTTGATGCTCATTGTTCATGGCTGAATTTAGTGGTAGAAGTGACTTTGTTACTCGATTTGATATAAATGTGATCTGTTTTTACTAATTGAACAAGGTTTTGTGTAAAATGGGATTTTATTTATTTATAGAATTAAGGAATTTTTGGAAATTGGTATCACTGAATTTTACTTTTTCTTTTTTGGATTTTCTTACCTTTGAGGTTCTCACCTCATCAGCGAACGCTGATCAAACTATCATCTAGTTTGTAGACTCCTTTTCCTGTATTAAGGAAGATTCTTGGCTGGTTGGTCTGTGAAGCTTTTTGGAACATGCTCTAGGTTTAAGTTTGGTTCTTCTGTGGCTGTTGCCTATGTCAATATAAATATGAATATAAAGATTGTATGATCAAAATGATGTAGATTGAAGATATGAGAAGAATATGTGGAAGAAGACAATAAAACAGTAGTGATTGGTTGGGCAGGCTGATAAAGGGAAAAAGAATTCTGATTTTGAAGAGAATGTTGGAGTTAGTTCCGCCTTGCAACTGTTATCACCTAGGAAGTCCTACTGTTGTGTAATGCTTTAAACTTAACTTAATTCACCATTCAATTTATATCATTGATGATTACAATAGATAGAAACCAATGTTGGGTGATTGGTTTCCACCTATATCCTTAGGTGATCATCAAAATTGATTGGTGTGGATATGCTGCTTATTTTGCTAGTCCTGTGGGCACCATTCTTACTGATTTGGTATCATCAGTTCTGCCCATTTTATGAAGTCTAATTTGATCCCAGGATCACCAATTTATATTGCCTCATTTGTTAAGAGTCTGCGTTTTAATTTTGTAATATTACATACACTGAATAATCTCATGAGAGGTAATGTAATGTAGAGTCATCAAGGATCTGTGGTACCTTTCCAGATTTTAGGGGGTGAAGCTCAGGTGGTTCAGGTGTGTATGATAATAATCCCAAGTTTATGCCACTCCTTTTTGGTTCCCTGTTCTTAATTTGTTCAATGGTATTGATTTTTGGATATTCAGATAATGTTGAAACCACAAGAAAAAATTATTGCAAAACCAGGTAAGGGGATTTAAACTTTATTTTCTTTATGGCTTTTACATCTGTGTTATCTTCTTTTCTACCTTTCCTTTCCTTTCCAATTCTTTTTTTTTTATGAATGAATGAATGAATTCATAGCATTTAAAACGGAAACAGAAAATGTAGAAGCCATTCCCTACTGCAAAACAAAAGACAAGTTTTTTTGTGGGCAAGACACTGAAACCAACCCCCAATCAAAGCAAACAATAACAGAGGTTTCCTAATGGCATCTTTGCACCTGTCAGTATTTTGTAATCTATTTTTAACGATAAAATCTATATTATGTACAATACCTACTGCAAAATATAGAAGCCAATCCCTACTGCAAAACAAAAGGCAAGTTTTTTTGTGGGCAAGACACTTAAACCAACCCCCAATCAAAGCAAACAATAACAGAGGTTTCCTAATGGCATCTTTGCACGTGTCAGTATTTTGTAATCTATTTTTAACGAAAAAATCTATATTATGTACAATACTATCTGTTGATGATGATTGTTTAGAGTGCCACCTGTGTGTTTCTCTCTCACCATATAAGATCGAGGCAAGCACACCAGGATATCCTTGGGAGCCGAGAGATGAAGGATTTTTTATTTGAAGTTGGTGCTTTGCCCAATCAAACATCTTTAAATTATGAAACACACATTTCATTCACTAATCCATGCCGCATGGAACTGATATCCAAGTAAACTGCAGGTTCTATGTGCTTCATGTCTGGTTCCATTGAAATGGAGAATGTTTTAATCCCTGAAAATGAAGTGGGTGTCTGGCAGTGGTTTTTTGGCAAGGCTGTTACTAGTGTAATCTTCCGCAATCCTGGTCCAAGTGATGGATTTGTTGGAATTGCTACACCTTCTCTTGCAAGAATTCTCCCGGTTTGTGCTTCAATTATGTGATGTTATGAGATGCATTATCATTTATCTTGTGATATGAAGCTCATGATCCCAAATTTATAATTGAATATGGCTGGCCATTGTTTGTAATTTATCTGGTCTGCTGTTGGTTTTCTGCAGATTGACTTGGCGAAGTTTGGAGGAGAGATTTTGTGCCAGGTAAAGCTATTTCATGCTTTTTGTTTGTGTCCTGGTTTTACTGATAAAAGTTTTCTTTTTATGGTATTAGAAATATTGCATTGAAAAACCTTGGATGCTCGAAGCTTCTCCTATTATTTACAAGTACAAGCATGTTTTTTTCTCCTTGCTCTTTACCTGCTGCAAATTTAAGTCTTCGTGAAAATGTTGTGTAGCCAGATGCATTCCTTTGCTCTGTCAATGATGTGAAGGTCAGCAATGCATTAGATCACAGGGCACGTAATGCCGTGCCTACTATAGAGGTGAGATTATGTTAGTTTGCAAGCTCTCCATTCTGATTTTTTCAATTTTGTCTGTTTGCTTTGTTGACTGACTGTCATGGTCATTCAAGCAATCTTTTTTTCTGTCTAAACCTGTCTTGTCTTGATCTTTCCTCTAGTCATCTGATTTATTTATTTTACGGTGATATTGATGCTTCTATAGGTATTTTTGAGGCAGAAGCTAACTGGACAGGGACTTGCATTTATTCTTGCTGGAGGATCTGGTATGCATTTTCTGACAACTCAAGAATTAGAAAGTACTTATTAAAGTGTGGGTCTTCCCTAAATTCTACGTATGCAATTGGATAGGAACAGATTGGCCTTTTAGGCTTATCTCTGTGGTTTGGAATATCTTGGCAGGCTTCAGTGTCCGGTGATGCTTGTTTGCAACACCCACTCACTTGTTTCTTTTCTGTTCTTTTCTTTATATTGTCACACTCCTTTTCCATTTCTCCCTGTTATGCTTGATCTTTGATTGTATACGTTTTACATGGATGTGTTTACTGTTTTTTCTGCCACACTAATCTCTGGTTCTTTCCCATTTTGCACTGACCCTGGGAGCTTCATGGCTTTTATTTTTTGCTAGTTGCACAGAAAGTTCTTGAGGTGGGTGAGGTATTAGCTGTTGATGTGTCTTGCATTGCTGCCCTCAATACCACAGTCAATGTCCAAATCAAATACAATGGGCCACTGAGACGGGCAGTCTTTGGGGTAAGTTGCTCTTTTATATAAATTTCACTCTCTATCTCTCACTTCATTTTATATTTTTACTTTTGTCTTTGCTGGTTCAAGCCCATAATTTTTATTGATGTTGTGGTCTTTCACCTTTATAGTGTGCTTGCTCTTCGATTATAATAATCAGTTAATACTCAAGGCTTCTTGCCTAATGTGATATTGTTAGTATGCTGAGATGCTCCTTTACACTGTTAGCATAACAAAAAACAGATAGACAATGAAAACGGATAAAGTCTTTATCTTGTTTAGGTGTCAGCAGCAAATAAAACAACGCAGACTTTTGTCTTTTTTCATGTAGAAAATAGTAGCTTATTTTCTCTAATTTTGACCTGATATAAGAGTCCAAAGATACGTTGATCTGTTTCGGCATATTGAAACCCAAGTGCTCATTAAAAGGGACCTAACAACCACAACACAAAACAATGAATCAATAAAGTTAAAGTTAGCCTCTTTGTTTATGAAAAACACCCTGCATCACTTAAGTATACAATTAACATTTTGAAAGAATTGGCTGTTCTAATTTGTCTTTGAAATTGCAGGGTGGCAATTTAGTAACAGCCACTCTAACAGGACCAGGCATCGTCTTTATCCAAAGTTTGCCCTTTCAACTGTTTTCTCAACGCATTGCTAGGTAACATCATTTTTCTTTTTATCTCTTTTTATTTCTTTTTATGTATCCAGCGGAAGTTGTTACCGTGTATCAATTGAAGAGTCTGTTTTCTTTTCATTTTCGCTCATGCCCCTCCATTTGAGGTTTATCAAAGCTAATTGCTCTCCATTGCTAAGCTTGACGAAGTGAATGTTTTTCTGAATGACAGGGCAGTGACATCCCCAAACATGAGAGATAATCCAAAGTTCTTTGTGCAGATTGCGATTTTCTTTTTCCTGGCATATGTTGTGATTGTATCTTCACTAATCTTGACCGATGCATGAACCCTTTTTTTTCTTTCTTAAACCCCACATTATAGCCCTTAATCGAGCTTTGTGTTGCGGCTTATTGAATTTGAATATGACCACATCAACAGAAACAAAGGTTTTTGAAATGGTCTTTTTGGATATGTATATTCTGTTCGTTGTGATAGCTTTGGTTACGTTTTGTGACAAGAGAAACAGAAACAACTGGAACAGAAGGGATGGCAGTGGACCCTTTAGACTCAGCATCAGCTATGCTAGAACCTCAGATCGTTGGCAGGGACATCATGAAATTGTGCAAAGAGTTGAGTAAACTTTACAGTGTTACAAAGAACTTCAAGACATCATAGCTATACTTGGGTTAGATGAATTATCCGAAGAGGATCGCTTAATTATAATAAATGTTCATGTATTGTACTTGGTTGGTTCTGTTTATGTACTTTATTTGGTTGATGACGAACTAGACAAAACAAAATATTGAAAAGTATGTTCCATGAATAATACGTTCTACCTTCAAACTTGTAATGTTTTGAATCATAAATAGAAATTATTATTTTCATTCTAGTCTAAAAGTGAGCAATATTTTTTAATTAAAAAACAAACTGAAAATGATTATCTTTCTTTATTGATCAAAATTATGTCAAAAGGGGATTCATAATCATCATAAGAAATAAGTCATTGCCAAGAAGATAATTTTAATTTGATGTTATTTAATTTATCTTTTAAAATATACATTTAACGATAATTTAATTAATTAATTATATGTTTAGATAGAGATATTTTCGAAGATTATTACATGTGTTGATAAATAAAAAAAATCAATAGATAAGTTTAGACCAAAATATTTAATATTAAAGGTTATATTTTATCACCATGAAAATAATTTTTATATTTATAAAAAACATCATGAAAATAAAAGGTTTAATGGTATAAAACATACATAAACTATAGATGAATTGCTATATTCTCTTCAAAACACCAAATACATTTAAAATAATTAAATAACAACCGTTATTTTAAAATAAAAAATAAACAATATAACAAATTAGAGAAAAAGGTATTAATTTATATAAATTAAAAATTATTTACTATATATATATATATCAAATAGAAGAAATACAAATAAAAAAATACCTTATCTTAGAATTGTCACGAAGCGGTATACCCAGCGATGCGACTGTTTTTTTATCTATGTAGAAAATTAATTGCTTTTATATGTATTGTATTTTATTAGTTTAATATTTATTTAGTATAATTATAATTGATAAAATTTATGTAATCAAAATAGAAAGTGGCGCGTATATTTTTAATTGCGGATAACCTACGTAAATCTGTATTTTTTTAGTTTAATTTTTCCCGGCAATATTATATTTAAAATATTAAAAATAAAATATTATAAATTTATTTTTAAGAAATAAATCTAAACAAAACAGTATCAAATTTCAATATTAATTTTAAAATGATATTATTTTTTTTTTTATTCCAAAAAGCCTAGGTCATGTTTTCTTTTCCCTATATATATATATATATATATATATATATATATATATTCATATGAGATAACATCCAATAAATATTATAACATATAATGAATGAAAGACTAAGAATATCCTAGAAATTTTAAGAAAAGTAAAAAATATATCATTGTCATCGCTGTCAAAACAATAAAAATTATTAGATTATATGGAGAGAAAAAAACAATAACAAAAGAGTAAGCAAGAAAAACAATTAAATTATTATTATTGTTGTTGTTGTTGTTGTTGCTGTTATTGTTATTGTTATTGTTATTGTGTTAATACAAAATTAAAATTCAAAGACAATTTTTTTATGTTATCCTATATATTCATTACATGATTATAATAAATGTATTTAAGAATACTGATATTAATTTTTTTTATTCAAAAAATCCAAGATCATGTTTTTTTATCCCTATATATATTCGTACGAGATAATATCCAATAAATATTAGAACATATAATTAATGAAAGATTAAAAATATCCTAGAAACTTTAACAAAAAAAATAAATATATAATTGTCATTACTGTCAAAACAATAAAAATTATTAAACTATACGGAGAAAAAAAAACATCAACAAAAGAATAAGCAAGAAAAACAATTAAATTATTATTATTATTATTATTATTATTATTATTATTATTATTATTATTATTATTATTATTATTATTGTGTTAAGTACAAAATTAAAATTTGAAGGCAATTTTTTTTGTGTTACCCGATTTATTAATTGTATGATTATATTAAATGTATTTAAGAATACCGATATTAATTTTTTTTATTCAAAAAATCCTAGGTTATGTTTTCTTCTCCTTATATATATTCCTATGAGATAATATTCAATAAATATTAGAACATATAATTAATGAAAGACTAAGAATATCCTAGAAACTTTAACAAAACAAAAATAAATAAATATCATTGCCATTACTGTCAAAACAATAAAAATTATTAAATTATACGGAGAAAAAAAACATTAACAAAAGAGCAAGCAAGAAAAATAATTAAATTATTATTATTATTATTATTATTATTATTATTATTATTATTATTATTATTATTAATGAAAGACTAAGAATATCCTAGAAACTTTAACAAAAAAAAAATAATTATCATTGCCATTTCTGTAAAAACAATTAAAATTATTAAATTATACGGATATTATTATTACTACTACTACTACTACTACTACTACTATTATTATTATTAAATTAAAGGACAAAATTGAAACAAATCAAAACTTATATAATTATAATAAATAACTTTCAAAGAACAAAATTGAAACAAATCAAAACTTATATAATTATAATAAATAACAAATAAATATATATAAGTCGAAAAAGAAAAAAAATATAACCAGAAAAAAAATATTTTATGGGAAAATATGAAAAACATAATTAGAAAAAACACAATAACAAAAAAAAGGCAAGAAAGAAAAAAAAAGGAAAAAAAATAATCATAAATATAAGTCGAAAAAGAAAAAAAATATAATCAGAAAAAAAATATTTTATGCGAAAATATGAAAAAAATAGTTAGAAAAAACACAATAAAAAAATGGCAAGAAAGAAAAAAAAGGGAAAAATCATTATAAAAAAAGCAAGAATACAATGAAAGAAAAGGAGAAAAATGTAAAGTAAAAAAAAAAGAAATAGAAAACCCGAAAAAAAAAAAACCAAAGAGCACATACACATGAGAAGTAGGGAGGACAAATGTCCAATGAATAGTGAAATAGGCTGATCCCTTTTAGGTTATTAGATAAAAAAACCCTAAAATTTTAACAAAAAAAAATATTTCATGTGAAATTAAAAAAAAAAAGAAAAAACAAAGAAAAAAAATATCAATTTTCAAATGATCATAAACACTTACTAAAATTTAAGGACAAAGTTTTTGAAAAAAAATGTTATCTCAACAAAAGAGAAAATAATAAAAATAAAAACCAAAACTAAAGACACACATATATAGACATAGACAAAAATATGGACTATCTAGAACTATAAAAAATTAAAGGAATTAAGATAAAAAAAAAATTAAACATATAAGGACCGAAACAAATACAAAAATATATTATCAATTTCAATCAAATGAAAAAATTGAATACATTATAACATCTATATATGTAAGGCTTGATATAATAAAACACATGAATACATCCTCTTATAACAACAGGAACATTAAATCCTTGTCAACTAAAAATACAATTACTATTACTTCTAAAAAATTAAAATTATTAAATTATCCGGATGAAAAAAATTGAAAACATTAGGAAATGAGAAAGCAAGAAAAAAACTAAAATTATTATTTTTATTATGTTAATAATGGTAAAAAAAACATTGAAAGAAAAAAAATCAATAACTATAACAAAAAAAACAATTATATGAAAAAAAATTATTTGATGTCGAAATAAATAAATAAGAAAAAAATGATAAGATAAAAAAATAAAAAAAACGAAATAAAAAAACCATAAGAGAAAAAAAATCAAAAAAGAAAAAAGAAAAAGAAAAGAAAACCCCTGCACTCTTAGGAAAGGAGGCGCCTTTCTTCCACTGGACTACATGTCCTTCTTTGTATTTGCTTGTGCAAGAATATATAAGTATAATACAATAATGGAACCAACGACCCGAACTGAAAACTGACTCTTATTATTCACATGCTACATTAACGGACTTTGACCTCTTTTAGTATATTAGATAATAATAATAATAATGAGTCTTATTATTGTTTCAAGGTATCGCCATTGATTTTTACCCGATGCTTACAACTTCAATCCTGCATTTTTATTACACTAATTTATTCTTCATCATCTCATTTATTCCCTAGATTTTTTTTATCATATTCTTTATTATTTTGTCCATCAAAACATGTTACCAGTTCCTCTATCGTTATGAATTCTAAACTAAAATTCATTTTATTAAGGTCATTCCTCCATTATACATCACAATTATCTTTATTATCATTATTTATTTATTCTTTCTATTTTGATTTCCATCACTCTTCAAAGTGTTATTGCTTTTAATCTAATATTTACACAGGGTAAATAGAAATTGTGATGTATTAGATTAAATTCTTAAAACCCTGTGTAAATATTAGATTAAATATCAAATAGATTAAAATTAGATTAAAATGAATATTAGATTGTGATGTAGTAGATTAAATATTATTACGTTGGTTTAACCCCACCAACACTGATATCAATTATAATTGAAATCATTATTTTTTTTATTTCAAATTTCCACTCATTGTTTTATTGATTCTCCAATGTAATTTTTATTTTTTAAACTATTCAAGAAAAAGTTAAGAGACTAAGATAAACAATATAAAATGAAAAACAAAAAATGGTTGTGTTCCTCACTGTTTTCAAGAGAGTCTATAGTGAAAATGCCATGGACATCTTTTTTGAAAATATTTTAATAAGAATTATCTCTAGCAGTGAAATACATTTATCTGATTCTTACATTTTAATAAATTGTTGAATATCCATTTGAGAAAAAATAAAGACCAGTTACTCAATTGTAAAAATCATAAGAATTCGGACACTCACGTGCCTGTTATTTCCAATTCCAATTCTTCTATGGCTGAAACAATTGATGTCTGCTCCGTTATCGTGATGGGACCCGTTTAATTCATGATCCGACAGCTCTGACTCCTCTACCTCGTGATTCCTCTCGGATCCCCTCTCCACTTCGTCATCATCACCACCTCTCCTTCTTTGCACCCTCTCAACTTTCCTAGCAATGACCAAATGATGTCGTCGGAGATCCAATCGCGGCCATTCCGCCCTTATATCGCTGCCTCCATCTCCTCCACTTCCTTTGCCTCCTCCTCATTCCCCTCCACCTCTCCTCACCCCCAACCAACACCTTAATCGTAATTCTCACATTCTTTCCCCTTCTACCGCCTCTTCTAGATCTCGTTTCTCTGCTACTTCTTTCGCTCACAACACTCGCGATCGCCTCGTTGCCGCCTCCTTGCGCCGCTTCCTCCTTGACCTGGGTGGCGCTCCCGCTGCTGCAACCCTAACCCTAGGGCTAATGATCGCTACATCCTCGACTCACTCAATTTCAAACCCGTGCATTCTTCGGTGTTTGGGCTTATCTAATTGCAACCAGGTCGCCTTCTTTTTAGCTCCTCGTTGATCCTCACTTTCAATTCGATTCCTCTTGGTTTGCTCGCCGCGCCTCTCGCGGCACAAACGAATTTCTTAATCGGCGCCTGGCTTCGCTCAGCTCAAATGGGTCGACTATCGTGGTCTCGCTGAACGATTGTTATTCGCCATGCTCCTTTGCTGCTGCTTAGATTTTCACGTGGGCTACAACAGCTGTTGTCTGTATGCAACATGCTGCGTATAAAAAAAAACAGATGGACCAACACATGCGAAACACAGATGAAAAATAGTCAATCTACAGTGCCACGGGCTGATGTCTTTTAGGTTATTAGATAATAATAATTTGCCCCATTTCCTTAAAAAAAAAAAAGAATAAGAATAAGAAGCTAAGTGACATGTCGCTACCTTTTTACAAATTCCATATAAAGATGGGCCCTTTTCGAGACGTTATCTGGAAGGCTGACTCCTAAACAACGCGTCAATTGGCAGCACACAAACCAGTGAATGAATTAGAAACCCGTGCAACGCAAGCAAGGCAATCACCTCCTCTCTCTATATGCACACCCACCCGCACTCTCACGCTCACTATTTTCTCCCCTTTAACCGCAAACCCGTAAACTATCCTCCTATTGGGTTCTTGACAAGCCCTAACCCTAACTTACATCTCTCGCTCTATCAGATGAGGTGTCTCGAAGAATCCCTCTAAATCTCTCGGTCTAGGGTTGTCGCAGCGAGGCTTCAATCAATCCCCTTTAATGATGGTCATCACTGCACCCGAGATTGTTTTCAAGTTCGTGATTTTTTTTGCGGTAATTGAGGATTTGGCGGCTGTTGTCCAATCGGGTCGGGTTTTGAAGATTTGGATCGGCTGATTTATCAGATTCAATCATTTTCCCATCAAGTTCGACGGCTATGGGGTTTATTTTGCTTTAGTGGCGATCTTTCAATTACCACCCACAAGTCCCGAATTGTTCGATCGAGTTAAATTGTGACAAGAGGTTTCTTGTTTCAAGGATTTGATTGGTCTGATTGCACTCAAAGAGAGGAGCTTTTTGCTTTTGGGTGGGTTTTGAAGGTTTGCTTGGGAAAGAGGCACGCGAAGCGAGCAGTTCTTCATTAGTTGGTTTGATTGATCTTTACTCGAGGAGGATAGAGAAAAGGAGAGAGACAGAGAGAGTTCAATTTTTTGTACTGTTATTTTTTTTTAGTTGAATAGCAGGCCTTGTTTTTTTAGAGGCACGGTTTTATTGTGTGTGCTGATGTTTTGATATCTCATAATATTTTTTATTAAATTAGTGGAAAGAAAAAAAAATGGCTGTGTATTACAAATTTAAGAGTGCTAGAGATTATGATTCAATCCCAATGGACGGTCCATTTATATCCGTTGGTACTTTGAAAGAAAAAATTTTCGAATCAAAGCATTTGGGAAGGGGTACAGACTTCGACCTTGTTGTCACTAATGCCCAAACCAATGAAGGTTGGTTTTAATTCTTTTTTTAGTTTAACTAGATTGTTTTTCACTTAGATTGTCCTTCAATTAAATAACAAACCTAATAGCAATGCAACTCTCAATTCTGGGTTTGCTTCTGGATTCCTCATTCCACTTTCTGCCCATGTTGTTTTAGCACCTGGATTTGCACACTGATGCACATTATGGTGAAGGCTAGTTTTTGCCCAATGTATTCTGCTGCGTGCAAATGAGCTTTCTTTACTGTGGGCGGTGGAAAAACCAAACAAATTTCATTCTGAATTGTTTGTAGATGCTTATTGGGGGCTTTTGTTGTTAGACTAACTTCTTTTGACTAGGAATGATTGGCTCCACCAAATGGGATTGCATTTGATGAACTATAAGTTTGGTTTTGTAATTTATTATTCTTGTAGTGTTTTATAGCCTTGTTGTTCCCTTGTTTGCAATTTCAGAGTATCTTGATGAAGCTATGTTAATTCCCAAAAATACCTCTGTATTAATACGCCGGGTTCCTGGAAGGCCTCGTCTGCCCATTGTTACAGAGCAAGAGTACTATCTCGAACCTTTAAACTCTTAATTGCTTGATTGAATTTATTTAGTTAAGGCCAATTTTCCTGGAAGATGGAGCGTGAAATGTTTGGTTTGTGGAGCTGTCATAATTTATATTAGCCCAGACATTTGTAGAGTTCTTGTGCTTTGTTTATCTGTGGATTATGTATTAAGGGCGCAGTTTCCTCAAATAGGTTACTTTCATTGACTTAATGGCTTAGACAGATCCTAAAGTGCAGTTCCCGGAAATTGATTTTCATTTTGTTCTAGCTTCTTGTTAAACAAATTTTCAGGGCTAGGTTGAGTTTGTCCTTGTTATATTTTGCAGGCCAAAGTTGGAAACTAAGGTGGAGGACTCCCTTCCAGAGAAGAGTAGTTTTATGGGTGCTGATTCATCTTCCATGAGATATGTAAGCCTGGATGCTGCCATCTTTTCCTTGAATTGATTTGGTAATATAGCAATATAAAGTGTGGATATGTAGTGTGTTTGTTATATGTGTGCTATTTGATATTGTAGACTGAAGACAATGAATGGGATGAATTTGGAAACGATTTGTATTCCATCCCTGATGTACTGCCTGTTCAATCTAGTAATCCACCTCCTGATGTGGCCCCTCCAAACAAGGCTGATGAGGATGACAGAATTAAGGCATTGATTGATACCCCAGCATTGGACTGGCAGCGGTGAGATTGATTCTCAGTTGTGTTACATTGAAATCTGCATGCTTTTGCTATCTCTGGAGTTATTTGTATGTACGCTTTATATGTTAAATTTCCATTTGGGTTTGCAGTCAGGGCGCTGATGGCTTTGGTGCTGGTAGAGGTTTTGGGAGGGGTATGGCTGGAAGAATGGGTGGGCGTGGTTTTGGTGATTTTCTTATTCCTTCTCTTGTGATTATTGCATTGCTTTTTGGTGTGTTTCCATAAAGCTAAAATTTCTCTTTTCCTTTGTGATTGTGTGCTTATCCATGTTGGATTTGTGCTAATATTAGCATTCACTAAAGATATTTTTTTTGTTAGTTTGTGTTCTTGCATGTTTACATCAAACATTTTTCCAATACACTGACATAAATGATTTTTTTGTTGAGGTCGATTAGGCTTGGAGCGGAAAACACCTCCACAAGGCTATATATGCCACAGATGCAAGATTCCTGGTCTGTAATTGTTCATATTTAAATGAAAACAAAGAAAATGTTTTCTGCTTAAACTTGTTGTGCAGGAGAGCAGTATGCAAACCTTTAATTTTTGTGTCACCTTTATTCAGGGCATTTTATTCAACACTGCCCTACAAATGGTGACCCTAATTATGATATTAAAAGAGTAAAGCCACCTACTGGCATTCCAAAATCAATGCTGATGGCTACCCCAGATGGCTCATATGCTTTACCTAGTGGTGCAGTTGCTGTTTTGAAGCCAAATGAGTAAGCTGATCTATGTTTTATGCTTCAGTATTTCTTCTCCATAAGGTTTAAAATTAGATATGACGCCTATCAAATTCATTATGAACGTTTAAATATGAACAGGGCTGCTTTTGAGAGAGAAATTGAAGGCCTACCTTCCACACGGCCTGTTGGTGATCTTCCACCTGAACTTCACTGCCCGCTGTGTAAGGAAGTTATGAAAGATGCAGTCTTAACAAGCAAATGTTGTTTCACGAGCTTCTGTGACAAGTGTTAGTGTTCTTCTTCTTCTTTCTTCCCTGTATCACCTTGTATTGAAATTTCATTTGCCACCTGCCATGAAAATTGTTCTACTGCAACATTATATTCACTTTGAATCGGCAATTTGGCAGTACTTCTCCACCATCCTCTTCTTCGTTAGTTTTTTTAATGTCTAGCTAGCCTATTATAACTCATTTTATTTCCTTATTTGAGTATTTAGAGTATTCTTACATGAAGTTACTGCCCTTATCTGTTTAATACAGGTATAAGAAATCACATCATCTCAAAGTCAAAGTGTGTGTGTGGGGTATCAAATGTCCTTGCAGATGATCTTCTTCCTAACAAGACTCTTAGGGATACGATCAATCGTATTTTGGAGTCTGGTAATAGTAGTGCTGAAAATGTAGGAAGTGCCTTTCAAGTTCAAGGTTTGTGCATATGTTTGTTTTGTTTTAGTTGCATAAATTTTGTGCAAATTCAATTATATGCATGATTAATTACATTCTAACTTTCTAAGTTTAGATATGGAGTCTGCGCGCTGTCCACCTCCAAAGATTCCATCACCCACACAATCTGCTGCATCTATGGGAGAACATAAGCCGTCTCCTGTCAATGAAGAATTTCCAATTTTAAACAAGGAAATAGCTGAGGAGAAGCCTCTTAATGCTTCTCAGCAAGTTCCTGATAAAGTGAGGACTGCTAAAGCTGCAGATGTATCTGAGGCTACACATGAGTCAGTAAGTGTGAAGGAGCCAGCATCACAAGGAAGTGCTCCATTGGCTGAGGAAGAAGTGCAGCAGAAGCTGGCTCCTGGTGAGGCAGGTAATGGACAATCTTTTTTTATACATTTATTGTTGTTGTTAGGGTGTGATGGAATCCTCTGTTTTCTCGTGATTTCACTTAGAAAAGACAGATGAAAGTGACTTAATTGATGGTGATTTTTGCTCTGTCAGGGAAGAAAAAGAAAAGGAAGAAAGTTCGCATGCCTCCAAATGGTATTGATTGCTTTCTTTAGTTTTCCTGGATATATTGGTTCTGTAAATATGGTTTCATATATACTGACTGATTACAAAAATGTTTGGATTGGCAATATGTTCTTTATTTTAGGCTTGGTGGATTTGTTTTTGTTTCAATTTGTAATGAATTGTTGGTGTTAATATTTATGATTCCCTTGTTGAATGTAATGTATCACAGATATGTGGAAAGCTTCTCATGATCTCGCATCTGAGAGCTTTATGATGCCTATGGGTCCCTCCGCCTATAATCCATATTGGAGTGGCATGCAGACTGGAATGGAAGGATACATGGCTCCTTATCCAGGTCCAATGCCCTTTATGGGTTATGGATTAAACCCTTTGGATATTCAATTTGGGGGTGTTATGCCTCCAGATCCTTTTGGTGCCCAGGGTTATATGATGCCTGCTGTTCCACCGCAGAGGTATGCAGTTCTGTGTTTTGGTTATTTTTCCCATCTTGTCTCTGCAAGCTGACAAGCTTATTTGGAATTTTTTTATCTATCAACTGCTGTAGGGATTTTGCTGAATTTGGAATGAACCTGAATCTCAGACCTCCTCTAATGAGCAGGGAGGAATTTGAGGCCCGCAAAGCTGATGTCAGGAGGCGTCGTGAAAATGAGAGACGAGCTGAAAGGTAATATTACTGTTTATCACTATTTCTGAGTGGTTTAAGAAATAATGTAACACTTCTCGTGTTAAATGCATGGTTCTTGAACCATTTTATTAAATATAAGACCTGTTGTTTGGTGCTTAAAATGATACCCCCACCCCCAAAAACACTTGCTCACTTTCATATGCATCCCAAACCCTTGGGTGGCTTTGTAAAATATGTTATAATCGGCTCGTTTTGAGTTTGATGATCATGTGCTTAAACCAGTCCCAATCCCCCCCTGATTAGCCATATTATCTCCTCTCTTTTTTCATTTAATTATATTCTTGTTAATGTCTAAATAATTCTCTTTCTATAGGGAGTTTTCCAGAGATCGGGAATCGGGTAGGGAAGTGAGTGGCGGTGGTGATGTCTCTTCAATGAAATCTGTATGTCTTCTATGATAGATTGGATCTCTCTTTATTTTCTATTTTTGTACTGCATCAGGTTCCTTCCATGGTTGTTGATCAACAATTTAGCCAGAACACTCTTTGTTTTTCAATGCTAGAAAAGATAATTGATTATTATTATTATTTTACTGGGGCTTCTGAGTCCTTCCTCAACTTGAAAAAATCCTCATTTTACTTCCATTTTCAGTTTTGGAGTTAGAACCTGAAATTAACACCAAACCCAACCCAGTTTTTGTGTTTTCATGGTTCCTCATAGACTTTTTATTATATTTGTTGTCATTCCCCTCTTCTCATACCTTCCCTGTAAATTTTGTAAATCAATCTTTCTGGATTTGCTGGCACATGTCCTTGAACAGAGCAATTCGCTCTCTCCAATAAGGGTGTGACCCTGCTTCTATTTCTCCATTTGTTGTTTTATGGAAGTTTTTTTTTTTTGACGGAGCAATCTAAATTCTTTTAAGTTAATCATTTGGAGTTGAGTAAATATTTTTTTTCCTTAAAAGTTAAAGATGGGCACTAAAAATATCAAATCTATAGTTGGAAAAGTAAGAGTACCATTGAATTCATGCCCTTTTTCAGCCATATTTTCGATGACAGAAGTTTTTGTACGAGAAATTGATTATTGTGCAGGTTGGGTTTTTTTTGGCTGTAGTTAGAATTATAATATTAATAAAACAAAGCTTTCAGTCTTTGGAGGGGAAAAAAGCTTTTTTTATAATTATAAATTTTAATAGAGCACTGAATGTATCATTAATTATTAAAAAGAAGGATAATAAAAATTAACTATGAGCTGTTTTTTCTTACATCTAATACCAAGGGAAAGGAAGGCTGTATTCTAATAGCTATTCTGTGTCTGTTGGTGCAGAAGTCAATACCACAATCCACCGTCAGTGGCGATCCCCATCATCATCGTCAAAGGTCAGAGAGATTATCACCGGAACATTCAGCCCGTGAGATGGACCCATTACCACCACGCCCTTCTAAAAGAAAATCTGACTACCACGAACACAGTGATAGAGATGCTGACAATTTTAATCGCCACGAGCGTGACCGTAGTGACCGTGATCGCCGCCGCCGCCACCATCCAGAATCCTCTTCCAAAGCTGTATCTGAGACTACCTCCAAACCCACTTCCACAACAGTAGCAGACCGAAAGCAAAAAGTTAGTGTGTTCTCTCGCATTAGCTTTCCTGCAGAAGGAGAACCCACCAGTAAGAAGCGCAAGGTATCATCCTCTAGTGAAGCAGCACCAGCAGCTACTGGTGGTGGCGGCCCTTTATCTTCTACGCGTCACAAGTCACCGTCACCAGTTAGTAATGGCTATTATGATGACAAGTCATCTTCTGTGAAGACCAGAAAGAGCAGTGGCAGTGTTGCTGCCATGGCCGCCATGGACTACGAGTCCAGTGATGATGACAGGCACTTTAAGAGGAAAACCTCTAGGTATGAGCCATCATCACCTCCTCCAGCAGAGCGGGGGGAGAATGTTAAGCATTCAAGAAGAGACAAGGACCGGAAGCATAGATAAAGGAAGATTGTCCAAACGTTTATATTGTTGAAGGAAAATGAAAGCAGTGGGGGCTGCTGTCGTCCTGTTATTGGAGCAAGGTGGAGCTGTATTAGCTGCTGGTGGTGGCGGTGGTGGAACCTCTCTAAAAAAACGGCGGAAATATGGGGAGGTCTGCTCAGCGAGTGAGCGATTGTACATCGAATAATGGGAGGGTCAACTGTCAAATATGGCTTGTGAAAGTGTAACAACCACCTCATAATTTGAGTTTTTCCACTCCATTTTTCCATAGTATATGTAACAAAACCAAACCAAATTCCACCCTGCCTTTTATTTTTTCATATTGTATTCGTCTACTCTTTATTTTTGCAATTAATGTTAACCTATGCGGTTGCTAGCTATCTTCATGTACTTTATGGCTTACATTGTAAACGAAGTGCAAAGAACGAAGTGTTTGCCACTTCAGTGTTGTTATCATACTACATTATTCTGATATGCTTTCTACAAAAACCCGGAACTCTGAATCTATTATAGTTTTGAGAATGATATTGAAATTGTTTTTCGAAGTTTTTTTTTCAAAAAAGTACTAGATGTTAGATATTTTTATTATTTTTAAAAGTTATTTTGATATTAACACATTAAATTATCTAAAATATTTAAAAATATATATTTTACAATAAAAAATAAAAATATTTTTAAAATAAAGTGTTAAACTGACATACAGAATAGTGTTGATAACTGCACTGTTTTTGTTCCTATCAAAGAAAGATGTCTACCAATCACCAAAACAGCCCTATGCATAATATGGATTACAAAATAAATAGACAAATAAGTCATGTCCTAGTCAAAGTTTTCTCTTCAATTCCTAGTTGTAAAGGCTATCTAAGCATTTTCATAGCTATAGCTATGGAATGAATTGGGCATATTTGAAATGCTTTATGTCACCAAACCAAGCAAGTGGTTATGACCTCTTTATTTTAGTCAAAATCAAGCAATTTCCTCATGTTTTTATATGGCATGATCACTCCTAAACTATCGGACCATCATCTAGTGGTTACCAAATCTAAAATCTAAAATCTATTTAACCAATAAGAATAGCACATGAATTGTACATGACCAACTAATTTGATCAGGCATGAAAAAACATTAGGAATCCTAATTTCACTTTAACATTATCTAAATGTTTCAATTCGACCAATATCACCAATCAATGATCTTTCTTACTCATATTATATTTGTATACTATTTTTAATAATAAACTCCATTATCCACTTACCATCATATCCATATATAAAAGTAAAATAAAAGGTTCTCATAACAATCTTCTTGAAAATCTTCTATGTTTATAAGATCTCTATTAGAACTTCCTTTTACCCTTGTTTTGGAACTAGATCATGGTTCAACCAGGTTTTTGACTGAATCAGAATGGGGTAGCATTTTATATAATTTTATCAAAACATCATTTTGATCATTTTTCAAAAATCAAGTAAACTCGAGATTAGCCTTCTCATAAGTTAGGTTTTAAAACTATGATAATAATTATTTTTATTTTCATGTTTTAGATGAATAATTTTAAAATTAAAAGTTTTTTACAAGAATATATTTTAGATAAAATAAATAGTAAATGGTCTTTGGAGACATGTTTTTTTTGTACCTTTTATTTTTAAAATACAAAAATTCACTCAAAAATGTTTTCAATATATATATATTCTCAATCAACTTTGTCTTCCGTATTTTTTATCCCTAATAATAAATTACCATCGTGGTTTTATAGCTATCTAAAATGAATGATAACCTTACAAAAGGATATAATAATATCAAATTTCCTGAGGAGTAAGAGAGGTAGTGCATGAATTAAGTTTCTGTTTGATAGTGGAATTAGAGTTGTTTTTGAAAATATTTTTTATTTAAAAATATAACAAAATAATATTTTTATTATTTTAAAATAAAATAAAATTATTTTTGATATCAACACATAAAAATTATTTAAAAATACTAAAAATATTTATTTTTATAAAACGTTTTTAAAATGAAATCCAAATCTTGAAAAAGTTTAGCCTTGAATGCAACCATTGAGCCCATCTAACTTTTATTTGGGAAATGAAGACGAAAGCCATGTTTTTGGAAATTGAAACTTTGGAGTTCCTCCATCATCCTTCTTGGACTTGGCCCATATTCTCATGGCCCAATCACCAAACGGAAACAAAACGAGCGAGCAACGCTCCTATAAGATAGATGAACGGCGGGTAGTCGCGTTTCTCCACTTCACGATACCAGGGTTTTGTTTTTCGTACTGGTCCAAGCCTTCTCTATTTCTAGCTTGTAAACTAAAAACCCTAGTCACCAGGCAGGCACCAGCACCGCTACCGCTCTGATCCAAGGGGTACTCTCTCTCTCTCTCTCTCCGTCTCTCCGAGACAACATTCTTTCTTTCTCTTTTGTTTCTTATCTTTTGATCTGCTAACTTCTTTAGGTATTATCATAAAGCAGATTTTTTATCTCTTTCTTGTCTATGTAGTTTCCTACTTGGCTTTGACAAGGGTCTTATGCGAATTGTGTTACATGCATTTCTTGTAAATTCATTTTCAAAGAAAATAAATAGTACGTTATTGTTAAGTTTTCAATCTAGTGAATCTTTAAGCATATCGTGAAGAGGAAGAAACAATCAGATGTGAGCTATGGAGGAAGAAACAATCAGATGTGATGAGGCTTTTGCAAAGGGTTAGGTGCTGGGAGTACCGCCAGCATCCTTCAATTGTTCGTGTCACGCACCCCCAGTGACAAGGCTTGTCGCTTGTGGTATAAGCATAATTATCAATATCGCGAGTTGACTTATAAAAATCATCCGATTTTACAAGTCAACTCATCAAACTTTGTCAACTCGGATAGAAAAATAGATTTTGGTCAAACTCAATCAAAATCGTAAAAATAGACGGGATCAGTTCGATTTTACGATCCCATTACTTCAAAATTTTAAAACCAATTCAGTCGTCTTTTATATTTATATACAAAAAATTTTGCCTTTTTAATTATTTATTCGATGTGGGATAAATTAAAGAAATATTTGAACCTTGCTTCCATCGACTGAAGAGTGAAGATTATATCTGAAGAGTAAAGATTAAGATTATCTAAACTGAACAAACATGTGGGACAATGTTATTTGTCCGATGTAGAACAAATGCATTGTCCCACATCAGACAAATCAATTTGTCAAGTTGTCAAAATCAATTCAAGTATAAATTTTAAAGTTAATATTATTGATTTTCAAAAGTGATTATATATATATATAATTTTCATTTTTTATAAAATCAATACAACAATACAATTTGTCATGCTGGACAAATTGATTTGTCCGATGTGGGATAATGCATTTGTCCCACATCGAACAAATAGTATTGTCTCATATGTTTGTTCAGTTTAAATAATCTTCACTCCTTAGTCATGATCTTCACTTTAGCTGAGACAAACAAGGTTTAAATATTTCATTACTCAATTAATCCCACATCGGATAAATATGTGAGAAGAAAAAAAAATTGTGTATAAATATAAGAGGTGAATGAATTGACTTTAAAATTTTGAAGCAGCAGGATCGTAAAATCAGATCGATCCGGTCTGATTTTAATCGAGTTTGACCAAAATCAATTTTTCTGCTCGAGTTGACAGAGTTTGATAAGTTGGTTTGTAAAATCAAACGATTTTACGAGTCAACTCGCGATTTTGACAACCATGGTCCGGCATTTCCGCTGGACAAACTGTATATATATATATATATATATATAAACTTGTGTTGATTTTATAGAATTATATATATATATATATATCATGGAATCACTCTTGAAAATCAGTAATATTAACTTTAAAATTTATACTTTAAATTAAAAAAAATTGATGTTTCTAAATTATTTTCATGTCCTGATTTCAAAATAATTTGTTGGAGCTAGTACTAGTAATATCTGTAATGGTATCAGTATTAGTACTGATAATCCTTTCAATAATAATGTTTTTGATGAATGTATTAAAACTAATGAGAAAAATGACGGTCATGAGACTGATTTTAACTTATATAGCACATCAGCAAAATATTTATTATAAATTTGTTAGTTTTTACCTAATAAAACTTTATGGATATAATTGTTTTGTAATGTATTTTTAAGTTATTTTAAATTATATATGAACCTTAACTAATAAAGTCTTATGACCATAATAATGTTGTATTGTATTCGAAAATATTTTACTTATGATTTTTCTACCTATACAATTTTAGCTGTGATTTTATGATTTTTGTACAGAAAAATTCAGGTACGATCTGAGTTTCTGAAACCCCTTCTGTGTTGTGTTAAAATCGTGATTTTGACAGGCTATAAAGCGAAGCAGGTAGTACTTCGATTCCCATTTTTAGTACGGGTCATGTGTTTCTGAGTTCTTAGTTGCACCATTCACTGCTATTTCAATTGTCAGGTTTTGTTTGCTAGGTTAGGAGCTTCTACGGCACTTAAGCTCCACAAATTCTTTACTGTTGTATTTTGTTAAGTGATCGAGTTTCAAGCGCTTTAATGTTACGGTTATTGCACTAAGTCTGGAGAGCATAGTTTGTTTTGGCTGATGTAATTCCCTGCTTCTATGTTCATAGACATAACCAGCCTGTAATCATGTTAATGTTGCGATTGTCTAGATAATGTGTTTTCTCATATGCATTTTTTTATTTCTGATGGTTAAGCAGTGACTTGATGCGTATTCATACTTCCCTGGGAGGGTGCTTGTATGTAATAATCGAGCGCTTCTTGAGACCAGTGATATCAAAATAACTGATCATCTTACCAAATGGGCTCTCGTTGTTTCTCTTTTGAATTTGTTGATATTGTTCCCTTCCATTCTATCATCTAGTTGAACCGGGAAGAAACTGTCTGGATGTGAAATTAATAAGTTGGATTTTCACTCTAGTTTTTATGTCCAATAGGAATTTGTGATTTTGATAGTTAGGTGAATTTTTATGACATTGGAGGTTATAAAAATGGAGATCAGTAATGCCATTGCTGAACCTCACTTCAGCTTCTTGTCTTTGAAGTTTGCATGGCCACCAAACAATTGTGTAGCGCTTTGTACATCTGCATGGATGCTGAAAATAGATTATTTTTAGGGATATGTTGTTTATCGTGTACGTGTTAGGCGAGGTGGTAGGAAGAGGCCTGTCCCAAGGATATCGTATATGGTAAGCCCACAAACCAGGGTGTTACTCAGCTCAAGTTGCAACGTAGCAAGTGGTATGTGGCAGAGGAGCGTGCTGGCCGGAAATTGGGAGGGCTCAGGATTCTCAATTCATACTGGATTAATGAGGTTAGCAACGAAGTCTGAGTTTGGATCTGCCTTATTTCACTGGTCATTAATGCCACTTGTAGCCTGGCTACCTCAGAATCATACTTTCTTACTGTTATTCTACTTATAAGTACTTTGAGGTAATCTTGGTTGATGTCGCCCACAATGCAATCCGGAATGACGCAAGAATCAACTGGCTCTGCAATCCTGTGCACAAGCATAGGGAGCTCCGTGGCCTGGCCTTACCTCTGCCGGGAAGAAATACAGGGGTCTACGTGGCAGGGGACACTTGCACCTCAGAGCTCGACCTTCTCGGCGGACAAACTGGAAGAGATTCAACACCCTCTCCCTTCGTCGATACCGTTGAGTCAAGTGATGTGCCTGTTTTCGAGCTGTCAATTATTGGATGTTTTTGGAAGACATTGAGTTTAAAATTTCTTACTGCCTGCTAGCCTGACTTTTTGCTTGAGTTTTTTTTTCTCATCACTACAAATTTTAAAGTGGGATCGTTGTGTGCATGTTTTAAATCCTTGCAGAAACAAATCTGAGCATGGCGCTTAGCAATAAATCTGAATGATGTGTGGCACAACAGCATTCCCCGCTTCAATGGATAGCGTCATTTCTCTCGCTACCTGGCAGGCAAAAATGCAAGGAAAATTATGGTGTTAACACTCGAGAGAACTTCATTGCACTCAAGATAAGGTGATTTCGAAGGCTTACTTTTTAGTCTCAAAGTTTTACTCTAATAAGAACCCTGTTAAATCATAGGAGTGCTACAACTTGCAACAAGCCTCATTCCGTGCTCTTTGAGATTTGGTAGTGCATGCCGGATTGAATCCCTATCTTGGCTGGACTGAACTACACGATACACCATCAGTAGATGATGGTGCTGCATGATGTTTACTTCCACTTGCTTAGATTTCTGGACATGAAAAAACTACACATTGGTTGTTGATATTTGCTATCCAGGAAGAAGCGAGTCGGCAGCGCAGCATGGTTAGATAGCAACATCCATCTATATGGACGTAAAGGTTCTGTCTTCTTGGTTCTAGACTTTCTTGGCTGAAGCATACAACTGATTTACTAGCTCTGAAATTCCGACCATACCACCAGGTGAATATCTATTAGGAGGAACAACGACCACCACAGGATCATAAAATTGGAGCAAAGCTTTGTGTTCTGATACGAGCTGCTAGTTTCACTCTACTGAGAAAGATGAAGGGAGGTTTAAAAATATAGTTAAATTTGTTTTTTAAATTATTTTTTGTTCAGAAATATATTAAAATAATATTTTTTATTTTTAAAAATCAGTACATTGGCAAAATAGTACTCAATCACTACCTCCCTTTCCTTTCTGTTTATGTCGAATTGGAAAATCATGGACGGCGGGGGAGACTAAGACCATGCGCTTCGTTTCCCAGGCCCATGGTAAAACAAGCCCATAACTAAATTGCAAGCCCAGATGAAATTTAGGTGGAAGTGCTTGGAACTTTGCGTGCGAAAATAAAAAAAAATAAATGGAAGGAAACCAATCTCCATGTACTGCACGTGCGATGATTATTTTAGCCGTAGCGCAGCCTTTTTTAGAAGATCAGAACATGCATGCATGAAGTTTACATGAACGTATCGGTGGCCTAAAGCCCGAAAAACACAAACAATTCACTAATTAATAATTCTTGGTTAATTAAATGATGCAATCCATAAACTGACTAATTGTGTAATAGCTCAAGCTTTTTAAAACAATTTAAGCTGTAAAATCATATAATTTTTTAATATATTTATTGCAAGAAATCAAATTAAAAACTAAAAAATAAATAAAATAACAAACGGTTGCATAGTCAAAATCATGAGTTTTGCAATGATTTAACTCAAAATTGTTAGTAGGATTATATAAATTTAAAAGTCAATTTATATTTGGTATAAAATTATTTAAAAATCAATAAAATTAAACTTGACTCGAATAAACTCGATAACTTACCAGGGAAATGCATGATTTTGCACTGATTTTAAGAGTTTTTACTACCTTAATTAATTCTCATTTCTCCTCTCTCTCTCTCCTCTGTTTTTTTTTTTTATGTTCTAGGATTAAATGGCTCGGTTAAAGACAAGTAATTTGGCATTCACGTTGAGGGACCAAATGCCATGAAACCACGAAAGTAACGGTAACAACTGAATTCCAATAACAAATAAAAAAGGCAAGGTACCCAGCAGGAGCAAATTGAGAAAAGCCACTTAGGGGTCGTGGTCTTGCTGATACTCATTTTAGGTTTTCGATGAACAATGAGGGTCTCAATTGAACTCAAGAATAGGGTAATTGTTTGCGTCAAAAAACTATTTATCCTACAAGTTTAAACTATTACGTGAGGTTTTAGAATATGATTTATATTATTCTATAACTCTCTCTCTCGAGTAAAAGATATTTAAACTTGAAACTTGCACATAGACTTGAACTACTTTGTGTTTGATTTTTATCAAATAGAATGAGGGTGGTGAAATTCGAACTCATGACTATTAGGTCAATAAGACTCCGATACCATGTCAAAAAATCATCTCGTCTACAAGATTAAACTTTTAGGTGAATTCCCATAATCTTTTTTATATTATTCTCTAAAGCTTGTAGGGTACTTCTTGTTTACATTGGATTATTGCTTGCAGGGTACTTATTATTACTCCCATTGGACCACTCGTCTCTTTGATATATCTGGTAGGCTGCCTTGTATAAAAAAACTGGAAAGGTCTGGATAAGGGAAGGAGACCTGAAAAATACCTAAGAATTGTTTTTCTACTACATATGAATTTTTATTTGAATTGTCTTTTGTACTATTTATTTTGCTTTTATCTTAATTTTTTGTTATATCTTTTTTAGATAAGAGAAAGCTCCACTCAATGTACTTTATAAACCCAGATAAATAAGAAAAATCTTGATTATCCCAAGCTTTTACTAGGAGTGTATACCCTGATTTGAACTCGAGATTCGTTATGTAGATTACAAGCGTTTACCATCACATTTTTTGTTATACCGTTAACTAAAATTATCTATATACTTAGTTTAAAGTTTTATTTATGACTTTACAATTCGAGTATACATTGTATTTTTCATGGAATGACAAGTCAAAAAAATATTTTTGAGAGCCTTGGCTTAGCCATGGTATTCATCCATGACTTCCTGAATTGTGACAAATTGGCCCTTCTCAATGGAAAGCTGTGCTGCAACTCCAATAGCAACTGAAACCAGCCCATCTTGCAAATCCACTGCAGGAGCTTTTTCACCTTTTGCTCGAACTGCAGACAAGAAGGTAAGGTGTTCCAGATAGCTGGATCCATGATGCAGTCCATCATATCTAAAAAAACAAGTTTCATTTAGAATCACACTGGAAAGAAACCTGATACTACTTTCGAAGATATAATAATCCAAAGCATTTTCACATATAGACTTCGAGGAAACTCACTTAACTCGGCGATCCTCGGCTTTCAATGTTTGTACACCATCCCTTCCTGCCGCACGAGTACCAAAACGCACTATACTCTCTGGAACAAAGGCCTCTCCCTGTTACAAACACACAGTTTGAACAAAATGAGTGGAAGGAGTTGCACACGTGCAAGAATGGAGCAGCATACTGGAAATGTAAGTAAATGGAACTGTTGGATGTTAAACTTAAAACAACATTTCAATTGAATAAGTCATTTATATTGGAATCTTCCAACAATATGAAGCAGCAAATAGATGAGGGAGGTAGCAAATGCAATAATAAAAAGAAAAGGGCGGATCAGCATTCACTTGCATGAATAAAGCTGATGCATATGTGTGCAAGCATGAGTACCTTTCCTATATCACCAACAACAGATATTTCTTGCTCATTTTTACTGCCCTCAGCAAACATGCAGAGGTCAAGCATCCCTCGGGAACCATTGTCAAACTCAACAATAACATATGCGTCGTCAATGATATCTGGTACCTGAACCAAAGTAGGTTATTTACAGCTCAAAAGGTTTCAAGGAATTAAATCTCATGAAAGGAAATATCAAGCATTGCAGTGCTTGAACTATCAATAATCACCAAACTTAAAAAGCTACATGTGCCTGGATTCTAGGTTTTACTCACTCATAGATAGAACACTCAATTCATTTAGATAGAATTCGATGATTCAGCAAAAATAGCTGAAAAACTACTAAACATGATCTGATGATAATAAAAGTCAATTCCAATTTGATTACAGATACGTGTGTAGAAAAGTCTCTCTTCAATTCCAACATCATTTCAGATATGCAAATCCAGAAAATCCTTTCCTCCTTCAGACTGGGTCCCATTTTGCCCTTGAGGACAATAAACTTATGTACAGCTAAACAAGTCAAAATGCTTGTCAAATGACTTGGATATCTTCAACGTAAACAGCATGAAATTCTTCTTTTATAGTAAATAAATGCGCTGGAGAGATCAGCCACCATTGCAATGTAATTCTTAAGCACTATGAAACAGCAGGAAACATAAAATTTAATACAGATTATGGAACTAGCTCGAGTATAAGTCCTGTTTTTTCGCAAACAAGACCTATGCACTAAGCAAATCCAGCTTCATTCTACCAACTTACAAGTGCTCCAAAATACAAAATTAGCAAATTGTGTGATCATGCCAATGTTATAGCTCTTTCCTGTCAGCCACCGAAGCCCAAGTCTAAGACCAAGTTCCACTCCATGTTAGACTCGAACTCTCAGTAAAACAAGGTTAATATACTGAAATTTAGGGGATTGCTTACGCAATTGAATAAAAAATCAGAATATGGAATATGAATTATGATGTCTTTATCAAATCATCACCGACATGATCTTACCTTCCCATCATATACTTCATCCTTATGGTTAACATCTATAGCTCCAGAAGCCATAACTCGAACAGGATTCGCACCCGCAAACAGCCTCATCAAATCAAAGAAATGACAGCACTTCTCCACCAGAGTCCCCCCTGTGTTAGCATTGAACCGGTTCCAATTGTCAACCTAATCAAAATCAGTAGTCAGATACATTGAATTACCACAACAGTAAGTTGAAGAAATTAGTTGCCTAATTTACCTTAACCAGGAAAGGAAACCGATGTTCCCTGATTGCCACCATTTTCACTTGCCCAACAGCTCCACCCTTTACAATTTCAATCAATTTAGCTACCGGTGGCATGTATCTATACTCCAGTCCAACTTGAACCAGCATGTCTGTCCTCCTTCTAGCAGCATCAACTACCTTCTTGCAGTCAGCAACAGTGGTGCACAACGGCTTCTCCACTAGAACATGATGGGGTTTTGGGTGGTTAATAATGTCCATGAGGATTCGATAATGAGTCATGTTCGGACTGGACACGACCACCACATCACAAAGTCTACTGTCCAGTAACTCTTGGTGCCCTGAAAACACCTTCAATTCAAGCCACTTCAATGTTATTCACAAAACAAGAAAGTAAAGGAGGGTGATAATTAGCATTAGTTAACTGATGAGGTATGATTATTGATATTAATACCTCGAGAGGCCAGCCAAATGATCGGGCTAATTCAACAGCTAGTTGCTGGGAGGGAACGTGAGGATCAGCTATGGCAACAACGCCAACGTTTTGACTGCGAAGATGGTAGAGATTGATGAGGTGTTCTCTCCCCATCATTCCCACCCCTACGATCCCGTACTTCACTATACCATCATTCGCGACTGAAGCCATGGTTAGGGTTTTTTGCCTTCGTCCAAACAATCCCTTCTAGCTTGTCGCGTTAGACGTCCAAACAAAACTAGACTGGGAATTCAACCTTTGTTTTCCGTAAAAAAGAGAGAAGATAAATCACAGTACTTTTTTTTTAAATTTATATTTAACCAAAAATAAAAAGCGTTGATGTTTCACTTTCACTGTGCTCCTATGCATATTACCATTATTTTAAACAGTAAATTATTGTTTTGTCTTTCCTACTATAAAATTTAACCCTCTGGGGTATTTTGAACTTTTCCAGAGCATCTCTGTGGCATTAGACAGATTTGTTTGGAAGTGTTTTCATCTTTTTTATTTTTATTTGCACAATAAAATTATTTATATATCCTGAAAACAGGTAAAAAAACAAAGGAAAACCAAGAATATTTTTGGTTTTTCCCTTTAACCATGAACAATAAAATAATAAATTTATCCTCGAGTGGAACACAACAAAAGTTGACGTTGAGGGTATTTTTTATTTTTTCATATTTTATGAATAATGAAACTATTTAAATGCCTTCATAAACTACGAAAATGGAGGGTTGGTGCTAGAGGTATGATGATACTTCATGCCTGGTTTTTTAATTGTTATCATCAACTACAGGGGTGTTTAGATAATTACATATTTATTATTAGTATTTTTCAGAGTAACTGCAGGCGCGTCTAGGTGTCGTTACTTACCTCTCGTACACGCCTTTCATTCAGTGTGTGCGGTGATGTTTGGCGGTTGAAAATGTATGGTCACCATGTTGCTAGATGTGTCATGTCCTCTTCCACATGACAATGTGTGTGTCGTGGGCCGACGATTGTAGGATCGTCGGTGGTCGGTCTCTCTCTTTTATCTCTTTTCTTTCTCCTGCATCGGCAAAATACATGTTGATCCTCTTTGTTTTATGGGCGTTTCATTTCAATCCCTGATTTTCTTCTAGATTTCTTCTATAAAAAAATTATTATTTTCATTTTTACCCTTCAATTGAAATTGATCGTATATGTTGTCTTTCATTTCATCTGTTATTCTTTTGATTTTTGATTTTTTATAGTTCCTTTAATTTTTTTTGGTATGCAGATTTTAATTTATTTCAATCTTATCCTCCAATTTAAATTGATCATATATACTATTTTTCATTTCGACCCTTATTCTTTTGGTTTTTTGTTTGTTTTAAATCCCTTTATTTTTTTCGGTCTTAATATTTTGATTTATTGCATTTTTGCCCTCCAATTGAAATTAATTATATTTTTTTTCAGTGCCTATTCTTCTGATTTTCTATTTGGTCTTAAATCTTTTAATTTCTTTGATTCTTCTTGGACAATCTTTATTTTGTATCTTTATTTTTTGTCCATATTATGCATATACGCTTTTAGTTTTGGTTTTTTATTTTTGACAAAAAGTTTTGTTGAGGTTTTATTTTTATTCGGTTTAGTCTTAAAATTTTAATTTATGCTGGTGATCATTTTACGTTTGATATTTCTTTCCTTTTCTCTTTGTTCGTTTTTTAGTGTTTTCTGTTATTTTTATTTTACATTTGATATTTTTTATGCTCATAATATTTATTTTGGTTTTGTGTTTTTGTTGTTTTGTTTGCTCTTGTTAAAGTTTTTTTTATTCTTCTTCGAGATAATTTTATGGTTTATATTATTTGCATAATAATAATAATGATAATTTTAATGATATTGATTTTTAATTTTTTTTCTTGATTGCTTTTTTGTAAAAGTGTTTTGCTTTTTAAAAAAAAACATTTTCGTGGCAATGTAATGATTTTCATTGTGTTGGGCAGTAATGATGATGATAATTTTAAATGTTATAGTCATGATAATGATAGTAATGTAACAATGGATTTTCACTGATGTTTTTTTTTATAGATAGAAAATCAACGATTTATTTTTATTGTTTAATTATTGTGGGTGGTTACAAAATATATATATTTTATTATTGTATTTAATTTAAATTAGATTATAAAATGAATTGATCCTAATACAATGATTCAGGTATCCAGATCTTCTTACTTTTTTAATGACGATAATAAATTTATATCAATTTAAAATTCATGTATTTTTTAATCACAACAAAAACTCAATGTTTGTTATGAGCTACAAGATCATATCAATAAAAAATAAAAAAATATTTATTACAAAACAGTGAGTAACACGTTTACCAACAAATATATAAAGTGTTTTATTCTCGTTCCTCATTTATTTCTTACTAGTCAATGAACCCGCGCCCCGTCGCATCCGATACCATATTTTTTTAACATAAAAAAATTAATTATGTGAGATTTTTTTATTATAATATAAATTTAGGTAAAATAATAAAGTTGTGCGGAATTCCTGTTAAAATAAAAAAGCAAAACATTAAATTCAAGTAAAATAATAAAGTTGTGCGAAATTCCTGTTAAAAAAAAAAGCAAAACATTTTCACAAGAAAATAATCACAAAAATTATCATTATTATGATGCAAACAATAAAATTATAAAATTATTTTATCTGAAGAATAGATAAAAATAACAAAAAAAACACAAAAATTAAGGTCTCATTTGGCATTGTATTTAAAAAAAAATTTGAAAAAAAATTATTTTTATTTTAAATTATTTATTGTTGATTTTTCTATATCATTTTATATGTTGATAACAAAAATAATATTTAAAAATAAAAAAAATATGATTTTGATACATTTATGAACAAAAATAATTTTTAAAAACAACCTTAACCACACTTCAGATGTGTTTGGAACTATGTTTCAAAAGAATTTTTGAATTTTTTTTATTTTTGATAATATTTTTTTAATATTTTTAAATCATTTTCATATTCTAATATCAAAAATATTTTTTAATAAAATATTTTTTTAATATATTTCCAAGTAAAAATTATTTTTAAAAATAACTTCAACCATATTTATAAACAATTATTTTAACCAACAGAAATACATGTGAAAGCCAATCCAAAATAAAATTCAAGTATTCAAATTGATAGACCTTTGTTTATTGACAATAATTAAAAAGGTTTGACAATTTTTTATACTAAAGAAATCAAGGGGTCTTTCTATCAATATCTTTAAATAAATTAAATCAAATCAATCATTTCTCCATTTGATTTTTAAAATAAAAATTATCCCATGCCTCGATTACCCATCAAACACGTTCTTTAGTTTTAAAACAAAGTTTTTTTATTATATTATTAAATTCAATATATTTAATATAAAATAAGATAAAAAATAATATTTAATTATTTTTCAATATAAAAGTTTACCAACCGTGATTAAGTTGTATCAATCTAATAACACTAACTAAATGATACTGAAAATACACAATTTCTGTTTATCTCTCCTCCACCCCCTCTTTGTTCTTCTTGGGTCTTATCCCTTCACATTACTTGCCCTAAAAAATTGAAGTGCAATTGCAGTCTTTTTAAAAATGCTCCATCATCTTTTACTTCTTTTTTATCTTCTACTTCTTCTTTGCTCCTACCACACTCATCCCTCCTCTTTTGGTTTTCCTCACTCTCTCTTTTCCCACTTTAAACTCAAGCTTCTGGTTTATGCTTTTTATGACTACTCTTGTTTTTCTCTTTTTTGTGTTTTGCTTTTTATCGGCATGAACCGTAACTCATAATAGGGGAAAACCCCCCTGAACCCATGCTTCTCTGCCCCTTAAACACAGCAACTCAAAAACCATAACAACACGCAAAAAGAAAGAAAAAAGAGCGAAAAACCAATAGAGCTCCCACCCAACAAAACACATGGCCGAACTCATTAAGGACACAATCATCAGCACACTGTCACAATCCACAGTAAAATAACTCAGAAACTACAGTGGATTGAACAGTAAAATAACCACACATTTTACATTTTAGGTAATTTCTCAAATTCATCTCTAACCTGTGAGGAATTGCTTTTCTTCTTTCTATATAAAATATCGCAAATTAAATAGTTTCCTAGCCTAATTTTATTGAAAAAGCTAGGGTTAATTACAAAACAATCTTCTTGGTCTAGTCAAAATTTTGATTACCTTTTATAATTTTAAAAATTGTATTGTATACCATAAAAGATTATTTTTTTATATTTTTAAATAAAAAATATTTAAAAAAAATATAATTGTAATATTTCTTATTAAAAAAGGGAGAGAAACCTTCTCTAGATGAGATTTTTTTTTGTTCAGTTTTTCTGTACCTACACACACATACAAGTGAGGGTACTATGTTTCAGGTTTAAAAAGTTTTATTGAATTATTATATGAAATATAATTTTTAAAATCAACATATTATTGCAATTAACAAACTATATGATTTTTTTTATATATAATTATTCTAATAACTAAAAAAATAATTTTGGCCCCAAAACCAATAGATAATTAAACTGTCACGCGAGCGCGAAAACGGTGTGCGCCAATGCGCGGATACAAAGAAAACCGACATCTTTTCGAAATCAAAACAGTAAAACGGTGCACCACCTGTCGTTTAATCATCCATCATGAAATCATCAGCTTCATTGCGAGCTTTCACTAAACCCTAACCAGAACCCCCATACCTGCCAACAAAAGAATTCAACAACAATGAAATTCCGGTATTCCAGCAAGCTCCCTATTTTTATTCACTCTTTACGTCTGAGCCACCAACACCATCAGCGACGCCAGTTCTTCACTTCGCTTCTCAAAAAGTCCCGAACAACATCTCAAGTAGGTGCTTCTTTCAATGGGAGCAGCGGAAATTCCCGAGGTTAGTTAATTGATTGAGCAATTCTCCCTTTGGTAAAGCTTGTTGAAAATTTTAGGAACTAAGAAACTTTGAGATTCAAATTGGGAAAATCAAAATCATTAGAATTTAGATTATTTATTATTATGTTGGTTGCTACAGTTATTAATTGGGGCCGTGTTCATGCAGGTAATATATTTCTTGTACCTGGTGCAACCGTGGCCACTTTACTCATGCTCGGAGCTCTTCATGCTCGTCGGCTTTATGATGATAAGAAGGTATATTATTCTCTCTCTTCTACTTATTTCTTTCAAGTATTTTTCAAACATAAATGCAGTTACTTTCACAGCTTGCTTTCCAGTTTTCTCAGCTTGCAAATGGTCTTTTATGTAGACACTGTATTTTGTTTTTCTCAATGACTATCGTATTTGTTAGTTCATGCTCTTCAAGAGTTTGAGTGTCATTATGCTATCTTTTATCTAAACACTCTTTGTTACAGTATTTGTTCCCTCCTTGATGTCAGGTCGAAGAGGCGCGGGAGAAAGGGATTGAGTTTGAGTTCCAACCTGATCATAAAGTAATATGTTTATATAATGACCTGAAATTTAAGTTTTGATACTTTAACCTTTTATTTTTTTGGGTTAAATCTATTTTGGTTATCAGATTCTGTGATTCAATATCTAATTTTTCTATTAATTCCTGTTATTTTCTCAACATCAGGCATCATTTCTAAGGATTTTACCTTTACGCTCCATCTCTAGACTTTTCGGTTCCTTGACAAGTGTGGTGGGTATTCTTCACCCTTTTCTTTTAGCTACAGGCTCTAGTTACCCCCCCCCTTCTGATATTATGACAACACATTCAATTATGGAATAGGTTTTATGCACTGCCCAGTCTGGTCTCTGATTATTTTTTTATATATAAAAAAACTTGATTTGACCACATAAACTCCTCTTTTCCCTTTCACTTCCTTCACCATTGTGTTACAATAGCATTGGTGCTTTGCTATTTCTCTATGACTTTCCAAAGGAACAAAATTTCAGGAACTTCCTGTTTGGATGCGTCCACATGTTTATAGAGCATGGGCTCGGGCATTTCATTCAAGTATGATTGCTTACTGTTTCTCTGTTCCCTTTTACTGATCGATACCTGTATTTTTTTTCATGTTTTGTTGTTATATTTTTTTTATGGATACTGTAGAGTATGTGAATTGTTAGCTAAAAACAAGGATATATGAAAATTTCTAAGCTTGTGTTCATGTCAGACTTAGAAGAAGTAGCTCAGCCTCTTGAAAACTATGCTTCTTTACGGGAATTCTTTGTTCGGACCTTGAAAGAAGGCTCCAGGCCCATCAACCCTGACCCACATTGTCTGGTAACTGTTAATAGGCTTCTTATGGCATCTTAGTTTTCCAAGCTGTTTCAATTGCTGATTGTTATACAACTTGCTTGTATATGTTTTATTTTTTCTTCAGGTTAGTCCTGTGGATGGTACTGTTCTAAGATTTGGAGAGTTGAAAGGCTTAGGGACTATGATTGAGCAAGTCAAAGGTTTTTCTTATTCTGTTTCTTCTCTTCTTGGTGCTACCTCCTTGCTTCCCATGATAACTGAAGGGGATATGCACAAGGAGAGCAGTGAGGAGCAAGAAAATCTCAAAGAGAAGAACAAGAAGTCATGGTGGAGATTTTCACTGGCTTCTCCTATAATCAGAGACACTGTGTCAGCATGGTACTCGCATATTAACATGGTTCCATTTTTCCCTCTTTATGTAAATGGATTTAATTTTCGTTGCAAAACTGACATGGATTACTGTTAAGCCCTTTTCTTTAGATAAACCTAAAAGTAATGGATATCATGCTTCTAGAATTTTCAAATACGTTTAATATAGCCATATTTTATTACCACAGTTTATTTCCATTGCAATCCGATGAAGTTATACTTCCAGATTTCATGGGAAATCTTAGCCAGGGAGCTATGTTCATGAAAAAATGCCATTGGAATTTGGGATTGAGATGGGGAATGTTAAGAATCCATGAATAGTTTTGTTAGAACCTAAGAATAGTGAACAGTAATGAAGAGGTTCAAGTGTAGTCACTCCTAAAGTGCCTCTGTACCAGAAATGCGCCTTTACAATTTATGCATGGTTTCAAAATCTTGAAATGCATATTAAATTAATAGTTTCACATGGAATATGGTATTGGCTTTCATTCATCTTCTAGATTAAAACTGTGTTGAGTTGAGCATCTTAATATGCGTCATGCTTGTATTGCGCTTTTCATGCAATGCATTTAGATCTTCTGTTAGGTTGTAACATCATTAGCTACAGAAGATGCTAGGAGACTTTCATATTTTTTTTATTTACATCCTCATGTTATGGATCTTTGATGCACTTTCAATTTCTTGATAAATGTTGATGGTTCCATCCATGAATAGAAAAAAAATATGCACATGGAATTCACCAAATTATTGCAACCTGGCATAAGTACCATGTTTCTTGCATGAATTATCCTGGGGTGGTCAGGATTTTGCAATAAGGTTTCATGTTGATGCTTTAGGCTTTGCGGAAGATGATTGATTTTATGTTGAGCTCTAAGGTCCTTTCCCTGTCAGAATTTCTGCTATGCATGGGCAATATGATCCTAAAACAAATGTTAAATTGTTGTATGCATTAAATTTTTATTGCAGTCCAGCAAAAGGCCTCTACTACTGTGTAATATACTTGAGACCTGGGGACTATCATCTGATACACTCACCTGCTGATTGGAATGTTCTTGTCCGCCGGCATTTTTCTGGTAATCCAATCAACTTCTTATTTACTTACGTAACTCGGTTTTTGGATACAATGTGTTATTGTTTTTATTAGTTTCACTCTTGAAATTATACATGCATCCACTTTTCTTCTCTTGATTAGAAGGTTCTTTATAGTTATCAGTCTATTGTGCTTGATTTCTTGTCTGCTGGCATTTTTCATGTAATCCAATTAACTTTGTTTCTGCTCAGGAAACTCAGATTTTTGGCTACATTGTGTCATTGTTTATTATGTTTGGCCTTTAACTTAGATTTGCATTCGCTTCTCTTCTCTTGATTAGAATGTTCTATATAATTGTCAATCTGCTGGTTGCTTAGGCTCCCATAAGATGTATTTTTTTCAACTTAATTGATGGGACGTGATATAAAACGGGGAACATGACAGCATTGTCCCTTTGAAAATTGGAAAAGGATGGTGAAGAATACGTTTGCACAATTACAGTGCTGGAGAAAGAGGGAGAGAGGGCAGCTTATCTATCACCAGGAATGCTGTAGAGATAAGATCCTTGGTTTTGTATTGATATATTAGCATACATGAGAAATCACAAATCATGTCTTTGTAGTGTTTCCAATGCTTTTTATTTGTTCGTCTTTGTGAAGTGTCATATGACATACTGGTCCTTTCAATAAGGTTGTTTTGAAATTCACACCTGGCAAGAAATAGGAAGAACTCTATTTTGGTGCCTTGCCTTTCTCTCTTTTCAGAGACCCTGAACAGCTTATGTTCAATAGGTTCACTTGATCAATGGGCAATTTTTTTTTTCTGGTTAATTTATCTTGGAACTGTACCAAACACAGTTGCTTGGGTTTTCCTGATGACAGCGGTCAAATATTCAAATTGCACATTATGTCATCCTTAGGGAGGATGCCACAACAACCAGTAACAGAAGATGGATAGCCATAATGAACAACATATTACCATGAGTATGAGGAGGATTTTAATCTGTTAGTGCTCATAGCACATGAAACAGATTGGTTTTGGGTCTAGAGGTGCACATTTATAAATGTGTCTAAACACTGTAGCAGTCACCAAGTACACAAGGAAGAGCATGTTTGCACCTGTGCAATTTGTGATATGTGTGGTCAATATTTTTTGTTTGATATTCTTGCATGTCTCTGTTATTCCATTTATATATAATTAACGTGACTTTATGCTGCTAATTTTTCAGTTATTATGTAGGGAATCTATTTCCTGTGAATGAACGAGCTACAAGAACCATCAGAAATCTTTATGTTCAAAATGAAAGGGTAATTCTGATCTGTATCTTTTGCACTTAACATTAAGATTTGACAGTTTAGTAGCTTCAATATTGTTTTAATCTTCTATGCTTGTCCTTAGTCTTGTTGGATTGGAGATATTTAGTTGTCAAGTTTTGGAATGTTATATAAGATGGTGGAGAAGAGGTGAAGAGCTACCTCATGCAATAAAACTCTTCTTTTACATATAATTTATATATGTTATGTATTGGAAATTGATTCCTCTGTTTACAATTAAAAATTAACAAAAACTTTAGTGGACATTTGCTTGATAGAAAGAACTAGAGCTTACACATCTTTTCTGCATGAATCTGCAAATGTGCATTTTCACTCTCTTTCTCTATTTGTGGGTCACATCTTGTTACTATGTTATGTGGCAATATGACCTGCTACTTCTCCTCATTCTATGTTATGTGGCAATATGACCTGCTACTTCTCCTCATTTGGCACACATTGACAAGCTTTCAACCTTCTTAGCTGTGGTGGCTCAGAGTAAAGGCTTCATCAAAATAGCCCGACAGAATTTTCTTGGATGTTCTAATTTTTTTAGTCTCGAGTGTGCTCTGCTTAGCTACCCTCTTCTCGTCTTCATGGATGTCTCTGGGGTTTCATTCATTTCATTTGTTTTGTTCTCATCAGGTTGTGCTTGAAGGTCTGTGGGAAGGAGGATTCATGGCTATTGCTGCAATTGGTGCTACAAATATTGGGTCAATTAAGGTAATGCAACACAATAACAGAAATCCAGTTAGACTTAACTATAATCTAGTGCGTCTCTGATGAGATGCCTCCAGCTGACATTAGTCTAAACTTGCATGATGTACAGCTTTTCATTGAACCAGAACTTCAAACAAACCAGCCAAGGGAAAAGATACTGAATTCAGAACCTCCAGATGAGCGAGTATATGAACCTGAAGGGGCTGGTAAAATTCTCAAGAAAGGGGCTGAGGTTAGTAACACGTATATTTTGAGAATCATCCTTGCAAGTAGTGTCTTACGGGGAAGAGGGAAATGAAAGATTTAGATCTAACATTATATAGGTTGTTAATTACTCAATACTCGTAGTACAGCTATGATTAAATCTTTTTTTCCCCTTCCAATCTGGTTATCAACATTTGTTGTTAATCTTTTCAACCTAGCTAACTGAAATCCTTTTTTCTCCCCAACCTGCTCTTTTATCTGTATCGAAAGGATGGAACATGCATGCTAGTCACCATGAGAGTTTGATTGTTCTGAATCTTTTCATTTGAAGATGATGTTTTTCATGGCTTCAATGATTGCTCCATTTAGGTGGCTGCTTTCAACTTGGGATCGACAGTGGTGCTCGTGTTCCAAGCTCCCGCATTAAAAACGCTACAGAACAGGGATTCATCTTCTGAGTTTAGGTTCAATATCAAACGAGGAGATAGAGTGCGTGTTGGGGAAGCTTTGGGGAGGTGGTACGACTTGTAAGAAAAAGCATGGCGTGTGGTACATTGACAATCGAGTACCACTATAAGTTGCAAGTAGAGGGCAAGCATTTTTATAGAAACACTACATCAATGAAGGTGGCGAGCTGATTTCAGACCCTATTTTTTCGGGGTTTGAAGCCTTTCGACAGCTCAATTTTTGTTTCCCGAAGCACCTCCTTTGGTGATCATTGAAAAACTCGGTTATATCGGGCATGTTTGAAAGCATGGCTTGAGATATGTTAAAGTTGTTTTTTAAAATATTTTTTGTTCATATAAATATCAGATTTTTTTTATTTTAAAATATTATTTTTAATATCGGTACATCAAAATAATATAAATATATTTTTTTAATTAAAATAAAAATTAACAATATTTTTTTTACTATTTTAAAAAATTATTTTTGAAATTCACATCAGTCAACTCACGCAATGGGGTCGTACTTGTGTGGTTTGGTCAAATGTTTGCTTGATTATAATTTTATAATATTATTACGTTATTGATAACTTCCATGCGACAGGAAAAGTATGGAGCGTCATCACTGATGATACAAGTAGTACTGTTCCAACATCTCCCTCTTCGATGTCCCAAAATCGCTTTTTGAGACTTGTAGCTTGCACTACTCGGTTGGTTTGACATGTCGCTTTTTTTTTGGTGATTAAAGATCTGAAACCATCAATTTGGAGATCTAAGATCCATGATTTATGCATCTTAAATGACGTGCTTCCACACACATTGAAAACCATGAATGTGATAAATTAAAAACAAGGCTTATGCATATAAAACATTAATTACAGCACAAAAAGAAACACTGATCAATGAACCAAAATCATATAGAGTCCGATAAATAGTAAAACTTGTTAAATATTTTTTGACTAAATATTTTGATGCATCAAGAGAGCCTAAAGTTCAATATATTTGGGCTTAATCATGTGTCAATACTAATGTTTAGGTATTTGCTAAGTTTAATTCAATATGGGTTTGACAAGTTGTAGATTTAATATGCTCAAATTCAATTATGTATTGAATCCAAATAAATGTGGTTCTAATAGATTGTCAATCTAATATGTATGAGTTCAGTCATGTGTTGACCTAGGACACCATGGATTTAGCATGTTGCCAGACTTAATATACTGAGCTCAGTCATATGCTAAGTTTAAGCTTCTTTTTTTCTTTCAATGTTAGAACCAGGGAACCTATCACTTTTTTTTTCACACAGCCGTTTCCTGTCTCCTCATGCACCCAATATAACTATCTTCGTCTCGATTTAAGGATATGCTGCGAGTTCACCGCTAGACATAAACACTGTCGGAGTTCCATAAAATTGATCCACTCCTGAGTCAAGGTCTCAGATAAATTCTACCAGATCTTTGAAGTTAGAACCAACCAGCATCATGGAAATCTGATAAAAAAAACCAACATCCTGGCATATTCCTGAGAGGAGATGGTTTCTATAGATTATAACAGTGAGTCAATGCATAAGAAGCCTCAATTCATGAGAGTAGAGCAGCGAAGGTTATTGGCTCCGATTAATCTTGCCAACACCATTTTGATCTCATCACACTCATGTATTATGCTTTGTCTCAGAGATGGAACCACAACACATCTGTGAGACTGAGCCATGAAAAATCATTCTGTAAGAATCTAGAATGTTTCTGATCCTTGGGAATCCTGCATTGTTTTCACTACCAAGCATTTCAATTCCAAATAGTAGTTGTTTCCACGGTAGCTCCTAGCAAATAGGCATCACATTTCAACCATATATTTTTTCCACTCTTTTCTACATTCCCACACGAAAAAAGCAATTTTGTCATTCTAACAGGTCGTTTCATAGCTCAGACTGATACAGAGAGCATGAAAAAACAGAACAAAGTTTAGTCCATGCTAATCCAGTAAATCCAACCATCAGGTAACTCACCAGTCATTGGCATAACCCAAGCTGCCAGGCATGTCCAAAATACAAAAAATGTATAACCAATTAAAACAAGCATTCTGCAGCGTCACTAGACATTCTAAATTCCTATTCCCATACGCATCGAAAAAAGATCACAAAGACATCAATGAAGTGTCTATTCATTAGAACGAGACCAAATTGTTTGGAAGAAATTTAACAAACAAGGACAAAACACAATCACAAACATGTAAAATTTATTCAATCAAACAAAAAGAAGTCTCTATTTTGATCAAAAACATGGAATCAAACAAAAAGAAGTGTCTATTTTGATTAAAAAAAATGGAATCAAACCACCTTTCATTTTATAATAATCAGTTTTTTTTTTCCAACAAGAACAGATATAATAGAATTAGAGTTTCTGTCAATTACATTTGTATTTGCATAATCTGTCAAAAATACCTTATCTTTTTTCTTGCATCTTCTTCAAACTCTTTAACTCATCCAGCACTCTCTTTTAATCACTACCACTCTATCAAAACTTTTCCCTGAGAATGTTAAAAAGAAATAATAATTTAAATTTCCTACTGATTTAACCAAAATCAACAGATTGATAGCCCTACAAAACCTAATAAGATTATTATGGAAGAATCAGTGTGAATAGGTAAAGGCACACCTACGTCTGTTTGGAGTACGAGGAAGAAGAAGGGCCCCGCTTGTTACGAAACATCATGTAACCGACGGGTAACACCACTCCCATCATCATTATTGCTGCGCCGATTAGGTATCTTAACGGACTCGGTGGCTCCACCTCCATGATTCTCCTGTACTGCGACCGCATGGTATCGAATGAATTTGTTGGTGGACAATGATAACAACAGATCTAGATCATCCATAATCAGAGAGGGAGAGAGACTTACAGGCATTCTTTCTTTCTTTATACGATTGGCACTGGATCGATCGAGTGTATAATTACGGTAATTGTAATTCAACGACTGGAGATTTTCTCGCTTGGAGATTGATTGATTGTTGCTTGCAGATTCTTTGGCGAAATTGTGAAAAAAAGATGAGGAATTTCAAGTTTCGCTTACTGGTTCCTACCAGGACCCGAATAATTCTGTCCAGTGAGTTGATTGGTCCAGCGAGTTCTAATTAACCACTTGGTAGTTGCCACGAGGATATCAAAATGACCATCGAACAGGGTATCACGTGCCAAGGTCCTACGGAGTTTACATAAAACGACACCGTCAAAACAGACAGAAAAAAACAAAAGTGAAAAGATTCTGAAAATGCGAGCTACAACAACCAACTACCCCGAAGGGTAAGGCCGCCAAAGTTTGGGGGGTGTCTTGGCCAGTGCTTGTCCTATTTTGGAAACTTAAACAGAAATATGAATCTGGCACAAAGAAGAGTGAGTTCAAGCATCCCTCAAGTATTTGGATTCGGAAGGGCCTTCAACTCGTCCCTCGATTCATCCTCTGTAGCCCACGGCATCCACGTTTTCCAATGCCCTGTAAGTCATTTTATTTCATTGCAAAATGAAAGAGAGAAAGAAGAAATGAATTGTATCTGTGTCAAATGGTTAGGACGCTGTTGGTATTGTTGCGAAGCTCTCGGATTGTATTGCTTCCAGAGGCGGAAACATTCTCGGTGCTGATGTTTTCGTCCCTCATAACAAGAATGTCTTCTACTCTAGAAGGTATTGCCTCAAATTTGTTATTCCGATTACCTTCCTTGTAGTTGCTAAATTCTTTGATCAATGAAAATTTTGTGACGAAGCACGTGTAGTTAGATTCAGAAGGTTAGATTTGGCTCAATGAATTCTTGATGTTTTGCAAATGGGTTGATGTTTGTTGTGGTTTGGATTCAAGGAATGGTATTTTTTTAACGTTGAGTGTAGTTAGGAAGCAGCACAGAGGGATTCAATTGCTGACCTTCAATTGCTAACCATTTTCACCTGTTTGATCAATAAATTGTGATAGCAAGTGGAGGTGTATTCTGATTTATGTCTAATGTGGCAGTGAGTTTATTTTCGACCCCGTTAGATGGGCGCGTGTGCAAATGGATGAGGACTTTCTCAGAATTTCAAAAATGTTCAATGCAACAAGGTCTGTTGTCCGGGTGCCGAAGCTGGACCCCAAATTCAAGATTGCTGTTATTGCATCAAAACAGGTGCTGTTTGTTGTAATATTTTTTTTCCAGTGGGTCTGTTTTATACTTTCGATATTAATCTAAACCTGTTCTTGTCTTGCTGCAGGAGCATTGCTTGATTGATTTGTTACACTCATGGCAGGATGGAAGACTTCCGGTTGATATAACTCGTGTAATAAGGTGAACTTTTTGGAATGTTCAGGCTTTAGGTTTATTTATTTCGTCTAATTATGGTTCTTCATGCATTTCACGACAGTAATCATGATAGAGGCCCAGACACTCATGTGGTTCGGTTTCTTGAACGGAATGGTATTCCTTATCATTATTTGCGCACAACTAAAGAGAATAAAAGAGAAGAGGAGATCCTGGATTTGGTTCAAAATACTGATTTTTTAGTTCTTGCCAGGTACATGCAGGTAAACCTGATGATAAGGTTCAGAGGTCCTCATCTGTTTTCTTCTGGTGTACCAAACTTTTAGAATCTATGCAGTTCATCTGATGAAAGAAATAGGGTTTCCTAGTTCATTTTCATCTCTGAAAGCCAATGGATATCCTTACAGGAAATCCTGTAATTTTATCTATGCCTGTTCCTTTTTGTACCCACAAAAAAATTCAATGGTCATGATGTATACACAGTTGTTGATATAGATGAGTCAACTGTAGCAACAATTATATTCACAAATGTAAATCTTGACTGCAGATATTATCTGGTAAGTTTCTGCAGAGCTATGGAAAAGATATAATTAACATTCACCATGGTCTTTTGCCATCATTTAAGGGTGGGTACCCGTCAAAGCAGGTTAGTTTTTGTAGCCTTATTCTTAGGATATAGAAATTATCACCTGTGCAATCATTTCAGCTTTTCTCCATGACTCCCATACATTTTTAAATTGCTAGATATTGTTGGCAGGCTTTTGATGCTGGTGTGAAATTAATTGGAGCTACGAGTCACTTTGTTACTGAGGAACTTGATGCAGGGCCTATCATTGAACAGATGGTAATCATTAAGCTATGAAGTTTCTTGTCTAAATTATCATAATTTCCAATCAATTACCCATTTTATTGAATAGAGGATTTCTAGATGCTGTTTTTTTCTAAGATTGGCTTTCAAATGAAAAACTCTTGTTAACAGAGTTCAATATTGTGTTGAATTGGTGAAATAAGGAGTCAATTTGTAAGGAAAGGGCCATTTATTCCAGGCCTGAAAGGACAAACAGGTTGGTATAGGAAAGTCAAAATGAAACCTCTGAGATGGTTGGATCAAGTTGAATTAACTGAAGAGGAATGTAATAGTCTTTAAAAATTGCTTAACCACAACGTCTTTCTTTCTTTTTTTTGTATGGGATATTCAGGGATGATTCCTAAAAAATGTAATTGCTGTGATTTAAACATAATATCTCATGTAGCTGATGTTGTTCATTCAAGGATCTTTGTTATTCTACACGCTTCTTTTTTAGGAAACATTAACTTTGAATTGTTAGAGTTGATGTTGTAGATTTCTGAAGCTATGCTAGTGAAACGAGTAGGGAGGGTTTGTGCCTTGCACAACATGTTATCTCAAACTTCTGTTTTAATTGATCACTATTTCAATTTGAAGTTTTATCACCATATGGGCTGTATCACAAACTTCTGTTGCAACAAATTATCTCAAACTTCTGTTTTAATTGATCACTATTGCAATTTGAAGTTTTAACACCATATGTGCTGCATCACAACGTATGTCATTCGATGCTGTTGTAATAGTCTTTATCTACCACTTGTTGCTGGAGATGTAATTGGTTTTGAACTTGCTTAGTTTTTTCAATATCCTTGCTGACATGTTACAGGTCGAGAGAGTTTCTCATAGAGATAATATCCAGAGTTTTGTGCAGAAATCAGAGAGCCTCGAGAAACAATGCCTTGCAAAAGCTATAAAATCATACTGTGAGTTGCGTGTTTTGCCTTATGAGGAAAACAAGACTGTTGTATTCTGAGGTGAAGACGGGGGGGGCTGTGTACTGTGGTTACAATCTGTTTGTGAATCATTCCTTTTTTCTAATTAAAATATTCCCGACACAAATGTCGAGATGATGATTGTTATTTATATTCCAAACTCAGAAGGTCACCTAGTGAAATTCAAGCTCTCTTTGGATTTGATTCAGTGAGAGAACCAGACAAAACTGATCTTCTACAGTAAGTTCATCTTTAGTTTGTACTCTTGAAGGAATTACTTGAGCTATATACCTAAAGTATCTGTGTTGATAATCCGCCTCCTACATCCTTATAGGCGTCTCCATGCAGACGTGCAGAGAGATTAGGAACTACTCGAAGTGTTAGTTTGAAGGTGTTTTGCATCTTTTAAGGAGGATGTCTTAGTCTCCTCATGTACATTCCTCCTCCTTCAATAGTAAAGCCTCTCTTTTCTATTGAAAAGAAAATCTTTTCTTCTTCTCATATGTCATATGTTATGACTGAATTCAAAAGAATAACATGCGTGCATTTTATTCGCGGGTGCTTCAATCGAAAGTGAAATGCACCAATGATTATACATAGCTACAAGGTCTGATATATTGGTACCAGGGACTTCATCTGAAATAAAAGGCAACAAAAGGGAAGAAACTTCTTTCTTCGATGGCTCACTGATACATGGTGAACTTTGAACTCACTGTAACAATGTAGAAGAGTTCTTCGGGGACTGCATAGGAGATTACTTGGGTAAATTGTCCACGAGGGATTTTCATTTGTAATATCACTAGTTTGTCACTGTATATAGTTCATTGAACAAAACTATCATCTGCTCTATTTTCTCGGAGAAAATATACAGGCATTGATCATATGCTATGCTAGGCCCCGTCGTTTATGCTCAAACATTTCAGGGAGTGGTCACTTGCCTCAACACAGCTGACTTGTCGAAGAAGACTCTGTATACCATTAACCCACCTCTGCTTGTGAATTTTGTTTTTGCACTCGAATTCCAGTAGACCTTGTGCTGTTTTAATGCCGAAATAGACTTCCTCAGTAGCAGTTTCCCTTTCTTTTCTATATGGCCATGCTATTGTCTCATCACAGACTCCATAAACAACACCTAGTAGTAGCAGAAAGACATTTCAAGGATTTAAAACTGCAAAAATTGCTGCTCAAGTATTTTGAGATTTGCAACTAGAGAACCCCAACGCAAAGTTAACATAAGAAATTGTTAAATAGAGCCGTTATTCTTGTATTTTACTAGAAATAGTAATTGTTCTAGTAAGTAGCTAAAGATGGATTGTATTATAGCTAGAATTATATTGTACATTTTCCTATTTATATCCTATTGTAACGGCCAGAAATTATTCGAATTCTCACTGGAGAAAGCTCGAGACAAGTTTTGCAAACACTGTATACTTTTCAAGGTAATTAACTCATACCTTTTTGCATCTTGGACAAGGCTCCTCCAACGTGTTTGCTTTTGATCTTAATCAGGACCTGAAAAGATTTTTGCTGGTGAACGATGTATTTTACGACTTTAATAAACTATCGCTCCCAACTTTTCTCGAAGTTGTATGTACCTGAGATTTCTTGTTGATGTAAACCGTGACATATTTCCATCGCATCACTCCTGACAATTCCAATAGAGCAACTCGTTTAGCACTCAGCCTCTAAAATCACTCAGCAGAAGTTTCATTTCTTAGTTTTTCTTTATCAGGAATTCAAGAAAAATACAAGAAAATTAATTTGAACATGAACCTTTCTTTGTGTGTTGCAAGAGTTCACCAACGCAGGGAGTAGCCTGTTCTTCTGATGGACCATTTGAAGAAGTCGTCCAGGGAGTACCCGCCACCCCCTTATCATAAGGACTTATTGCAGCATTCCTTCTTGCTTCTTTTGGTAATCTTGATTTTAAAGCTGCTTCTCCTCTCAAAGCTGAATTTGAGGATGGATCGAAGTGTTTACTAACCAATGTTCCATGATTGGAAACAAATGAAGACCAGAAAAAGATTGAGCGAATACCTGTTGCTGCCGCCGCGGTGAGGGTCATTAGATCACCTGGACTTCGAATATCTACTGCTGACCTCACAGCAGAAGCCACACGGTCATGATCGGCTCCGGCTGATTCTGCTAATTCTATGCAATGTGATGCAAGGAGTTCTGCAGCTGAGGCCAAAGCCGTGCTCATTTTGGAGCTGGAACCGCTGGGATTTCCGGCAGCTGTCACGGCAGCCAAGGCTGCAGCTAGTCCGGCTATAGATACAGCAGAATGCATACGCGCATTTTCGGTGCGTGCTCTGTCTTTCTTCTTCACTGCACTGCTGCTACTGAATTCCTTGTGGTGGAACCATTTTCCTATTGATCCCGTCCTCGAACGTTTTGAATTTACCACCTTCCCTGACTGCAAGGTTGTGAAATAACTTGATAAGAATAAAAACGGATTATGTGCCTCCCCACACACCTCAAAGAAGAAGAAGAAGAAGAGTTTGGATTACTTAATTTCGGGTTTGAGAATGTTCTTGTTCATATCAGAAAATAACGAGGACAGGATGGAGAAATTCCAAATAAACTAATAGTAGCTGCGAGGATGACTCACTGATTGTTGTGCCACAATTGTCTCTGGGAATGTATTGGAATCCTTTTCAATGAAAAAGTGTTTCTGCTTCTGAGCCAGAGCTTTTGAGATTTCTGAAGCCGAGAGATTCCAGGATCTTGATAAGAACTCCATAGGCTCTCTTGGTGTCTGTGGTTGAGGAATTGCTGGCAGTGAAGATGCAGGTCTCAGCTCTTGGTCCTCCTCTAAATATTCTAGCAAACAAGTACTCTTAATAGAAGAATAACGTCCACTTTCCATTTCTTCAATTTGTATTTCAAGTATTCCAATCAAACTGTAAACCTTCGCGTCCTTGAGCTATTTCTTGTCCAGGCCAGTGATCTCTCTCCCTGAAATTTCAATAACTGCTGTTCCCTGTCAAAGACACGAAAATTCTTGCAAATTAAACTATAAAGTGCAAGGTTTTAAAGAAGGAACATTTCCTGCAAACACCTGAAAGAATTTGGAAAAGAAATAGAGACAGTAGAGATCTGCTTAACTAACCTTGCAAGCTTAAAAAACAAGCATGCAACTGCCTTCGGAACAAAGTGGTTATAAAATATATATAGCACGTAGCTGCAAAAAAGGTTTAATAAACTTGCAAATATAGGGGACAAATTAGATTTCAAAAGCACTTTTCAAAGTCTAGTGCTTCGAAACCTCATGAAAATAAGGTTGGGTTTCGTTAAAGGTATCAAAAAGACAGAATTCATCAAACTCGTAAACTAGTATAATTATAAGTTTAAAGGACACAAATAGAACATTATCCTTAATAAGCGGGGATTGTTTCTTAAGCACTCATGCAAGAAAGCGCAGGATTCTATAAGGAGACAATGGATTATGTATTAAACTCTTGTACTTTTTGGAGGTTACTAGTACATTAAATATCAGTTTAGGGTTCATGAATACTGAGTACAAAGGCCAGCCAGTTCATGAATATTGACTGGAAGGTGGGGACAGTTTAGGGTTCATTCTCTTCCATTTCAACAGCCTTGCTTGAAGCAGGGAGGCTACCATTCATGTTTCTTACGGGTTAATCCTAATCCAGTTTAGTTATCTATCTCATAAAGAAAGACAGGATTAAGTACAGTCACAGATTTTCGTGAGATGGTTGATTAATATAGTATCAAAACCTTGGTGATTCAGCGGTTACGAGTTTGAATCTCATCATTCCCATTCTATTTAATAAAAAAAATCAAACACAAAGTAATGTGGTCCTGTGCAAGTTTCAAGTTCAAAGGACTTTCACTTGAAAAGGTGTGTTAGAGAATAATATAAATCATATTTCAGGATCTCACCTATAAACTTAAGCTTTTAGATGAGATGGTCACGTGTATTTCGATCTTATTTCAGTAATATGAGAAAACTCAATGAACAACTACAGTAAGATATGCCAGTGAGGTGTGTGTTTTACTGTGTTCATGGTTTGATCCCTAGGACATCCAATTAGAGAAGATGTGATGCTAATTAGCATATTATTTGCTCATGATTGCTCATAACCATATAATCTATTTCTTTAAGAGAGAAATTAGCAGACTTGGTTTTAGATAATATGATAGTTACTAAAAGTTTACATAGTCGTTAATTTCAGGGCCCGTGAATTAGTCGAGGTACACGAAGATTGACCCAAACACCAACGTTGATAAAAAAAACAAAAAAAGAAGAAATTAGCAGACCCTATTGTCAAAATAGACGGTGCTTTCATGTTTACAAGGATGCATCTAAATAAAGTGCTAGTTAGTCAGTCACTATCGCAATATAAACGTGATAGCTACACTACACATAAGAGCCCTATAACTGGCCTCGTCTAATCTGTGGTTGCGTTGACACACCGACACAAATGCCAATTTTCATGCTCATATCACGTTTCAATATGTAGGGCCTGTCCCATAGAAACTTCATGCTTGCACTGGACACATGCAGAGCTACACTTGCCACCTCGATCACCAAGGGACACTATCAGCCAAAGATTCCGACTTCCCTCAAATTTCAAATTGCAGGATGAGAAGGCACAGATCATGAAAGTTTTGAGCTTTTTCCTTATATTCAAGAGCTGATAGAGGCCCCCCCCTGGTTTGCATTATACAGCATGAACGAGATGGCCCATCTTGATGAATGATTTGCCCAGACCACTTCAAAAGACATGACATGATTGTAAAAAACTTGTAATTTGTATAGTAAATCTTAATTTCAAGCTAAAACATATATCTTTTATAAGAATCTGTCTAATTTCATAGCATTCAAAATAAAATTTGACCAAACCAGTCTCTACACCTATAATCAACGCACTCAACAATGGGATTAAAAAAGAAAGAAACTACAGATGCTCCATGAACTAATTCTGACCTCACGGATGGAATATAGATATGTTCATCGACTTTTAACTTTTATGTGCGTGTCTGTCTTTTTCACAACTCTTTGGTTTTAAGAAGAAAAAAATGTGAAATTGAATTTTTTAGTTATCTTTTCTGTATTCTCTCTCTCTTAAGAACTCCCAGAAGCTCCAGATTTTAGCTTAGTTTGCTGGAAACAGTGTTCTTCGCCGACTTGAAGTCCCTGCTGCCTTGGGGACTGCTGGTAGAATGAGAGCAACTCAAATCATACCATGCTGCAAAGAATATGTTTTGATCGACTCCTAAATTAGCTCCGAAAAATCTTAAAGAGGCATCAATCGATGATATATAATATTAAAACAGATGCAATTTCAAGTCTGATAAATTCATTGCTCATCTATCTATCAATATAATTAAATATTAATCAATAAAATTTTGATATTTATTAAAATATATAAAATGTTTGTTGTCATATATATAGATGGGAAAAATGAAAAAATACTAGAAATGTTTTTTAATTAAATACTTTGAATCATAATTTTTTAATATAAATTTATTCTAAACTATTTATATTTAAATAAAATGATAGCTCATATCATAAGTTTTAGCCTAAGATACATATTAAATATTTATTTAATAAGATATAAAAGGAGAAAAATAAAAGAAAACCATCTCTATCAACCCACATCAACATTCTTTAAGTTGTGAAAAAACTTATGATAATATAGAAGTTTAATGATGTATTGTTTAAACCCATTTTATTTTTTAATTATTTTCTTCTTACACCACAATTAATTCTCAAGCCGAATTTGTTTTTAAAAGAATATGGATTGCTACGATAACTATCCCCGGATCAAATTTTTTTTGATAACCGAGATGTCCGAGCCACTTTGCGTGTACCACGACTAATCTCCCGATCAATTTATTATTTTTTTTTCAAAAACAAATTCCTTCTACTTTTTTTGTTCACTTTTACATTTTTTTCCTTATCACCGGACCAATTGTTTTTGGTAACTGGTGTCTCCGGGTCAGCTTAAGCACACCATGACTAATTCCTGGATCGAATTTATTTTTTTAAACAATATGGATTGTAAATGGTATGGAGAAAGCATTGTAGCTTCCCACACATAGTATTGTTGATTGCAATGGTGCTTTTCCGCTATAGTGTTTTTTCCCCTGTTTTTTGCTTCTTCTTTTTTTTACCTTTTTTTCCTTATTATGTTTATTTTTTTATTTTTTTTTCTTATTATGTTTTTTCCCCTAAAACATTTTTTTGCCCATTATACTTCTTTATATTCTTTTTATAAACAATATGGATTGTAAATGGTATGGAGAAAGCATTATAGCTTCCCACACATAGTATTGTTGATTGCAATAGTGTTTTCCCGCTATAATGTTTTTTTCCTCTGTTTTTTGCTTCTTCTTTTTTTACCTTTTTTTCCATTTTTTTCCTTATTATGTTTTTCCCCCAAAACATTTTTTTGCCCATTATACTTCTTTATATTCTTTTTTCTTTTTCCACATATTTTTTTTGTTTTTTGTTTTTTTAATCGGAGTGTCTTAAGCACACCACTATTAATTCTCATATCCAATTTTTTTGATAACCAGGGTGTTCATACCAACTTATATGTACCATGGCAATCCCTAGACCCATATTTTTTTTTCTAAAGTGTTTTCCCGCTGATACTTTTTTTTCTTATACTTTTGTTTTATTCATTTATATATTTTTTTATAACCGGAATCTCAAAACCAGCTTAAGCACACCATGACTAATTTCTAAGCTGATTTTTTTTTAAATAATACGGATTGCTACAATGCTTTCATGCTTTTTTTTCTTTCACTTATATTTTTTTTTATAACCATGGTCTCTCAACCAATTTAAGCGTTTATCCCCTATAAGACAAAATCCAAAAGTTGGCTATAAGGGTGTATTGATAATTTTTCAATTTTAAATTATATTTTCTGTAGAAATGTTATGGGCGCATCTTCAGGCACGACGTTAATTTCAAAGCTCATGAACATTTCAGATGGAGCGTGCGGCGTAGCAAAACTTCTAAACACATATAATAGTTTTTTATATATTCATTTTATTATGTAAAATGTGTTTAAAATAATGTCATGGTATCATAGGTATTTTCATTTTTTTTGTACATAGTACAATAATTATAATACCCTTAAATAAGACAAAAACCAAGAATTGTTAGTGGTGGTGTCCCAATAATTTTACTTTTTTAGTGCACAGTAAAATAACTTTTGTTGCCTCAAATAAGACAAAACGAAAGAGTCATCGGCGGTAGCGTTTCAAATATTTTGCGTTTAACTATATATGCATAGGAAAGAGTTTCACTCTTATTTTACACCACAAAAGTTAAACTTGTTATGTTTTTTTTACTCGAGTTGCATTTAATACAAATAAAAATTAAAATTCTAAACAAAGAGCCTGTATGAATACAAATAAAAAATTTAAAACTATCTTAGAAGGACCAAAAAAATCAAGGGGTCGAAACTAAACTAAAAAAAATAAAAGAATAAAAAACAAAAAACAAAATTATGTGTTACATCTAGATAAAAAAAATAATCTTTATGACGAAGCGCGGGTCGTATTTCCTAAAATAAAATAGAAAAGAATATGAAATTGACAAAAAGTCTTGCATTATAAATAAAAATAAAAATAAAAATACAGGGATTAAATAATAATCTCTGATGTGAGATAATTAATTACTTTTGCTAAACCACGTAATCTTATAATTACCTTGTTACTTAATATATTTCGAAATTCCAATTTCTTAAGATAGTTTTCTTTGCTCTTTTTTTTAAAAAAAAAATTATAATGGTGATGGGCTCAGTTGTACGCGATAGCCGATCCAACACCAGCAAATACAAAAAGAAGAGTGGCTGTGAACTCAGATAGATAAGCCTTGAGTGAGCCAACGCTGCCAAAAGCTATCTTAGCCATTACGAGTTGATTGGCCCACTTTGCTAGGCATTTTTATTTATGTATAAAATTAATTAATTCTATAAATATTGTATTTTGTTGTTTTAATATATAAGTAGTATATTGTAATTGATAAAATTTGTTAAAAATAGTTATTTTCAACCAAAATGTGATTGAGTATTGCTATTGCAAAAAAACTTTTGATAAATTTTTTTAGAAAATGTGCTAAGAAGGGGAAATGATTTATTAGCAATTTATTGTCACAGATACTCTGGTTAAAAACAACAAAATAACAAAAGAAACCCGGTTAAAAAAGAACAACTGAGTTGGACAGTAAAAAATCAAAAATACATGTGAAAAAAAAGTAATCGTTTCTTAAAAGGAAAAAACAAAGGGTCTAAAATATAAATTTAAATTCAAAAATAATTTTTTTATAAGATTGATTCATCATATTATTATATTAAATATCTTGAAGAATGGTGATATTAATTTTTTTTCAAGAAATCGTAGGTCATTTTTTCTCTCTTTATATATTTTTAGGCGATAATATTAAATAAATATTAAACACATATACTTAGTCTCACATATTATATAGTGTGATCGAAATGGAAAGTGATTTTTATATGTTTTTAATTGTAGATAACCTAGGTAAATTTGTTTAAAAATAATAATATGAGTTGCCTTTTCTCCCCGGTAATATTAGATCTGACACATTATAAATAAAACATTGCAATATTTTTCAAAAAAAATATATATATATTTTTTGCGTGCTATAATTACTTATTTGCTGTCTAAAAAGAACAGTGTAGTCGAAACAGAAAGTGCCTCATATATTTTTTAATTGTATATAATCTAGACAAATTTGTTTACCTTTTGTTTTTTTGAGTTGCATTTTTTCCTGGGTAATATTGGATCTTAAACATTAAAAATCCAATTTGTTTTTTCAGAAATACACTTGAACAAAAGAGCATAAAAATAAAATTCGAAGCCAATTTTTTTTTATTTTATAAGATTTATTTTTCATATTATTATATTAAATGTATTTAAGAATGCTGATTTTTTTTTCTTACAAAAAATTTGAGGTCATTTTTTTTATCTCTTTATATATTTTTAGGCGATAATATGCAATAAATATTAAAACATATAATAATGAGTTGTCTGCTGTTTAAAAGGAACAGTTTAATCGATACAAAAGTGACTTGTATCGTTTTTTAATTGTAGGTAACCTAGGTAAATTTGTCTATTTTTTGTTCTTGAGTTGTCTTTTATTCCCAGTAATATTAGATATAAAATGACTATTGCTATTATTGCAAAAACAATTAAAATTATAAAATTTTAACGGAAGAAAAAACACTCCAAAACATTAACAAAAGAGTAAGCAAGAAAAAATATTATTATTATTATTATTATTATTATTCTAATTAATGAAAGTGGCAGTAATAAATCAAAGAAAAAAAATCGATGGAAAATAAAATTATTAGGAAAAACGTAACAATTATTTGATAAGCATTAAAAATTTAAACAGGGATATTTTATAAGATTTATTCTTCATATTATTATATTAAATGTATTTAAGAATGCTGATATTAATTTTTTTGTTGCAAAAAATCCGAGGTCATTTTTTTTTATCTCTTTATATATTTTTAGGCGATAATATGCAATAAATATTAAAACATATAATAATGACTTGTTTGTCGTTTAAAAGAAACAATGTAATCGAGACAAAAGTGACTTATATCGTTTTTTAATTGTAGGTAACCTAGGTAAATTTGTCTATTTTTTGTTCTTGATTTGTCTTTTATTCCCATTTAAATATTACAAAAACAATTAAAATTATAAAATTTTAACGGAATAAAAAACACTCAAAAACATTAACAAAACAGTAAGCAAGAAAAATATTATTATTATTATTATTATTATTATTATTATTATTATTATAATAATTAATGAAAGTGGCAGAAATAAATCAAAGAAAAAAAATTTGATGGAAAATAAAATTATTAGAAAAAATGTTACAATTATTTGATAAGCATTAAAAATTTACACAGGGATTTAAATCATAAATCAAAAGTTGAAGGGCTGAAATGAAAATAACATTTATGATCAATTTTAATCCAAGGATAAAATTGCAAAAATTAAAACCTGTGTACCGAATTTAATGACCAATTTGGACCCAATCCGGAAATAAAAAGTTCCAGGACCGAAGTGCACGTTGCACTTTAATTAATTTCACCCGGAAGGACGAAATCGCAGCAAATTACAACTAATGTAACCGAAGTGACAGGTGCAAGAGAGGAAATTGCAAGTTCAGGGACCGAAGTGTAAAAGGTAACAAAGCGGGCCTCACCTGCACTTTTACGCGGTGAGAGAGAAAGGTTGCCGCCGTCTTCAACCGGCCTCCGCCGCGTCCACGGCCACCGTGGGTAAACACGCGCGGCGCCGGGAGGAAGACCAAGCGGAGGCGCACCGGATGCGACGCCAGTAACTCATTTCCGGCCACCGTATCACACCGCACGCGCCGTTTGAACGGGGCGTCAGGGTGGACAATGTCGGTCGCGTGGGACGACGCTGCCGACATATTTCGGAAAATATATAAATAATAATGGTCGACTACCGTTATGCCCCTGTCCTTAATTAATGGATTTTGTCTTATTAGGGGCTATAAACGTCTTTAGCCATTTATAAAATAAATAAAAACAAACCGAGGCGGCGGGTCGTATCGGTCCGTCTGCGCTGCAATTACTCACGCACCCTCACCAACTCGTTATTTACCCCTCCGCCGACTAACGCTTTTGTCCTATTACCAGTGTCAAGTCGTCATTATACTGTTCATAGAAGAAGAAGAAAAAAGGCAGACGAACAGCCGCGACGCACGGCCGAGAAATGGCCAGTCCACAGTGCCATTGGGTGTGGAGCTACAGTGCACCCTACCCCGAGCTGTTTTAGCTTATATCTTAATTTAGGCGGGTTTGATAGTGTTCTTAAACATGTTTTTAAAAATATTTTCTTAAAAATATTAAAAATTATTATTTTATCAATACATAAAAATAATCTAAAATTTCAACAAATAAATCAATTTTAATTATAAATTATTAATTTTTCAAAAATATTTTTAAAACTCGGTATCAAACACTTTTCTGTTTCACTTTATTTTTTGGCATTGCGTTTCAAAAACGATTTTGAAAAAATTTAAAAATATATTTTAATTTTTAATTTTTAGATCATTTTCATAGATGTAATTTTAAAAAATATATATTATTTTTATATATTTCTAAATAAAAAATATTTTAAAGTTATAATCAATATAGCTGGCTGGCTGGCTTAACTTGTTGGACGTGTTTCTGTACGGGCTGCGATGCATTGGTCTCATGGGCGTGGTTTGAATACACGCTAGAACTCGTGAGTTGCGATGCTAATATTGCAATAAGCATCCTAGCCGGCACCGACCGTTGGACCCATGTGAATGGAAGAGCCTTATATGATTGGAAGCCGACCGACCGCCTTTAATATGATTAGTAGAAACTAATATGATTAGCACGACACAACTAATTTAAACCTTGTTATATGTTTGTGTGTGTGCTGATATAGGAAACAAAAAGCATGTCTTGTGGTAATGATTAATGTCCTCGTGTCATATCAAATGATAAAAAATAGGTCATTTTGTTATAAATGAAATAATTAACCTTCTTTTTTTATTCTTTAAAAATTATGGTACATAGTTGATGATTCTTCATGATTGTGATGTGTACGTCTATCTAGAGAGCCAACAATGTCATCCAAGTTAATTAGATGTTTGTGACAATCTTTGCCTTTTCTTTTTAGTTTTTTTAGTTTGAAAAGTCATTTACTTCTTGTTTGTGAGAGCAGGTTGCGTTAGCTTTTCAAAGTACTTTTCGTGCTGAAATACATCAAGATAATGTTTTTAAAAATTTAAAATCTTTTTGACATCAACACATCAAAATAATCTAAAACACCAAGTCATATTCATTTAAAATTAAAAAAATCAATTTTTTGAAAACGAGCATTTGAAACGTCGTCCCAAATGGATCCTTAATGTTATTTTAGTGTTTTGGGACTATTCTGGTGTGTTCATATAAAAAAGTAAATAAAAAATTATTTTAAAAGTAGTATGATTCACAATCTCAAATGCTTCTATTTGCAATCAACTTGTAATGCCTTGATTAGCTTCTTGCAAAATTAACATGATAAGTCTGATGAAATTACATTTTGGACTCAAATTTATTATTTAATTAGTATAACTGAAAACGGAAACAAGAAACTAATATAAAATACATTCTCATTTGTAATTTAATAAAAGTAATTACGAGTCTTTGGTAGAACCATCAATACTATATTTAATAAATATAAAATACAAGGGTGAAATATAAATTAAATTGAGAATGGATCACACATGATAAGATTTTAAATTTATCAGATGGAACTCGAATTTAATTAGCAAATTCATATCACTACTTATGCTTAATTCTGCTATTTTATTAAGTAAGAATGCAGGTATGGAAATTAAAATTCCAGAGCACTTTGTTATTAAAATTATTATATTATATTATATTATATTATATTTGATAGTTAAGTTTTCTATATTATTGTTATATTAGTTATTAATTAACAAAAACTCTACAATGTATAGGTTTTTGCAAACCACAAGTATATAATTTCTTACAAAGAAATGGAGGGCATAGCAGAATTTATTGATTTGTTTTAATTTTCAAAGCAAGTCTGACAGATAAGGCACAATTTCCAAGGCACCAATCCTTCAAAATATACAATGAAAAAGACCAGCACCAAGAACAGATCGAGTTTACGTCGGCAATTATTCAATGATCATGACGTGGATGAGTTTCATTGCACGAATATATGAATTTATTTTAGGGTTCTTGGACAGCATTAAAATAAAATGTGGTCGGTGTTTGAAGTTCCGCCATTGAAAGAAAAGAAACCTCGACTAATGTCCTCTGAAGCAGTGGTTGCTTGACTGGTGTGGAAGCTGGACATCGCATCGCTATTTGCCAGGTTGCCTTTCCGCGACGTGTAAGCGTTTCATGGAGGTTTTGTTCAGGCGTACACCTTAAACAAATTCCCACTTCTTTCTCTGCTTTTCTGAGAAATATATTTGTTTTCTCTTCTAAAAGGCACCCTCTTCTGCTACCCTTCACAGCTCGATGATTATATATATGATCATGTTATATTTTCTTATGGGATAGAAAGATTTAAAGGAAGAAGATGAAACTGTTAACCTATATATATATACACCTGTGTATATACACACACACACATATATATATTTGCTCATGTTTGATATATTTTTTAGAGGTGAGAAAGATTTAAGGAAGAAGATGAAAATGTTAATCTATATATATACCTCTCTGTGTGTGTGTATATATATATATATCATCACATCAAAATATCTAAAAATATCAAAAATATAAAAAAATCAATTATTTTTAAAAATATTTTTAAAACACAGTGTAAAACATCCTCTAAATCTTATTCTCAAATTCTTTTTTTTCCCTTCGGGTTTTTAAACATATAGCCAAAACAACTTTATTGTAATGTGTCCGTTCAAATCAGTTGATGAGTTTTGTTTTCAATGTTTGCTATTTATCCTTAAAAAAACGAATAAAGAGCAGATCTTGAAAATCGTCGACCTATTTTTATTCTCAATTAGGCTCTTAATGTATCAATAGATTATCAATTAGATCCTTCTGTTAAGTTAACATAACATAATGATCGAGTAATCTCGTGATTTCTTTTTATCTCATTAAAAACCTACTAATTTACTAGAATACTTTTTAATAGTTAAAATGTTTTCTCATTTATGACGTAAGTGATATAAATCACAATACACTTGATACTACAATGTGAGGGGGGTAAATTTGATGATTTTCAAAACCTGTTTTAATTAAAATAAATATTTTAAAAATATAAATGAATTTAATTATACATATAAATTCTGCCTAGGAGCTTCTTTTTAAAAGCTCTGTCTATTTTATTATATTTTTTTATTCATTGGATGATAAAATATTTATCTAGATAGGTGATGAGTGTCGTGGCCTAGTTCATCTCTCCTTATTAAAAAAAACTCTAAAAACTCAATTCTTCATTCATTTTCACCTAATTTTTAGGGTCCAAATTAGTATAAATTATAATAATAATAAAAAAAAAAAACTCAAACTAAGGTGTAGTACGCGTAGACATCGGTTTCCTCGTAAAATGTGTTTCTCTCACATGCCACCCAGCAACATGCCTTGGCATTCCTTCATTTGAGTTGCTTTAATTAGTTGTTTAAAATCTCGAAAAACCATGATATATAAAAAGCCTGGCCAATATTTTTTTTTTTAAAGGATAAATTTTGGGTTTGGAGAAAATAATAAAATTTGGAAAGTGCCATTGATTTTTCTTGCTGGAATTGGAAGCACATGGCTGAGCCATGATACTCCCCACACAGCCTGCGGGGAGACAAATTATATTCAGCACCACCAGTTTCTTAAAGCCCGGATTCAAAAAGTCCTATTGACCACCTCTTTACGCTTTTCAAATTTCAATCAAAACCAGAGCATTTATGTACACCTCAATGCAATCATCATCATCATCATCTTCCTGACTCCTTAAATCAAATAACAACGTAAATTGCGTGGGTTTTACACTATGGTAATAGATATAGATTATTGTGAATTGTGATGATAAAATTATTACTTGCCCTTTAATGGATAAAAATTTAACTCTTGGATTCAGAGATATTTTAGCCTTTCTCATGGGATCGATTGACATTTTTTTATTAATTAGGTGTATTTGGGTTTTTTCGGGGTTTTTTGTACAGTAAAACTATATTTTTACTCCTGTTAGCATATAACAAGCAGTTGACTACCCTAGGTTTTTTTCATTTTTTACATTGTTCTAAACAGTGAAATAATCATATCACCTTTAAAGAAGACAAATATCAAGAGTTGTTGTGGAGTTGATTGTAGGGTGTTTAGATAATTTTATATTTTTTCTATATAATACTGTTGGCGTGTTGGTCGGATGCACAAATAATTTTCTTCCTTATAATCCATTCACGCAGAGCGTGTAGCATCGTGCGGTGGCGAAAAATATTCATTCAGCATATCATCGGAGGCGCCACCAGGTCCTCTTCTGCATGGTGATGTGTGTGTGTCATCTCACAGTAGCCAGAAATATTACGGCGATTAGTTGTTCTTTTTTCCTTTTACTTTCTCCTGCAACTTAAATTACACAGAAGCCTCTTGATTTATGGTGTTTTCAGTTCAGTCTCTCCTCTTTTAATAACAGATGAAAAAAGTTAAAGGACATAAATAAAATTTGTATTGTTATTTATCATTATGAATATAATTATTATAATCACTTGGATTTAATATAATTTGTTATTTAATATTTTTTGTTTAGTACTAATATTTCGTCATACAATTTTAAAGAAATAAGATAAAAATTTAAAAACAATATTTTTTCTTATTATAGATAAGGTGTTGAAAATAATGATAATAAGTATTTTAAAGTATTTTTCTTAACAATGTGTTAGAATAATTATATATTTCGATATGTTTTTAATATTAACGCATTAAAATATATATAAAAAATGAACTAAGATTTTTTTGTAACTCAAATTAATTTATCTTAGTGTTCTTAAACACTTTTAATATAATAATATCAAGAATAAATCTTAAAAAATAAAATAAAAATTATTTTTTAAAAAACAAAAATCACTTTAAACTAAAAATATATCGAGCCACACGTAGATAAAATAAATGATTAAAAAACACAAAAATAACATATCACTAACAACAAAACATTTAGTTATATGTGCACGAGAGAGAGTTGCACTCTCATTTAACGCCACCAAAGCTAAACTTACTCTGTTTTTTAACACATGATTCATTTAATATATAGATAAATAGTAATGAAAATAAAACTCAAAACTAAGAGTATAAATACATAAATACAATTAAAAAAATAAAAATTATCCCAAAAATACCAGAAAAATTAAAAGGATAGAAACTAAATAAAAAAATAGAGAATAAGAACCAAAATACAAAATAAAAATTGTATATGTTAAAACAAAACAAAACAAAATGTGCTTGTGGCAAAGCGAAGGGCAAATGGCTCATTTGGACTATTTTAGAGAACAAGTGCACTATAAGTTGACATCTTCTATGAAGGTAAAAAAAGAAAAAGAGTGAGTTATTTCAAGAGCGAGAGCAAGTTTAAAGGGTATAAAAACCACTGTTAAAGAATGTTTGGTGTATTATAATTAAAGGGTTGAATGTTAATAAGAATAAAAGAAAAAAATTTAATCATTAATAATAATAATAATAAGAAGAAGAAGAAGAAGAAGAAGAAGAAGAAGAAGAAGATGATGATGATGATGATGATGATGAATTTGGTGTGTATTTAAAGGGAAAGAAGTGAACAGAAAGATGAAAACTACTAATTAATCCAATGATAAAAATCTGACCAAACTTGTTTTACTGATACAAGGATAAAATTAACCCTCATTATCTAAAGTAACTTTTAGTTGCTCTTATATTGAATAAGTATCAAGGAATATTATGAAGTTAAATTAAATCCCAATATCATGATATTATAAAAAAAATGACCAAAATTCACATACAAAGACAACATTATTTTTTATTTTATTGTTTAAAAGACATGGAAAACTTCGATTTTGTTAATGAAGTTTGAATTTATACATTATCTAGTCCTTGATGTTTTAGGTTCTTACACTTATGTTTCAACACATCTTCTTTTTTTGTCATGTTTCACTCTTTAAATATTGAAAGAGATAGAGAAAATCACTCAAAAAGAGAGATGATAAAGAAAAAAGGGTTAAGTCTGCCATATTCTAGCCATAAAGACTAATATTGGTGTTAATGAGTTCATCTTTCATAAGGGAGATCAATAGAAATGGTTTTCCCCTTCATATATGCCAAAAAATAGATTGATATCTATGGAAGTATTTTATATGATTTTATTTTTATTTTTAAATTGGTTAATGGGGTTTTTAGGGTTGAAAATGAACTTATTGAAATTATTATAATATTTTTTGAAGTTTTTAGATTAAAATAAGTTAAGACTTGAAGTTTTAGGATTGAAAAACTCAAACCATGGTTTCTCAATCACCATAGGCGATAAGAAAATCTTTTATTTAATGACACATCATCTTCCTAGACTAACAAATAACAATGTGTCATTTGTTATATTTTTAAAAAAAATACTGATTTATCCTTCTTCTTTTTTGAAGAAAAAAAACTGAAAACCAAGTGATTTGAGGTTTTTTTTAGGTTTGATGCACAAGCCTAACCTAATTTATATATCTATTAATTACATTTTTAAGAAAATCAATTTTTGATTAATTTCCTCTTTGTTTTTTTTATTATTTAGTTTAACTCTTTTTTGAATAGTAATTCATCTTTTGTATTATTTATATTATTTCATAATATCTAAAATAGATTATTGTAATCATTTTATATATCTTTCATTTATTTAATAAAACTCAAACAAGATTTTTTTAATTTCCCAAATTGTTTTTTATAATACTGGAAAATCAATTCATGATATTACCTTTGTTTTTTCATATCATAAATTAACTTAGAATTTTACTAGCAGCATTATACCGGTGCCCATTAATAACTTAGGGGCTGTTTGTTGTTGTGTTTTAAAAATGTGTTTGAAAAAAATATTATTTTTTTATTTAAATTAAAAAAAATTGGTGTTTTTAGATCATTTTCATGTGACAATATAAAAATTATTTTTTTAAAATTTTAAAAATATATTATTTGAATATATTTTTAAATAAAAAATATTTTCAAAATTAATCTCAACCACATCATTAAATAGACAATATAGTACAAGACCACAACAATCCATCCATCCTAGTCAAACTACTTATATATATACAATTTGATTTAGCATGAAGATTTTGGTGTGATCATTACATAATGATGGTGCCTGATTTCAGGAGAGGCACATTAGCTGCCCCCTCCATACGCAATGATGATTCGAATGTGAAGTTGAACTTTTAATGATGAATTGTTTGTGTTTATGTAATATTATGTTTCTCTAAAAATATTTAAAAAATAAAATAAAAAAAATTAATTTTTTTATTAATATCAAAAATATTTTAATATATTATTAAATACAAAATATTTTAAAAAACAAATAATGATTATTAGATTGTGTGTAGTGTCTATGATTAGCTCCCCCCTCATTCATGCCCTATATGATAGATCACATGCAGGGACTTTTGGACTACCTGCGATATCCATAAATAGACATTTGTGGGAATTATTTGTGAACACCATTAAAATACTTTGATTGAAGAGCATGGGATCTAAGAGAACATGCTGCCTATATTGCCTCCAAATCTCTCATCATGCTAGCCATTTATTTTTCTTCACATTTTCATATTGCTATATTCTATTATCCATCCTATCATTTGATTTCAGTGATATTAAGGGAGTGTTTGTAGTGCTTTTAGAAAGCGTTAATAATTGAAATTTTTTAATTTTTATTTTAAATTAAAAAAATTGATGTTTTGAGATTATTTTAATATATTAATGTCAAAAATTATTTTTAAAAAATAAAAAAAATCATTTTAATATATTTATAAATAAAAAATATCTTTAAAATTAATCACAATCTGGATTTATTCCTGTGCGCAGAATTTGAAGGGGCGTACATTTTATGTAATTAATGATGCGGCAGGAAGCACAAGTTTTGAAGGTTTCATCATCCGGCGGATACACTCAAAAGACTCAAATGATTTTTTCTCCCCTTGCAAACGAATGTAAATTTAATTGAATAATTTTTCCGTGTGGAGGCAGGAAATCTCAAAAGTTTATTTTATGGATTTAGATGAATGAGTAAAACAATAATTATCTTAAATTTTTATAAAAAATACATGTTTTGAACTCAAAACCTTGCGCAGATCGAAAACCCTCTTTCAGAACTTTATTGAATAAATGTTAACTTAGTAGGTACTAATTTGTTTTTTTAAAACTTAGTCGGTAATTAATGTTTACTGAGGAGCCGGTAAGGTTTTAGTTTACTGAGGAGCCGGTAAGGTTTTGATGAAATTATAAGCGTACCCAGTTGATTTGGGGGAGTTTTCTTATATAAACCGCTGCCTGCAGAAAGAGGCAGGAAGACAACATCGACCAACACTAGTCATCAACAGGAAGAAAAAAAGAGTCCACATATCTCCCCTCTCAAGTAATCCCACTAGCTAGTTCCTTGATTTCCTCATTCACCTTCAAGTTTTGTTTTCAAATCCTTGGCAGCATGAATCCATCTTCATCGAAAAGCAAAAGGAAGCAACCACAGCAAGCTCAGAAGGAACCAGGTACTGGATTAAGGTTTCTTGGTGTAAGGAGAAGGCCATGGGGAAGATATGCAGCAGAGATACGAGACCCTTCGACAAAAGAAAGGCATTGGCTAGGCACCTTTGACACGGCTGAGGAAGCTGCCTTGGCCTACGACGGAGCCGCTCGCTCCATGCGCGGTCCCCGTGCTCGCACAAACTTTGTTTACTCCGACATGCCTGCTGGTTCATCCGTTACCTCCATTATCTCCCCTGAAGACCAACAGTTTCTACAGCAGCAGCAGCAGCAACTCCACCAAAATAGCGACCACGACGACAACCTGTCTTCATTATTCTTCAATGCCCGCCCCCCCACCCATGATCTTCAGCCGGACTCGACTCCCATTTTCAACCAGGATTTCAGTTCTCAGTGCCATCTGCGAGACGGATGTTCTTCAATGATTTCTGATGGAGATTTTTGGTGCCGCTCCAGCACCAGAACTTATAATCAACAGCTACAACACGTTAATGATTCCAATGTACTTCCTGATCATGAGTTTCCTTCTGATTTATCTCTCGACTCGGGTTTGGCCGATTCATCATCTTCAAGGTTGATGGGCTTCGAGGACCTGACAACAATGACTACTGGGTTTGACTCGGTGGGGGGTAGTGGTGGTTCTTCTTTCTGGTTTGATTCTGGCGAATACGTTCACAGTCCACTTTTTAGCAGGATGCCGCCAGTTTCAGATATGGTACCAGATGGTTTTGATTTGAGCTCCTCTGCTTATTTCTTCTAACTAGCATGGAGCTGATTTGGCTTCCTTTCCTGATCCTTGTTCAGTGGCTACTGATAAGAAAGAGTCAAAACAGTTGAACCTTTCATTCTCTACTAGTTCGGTTTCCTGGTTTTGCATGACATGGGTTCTTCTTGATCGATCAATGCCAGAGGCTTGGCATTGAAGAAGGGATAGCGACAGCGCGGAGATTGTTTCTCCATTAATCCTGAAACGAAGAAACTATTAATTATCGGGTCATGGTGTGTATATGTAAGGATTAAGGAAATCATTTCGCGTTGCAGATTAAAAATTAAGGACTGCTTGTGGTCCAGAAATCAGTGATGAACTAGGACTTGGATTTAATTTTTTTCTCGAATTTTAATAAAATCTTGGAGTGAATCTAATCCGTCCCGAGCCCTTTGTTTCCGTTTTGGCATTACAAAATTCACCGCCATGAGACTGTTGCATTTCTTCTCTCTTTTTTCTACGCAGAGAATTTTAAAGGCTGGCCAATTTATTTATATTTTTAGAAGAAACGAATTTTCAAGTTGCTTTAATTTTCCTTAAAAGCAATTGCAAAAGCTAAACTTCGTATTTACGAAATGCAGAAGCAAACTTAGTTGGGAGTGTGGTGGCAGTAGCTTTTTAAAATGTTTATCGTGCCGAAATACATCAAAATGATGTTTTTTTATTTTTTAAAAATTATTTTTGAAATCAGCACATTAAAATGATCTAAAACACACAAAAATATATCCATTTAAGATAAATTCTTTTTTCATATTTCATCCAAAAGCCAGTGAAATCGCAATGCCAAACGGGGTCCAAATTTCGAACTCAGATTATTACCATTTGGCTTCGGACAATATCTTTTTTTTTAGAGTCAACTTCATCAACTCACATTGCCAAATGGTTACTCCTCATTTCAAATCAAACACCCCTTTATTTTTAGTATGCCATGGATGTATTATCAATAGCGAAATAAGCCTCTCTTTTTTTAATTAGCGTGAGTGTTCGGTTCATCTTGTGGGCATCTCAATTAATTCTACATATTCTAAAATCAATAATCATGTATGCCTCTAGTGGCTATCATATTAGCAACCAAATGGCTCGGACCTGAGACCACATGAGAGACAAACACTTGAGTTCCAAGCTTGTACCACTAGACCACCTCCTAGATGATTGCGAAATAAACAACTTCTTCAGGGAGTCAATATTACCTATTTTACACTAAGTTAGATTAATTATAGGTGTTGATGATCATATTGAACTTAAATCACTCTATGATTTCATACTTGGGTTTGGACTCCTAGCGATATTTGATTTGAAAAAAAAATTCACTTGAAGATAGAAATTCAAATCATACTGAAACACAGGGGTAAACAAAAAAAATGAAAAAACAATAAAACCAAGAAAACAAAAAACAAAAACTAAAAACAATAAAACCAAGAAAACAAAAAAAAATAACTGAGAGAAACTGAACCCAGAGAAAAAACCGATTAGAGTTTTTTTAAACTTCCGGTTCAGTTTGGTTTTCGGTGTTTAAGGAAAAAATCTATAAACCAAAACCAAACTGAACTAGTTCAAATAAAAAAAATGCTATAATTTTTTTTTTCGATTCAATTCAAATTTTTTAGTTTGCTTCTATTTTGGTTAAATGGGGGAAGAGAAAACTTGGTTAAAGTAAAAAAAAAAACCTTAAAAAACTAAAACTGTTTTTTAGTTATTTAATTAAAATACCAAACCAAACCAAAATTGGCCAATTAAACTGGATTCAATTTTGATTTTTTTAATTTAATTATTTTTATTTATAAAAATCAAACCGAACCAAGATAATCCTCACCCTACTTAAACATGAACAAGGGTATGTAAAATAAGCTTTTAGCTATCAATTTGGGCGAGTAAAGTTTGCCCTCGTCTTGGTCCTAGGCTTTTTAAAGCCTGGCTGTTGAATTCAGGCCTTGTGCCATTTTTCCTCTAGTCTTGTGGACCCATATATTCAACCTATTTGCAAATTAGAACAAGCAAAATTGCAGACAGAGAAGCTCAGACGACACCAATACATCCATGTTTTTTTTTTTTTTATCATGTCTCATATCTATTACTTTTTATAAGCAGATATTCTAGAACAAAATGTTCCTCGATGCGCAAAAACAAAAGTAATTGTGTTTTTTCCTGCTGCTTTACTCCCCATCATGCTAACTTGACATGTAAAAAATGACAAGAGTAACAAGTCAAACCTCTTATTCTAGTAGAGCTCATCAAATTGCATAAAAAATATTCATGATAATAATTAGGTGAAGCTCGAATAAAATCAACATAATAAGTTGAATTCAAAAAAAGACATAAATAAAGTTGAGGAAATAAAATAGAAAATTTGAAAAATTGGAAGTTGCATAAAAGAGAATAGACGAAAGATTTGCAAAGAAAAAAAAAAGGGAGAGGGAGAATTGGGAGTTGTGGCAAATAATAGAAAAAAATGATTTTTAAGGATTACTAACATGACCAATTTGATGGTGTGACTTACTAATTGATAATAATATGATGTAGCTTATATGATAATACTAATTATAATTCAAGTGCATAGAAATTTTCACAACTACAACATTGTTTTCTTCAACATTGAAAAAAATGTGATGGTGTTGCTAAATATTTTATACCATAAAAAATATTAAACTATAAACTAAAAAATTTATACATATTACAAAGAAAACTAAAACAAAACATAAAAGTATTGTTCATTCACACCAATTTAACTGTGGATTGTAAAAGTGAGGCAACAATTAATTTAGACTTTTCTTCCTAGTTTTGGCTCGACTTTAGATTGCAACATCAATTAATTTAGACTCTTCCTCCCATTTTTTGTTCGACTTTAGATGGTGGCGACAATTAATTTGTACAACTGCAAACAATCTACTTTTGAAGCACACTTTAGCTACTCTTCCTCACCAAACCCTCTCTCCCTCACATGATATAAAAAGAAAACAAACAAACTCCTAAATCCAAAGAAATTAGGGTTTCAACATAGTTTAATAAATCAAATACATTGAGTTTAACTAGTAACTCGACCTCTCGCTTTCTATTTATGTGTGTTTCAATGCCTGCTAATTGCTTGGCGAAATCGTGTCTTGGTAAACCTAGAAAGTGCCAGAGTGGTCCTTTTTGTGGCTAATTTTGGCATATCTAATTTCATTTGAGGTAGGAAAAGTAGTTGCTGCAGCTGCCCCTCACTATCTGTGGAAGTAACAATTAATTAGCACTTCTTCCAGTGTTTGACTCAAATTTCAGTAGGGCCAACACAATTCATTCCACACTTTTTCATTGCAAATTCTCACAAAATCATCCTTTGCTTTTGATGGTAATTGTTTTTGTCAGCTCAATTAATGTTTACTTCTAGACGCTGATTAATGCTTTCTTATTGTATTGTGCCAAAAATTATTTCATGTGTCTGTCACTATTGATTATACATTAGGATTGTATTTAATTAATGCATATATCTTTTTATGTTTGTGAACTAGAGATTGAGATGCGAAAAAACAATAAAACCCCTTGTAGCAATATTTTGCCAACAACTATATTGAGGGTCAATTCGGTAGCAAACATTAAAAAATCTTATGCAGTGTTTTCTCCCTTTACACACGTGTGTTAGAGCAAACAATGAAGGAAATGAGGTAGCCAACAAATCCACGGTGCATTGCCTGGATGGGAAGGCTGCTAAAAATGCATGTATCTATTGTCATCACATTTGGCCAGCCAACAAAGAATATGCCCTTTCATCTTTTATTGCCTTCCATTGACTACCTATTTGAGTGCTTTGTCCATCTCTTCCTTTCATTTAGATACACAATTCCCACCTTTGTTATTTCTTCTGCTAACGGCTTCAATCTTCATTTTGCTTAGTTGTGGCCATTCAAGTTTGGTTTTTTGTGTTTGCTATGTTGCCTCTTTCCTTTTGTTAGCTTTGATTGCTTTTTAAATCAATTATTTGGCATGTTGTTTTGTTTATTTATTCTTCAAGTGGTCTTCTCTGTTGAGTTGTTATTGTTGTTACGGTTAGTTGTTTTTCGAGTGTTGTTGCTAATTATTTCTTATTGTTATGCATTTTGTTGTCAGCTAAGTTCTGTTGCCTGACTAATTCATGTTGCAATCTCAACTCTTTCTTTTTGTTGTTGGCTCTTTACATTATGTTTGCTTCTTTATTATTGGGTGCAACTGAATTTTTGTTCTTTGATCATTGTTTGCTTTTCTTTTGCCTTCTTTTGGTTCTTGCAATAGAGAGATAGTGTTGTTGTTAGCTTAGCAATGATAAAAAAAAATATATAAAGTTTTCTTTTAAATCAACACCATGTGAAAGATCAAATTCAAGATATAAATTTAACAATATTTTTATGCTTATGTTGTCTTTAGTATGCTTAGCATATCACCAGCATTCGATGTAACCTAACAAAAAAAATGTAGTGTTAAAAAACACCCACAAACCAAGTAATTAAACTATTATGGTATACTTATAGGAAATTTATAGCATAGTTAGCCAAAATTTAAATCATGATGAAAAAAATGGATAATTGATGAAGCTCGAAGCTCATAGCTCAAATAATTTATTGCTTGATAAAAATATTCATAAAAAATCTAGAAAGAATTTGTTGTCTAATAAAAAGATTCATAAAAAAATCAACAAACAATCAACTTAGATACACAAATCAATAGCTGCTTTTATATTATGAAATCAAAATAGAATGATGAAAAAAAATGCAATGTTTCATTCTAAATCAATATTGTATAAATTATCAAATTAGAAATTTAATATTTTGATAAAAAAAACATTTATCTTGCTCACCAAAAGTTTTTTCCATTACAATATAATTTGCAAATAAATTTTTTAAGGTTATCAATGAAAAAAATATTTTTCATTTTATTAGCTCAACTTTTAGTTTTTGTTTACCAATCGTGTCGCCAAATAACAATTAATTTAGTCATCTCTTTGCCCTTTGTTGCGTCTTCAGATTTTATTTTTGGTTGGCTTTCATGCCTCATTTTCTTAATTTTGTCTGGGTCAATGTTTGATTAGTTTCTCAACCTGTCATTACGCAGTCTTGGCTTGCTTTGTGTCCATTCTTATTTTCTTCATCCATTGTGCATTAATTGTTGATGCTATAATTGGTAAGTTTTCTTTGTTGTTGTGGTTGCTAAATTATTTGTGAATGCTTGTTGCTAGGTTTTCTTGCTTCAATACCCTTTGTTTCTCTTATTGTCTGCAAAATACCATGGTTATTGCCACAATTTCTCTTTCTTGATTGTTGGTTTACGTTCCCCTCGCGTATTGATTAGTGGAAACTTGCTTGGAAATTATATTTTATTATCTTTTTTTTCGTTTGCTATGTTGCCATCCACATTGATGATAACTTTAAATTTCTCTACAAATTTTTGTCTCGATTAGCTATTGCTAGCTTTTATTGCTTCTTTCTTCTTCCATGTTGGATGACTGGTTTGTTGGGTTGCTCAACAATTTCACTTTGTTAGTCATGACTTTTTTAGTTACTTTAAATGATTTATCCAATTGACTTGCGTGTTGTGTGATAATGATTGTATTTATGTTTCTATTCAAAGTGTATTTGAAAAGTCTTTGTATGTGTACAATAAAAAAGACAATTGAAACTTTTAAAAAAACTCTTAAAATTCTCTTCAATTTAACCACATGTCTTTTAGAAATCCAACCTTTTTATTCACAAAGTGCAAAAGAAAAAAATCAATTTTGTTTATGCAAGAAAAACCTAATATGTTTCTTCATCTTATTGTTATAGAAAAATAAAGATTTCATTTATCTTTTCAAACTTTACTCGCAAACATTTAAAATCTTAAGCTCGTTATATCTCATTTTTTCTTCTCTTATTGTTTCATTATATCCCTCTTAAATGTATTTGGTTTATTGCATTATTATGTTTGAATGGAATTCAATATTAAAATTTAGAGAATAAATTATTTACTCATTAGATATGCAATGCTTTTCTAATGCTATACAAATAAGTTAAAATCAAGGATGATTTATGGATATTCATTGGTAAAGTTCTACTATAATCACATCCTATCATTTTTTTATTATTATCGGGATGTCCGAACCAGCTTACGCGCACTATAACTAATCCCCGAACTCACTGAATATCCTGCAAACCCAATGAGCATGTAAGACACTGAGAGGGTGACAAACGTGTATGGTGGGGCTTGAACCCCGGTGTAAAAGAAGGAAACAAGTTCCTTCAACAGTTAGGCCAAGACCCCACTTGCACATCCTATCATTTATTTGTTGGGTAATGGCTTTAAATATTTATATTATATCCATCAGGTTTTGGGTATTTATTATCTAGGTTCTGTTTATTATTCAACATAAAATAAAACAATAATATATACTAAATGATAATTATATTTTTATATATATATATATATAAATGATGGATATATGTGCATATGTTGTGTCAATATTGAAATATGAACATATTATATTGTATTATTGCACAAATATATACTTTTCAGGTTATGTTTGAGTTGAGTTGGTCATTATTTGTCACATATAAAATAAAATAAATATCCAAATTATTCATCTAATTAGATAAGTTTAGATTAATATTCAAGTTTAAAAGAGGTTCTTAACCCTATATAAAATGATAACATTTGCCATCTTAAATTAGAGGGTGTATGAAAGTGTGGTAATAATTACTTCTTAAAATGTTTTTCACTTGAAAATGCATCATTATTTTTGATATCATCATATTAAAATGATTAAATAACACTAAAATACAAAATTGAATTTGAAGATTTTTTTTTCAAAAATACTTTAGAAATACAAAAAATCAAGCATGCCCTTAAAATTACTCCATAAGAAGAAAATTTATTGACTTGGTCCTTGATAATAATGATATAAACTAAATGATAAACTTAGATCTAGAGCAATATTTTTTTTAATTATACTTATTATTCTAGCCATGGTCATATAAGTGAGATCTCTCTAAAATGGCAAAGAGTACATTTTACTTTTGTTCTTACATCACTTCCAACTATAATTTTGAGAATAACGCAAACAAAACCCAGTAAAAAGGAATTTTATCCAACGGTGCAACATGATAAACCCAAAATCTTGCATCTCCAAATTAATTGTAGAAGGTGATTAGGATTGTTTTTGAAAGTATTTTTTATTTAAAAATATATTAAAATAATATATTTTTTATTTTTTTAAAATCATTCTTACATCAACATATAAAAATGATATGAAAACAACAATTTAAAAAAAATCAATTTTTTTTATTTAATTTAGAAATAAAATAAAAATCATTTTTTTTTAAAAACACTTTTAAAATACTAAACACCCAGCTACCTCACCCTCCCTCTCTATATCTCTTCTTCCACGTAATCCTCTCCGGTTCAACCAAGACTCCGAAATCCATACCTAACCGATTCTAATCATTCCACCTGTTACCCTTTCTTTTTCACAGCCCTCATCACCACCGTGTAACCAAGAGACCACACAGATCCAACCGTATTCCGATCAGCCACGATTTTACTGCGCACTTTAATATCATCTCCAGTCATCATCAGACGTATGTAAACTATCCACGTGTCCAATGTCCCACGTTTTCAAATTCTATCACTATCACTCATTTTTTGTGTCTCTCTCTCTCTGACATCAAACTAGTAAAAAATCATATGTTTTCATTTCCTCATGTCTGAAAACACACAAAATATTAAAAATATCACCCTCTCTCTTTCTCTCTCACTGAGACCTACCGTCTCTCAATTAACCGGAACCCTAACTCGATCCACCGGCAAATTAGAGATCCCGGTGAGTTATAGAGTCTCCGAAAACTATTGGTTTTGTGTTTCTTTTACTTCACTTGAGTTTAATTAGATTTTTGAAGTGTGTAAGAGGAAGTTAATTATTTTTTTCAGAGGTATTGTTGGAAAAGTAGATGAGCGTACGATTGGGGAAGAGTTAACAGCAACGATTTCGTCTCCGAATGGAGGGAGGTAGCGTCTCTAGACTTACTACTCTGGTACTGTTCATTTCCTACTTTTTTTTACTAGTAATCATACAAGCAGATAAGGTTTGAGACTGTTTTTTCTTTAATTTTGTTGCTAATAGCTTTGAAAGCTTAAAAGGCCAAGTCTTTTTGTTTTTGGCCTATGAATAATTGGTAATTAGCGCAAAGAAGTTGTTAACATATACTGTTAAAGTAATTAAAGGCTTGAACAAGGGTTTGTGTGGAATTCAGTTGCATTCATAAGTTCAGCTAGATTGATTTAGAGAAGAAAAGAAGTTTCTTTTAGATGTTGATGTGGAGTGGAGATTTAACTTGTTTTAAATTCGGAAGATTTTTTTTTTTTTTTTTGGGGGCTTAATTGGTGCAGCCTGTTATGAAAGTTCAGGTAACATGCATAAAAATGTGTGTGTGTGTGTGTGCAAGTCCAAAAAAAAAAGGAGGAGCAGGCACCCCAAATCACAACACCTATAATACAACTGACACCTATAATACAACTGACATGGAAGTTAAAGATAAAACTGTAAAGGCAAAAAAAAAAAAGAGCAACAAATTTGCCTATCTTGACTGTTGAACCAGAAAAAAGAAAATAAAAAAATAACACTGAAAGGTGATTACCCCAGATCACAACACCTGTAGTAAAACTTCCTTGGTCCCTTTTTTCTTATCCATGTCATTTGTCTTTGCTGATTTGACTCATTTGTATCTTTTGTCTCAAATTAATTGATGCATTTTTGTCATACAGGCTGAATTTGGTCTGCTAGTTTATTGTTAGGTTCTCCACTTGCAAGCAAAGTTAACATGTTTTGATAACTTTGTTAATTAATGTTTCTTCACTGTATAGCTCACGATCTTTACTGCTGCTGACATTGTGGGTCACTCATTTTTCCCAGGGCATGAGAGAAACCACCATATTTGTTTTTTATTGTCCTTTTTAAACTTTGCCAAAACAATGTTTGTGAATATCAAGTATTTTCCCCAGGAGATTTTTTGGTGGTAAAGGGGGCATGATTACATTTGCAACATCTCTTGTTTGGTTGAGTTTGAGATGGGTATGTGTGCTCCACCCCCTCAGGGAGTGAGGTGGGGGAAGTAACAGTTGACCTCTTACTATATGTTTATTTTTTGTCTTATTTATCTTAAAACAAATAATTTTTAATGCTTACTGAGTCATATAAGTCTAATTTTTCCATAAAAATCTGCCCAAGTTTTTATTTCTAAATAAGAAAACTGTGTCGGAAGAATGGGAAAAAAACCATCTTTTGTTGTTAATAATGTAAGAAAATTTTCTATTGAATGTAACTTGTCTCTGTAAATTCCAAGGTTATACGTATTTAAACTTGGAAATCTATTTTATTAATCAAGTAAATACAGTCTCCCTGTGTTTGTTTTTCGTTTTGAAGGGTGATGATGATGTGATATTGAATGACATGTTTCTGGTATTATCCTCACTTGTAATTTATTTTTAAGTTTCATGGGATTCAGGTGGTAAGAACACCTAGTGAGACAGTTAAAGGCAAAAAAAGCTTTTGTTTCCTAGTGAAATACGCTGTTAAAATAGTACTTTCATTGCCCAAATGCTCGTCTTACAAGATACTGTGAACTATAATGCTTCTTCCTAGGCCATTTGCATCAACTATATACTTCTACTGTATAACCAGGACAATGCATTGGCTGTAAGGTGCCAGGTAGCATATCTATGAGGCATACTAGAGGAATCGCTCCACATAAGTAGCACAATTAATGGAAAAAGTTGGAGAATGGTGATATTGTAGTGGCGGGCATTGTTATTTCACTATTTGCTAAAAGGCTGTAGATTAACATGTGATGTTGGGTTAACTATTTAGTGATAACTATTAATTGTAAAAATTCTGTGCTTGTTTGTCCTGCTTTTAATCCATGTAAGATGACATTTTGAATTTGCTTTCTGTTGATTGCTGTTTTTCTTGCTGTGTTGTTATACAACACAATGTTTTTCTAACTTTGATATGTGGCCTTTGTACATCTGTACTGCACTTGACTAGTCTCTTCTCTGTCTCATTGTTTTAGGGATACACCCATGGATTATGATGACAATGATTTTCAAACCCACAATCTTCATTTAGCGGGTGAAGGAAGCAACAAATTTCCTCCTGTTTTACAGCCATATGCTCTCCCTAAATTTGATTTTGATGACAATCTTCATGGATCATTAAGGTTTGATAGTTTAGTTGAGACTGAGGTTTTTCTTGGCATTGAAAATAACGAGGACAACCAGTGGATTGAAGATTACTCTCGTGGTACCAGTGGAATACAGTTTAGTTCAAGTGCTGCACAGTCTTGCTCTATATCAAGGTGCAACAATGTTTGGTCCGAAGCTACTTCCTCAGAATCTGTTGAAATGTTATTAAAATCTGTTGGCCAGGAAGATAATACTCTTGTACAAACTAATTCTAGGGAATCAGATGCCTGTGATGAACTGGGTTGCATACTAAAGCACATGGAGCCCAGCTTGAAACCGGAAAACAATACACCACCTACAGTGGAAGTTACAGCAAATTTACAGGTTAAATTTCTGTCAGGTGAGAATGTGGAAGATTTATCAGTGTTAGATAATGATGTTGGAGGGCAGCAGCCTCATGATGGTAGTTCCCAGGATCCTAAAGGTGACTTAACTGCTTATAGTGGTTTGGGACCTTCAGTTGACCCATCTGCCATTAGTGTAGAGTCCAGACAACCTGTTATTGAAGGGAGCTTATCAGTTGATGGTAATTCTAATAATTTTAATTACAGGGGAGATGATGATTTGGTGAATGGATCTTTGGATGACAGGCCACGGAAAGGTCCTTCAGGGATGCAGGATGGTGCCTCTGTTATTGCTACAGGAAATGATGAGTCAAATGTGAAAGACGGTCCAGATGATTTAAATGACCCTTGTGATGATAGTAAAGTTCTGAAAACAGACACAGCTGAGAATCAGAAAAGGGAACCCATATTAAGTCAAGAGGGACGAATGGAGGATGAGAATCCCCACTCAGGCACAGTGGAATCTATGGAAGAAGCAAGCATCATCGAAACTAACTTGATCAATTTAAGGGAACCTTCTTGCATAATAGGAAAGGAGCATTCTTGCTTGCCAGAAGACTTGGTGACTAGTGATCAGTCCATAGTGGATACAGTTGGGGGATCAATGATGGCTGTTGAAGATAATACTACTTTTGAGAGGCATGAAATTGAGGATTCGAATGGTTCTCAATTGGATAACAAGAACTTAGCTAACAAGTGTGAGGTATCTCATCTGTCTGTTGAAGGCAGTGAGCCTTCTGAAGTGAAAGCTGGTGGAACTAGCAAAAGTGATATAGGTGTTTTTTCTAGTTTTGAAGCAGGGTGTTCTTCAACTGAAGTTGTTGGAGAAACAAGTGCTGAGGGCCATGTTTCATCCTCCATACTTG